>CAMZMU010000033.1:95416800-96016800 GCA_947311845.1 Poa pratensis | reverse complement strand
ATAAGGCCGATCTTGTGTACTCGTACCACTAAGGGGTGATCGGAATGGATATCCTGGGCGGCTTTTGCAAGGCCTGACTGACGCAGTGATGCTCTCTGCCGGTGATGAGAAAGAACGCTGGTCGTGGCAAACAAGGCTACGAGACACAAGGCTCCTGCCCAAGATGATCGGCCGGCGATCACCGGAATGAATCTACCTAGTGCTTGCAAGCTGCAACAGCGCCGTCCGAGACTACGATGCCGACCGCTGGGCTTGTGCAACCATGATGCCTCCGGCCGATCATTCGTGAACCCACCCCTATGTATCTAGAGCTTTAACTTTACCAGGTGGGTGACGACGAAAACAGATGCCAGTAGCAGAAACCCTCAGAGCTTTTAACTTTTTGCTGTCGTCGGAACACCTGATCTAACACGCATGGGTATCTTCCGGATACCAATGAGACCAAATGCTGCCTACACTAAAAATGGGGTGTCGTGTGATGTTGACAGAGACGTAGCCGCTCGACCACGAAATCGTCAACAAAACATCACAACACAAAGCCACTTGGGAAACAGATATTCTAGTATTGACTGATATAACCCGGCCGATACAACGGGATCCAGCAGATATCAAGGGAAACAGAAACAAATACTACATTTTTCAAGGTCGCGCTCCCACACGGATCCCTCATCCACTCTCTGTTATTTTCCCACGTTACGCGCGCAATGCTGCCATCACTAGTACTATGGTACGATTGCCTTGCCAAATTATGGTAGTGGTCACAAGCAGTGCAAAGTTTGTGTAGCTCAGCAGTGCCATCCAAACCTGTACGAAATGTTTAAGTGATCGAAGAGGCCGTGCCCACCTAACATCTCGCGCTCCCTATTGAATGAGATCATCGAGTGCACGTCCCGCCATGTCCTTGTTAAGTGCTAATTTAACCAGGCTCAGTCATGACAAATACTAGTGAAACTGAGGTGTCTAAATCTGGTGGCTAGCGTGAGCTGAGATACAGTATATCATTAGCGAGATGAAGTGCTCTTTTTTACATTGTCACCAAATTGGCGAAATGTGATCTAGCCACTAAACCTTGCATGAAAGAGCCAGCCAAGTAGGAACCCCATTTCCACGCTGTGATCGTGGTAGATAGGTTTGGTCGTCCATATCCATCCATTTCAAGGGAAAAAATAAGGCCATATATATCCAAAAGTGTAAAGAGAGCTCGGTTCCATGGACCGAATTTTATGAAAAATTCAGGATCACCGTTTTCAAAAAAAATTCTAAACAAAAATCATAGACATACATAATGTCAAACACTACAAGTGTGCAAAAACCCAATAAGAAATACTCCCTCCGTTCCACAATATAAGATGTTCTAACTAGCTCACATGTTGGCTAGGTGCAAACACAAATGAGTGTACATACACATTAAAATATGTCCACATATATCTAGATACATGTGAATGTGGACAAAAACTAAAACATCTTATATTTAGGAACAGAGATCGTCAAAGGTCGCACTCACACACACATCCCTCATCCACCCTCTCTTATTTTGCACACGTTACACAATGCTGCTATCGCTATTACTATGGTACGATTGCCTTGCCATAATTATGGTAGTGATCACAACTTCACAAGCAGTGCAAAGTTTGTGTAGCTCAGCAGTGCCATCCAAACCTGTACGAAATGTTTATACGATCTAAGAGGCCGTTCTCACCTAACATCTCGCGCTCCCTATTGAATGTGATTAATCCAAGGGAAATTTTTGTTTTTGCTACACTAGTATTTTCACATTTTGCTTTTGCCGCTCGAAATTTTGACATTTGATTTTGTCGTGCCAGTTCCTACTAATACATCATTTTTGACCTGTGTGGGCCGAAAACAAAATGAAAACGGTGAACTTTTGTTTTACTTTTCTAGAGTGGTAAAAATAAAATGGGCAAAAACTAGTGTGACAAAACAAAAAAAAAATCCTTAATTAATCACACGCCTCGTCATGTCCTTGTTAGGTGCTAATTTAACCAGCCCCGTCATGATCAGTACTAGTAGAACTGTGAAGCAGGAAGTGTCTAAATATGGTGGCCAGTGTGAGCTGCGATCCGAAGCGAGAAAGAAATGTACGTTTTTTACATCGTAATCGAATCGGGAGATGTGATCTACGGAGTAGCAGGTAAATCTCGCATCAGAGGGCCAGCCAAGTAGGCACCCCATTTCCACACCACTGTGACCGTGGTTGATAGATTTGGTCGCCTATATCCATCCATTTCTAGGGAAGAAATATGTTGTCTTTCCATGTGCAAGAGAAACAAGTTTAGCATGCCCAAACAAACAAGCTTTCTGTGTGAAACGTAGGAGTAATATTTTTTTTTGGGGTTTAAGCCATAGCTCGTCGCTTGGTTCTTGCCCGAAAATACAGACACCGTCAACAGAACCCAAAGTTAGTGCTTTTACATCTCGTTAATAGTCGCCCCCCATATCTCAGCCTCTTGTCGTCTTGCTTACACTTTTTTTTTTGAATTTTTCATACTTGTTTTCATACGTAGAGGAAAACATTACAAGGCCAGATACACTGATGTGATACTACCACCATTTTTCTATGGTCCCTCGTTCTGCTCGTGCCTCGTGGGCCTGCATGCCGCAACGCACGAGAGGGAGACATGCAGAGGGAGAGAGGCATCATGGCTCTTAATTTATTATTTCTCTGACGATACTGGGCCCCAGCCCCCTGTGTTATGTACAAGTAGGAAGCGGCGCGGCGGCTTGTCTCCTCCCTTACATGGGCCTTAATGATTTACTTGGGCCACAGTGTTCCAATTTGATGCGCTGAGTAGCTTCCCCTAGAGACTTTTGGCCGAGTTTCACGCCAACAGACAACGCACGATCGAGCACAAGCTAGGTGGGAGGAACCGACCATGCATGAGACAGACGGATGGGGAACAGCAAAGAATATCAGGAATGGATCATCTCGTAGCATTACCTATCTATTTAAAATGGCATGGACGACTGCTTGGCTGCCTCGATCAGTTTCTTCCGCTGTATTACCTTCTTCTGTTTCTTGATTATTATGTGTTTATGGTGGAGGATAGTGGGCGAGACCAGCAGGGAGTTGAACGGAAAGAGAAGAACATGGCATGGAAGACTGCAGGGCCAGGTCCATGGAGAACTTGCTCTGTCGTAAAAAAAAAGCCAAGAAAATTAGAATGGCGTGGCTGCATGAGAGTGCAACTGCTGACATGGAAGATTGATGAGGTGGATAGGCTGCATGTCAAGAGAAATAAGTTACTGGGGTTCTCCTATTTAGATAGAGAAGATAACCAACCATCACAATTAAAGCCACAAGGGAAGAGAGAAATATATGAACTCTTTATAGAACACGAGGCACGATCGAGCACAAGCTAGGTGGGAGGAATCGATCATGCATGCATGAGACGGACGGATGGGAACAGCAAAGAATCGCTGTTCCAAGAACATTTTGGCGGTACGAAATTAAATCTGATTACAGTCGGACTACAGATCACGGAACAGCCAAGCATTAGACTTGCCTACACGTACGCGCATGGCGCATCGCATGCAGCTCCTACGAACTCAACGCCTCTTCCACCTCTTCTTCTTCTTCTTCTTCTTCTTCTTCTTCTTCTTCTTCTTCTTCTTCCACGTCGATCCTGCCGTGATCCACAGGAGTCTCCGGTGACGCCTCCGCCGAGGCTCGTCCCGCGCAGCCGGCGGAGACACCCGTGGCGGCGCCATTGACAGACAATCGGAGGAGCACTAGAGAGAGGTGGGTTTCTTGGTTTCTGTCTGTTAGAGGAGATGGTGACAGCCACTGGTCATTGGTGTGCATGAGAAGAAAGGGATGAACTCTCTCTCACACACACACCTCTCGGACGCACCTCGCTGCTGACATTTAAAGGTCACACTCAGCTCACTGGTCATCCACCGTGGGCGTGGAGTATGATTTCTCTTCTTTCTAGAATAAACAACGTCCATGTTACTGAATCAAGCAAGCGGCGGCACTGCAGCAGTACCACTGCTAGTAGTTCTGCATGCCGTTTAGGAGTCATTACATGATGCACCGCCACGTACAAAACCCTACTCTCACAGCATTATATTACCCGACGCCTTAGCCCCGCACGACACCACATAGCCGCCTCCTCTTTAATCTTTCCAATGAGCATGGGCGTGGTAGAATACTTGTTCCAAAATACGTGGGTGTTTCATTCTAATCGAACTTCCCATGAGACAAGCATTGCAAGGGAGGCCAAAACTTTCCCTGAACCTTCCTTCTTCTGAATACCTCTATCCATCACTCCTTGATGGTAGGGATCGAATGCTAATCAACCGGAGCAAGGTCGTGTAGCCTAAGCCAAGTCTTCAACGAGAACCAAATTTGCAAGGTCAACCGACACGAGATAAGGAGGTGTGCCGCCATTTCTTGCACTTGGTTGCATAGCGCCGCAAAGGCCACAATTTTGATATCCCCTCTGATCAAGCCTATCTGTCGTCCATACACAGTTTTGAAGGATCAACCAACCAAAGATTTTACACTTGAAGGCGCCCATGGATTCCAAATGTGCTTTCTCTCCATTTCCAATGGTGATCTTAGTAGCCGCCGCGAAGAGGTCATGATCATTAAGTGTGCAAGGATTCCCCGGACCTACACCTACCCACCGATATGGGGACGTCACTCCATTCAAACCAAAGCCACCGCAAGCGAAGGGCGAGGGAAACTTCTTGAGGTTAAGGATCTCAAGGCCACCAAGATATTTAGGTTTGCATACCCTCTCCAAATTTACTTTACATTGCCTCCGGTAACGTTCTCACAAGCGTCGAATGCTATTAATCTTCAAAAGGAACTCCATCGGCACCTCAAGCACAGTGATAAAATATATCACCACACTAGTTAGAACCACTTTGACAAGAACCGAACAACTGAGAACTGACCATGGTTGCTTGTTTTCCTTCCCAAGGGAAAAGTTTTCCGGCAACCCTATCTTCCAAATGATGGAAGTGAATTCTCTTGAGGCGTGTCACTGACAAAAGAATACCGCCGTCCATCTCCGCCACCAATGGTCGACGACAGAGGCGTCCACACCTGCTTCTCCCATGGCTGCCAATGTGGTAGCCCACGCCACCTCCTCCCATCGCCAACGACGTGGCCACCCCCCCCCCCCCCCCATAGACGCTGCATGCCTGCCGCCACCGTCTTTTCCATGTTCGACGAGTAGAACGTCGACGAGATATAGGTCCAGTTGTCGTAGGTGGGGAAGGTGGATCAGGTCACTGGAGAGATGCGGGAGCTGCAGATCGAGAGGAGATTGTGTGGGCGAATTTTTCTATGGTCAATACGACAGGCTTGGCGGAGGAGGGGAATCACACGAAGAAATTGCGGGGCGCGGTTGGCCTTGGCAGTTTTGTCTGACGCCCTAGCCCTACCTTAAGGTTCGCTTTTGACCATCCACATTGCAGTGAAATAAATTTGCTATAAGCTTTTGTAGTGAGTCCCACTTTATGGGCATTTCAGCCACATATATTACGGAGGCCCTAATACTCCTACTATTACTGGTACTATTCAGGAGTTGTCGTTATTGATTGCATTTTATTTCTTCTCCCTTTTTTTGAAGCTTAAATCATGGCAGAGAATTAATAATAAAAACCAAAGATTTTTGAACGGGAAACTAAAGTTTGCATCCAGTCGCGTCCGCACCCCATTGTCGAATGTCTGACTACAAAGTTTTCAAAATGTGAATTAAATCATGGGCATAGGTTACATCTTGTGTGTCAACAAATTTTCATAAAAAATATGACAATATGCAGTTTGCACCCAAAAAAAATGGCGTGTAAAATAACACATTTGTACTAGACTAGGTCAAACAAAAATTAGTTTGACCAACTTCATAGGAAAACTTTGGCAATATTTACAATATCACTAGATATATATTGAACTTAGTTTCATAGAATATCGATTTAATGTCATAAATATTGTTACTATTTTATAAAATTGATCATATTTTGAAAGGCTTGATTTAGGACAAATTAGAAATGCGCTTATTTATAAATGGAAGAGAGTGGGTGCTAATTTAAGAGCATCTCCAGTCGCGGCGTCCAAATGGCCGTCCAAAGTCCTTCCGGGCAGGCCGTTTGGGCGCTGTCCGGACGACCTTTTGCATTTGGGCGCCGTTTCTCCCCACTCGCGGCGCCCAAATATTATTCAAATACGAAATTTTGATACGAAAGTGCATACATTTCATTGAAAATTCGTTGAAAACAAACATAATTCGTTCAAATTTAAAATCTAGACCTAAATAGACATAGATCTAGTACGTAGGGTGGCACTCCGGGCACCGGCAGTTGGGGCAGGAGCCAGCCCTTGCGACGGCGAGCACAGGACCCCGGCGACAGCTGGAGCAGATGTAGTAGAGGTAGCCGGTGGTCACCGCCGACGGCGCAGGAGGCTGGGAGGCAGTGGAGGCGGCTATGTCTGCCTCAATGGCGAGCTGCATGTGGCCGGGATCCCACTCTGGCGTCGGCGGCCAGTCCTCGAGGCCGTCATCATCACCATCAACGTTCTCTGCCTCTTGTTGAGGTTGCGGCGGAGGAGGTTGCACGCGGCCTTGTTCTAATTAATTCGATTGACCAGCCCGCACTCGGCCTCATGTCTCGCTGGTAGGCGTGGCCCGCGCGTCAGAGGGGTACGTGGCGTCGCGCGCCGTTGTGTCCGGGGCCGCCCGAGGTCTACCCAAAATGAGGGCGTGGGCTGGGTGTGCCGGATCGAAAACGGGCCCATGCCGGACCCAATTCGCGTTTGGACGGCGCAAGTGGGGACGAAAAACTGTCCGGCACGCCCCAAATGCCTTTGGATGCCCCGACTGGAGATGCTCTAACTAGGCTCATCATTATCAGTACTCATCAAGGGGTGTCTGAATCTGGTGGCTAGCGTGAGCTGAGATGTATCTCGATTCTCGAGCAAGAAAAACTGTATTTTTTCCATCATCGTTATCAGATTGCGAAATTGATCTGGCCAAAAAATCTCACTCAGAGAACAAGCCATGTGCTAGGCGCCTAGGCCCACATTGCCAGCCATTTCGAGAGAACAGGTTTCAGAAAAATGGACAACACGCACCTTGAGATCGAGCAGAGCGGTGCCTCTTCCTCATTGACAGTTATTTTACCGTCGCACTGCCACCATGTGCACAAAACTAGCCGCAGAAACCACTTAAATTTTGTATCTTTTGTCGTAAATGACATTTAAGCAAATTTTCAGCCACAAATTGCCCCTCAGAAAACTTTTAGCAAGATCTGGTCCCTCCGAAAACGTCATTCACGTTGGCGTCCTGAAAATGCCATTCACTTTGGCTTGTCTGAGATTACAAAACGAAAAAAATTCTAAGTCATTCGAAATAAGCCTTTTGATATGGCGTTTTTCAATCACAGAGCATCTAAAAATCTTAGAATATGCTATTTGCGTTGGTGTTTCGGACAATTTTGGAGAAGTTATGACGATCTCTGTGTAGGCATGTGTTTAACACTTAAAGTTTAGGGGGCCGGGACTTCTTCCCATTTCAAGCAATGAAGGCATGTGTTTCACGGGGACGGACAACATCTCTCAGCAGCAATCCGAGATTTAACTCTTTCGTGGATGATTGAAATAGGTGCGGAGGAAAACAGGTGCCAGCAGTAATCCTCAGAGCTTTAACTCTGATGTCGGATCACCTCTATAGCACTGGATATCTTTCGATTATCAATGACACAACGCTGCCTACAATGAAATGGGATACTGCCTTGGCAAAAATAGTAGATAGTAGTACTGCCTGTACGATACGAGTGAGTCATTTTAGAACATGGGCACATTTAAGCCCTTTAAAAAAAATCGAAATGCTACTTCAAAGTTTCAAAAAATATATTTTTTTATGTGCGGATACATACTGATATGATCTAAATTTCGCTAAAAACTATGATGTATTTTGGGCTATGCAAAAATCACAAAGTTATCAATATAGAAAGGGAAAAAAGTTGGCTTGGTCCCCACGTTTTCTTATTTCTCAGATCACATATAAAAATATATTTCAATGAAAATGTGTCGTGCGTACTAGATATGTAGATTTCTTGTGTGCTTTTTTCAAAAAATTGAGATTTGGAAATGTGGTTTTCGATTATTTTATTTATTTATTTTAAGGGATCACTTTTCAAGTCAAACCTCTTCGCTGCTGGAATTTAGACCCCTTGAGATTCCTCCTCATCTAATGTGTTTCAGAAAATGGACAACCACCCCTTGAGACCAAAATTTCCTCACACAAACCCCTGTGGTTTGAAAATCGAGCAAATCAAACCCCGAACTAGGAGCAGACGAGGTCAGTTGGGAGAAGAGCGGTGCCGCTTCCTCACCGACAGTTTTTTAATCGTCCCACTGCAACGTACACAAAACCATTTAAATTGAGAAGACACTTCTTCCCATTTCCAGCAGTGAAGGCATGCGTTTCACGGAGAGGAGTATGTAGCCGGCGGACAACATCTAAAGCTGCTTTATTCTTGAGATTGTAAGACCTACTCCGTATATGAGAGAGGACTAATGGGCCGATTTATGTCTGTGAATTTTGAGTTAAAAAATTTCACGCTTGTAGATCTCGACACTATATACAGCTGCAAAAAAAATCTCGATTTTTGAAACTTAAAAGCTATGAGCAATGCTATTTGAGTGTGAAGCACGGAGCATGTCTGGCTTGTTAGTGAGCCTACTAATACCCGCCAGACACATTTAACCATGAAACAACCTGTGAAGAATCTTACTAGCAATTCAATTTGTAGATTTTTCTAAAATTTTCTCACCTAAAAATATATATTAAAAACCACTCTTAAGGTATTCTTTACACCATAGAGACGTCCATCAAGATATTTAAGGATAATTAAATATACACCAAGACATAAATATACTTACACACTATATAATACATGCGCCTATCAAAACTTAACTCAAGGATCAGTGTGCATTTTCACCTTTCTTTTTAGCATTTAAAGAGATTAATTTGATTTGAAGATGTTCCTAAGGGATAATATCTCGAAAATGAGAAACCTAATGTAAATATTTTTTCTACAAAATAGGGTTCAAAATTAGCACAACAAAATATAGTTTCAATGTTACAACTATACATATAACAAATAACACACCCTAACTAACATTTAGCTACATTGTTATGTGTTAAACTATGCTTACTAAGCAATAGAAAATATAGTAATTAAGACTATAGTCTGGTAAAATTAATTTATAAATAGGTATAAAAGTTCGGTATAAATTTTATATTCATTAAGATCGTTTAGGATTTCTAAGCGGCGGGAAAATCATCCAGTCAAGGCGCATTTATCTTTTTGACCTCTTTAACTCTTTACCATATTCTCCATTGATATTTTCGGTTACAGTGTGAGATATATGAAATTTAGTTTTTTTTTAAGTTGATATGGTGATCCATATGAATTATGATGTACCACCACTAACCATGTAAATGAAGTTGAATTGATGGATTATGAAACTTATTTTATCTGGGTGGATGTAATCCACCTTTTTTGTCAACTGTTTTTTGTGAGCTGGTTGTGTATATCTACTGATCCAAAACCCATTGACGGATTCTGCAATGAGAGTGACACACCCCCAAACCTACCGATTCACATTCTTTATTTCTTGGGTGATTTTATTAATGAGTTTGCACGAACATTAAATAATGATCAAGGGTAAATCGATTCCACAACACAGTAACTATCCAAAGAACCATCACATTTCATTACCAGAAGACATGGAACATCCTACCCCGACCCACACAGCCATTGTTTTGGGGCTTCATTTGGACACCGGGTTGATCTGCAATAATGCAACAATGTAAGGGAAGGGAGAATGGATATTTTCAGTCACTCGTGTTAGCCGTCGGACCCAATAGGGGGGCTTTACCCTCTCCCAAATCAAGAGTATATGTGGACTCCTACTAAAAATTCCAATTATACTTGGGGATAACGAAGACCAAGTGATCGTTCAATCAGTTTGAGATGACGAGACGGAGACCAAATTGATAAGATCAACCACTCCGGCGACCACTGGAAGGGAAACTAGCTCATGTAAAGAAGGGCGAAAGACTTCTACCTTAGATATGCTTGTGATAAACGGGCATTTCTCTATGACTCTTATATAAAATCTTTGGTATATATATATACAACATCATGTGTAAGAGATTGACAAAAAAAACACATCATGTTTAGGGGAACAAACTTGGTACTACTTGATGGCATTGTATTTCTTCCCCTTCTTTATGTTTGAAGCTCGAATCATGGCAAGATATTCGAGAATCAGTGACCTAAAAACCAACATCTTTGCACGGAGTACATCAAGCGCCCAGGCATGCCGTACGAGCTGTAGCAACGACCACAAGCAGTACGAGCTAGGACTACTCATAGTGGGGAGTAAAACATACACATTTTACGAGTCTATGTTACTATCTCCATAGTGGGTAGTAACGTAAGTGTAATGCCATGCAAGGCTTTATTAGTTAGGTTGTAGACTCATATTATCTTGGGATATGTGATATTATGGTAACATAGCTAGTTACTCCATTTGTCTCTCTCTTCTTTAATGACATGCCACATCATCAGTTTTGCTTATGTGGCACTTACGTTACTAGCTATGTTATTCCCACTATGGGTAGTCTTAGCATATCCGCCGGCAACCTTTCCAAAGGCCCAATGGCGTGGCGGACATGAAAAACAGCCACACCAGCACTCCCAAGTTACTGGCTCGACTGATTTTCTGTCCAGCACCTCCGACCCACCCTCCAAACTTGGAGGTCTGCTCGGGGCACTGGACAGTGCCCAGACATGCCCTCCGACAAACGGAGCTCACATATCATAGACACGAAAACGGGGGCGCCGTGGTTTATTAGGTCGTGCAAGAGCTGTTCCGCCGATTAATGGCGCGCACTTCGCCAGGCGGTTCACCAGATGATGCGATGGGATGGGAGGCGAGGCGACGAGACGACGGTGCGCCTGCCAATAAGCGTCGCATTAACGATGGCGCCAGCGCAGCACCAGTCCACGCATCGACGTCGCGGCGTTCCGGGGTGGCTGCACCCTCAACCTCGAGGAGGCGTGGGACTTGTACCGGTACAGTTTCCTTGTCCCGCGGGATTCCCGCCTGCCAAGGTGCACCTCCAATGGTGGGCTTCCCTGCAGCGGTGCCGGAAACAGCGGAGCAGATCCGACACGCCATCGCCCGACACCGGAGCTGGCTGACATGGGAGGAGCTAGCCCGTCCCGAGTACGACAACAACAACTGGACGCGGTGGCTCCAGGGCTTCGAGCGTGAGCGGCGGAGGCCCTCGCGTTCCACGACGACCGGGTCATGCCGTCACGCTACAACGCAGAGGCACGACACCGGTGGTAGGCGTGGATCGGGCACACGGTCGCCTCCGCCATTGAGGCCGCCTGCCAGCACGCCGCAACAAGGAACCAACCCCATTGCAGCTGCTACCACAGGTTCCGCCAGGCCGCAACAACCAAGCCCCCGTCTGTCGGCCGGTGAAGGAGGAGCGACGCTCACCGCCGCGTCAGGGAGGTGGAGGCGGCGTCATCGTAATCTGGCGATCGCCGCGAGCCACCACGAGATGGCCAGTGATCCGCGACTTTGGCCTTGCCCGGCGATCGCCACCGCGCGGCCACCTCTACCTACGCCAGCCCACCTTGGAGATAAAGAAGGAGTCAGTGCCGGTGGAGGTGGTGCCTTCCGGCTACCATGTGTCCTCACCACTACGGGACGAGGAGCACAACGACGACTCCCCCGGCCTGGGCTCTCGTGGCCTCGGTCAGCGAGATGGAGAAGGACTCACCCGACTGGTTGGAGACTATCGAGGGCATGGAGCGAATGGCCTTGGCGTCCTCCTCCGGCGGCGCCTCGACCTCTCGTGCGCCTCTTGGCGACGCCTCCAGCACCGTCGTCAACCTCGACGATGATGACGACCTCGACAGCATCGACTGGGACAACCTCAGCGAGGAGTAGCTTAGGGTTAGGTTTAGGGACCCGGCGAGGGCTGTTTTGTGTAAATTTTAGTCAAATCCTTGTAAAATATAACAAGGTTTGAATGAAATTTTAAATATTATTACTTGCAATGTTTTTTTGATTCGTTTGGGGATGTCGGTGTAGGCAGCACCCAAAGATTGGCCGGATAAACATCCGGCATCCCCCAGAGCCGACGCAATTTGGGAGGTGCGGGACAAAATTCCTGATGCGTGGAAATTCCTGTAGGTCAGCGGTGCCATTCACTCCAACGAAAAAGACACATAGAGTTAAAAAAATACATGTACCTCTAAACAAAAGTCAGGCCGTTCGCTCGCTAGTGAATTAGATAATCAAATGCACGTCTTCTCATGTCCTTGTCGTTCGGTGCTAATTTAACTAGGCCGTCATTATCAGTACTAGAAGAACTGTGCAGCAGGAGGTGTCTGAATCTGGTGGCAGCGTGAGCTGAGATGTATCCTGGGTAAGAGAACTGTACTTCTTTTTTACATCATAATCAGATTGGGAAATGTAATATAGCCAGTAAATCTCACATCAGAGAGGCAGTCAAGTAGGGGCCCACACATGGCCACACGGTGACCGTGGTTAGACAGATTTGGTCGCCTATATCCCTCCATTTTCAGGGAATTAATAAGGCCATGTACCCAAAAGTGCAAAGGGAGCTCGGCTCCATGGAGCCTGATTTTTTAAAATTTCAAAATCTATCTACCACGGTATATGGCCTTATTTCTTTCGTGGTTCATGTTTTGTTTCGATTTTTAACTTAGAAATGCCCTTTTTGTTTTTGAAAGAAATGAGCTTCGTGGAGCTCGGGCTCTGCTTCTTCCCATTTTCCAGCAGTGAAGGCATGTGTTTCAGGGGAGGTGGAGGAGTATGTAGCGCACAGCAACCACGAACAGACAACATCTGAAGCTGGTTCAATCCAGCCAAATGTCCAGGTTCAGTCCAGCCAAATGTCAATGATCAGCCAGTCGCTCGCACTCCCCAGCTTCGATCAAACAAGTATAGCTGGTGGGTGCGCGCCATCATTGGTGCACGCGGTACGGATCCGATAGCTCGTGATCTAAAGAGGTAAACCGGGAGACCTCAAGGAGCTCTCTCCTTCGTTTGGATTTCTGGCCGTCGGATGGGGAAGTTACGGAGCGATCTGGACCGTGCATTCGCTTGTTTACTTTTTTTACTGTCTACATTGGTCGCTGACGGTGGGTCCAAAAATCGCGGGGCCCGTTTTGCAGACACGGCGTGCCGCGTCCACGGTGCAGCTTCGGGAGCGTGCGGTCGCGCGCGCCGCCCGTGGGGTCACTCGCAGCCCGCGGTGGAAAACCCTAGCTGCCCACCCAATCCCCTCGCGCGTTCCCTCCTCTCCAATCCCCATCGTCGTCCTCCCTTCGGCGGCGCTCCTTTTCCCGCGCCTTCTCTTCTTCCACTCCGAGAGGAACGGCCGGTGGCCGGCAGGAGCACGCCGCCTGCAGCTCGCACCGCCGCCGCGCGATGTGCCGTCACCGAGAGGAGCGGCTGGTGGTCGGCGGGAGCAGCGCCGCTCCTTCTCCTCGCAGCCCCTTCTTCTCCCACCGCCGACCTCGCGTCGCAGAGCACGGGCCGCCACGCGTCGTGACATTGCCGGGAGAAGCGACTTGTGGGGCGCTCAGCGGTGCTCGGCTCAAGTTCGTCGGGCCCTGCTTGACGCCGTCGCCATCGTTGCGGGAAACCCTTTCCCGCACGGCCTGCAGCGCATCTGCCTGCCTCCGAGCCCGTCCTCGATCCCAGGTGCGTCCTCTCTCTCTCTCTAGATCCGCCGCCGCCTCGCCGTCTCCGGCCGGATCTGTCCGGATGCACGTATTCTGCAGTGGTTTCAGCCCTGTTTTACCGGTGGATTTTGATTCATTTGCTCTTTTCGGCCGGTGGTCTTAGAAACTCTATGTTATGTGCAGTGGTTCCACGCGTCGTGACATTGCCGGGAGAAGCGACTTGTGGGGCGCTCAGCGGTGCTCGGCTCAAGTTCGTCGGGCCCTGCTTGACGCCGTCGCCATCGTTGCGGGAAACCCTTTCCCGCACGGCCTGCAGCGCATCTGCCTGCCTCCGAGCCCGTCCTCGATCCCAGGTGCATCCTCTCTCTCTCTCTAGATCCGCCGCCGCCTCGCCGTCTCCGGCCGGATCTGTCCGGATGCACGTATTCTGCAGTGGTTTCAGCCCTGTTTTACCGGTGGATTTTGATTCATTTGCTCTTTTCGGCCGGTGGTCTTAGAAACTCTATGTTATGTGCAGTGGTTTCGCACAATATACCTCGGATGTGCAACAGTGGGTGCGGAGGCTACCGGCCAGCCCAGTTCGTCAAGGAGGACGCTGACAAGAGAAGTGCAACATTCGGGTTTAGGCCTCCGATGCACCTCAAAGTCGCCTTGCCTGTTGCGGCGCCCAGGTACCTTCCCAAATCCCGATCCCTGCTCTCCTCCTGGCTGTGTGCTTGCTTCTGTGCACGTCCGAACTGGTTTGCTGCAGGGCTGTGTGCATGTTTGGCTGCCTGTGTGATTACTGGTATGCTAATGATATTGATTTGCTTGCTGCATGCTGGGTTGATGATTGATGCTGCTGGTGACCTGAGCGGGAACATAACTTGGGAAGTTGGGAAACATATATCATTAGGTAAGAAAGCTACAAGTCAACTTCTTTACTCTGATTTTAATTGTTCATGCTTATGTGTTATATCTATCTCAGATTCTAACTGCATATGATGGATTTTGCAAGTGCCATGAGGATTTAGGAAATTGATGACCATTCAGTCATTTGAGGACTTGAAGATGGGCATGCAGTCAAGAAATGGGGCACTATTCTGATATATTTTTGCTTGTGTGCAGCGGTCTGCTACAAAGAGGCATGGAGATGGAGTTCTTTAGTTTTTATCCAATGGGCAAGATAAACCAAACACTGCCGCTATTGGGGCAGGCCAATGAAGAAGATGAACCTGCCTTTATAGGCGTTGATGCCATCCACCTGGCCCACGGGCACTTCCACCATCTCGCTTGCTGCACCACTCCAAGGTCATGAATCCGAACTTCAGAATGTGCCAGCCATTTGATCTAGAATATAATCGAATAGCTCTTGGTAATGGCCTTCTCAATCCATTAATATATGCAAGAGAATGCGTCTCCCATTGGCTGTGTGCTTGTTTCTTATGCAGTTTGTATCTGTGTTGTTCTGCTCTTTACTCTTATTTGGTGTATGCAATGCAATGTCACAAGAATATACATTGTAATGTCTATAAGAATATGCGAGCAAATGTGTAGCTATTTTGTATGTCTATATTTTAATGTGGTTCGTTTGATCTAGAATATGCCAGCAAATGTGTAGCCGTTTGATCTAGAATAGCTCTTGGTAATGGCCTTCTCAAGAATATGCATTGTAATGTCTACAAAATAGCTACAAAATAGCCAATTTAAGGTCAAATTATTATCACATATTCTATAATCATGATGCAAATGAATTATGTTACCTCGAGGGCTGGGTGGTGTATCTTCAGGAAATAGCTGCATAAAGTAATGAAGGCGATAGTATTTCCTATAGCCCTGAATTTTATTTTAAGTTCATGCTGAATTTTTTGTGGTATCCTGCCATGCAGTTGTGGCATCATGCAATTTTTTTGTGAAATTATCTTTTCAGTTTTGTGCATGTTTTCCTTTGTATTAAAAAGTAGACAATTTGGATTTTGGTTCAATATGGTTGACTACAGTCCTGAGGTTGCATCTTCTCTTTATGATCGGTGTGCTCCAATTCTGGATAGATTGTTCTCACGTGAACATTGATAGTACCATGGTTTTTCATCTAACTATGTGCGAGGTTCTCACCGATTTCTTGATGGGGTTGGAACAGGAAGATGTGGAAGACCAATGAGGAAGAAGACAACTGATGGAAGGAGACGATGCATCTGCATCTGGCTAGCCCCTGTGCAGTACAGTATCATTCCTCTCTCCCTCTCTTTCTTGATCGATCTATACAGCATAATGGAATATTTGCTTGATGTTGCTTTCTGTATTGGCTACAACAGTTTCAGAAACGGGGAACACAGCAGTTTCAGAAACGGTGGTGTTGGGAATTTTAGTTGGTGGATCAGGGGTGGGGGAGGCGGGATGTGGAGTATGAGGGGTTTGATTTTGGATTGGGGTGGGATTCTTCATGCCATTCCCGGCGAGGAAAGCGAGGGCGACCGATCTCCCTCCATGCGCCGCCGCTGCTCCCCGACCCGCCCGCAGCAGATTGACGCCGCCCATCTTCATGTCAGTGGTAGGAGCTCCGCCGCTTCCACCTCCGGCCAATCCTCATCGTGCACGGAGGCCTCCATCTCCGGCCAATCTTCGTTGATGGTCTACAACCCCAGCTAGGCGAGTTCTTCGTTTTGCCTTCTCACAATCGTCCTTCTGTACGTCGGTAAGTCCCCACGTTTTCTCTCTAGGTTTGTTCTATTTGATTTCTATGATGGTTGAGGAATTAACATCTACTCTATACGTGTCATCATAAATTTTGCCTAAACAGGGACAACTGATTGTGGGAGTTACAAATCCAATTATCATGTACATGTATCTCTAAAAGTTTACCAAAAATCAAACGAGCCTTAATGAACCTGTGTGGGCTGGATGGTAAGTGATGACAAATGAAACAAATACTTCACATATTGCCTTTCAGCTACACTAAATGGTACCCATTTTTATCCAGTGACAGGATTTGCATATGGACTGTGGTAATTATGTTCCTTTGTGCCAATGTTTGATGCTACAGTCTGATGTATAAATTATATTGCTTGCATGAGAAAGATGAAGGCAGCCAGGTGACCTGTTATCTCACTACATATTTGATATTTGCTTTCTTAGCCATCAGACTGAATATTTATATTTGTTACCAAGTTATCTACCATTATACTAGACCTGTTTAAGGAAGATAATTAATAAATGACAAGTTCTACAAAGTAGAGATGTTATCATTTACGCATATTTATCTACTATCGTAGATTTGCTGTTTTGAGGTCTTGCGTTATTCTTACAAACATATATTTGCAACTTGGAGTTTGCAGTTAAGTCAGTGCATAGCTTTGGTTTCCAGGTTAGAGCATATATAATAAAATAGCGTCCACATTATTTACTTTGACAATCCATGCTTACTGAATGTGATATTCCACATATGGTAAATATTGGATATGGTGGATCGAAGTAGTACGTGGTATTATTTTCTACATTGAAATCTGCACAGCTTGTGGTCTCATGTATATGTTAATGCCGTGCAGAGGATCTGATGAGGCCACTGTTGGTTGCCAGTATATGGAAATTTCCAATCTCAGCCGAACATCTTCATTTGATTTTTTGGTCTCCAGGTCAGTAAAGATTCAGTTACTTTGCCTCCCTTCTTTATTTCATGCATTGAATCCAGTCTTATGTATGCCTGCTAATTGTTCGATCCAAAAGTAGCTAAACTTTTGATCCATACCATTTCCCCATTTTGTGAAGAATATCATTGTTTACATACATAAAACACTGCTGTCTGGCTTGCGCTTACAGAATGCGTTATTTTACATGCTAAAAAGTTGGATATGGTGAACCAAAATAAAACAGAGTTTACCTGCTTTTTGTTTACATACATAAACACTGCTATCTGGTTTGTGTTTATGTATTACACATGATAAAGAGTTGGAGATGGTGAACCAAAATAAAACAGAATGATTATTTCTATTTGTACTGAAGAAAAAATTATAAAATTGTGGTGTTCCAGTACGTCCGAAGTTTCTCTCTCTATATCTCTACAAACGATGCTTCCTTTACCATACTAATGAACATGTCAACTTATCATACTGTTGGATTTTTTCCTTCATGCTATTTTTGGTGTTAAAATCTTGGCTTCTCTATTCAGGTGGGTAGAGAAACGAGCCAAAATTGCAGAAGGAAAGGGTGCATGAAGTTCCTATTACTTATTACCACCAGTTTCTTGGTGTTATTTCACAAGGATTATTCTTTCCATTGTTGTGTTTCTCATCTGAAAAGGGATTTAGATCAGGTCACTATTTAAGTATATATCCAGGTAAACCGTATTTTTCCATTTGTTTTTGTTTCCTTCGAGGTGCCAAAATCTTAGGTGATTGTTGGATTTAAATTGGGCAAGCAAGAAATGGTTTGTTAGATATAATTCTATGGTCTTACTAATAGTGATTAATAATGTTGTCATGCTATTTTGGATCTCGAATTCTAGATATTTTCTCCTGCTTTGAGGGATTCTGAATTTATTACCACTAATTTTTGTTTTTCCATGAGTCCAAGTTCCATCATTGGAGTTAAATTTTCATAAAACCTTTTAGCTTACCATGGCTACTGTAACCAGTATAAGATACAAATGCTGAATTTCTCCTTATGTTTCTATAATAAATAGGCTGGTCTGCCTCCTTACCATGGGAAGGGGTGTCTCTGGTTCGGAGCCGTCGGCGCCTGCTTCTCCTCTCACGAGCTCTCCGTCGGCCCACCATGGAGCTCGCTCTTTCATGGTGCTCAGCTGAGTGCTGTGTGGCTTGCCGCCACATCAAAAGAGGACGCTGAGCTGAGGAGTTTGAAGCTGCAACTTTCTTCTACCCGACGATAGTGATGAGCCGAGGTGAGAAGCCTCGAGCTCCCACCCTTCTCAACCCTGTTGCTCGCCCCGTCATGTGTCGCTCCTCTTCCTCATGATCTCTCTCTCCCTCTCACTCTCTCACTCTCTTGATTTAATCCCTAGAATGTTTTTTGTTTGGGCAGATTCTACTTTATCTATGCCAACAAGATGTTCAACACAAATCCAAGCAGGTTGCTCAATCTTTTGATTAAGCAGAGACGAAGAGGTTCTTGGATTCAGTAAAGATTAAGGTTTGTTTTTCCTCCATTTGTTCTTACATGTTACGAATCGAAATTTGTTATTTGACTTGATTTTGTGATGCCTGCTAATTGTTCGTTCCAAACGTTAATTAAGCAATAAGCTCTTGGTCGTCGCTACCAATTGTTCTGTACAAAAACTATCTTTTGCATACCATATTCTTTTGCTTATACCTACACTGCTGGCTTTGATGGTTTGGTAAACAATGGACAGTGATTTTTGTAGCTAATAGGATGATTATTTCATTTTCCAGCATTGAATGGGGAACTATTATTCTCTGTCTACTAACCCAAGTGCATCTCCAGAGCCACCATGCCCTTCCCCATTTTATTCCATACATGTCAGTGTTCATGTGCCCACTGTCCATCACGCTTGCTGATGATAAAACTGTGGCTTCAATTAGTGGAAATCTTCCATTTAGAATTATAAATCACATCAATGTTCTTATGCAGAGAAACTTACTGCTAATATATGCTCCATTATTTACAGGGCATAGCTAATTTCTTTTTGGGGTTTTCCGTGTCACGATTTTACCCTGTTTCACCGCCTTACTGACGTGGAATATGCCACTGTCAGAAGCCTGTCTACGGGTGATTATGGCGTCACTGGTTGGATGGACTTGAAGGTATTTTGTGATTTTCCTTTTTTGTATGTTACAGCCACAACTAATACATAAACTATTTTTAGTTCATGAGAATTTGTAGAACTTCTAATTAACAATCTGCAAGAATATTCCATTTCCCTTGCAGCCAGTATATATTAGAATGAACTAATTGTCTTGCAACAAAAGACATGACTTTTATTACTTCAATCTGAGATTTTTTTGGGATCATACTATGTGTAGTGAAATCTGGAGATGTTCCAACTGATAAGTAAAAGTTCAGTTTCTTCTCAACCATTCTCTACATGCAGTACTTTGTTTCTTTTGCAGGTGGTCGCATACTTGGTGGTTGATAGCTGAAGGTTGCTGCTACTGCTTCATTTCGGAAACTGCATAGTTGTTGGTAAGATTCAGGACCTTAAATAGAAATACTCTATGAGTTGTGTGGTTGTTTCAGTCTCATGTAGGAGTGAGCCATAGTATCATGTGGTTGTTCGGTTTTGTTATGGAACATGATGGTTTTGTTAAGCTTATACTAATTGGTTGTTTTAGGATAGGATTACCATTCTGATGCTCCGTGTGGATTAGTCTTTCTAATTTTGTGGTTCAGTTCTATGTTGGAAAATAAAATAATTTCTGATCATCTGGGGTTGTTAATAGGTACGTTCATAGCTGTTTTTCTTAAGCTATTGTTTAATATAGTGCCCCATGGTGGACATTAATACTGAGTACTGTCAACATGAGTTTATTTGAATGTTCGTCTTTCTGTGGTGGGGTGTTTGTTCTACCTGTGCCTCCCTTTGCTTGCATGTCATTGGTTATATTGGTATGTGTAGGACAAGTACCTTTTTGCTAGATCTCTCCTAGATGAACGCTTTTTGATATTTTTCCCGTCACCGTTTACCTTTTAGGCTGTTCAATCGAGAGAAGCAAGATCATCCCGAGTATGTCTGCCCACGGACAGGTACCAAGCCATCTGAAATCTTAGATTTGTGCACCTGCTTTTGATTTGCGAAGTTGTTTCTAGGTATTGAAATTAAAATCATTGTTCAGTTAAGCATCTAGAGCCTCTTTACATTCTCCCTACATGACAATATATTGGTTAGATCTGACAAACTCAGCTAGACAAGTTGTGCTAAAGAAACTCAGTTCATACCATGTATTGTAGTGTTATTCATAGGATAATCAGACTCAGAAGAATCATGCTATCTCAAATTATAAGATTATTTAGAATCATCCGTGAAGGATGGTGGATGAAACCATTGAGCAATTCTAGATTCTGGAAAGCAATGTGATCTGGATATTTCTTGCTGGACTGTTTGTATCTACTTTGTACTATTTTTGGAACCTTCTGTTTTTTCACGATGAAGGTGTTCATTAATTTACATGCCATTGAATTGTTTGTATCTACTTTCTACTATTTTTGGAACCTTCTGATTTTTCACGATGAAGGTGTTCATTAATTTACATGCCATTGAATTTATTTGTCCAGTTTTCTTAGCATTCATCTTTTTTTGTTCCTATTGTTCATTATGTGTTAACTTTATGTTTGTCCCCTATTATTAAAATACGACCCACTTTCTGGATTTCCAATCACATTTGCTTCTCTATGGTCGGCTACTGTTATGTCAGAACCATATATTTGTGCTTATATGTAATATATTTCCCTACTCTCACCGCTTATATGTGATATATTTACTTTTGCCATTTGGGATTGCTTCGCAGGCTGGGATACTTTCCACCAGAAGTAACTTGCATAATCTTTCTTCTAATTCAACCACGTCAACTTTTTTATGAACTGTACCACTTCTGCATCTATGGACCTACAGGTATTACTCAGCTTTTATGTCTGTAAATACGCTACCTGCATTATCTTGACTTATTTATCAGCCTATTCTTCTATCTTCACATCTGGTTGCTGATAGAAATATACTTCACTATCATTAACGATAAGACCCAGTTTTTAAAGTCTACAGACTACAACATTGCTTTGTCTTCTCTTTTCTTTTAGAAGAATATATTTCTAAGTAGGTCATCTGTTCATGCCATTCAACTTTCGAAGTACATATTGATCCAAAGCAGTCCACTGCATTTTTCTCTGGCTCAAAATGGCATTAGATAATATCAAAAGATAACTCTGTTTTATTTACTGATATCAAGATCAATGCAAACTCTTCAGTTTTGACCTTTCCGTTGAATACTTAAATTTACATTTGTTATCTGAGTATTCTAAATTTAAGTTAACTATTGCATATCGCCCAAGTCAGCCATTCTCACCTTTTCCAAGGCATGATGGTATTATTAGCCTTTTTTTCCTTTCAGATTAAACATGCTTGCCATCCCTGTGTCACTATTCCTCATAACTATTATGCGCTTTCACCTCACTGTTTATTCTCCAGCCTTTCGCATAGAGGTTATTGAGATTTCAACCATGATCCTGCTTGAGATGATCAAGAAGCTATGCATATGCCCACGCCCAAAGTACAAGACTCATGTGTATGGAGAAGCAAAACTGGTGGGCTAAGTCACATTCTATCGGTCAAGTCTTGGTTTTTCTTATGATACTATCGCACCGCCAATCCAAAGGCTATATTGAACTTAAAGAAAAATCAGACTGAAAAATTGTCGCATCAACTAGGAAGACTGCAAGGCTTATCAATGAGAAGGCTTATCGAACTACCTACTATATTTCTGTGCTCCTGCTATCTAAGTTTAACGATCTATGTGATCATTGTAAAATGTTGTAATGAAGAACATATTATGGGTGCAGGCTCTATGTATGTAAAAGCATTGTGCTATGCTCTAAAACTTATAATGCCATTGCTACATATAATAGTGATTGACTATCATGTCATATTAAGAAACTATCGTGTCATATTAAGAATGTTTGTTGTAGCGTTTTGCAAAACGAAAATCAGTGTCAACGGCGGGTGGCGCGCGGCAAGCCGCGCCAGGGAATCTAGTGGAGGTGAACCACCTACTGTTACGTACCTGCCTGAAGAGAGCCAGCAGGACGTGAGACTGAAGAGAACCTGACAGAGGACATGGCTGATTCTGAAGCGGATGATCAAGGCAACGCGAGAGAGACCCAGGAGAAACTTAACTCAAACGGGTACGGTTCTAGAGAGCTTTAATAATGTCATGCATCAAATGCTAGCTCATAATCCTAATATAGATCATGAGATTTTCACTACTGCTTTCGTGGATGGGTTAAAGGAGGAAATTCGAGCTGTTATAATTATTCAAATGCCAGAAGACTTGGATGCTGCTAGCTCTTTGACTTTGTTACAGGAGGAAGTTCTGGAGACTGGTAGGCGCAAGGAGTCAAGAAGAAAGGATCCCATACTCATTGGGCTATTCTATTGTTGCAAATGGCTCACAATTCACATCCCCTGTTACTGTCAGACCCGGGTTGAAGCCCACGGCAGAAGACAGAAGGGGAACTGAAGCGCACGCAATTGTACACCCCATCAAGATCCAAATACATACAAGCAGGAGTAGGTCTTCACCTCGTACAGAGGGGCCGAACCTGGGTAAACTCTGCGTGTGCTACCTCTCCGTGGATCCTAAGTCGCCTGGCTCACACCCGAGTTAAGCCACCCCCTATAGCATCTGCCATGACTAACCCACGACACTGCCGCCACCGTCTTTTCCATGTTCGGCGAGTAGAACATCGACGAGTTATTGGTCCAGTCGTCGTAGGTGGGGGAAGGTGGATCAGGTCACTGGAGAGATGCGGGAGCTGCGGATCGAGAGGAGATTGTGTGGGCGAATTTTTGTTAGGTCAATACGATAGGTTTTTTTTTACATGGTAATACGATTCTCATTAATAAATAAAAGATGAGATACAAGGTACATATACACCGATCTTACAGATCTGGAAAGATAGGATAAACCTATGTGACAAACCAACGCCTATCCATCTTCTTCGGCACCACCATAGCAGCCACCAAAGAAAAAATAGACAGATCACCTCTTCACCCGAGCTCGACGCGGCTCCATCGCTGATCATCAGCTTTTCGGACCTCCAAAGTTGTTTGCCATAGGACAAACCATTGCTGTTGAAAGAATCAGACCGGGGCAGCACGACTCCGGACATGCCATTGAACTTCAGCACTGGCACCCCCGCACGACGACGTCGGAGTAGGGAACCAGAACCGTCAGCCTCCAACCACGAACCCAGCACAAGGTGCACCATCTTCCAGCTGTCAGCAGTGCAGACCACTGTCTGCACGAACTCCTGGACGAATCCTCTCTGCTCCACTATGACGCCGGAGACAACGCCGCAACAACGGGGACAGAATAGGAGGAAAAACTCATCTGATGGAGTCGCCGCCGCCGCCTCGCCGACACCATCCATGAACCCTATAGCCGCCGATCTGAAAGATCGGCAAGCACATAGTGCCACCAACTCCGAGGCGCCGCCATGAAGGACAACGCCGGTTTGGGAGTGGAGTTGAGGCAGATTTATTTGCCCGGACAATGCTCCCACCACCCCAACGACGCACCATGCCAAAACCTTCATAACCCTAACTGCCATGCAAAAACGGGGTCCCCCTCCTTCCTGCCGCCGGAGCGGCAAGCGAAAGGAGAGGGACCCAGCTCTTTCGCCGGTGGAGTTTGGTGGAACAAGAGCGTCACGCGGCGGCTCTGGCGGCTAGTTGGTCAATACGATAGGGTTGAAGGAGGCGGAAATCCATATTGGGTCATAGGTGTAGATGCACCCACTGCCCGAAAAACATTTTTCAAAATGCCGAAAAATTCCAAACAAAAATTTCGGATATATATCAGAACATTTTATGTTTGCACAAAAAGTTTCGTGAAGACATTTTTTGCGGGCTGTGCAAAAAAGACAAATCCAGGAGCATCAAAATGACTTTATACGCGACATTTTTTTTCTTTTTTGCACAGGTCACAAAAAATGTCTTTTCTTTGCAAAACGTTTTGTGCTAACATAAAATATTCTGATGTATATCCAAAATTTTAATTGTATTTTTTAACATTTTATAAAGAAAATTAAAAAAATTACATAATGGGTGCATCTAGACCTATGACCCAAAACACCGTGTCCTGAAGGAGGAGGGGAATCACACGAAGAAATTGCGGGGCGCAGTTGGCCTTGCAATTTTGTCTGACGCCCTGGCCCTACCTTAAGGTTCGCTTGACCATACACATTGCGGCGAAATATATTTGCTATAAGCTTTGGTAGTGGGTCCCACCTTATGGACATTTCAGCCACATATATTACGGAGGCCCTAATACTCCTACTATTACTGGTACTATTCAGGAGTTGTCGTCATTGATTGCATTGTATTTCTTCTCCCTTTTTTTGAAGATTAAATCATGGCAGAGAATTAATATAGCAAAACCAAAGATTTTTGAACGGGAAACTAAAGTTTGCAGCTAGTCGCGTCCGCTCCCCATTGTCAAATGTCTCACTATGAAGTTTTCAAAATTGTGAATTTATTCATGGGAATAGGTTGCATCTTGTGTACCAACAAATTTTCATAAAAGATATGACAATTTGCAGTCTGCACCCAAAAAAATGACATGTAAAATAGCACATTATACTATTACTTAGGTTTTTTTTAATAGGTTGCATATTGTCATATTTTGGAACAAAATTCTTAAATACAACATAATAATTTGCAATGATTTATTTCACGTGTTTTGAAAACTTGTAAGTGTGACATCGAGCAATGTTTTTTTTAGGTTAGCAGTGCCATCCACTCCCAGGAAAAGAGAGGAAAAACATTTACTTGGTATGTAATGTTTAAACGAAGAGGCCGTGTCTGCACCTAAAACCTTGCTCTCCCTATTGAATGAGATAATCAAACATACCTCTCGTAGTGTCCTAGTTATCCTCTCCATCCCTAAATAAGTGTATTTCTAATTTTGTCCTAAGTCAAACAAAAATAAGTTTGACCAACTTCATAAGAAAACTTAGCAATATTTATAACATCAAATTAGTATCACTAGATATATATTGAACGTTTTCCGTAGTATATTGATTTAATGTCATAAATATTGTTACTATTTTACAAAGCTGATCATATTTTAAAAGGTTTGATTCAGGGCAAATTAGAAATAAACTATTCAGAAACGGAAGAGAGTAGGTGCTAATTGAACTAGGCTCATCATTATCAGTACAAGTACTACAAGTAGAACTGTGCATCATCGGGGGTCTGAATCTGGTGTCCAGCGTGAGCTGAGATGTATCTCGATTCTCATGCAAGAAATTTTTTACTTGTTACATCATCGTTATCAAATTGGGAAATGTGATCTGGCCAGTAAACCTCACATCAGAGAGCGAGCCAAGTGCTAGGCCCCCATTGCCACATTGTGACGTGGTAGATATATTCGGTCGCCTATATCCAGCCATTTCGAGAGAACAGATTTCAGAAAATATGGACAACGCGCACCTTGAGATCGAGCAGAGTGGTGCCGCTTCCTCATTGACAGTTACTAGTTGAATTATGCGCGGCGGCACGCCGCGCTCTTGGTGGAAATTTTTGTGTGCGGTTTGTTTTATCGTTTTAGTTACATAATATATTTTGTAAGCAGGAATAGTGGTTCTAATTTGCATAGTGCATTTAGTATTTTCATTAGCCGAATCGCAAATGCTGATGCATATAGTAGACATATATACATTATTACATATGCCTACATTAGCTAGCAGGACGGCTGTTATAGAAACATGGAATTGACTGGGTGGTCCATAAGATTGTTGCATGTAATTCATGTACAAAACATTCAAAAGTAAGAACTTGTTGTTGATCTAAACATAGTGGCCAGATCGACATGTGTAGACTCTGAGCATGAACATTTACGGCACTTCCGTATGGCATCATGTATTTCATCCTAAAGAAGCATTTCCTGCAGGAATGAAACCACCGGTCGCGCGGCTCGTTTACTTAAACAGATAATATAAGTTGATGTTTCTTGATACTAAAAGAATCTTTTTTTCCAAACCATGGATGTCTAGTATGCAGGCTGAGGTTGCATGCCATGTCTTGTGCATAACATATCATAAGAGCAAAAACAACAGACATGATATAATTTGAAGGGACAATGGATTGTAAGTTATGTAGAAAGGTAAATAACTATTGAGAAGTCTCTCCTCGGCAACTAAATATCTTTGCAACAAATATAATGCAATAGGAACAAACTTTTGTGCTACTTACTCATCCATCGCAGTATCTCTACCTTTTGAACCTCATCAACGTTCAAAGTGCTGCAAGAAGATACGATCATAGCAAATAAATAATTAGATAGAAACGTGTTGCAAAGTCCACAATTAGGAAGATATGCACCCAATGCTGATGAAGACATAAAACTCCTGTAGGAAAAAAACAGCACAGGTAAAGTACATGTTTCAGACAAAATTGCATCAATTGGTTGGGGAAAGCGAGAAACAGCATGTTTACTTGTCCAAACAGAAAACTCAGTTTGCAATAATACGTATTCCGTAATAGAACACTGGAAGTTAAATTAGCTAATGGAAACTTGCTCATTTATTTATATATGATAAGGAAATTAGTCTAAGCATGTAAAATTTTGGCTTCCAATAGAAAATAAATAAGAACACACTGGTAGCATTATGAATATATGTATATGTTCTACTGTGGCAAATATGGTAAAACCCGCAAAGTTGAAATTCTATAAAACTCCGTTATAAAAGTTTTATATGAAGTTTGTTTCCTTCAAGCAAGCGTCAGACTATTTGAAATAGAATTATGAAACTTGTATGCCAATTCGCTCAGTGCAGAAAGTAGTATACATCAAAAAAGAAACCATACAGTGGAAGAATAAGTAATAGACTAAGGCTCCCATAGAATTTTTCATGGAATGGCATGGAGAACAAAAATAGACGAATTAGTTGCACTAATATTATGGAAATGTAATATTAAATGTTGATGATGTGCATGTTTCATTTGGTTGCACACAGGGTATCAGATTTCATTTATAGATTCAAAAATAATTGCAAGAAACTCCAAGAGCTGCACCGTAGATGGTCTTTCAAACATAGCATGTCGAATGGACCACTACATGTGCACCGTAGGCTCTCCTTCACAACTTAGTTGCAGTGTACATTCATACATTAGATCTAATTTTTATCTTCTTGCTTTTTAAGGGCAGCAAGCAATACAACTTTTTCACAATAGTGCGCAATATGTCATATTTAAATGATTCTTTTGCTTCTATATCATCAGCTCATGGTCAAATTTGGGATTCTGTAGCCATAAATGACATAAAAAAAACTCAACTATATTAGCAGATTGGGATTTTGTATCCATAACTGACATAAACCTGATGTTGTCATGCTTAGCAGATTGCCCTCATGGCTCCCCCAACAGAAATGAAGCATGGACCTGAAGCTTGGATTATTCGATAGCCATATAAGCAAAACCAAAACAGAGTGACACGGTATTACATCGTTACCATGCCTTCATTGAGAACCAAGATTTTTTTAAAGCAATTTCGGAACGTAAGTAATTATAATCTAATACATACTGGAAAAGAGATAAGGCCAAATACATAATGTATATTGTGCCTTGTTGATTAAATTGTGGTTTCAAAAATTCAAGCAGAATGAACAATATGCTCACAGCAAGAACTAAAATAAAAAATGCAAGGCATGTGAGCAAAAACGGAAGAAATATGAAAACATAGAAGCGGTGGCGAGCAGTAATTAATTAAATTTGTTGATTAACGTCTGGCTTAGCTTGAGGGGAGCTGTGAAGACTTCTTCTGTTCCTTACCATTAGGGATAGAAGTTTTACATAGGTATCTCGGTCGACCTTTGGGATACACTGTGCCATGGACCGGACAAATGTTTCGTCAGTTGTGAATTGTCATCTGCAGAATCTGAATAAAGAAAAAATATTTCAGTCTTTAGCATACTTAATCAACTTGAGCATACAAAATTTCCATGATACATGGGATGCAAATGAAAATGGTAAACCCATGGACCATGGAAGTGGTAGCTTTCTTAAAAGAACCTTAATCGAAACTGAGAGTAAGATAGCTGAATATGTACATGAAAAAAATGAAGTTCAAAAAACTAAGAAGAATCGGTAGCCATTATCAATTAAGAAAATGCATGAGTTACTGTTAAAGAAAGTGTACTCCGAAAGCAAGGAAAGAATACGTCAAATATATAATCAGTCAAATAGGCCTTCTTGCATAATGACAGACAACTAAATAAATGATTCTCATGGATGAACCGATGGCACAACATAATTTTAACTCAACAGCTATACTAAGCAAATTTATATTTAGAAACTGCAAAACATAAAAGTTTGCTGGACTACAACAAATCCATGCGTATAACAACAAAATGAGAAAGACCGAGCTATTCCATTATCATTTATGCACAAAATGAGAAAGCGGCGGCATGGTGACTTGTGGCATATTTCTATTCCATTACCTAGAGGTAGCAGTCAACAAACATTAAGTAACATGCAGAGAAAGATCTGATGTATAATTGTACTATGTTGATTGTGAATACCATATTGATTGTGAATACAGAACATGGTAGTCGCAGACATCAACGGTACAGAAATATTGTACATAGCCATGACTCTGCATTTAATCGATAAGAAACTACATAAATACAATTGTAAATCTATCAAGATTGTGAGACCGTGAGCTATACGTGTATACCTGAGGTGTGTGCTGTTATTGGTACTACTTTCGGCCAAAGAACATCAGTGCCAGCAGTAGTCACAGAGTAAATATTCGTTGTCTCTAGAAGCCAGCTACGCTTGCCTCCATCTTCTTGTCCCCAACGAAATTGTCCTCAATCCTGCAACATCACAAGTGTTAAACACGCATGTAGTATGAACTACAAATTAAGACGTGGGTGTACAGGTACAGCTCTTTTCAGTATCATTCATCCAGTGTGTGACTGCAAGTCTGCAAAATAAATATTGCCTGCAGCAAAGGAGAGTGTGCAGCAGAGCAAGAACCTGCTCGAGGAAGTCCTCGTCATCCACAGCAAGGACATCAGAAGCGGTGGTGCACCCGGGTGACGACCAGAACCACCTGCGCTGCAGGTCAACCAAGGGTTCGAGCCCCCTTCCTCTTCGAAGTACAGGTGCAGGAGAAAAGTGTCGATACAGCAGCACGGTTGGAGCTGTGGAGGGCCTCCCACTCAAACTCTGAAATATTCAGAAAACAGGGAACGTGTCAATTCGCAGATCGATGGAATGGGAAGCAGCATGAAATGCGCAGCCGGTTCATAGAGCAAAAGGATACCTTGTAGCCACGGTCGTCCTGAAGCCGGCGTTCATCCCAGCGGAGGCGACACCCCCGGCCTAGAGGGGTCAGATCGACCGGCTGCAGGAGCACCGGAAGAAGACCAGCGCCGGAAATCGTCGGCGCGGCGCGGCGTTGACGGCGTCCACACGGCGTCTTCTTGCAGCCACGCGGCAGGGATCTGAGACGGCGCCGACCAGCTGGAACCCTGGAGGGCTAGGGTTCTTGGTGGGGCGGCGGACGGGAAGCTCCACGCCATGGAACTGAGAGAGGATGTGGAGGTGGTGCCAGGGCGATGGTCAGCGGCGCGACGACTCGCCGGAGCCAGCCGGGATCTACTGGCGACGGAGGCGGCGGAAAGGGGATCGGGAGCGAGAGAGAGAAGGAGAGGGAGGATTTGTGGGGCGGTGGGTATCGTACGGCTGGTGCGGCGGCGGCGCAGTCGCCGTCGGTCGTCGGCCTCCTCTCCATGCCGCCGGAGGAGAGGCGACGACGGCGTCAAGGCGGTGGCGGCGCGGCGTCCGTCTCTGCGTGCTCGAGAGAGAGACGGGTGGGGAAATGAGAGCGACTGGGATTTAGGGTTAGGGTTCGGCTTATGTATAGAAGGGCCGAATTGTAATTCTTGGCAAACTCAGGGACTTTTTCGCAAAATGCCGACGAGTACTGTTCATCACTGTAGATCTACAGTAAAATGTTCGCTGAGAGGCCGCGAAAGGGACGGTCTTTTATATAGTTAGTAATTTTACCGTCGCACTGCCACCATGTGCACAAAACTAGCCGCAGAAACCACTTAAATTTTGTATTTTTTGTCCTAAATGATATTTAAGAAAAATTTCAGCCACAAATTGCCCCTCGGAAAACTTTTAGCAAGATCTGGTCCCTCCATTAAACGTCATTTCTGAAAATGCCATTCACTTTGGGTTGTCTGAGACTACAGAACGAAAAAAATTCAAGTCAATCGAAATAACCATTTTGATATGGCGTTTTTCAAGCTAATTTATTTTTAATAATACATTTTTTATATTAAATTCGAAAAATATTACGCAAAAAAAACGATTTTCCAGAAATAATACGGCCTCGGCCTGGTCTGGGCCGATTAGGTCCTGTCGGCCAGGCCTGGGCCAATTTGTGCTGTCGGCCGACTCTGCGCGTGTCAGAGAAATTGGTCGGCCAGAGCTAGGCCGACTGGGCCTATCGGCCTGTACTGGGCCGACAAGAGGCTGTCGGCCCAAGCTGGTCCGAGAGGCTCTTCCATTTTTTTCCACCTCTCCCTCCTCTTTTTTAGCCACAAATGCAGACAAATTACAGATGAAATCAAACTCCAAATTTAAATCACTGATCCACACATATTACAGATAAAAACATTGTCTACAAACACTGATCCACACATATTACAGATTAAAACATAGTCCAATTTTAAAACATTGATCCTCATTATTACAAATAAAAGCACAGTCCAAATTTAAAACATCCTAATTTCTTCCCCTTCCTCTTGGTCCTCGGCTGGCTCGCCCACGTGGAGCAGCTGCTCTAGTTGCCGGAGCAGCATTCGTAGGTGGGAATTTTGTACAAGCAGTGTCCCTGTGACCAAAATCATTGCACAAGAAACATTGCACTGTCGGGCCTCCGGCTTCAGATTCATCCATACCATTTCTGATACGCTTGCACGGTCGTCTACCTCTACCAGGACGCAGTAGCATTGGGTCGGGGATGTACTGCCTTTCATTAGGGTCAACCGTGTTAAAATTACCCACAGCTCGAAATCCCACCATTTCACCGGTCCAGGTATTAAGCACAGACTCGTTCAAATAATATGGTGAAACGAACGAGATGGCTGACAGTCCGAGTTGCCCACACGCAGCCAATACATGGGAGCAGGGCAGGTGAAGCAATTTTGGTTTATTGCATGTGCAGTCACATGTTGGTCGGGCTTCATTTCCAATTCTCACCTCATGCGTTCTGAGCTGATTTCCGCAACCAAACTTGTCAGAAGGTAAGCGTACCTCGAGACTCCTTTCTTGATTTCCTATAACTGGTCGACAGTGAGTGAAACCTTCTATGCATACACCGAAAGAGAAGAACACACGATGCAGCACCTTTACGTTTGGAAACTCTGCCATCCAAAAGTGTTTGACGTCAACATATGTGCCTGGATTACGGGCCTGCAATGTGTAGAGGAGCCGAACAACTGAGTCATATGAGTCTAGGAACGATCCGAATCTTTTCTCAAGTGCCATCTGCTTAGCCCTCCAAGCTTTGCCATAAGATATTGTGTACTTGAACCTGGTGAACACCTTATGTATAATAGCCTTCGCTTCCATAGCTTTGCCCTGTACTATTTCTGAGTACAGCAACCGAGCTATAAGCGTCGACGAAAGGTTACGATGATCTTGAGGAATACTCTCAATTCTACATGTGTGTTGTACTACGTCGCTCACTTTCCAGTTTATGCCGAAGTGAGGACGATAACCGTGCACCCTTCCAGGACACCCTGCTACCTCACATTCCATTGTCAGATATTTTTAACTCGACACCTTGGTTTCGAATGTCTTGCAAGTCGACATTGCCCACTTAATGATTGCATCTTGCAAATGTTGCTTGTCGGTATATAGAGCACCCGCAGAAACCTGGTTCTGATGGTATTCCCAGGCAGAATCATGACCATCGTTCACTGTCATTGACGACGAGAAATCATGACTCCATGACGCAGGATTTGGCACCACATGTTCGTCATCCGACTCGTCGGATGAATGCCCATAAGCACTACCACCATCTTCGTCTTCCTCATCCATCATTTCTTGGAATACATCGTCTGCTGCTGCCTCAGCAGCATCTTCATCTCCCTCTTCCATATGATCTGTCTGACTATTTTGGCCAGATTCATAACTACCACCTCCAACATCTTCCTCTTCCATCTGCTCTGTTTGACTATTTTGGCCATAGTCATAACCACCACCTCCAACATGTCCCTGATTATAATCATGTCCAGAAAATTGCATCTCCTGACTACTCTGGCCAGGATCGTGCGCTCCCTCGCCTTCAGGCGGAATCACCTTCTTCGCGACATGTATCAGTAACGCGATAGGGGTACATCCCCTGCTTTCGCAGCCTTGCAACCATCGCACCATCTGAGAGGTCCGCTCTATCGGCCTCAAATAAAAAAACACCGGGGACCTTGTCTTCGTCCACAGTGCATGCACACCGACAGTGTCTGTTTGAGGATTAAGCCATAAACACGCTGCCAACCAATCTTTCAGCTGACTTATAGACCATGTTTCTGGGTCACTCAGTTCCAACTCTGACCATCGAAACTCACCCAAATCAGCTCCATGCTCATTTACCACAACTTCGCCAGGACCATAGTAAAACAAACATTTCACTAAATTACTCATCTCAACAACCTAAAAATGTGACACCAATTTACTGTTACAACCGGGAACAACTATATACTTAATATTACTAGCCAAATAAACGCATACCCTTGAAGTGTGCCGATTCAATGGACCAACAACGTCACCACCACCGCCAATGCAACACCGCTGCACCACCACCACGGTGCACCATCCACCACCCTACAGCAACCTCCACCATTGCTCCAACCAAACACCACGAAATCACACAAAAATCCTACCCATCTGTAGATCTGAGCTGCCTTAACTCTCTAACACTTATAGGAGGAAGATTTGGTGGCTGGGTGGATAGATCGCCGCTGAAACGTAGCAGGGAGCTGCTGGTTTTCGAGAGGAAGAAGAAAAGGAGAGAGAGAGGACGCGAGGAAGAAGATGGGGATTTTTGGGCCTTAAGCAGCATCCTGTCGGCCCAACCCTGGCCGATAGGCCTGTCGGCTCAGACTAGGCCGATTAGTACCCCACACGCGGCCTGTCGGGCCTGTCGGGCGCAGGCCTGGCCCAGCAGCTACCCTTTCGGCCCAGGCTAAGCCGATCAGCACAAATCGGCCCAGGCTTGGCCGACAGGACCTAATCGGCCCAGACCAGGCCGAGGCCGTATTATTTCTGGAAAATCGTTTTTTTGCGTAATATTTTTCGAATTTAATATAAAAAATGTATTATTAAAATTTTTTTAGCGTTTTTCAATCACACAGCATCTAAAAATCTTAGAATATGCTATTCGCGTTGGTGTTTCCGACAATTTTGGAGGAGAAGTGATGAAAATTTGTGTGTAGGCATGTGTTTAACACTTAAGGCCGCGCTTGGTTCGTCGGGCCAGTTTCCCCTCTGTAAATATTTCCTGTGCGTTAGGCTACCTGCTCCATAATTTTTGCGTGAGCATCAAAGGTCCGTAATTTCAGCCGGGCGTATTGACTTCCAAAACGACCAACCAAGCGAGCCCTAAATTCTACGGGGCCGGGACTTCTTCCCATTTCAAGCAATGAAGGCATGTGTTTCACAGGGAGGAGGAGTATGTAGCACACAGGAACCGCCAACAGACAACATATTTCAGCAGCAATCCTCAGAGCTTTAACTCTTTCGTGGATGGAGGAAATAGGTGAGGAGGAAAACAGGTGCTAGCAGTAATCCTTAGAGCTTTAACTCTTTGCTGTCGGATCACCTCTATAGCATGGCTATCTTCCGATTACCAATGACAACGCTGCCTACAATGAAATGGGTACTGCCTGGAAAATTCTACGTTGAACATGGGTTCATATGAATCCGGTTGGGAAATGCATTTTTAGATGTTCACTAGTTCTGAAAAAAAAGTTCGTGTGGACATCTGCATGTTCCATGTGTGCGTAGAAAGTTTCACCGGAAACGATTTTTTATTTGGCCTATATAAAAAAGACGAAAATATGTCACATATATAAGACTACATAATACTGAAAATTTTCTCTTCTTTATGGAGACAAAGTGTATAGTAATTTCGTCATGAAACTCGTGTACACGGCACATGTTTTGCATCACCTATGCATGCACATTTTGCTTCGAATTTTTTGACATGTTTTACATCAACTATGCACGCTCAAAATGAGGGTTCATATTTACCCGTGTTCTACCCATTCACTTCTTGGTACCCCCCAGCCCACAAAAGTTTTGCTAAAAATTTGTGCATTTTGGCCCATTTTTGTCCAAAAACAGTGATATTTAGCCTATTTGCCCCCCCCCCCCCCCCCCCCTCCCCCAATTCTGGCCCAGCAAAGCTCAGTGGCCCATTTGCCCCCCATGAGTTCGGCCCAAGCTCCACCACTGAGTACTGTCTGCACGATACGAGTCGTTTTAGAACCTGGGCACACTTAAGCCCTTTTAAAAATCGAAAATGCTACTAAAAAGTTTCAAAAAAATATTTTTTGTGTGTGTGGTACATACTGATATGATCTACGTGTCTGCAAATTTTCGCTAAAAACTGTTTGTATTTTGGGCTATGCAAAAATCACAAAATTGTAAATATAGAAAGGAAAAAAAGTTGGCTTGGTCCCCACGTTTGCTTATTTCTCTAGATCACATATAAAAATATATTTTGATGAAAATGGGTCGTGCATACTAGATATGTAGATTTGTTTGTATGCTTTTTTTCAGAATTTTTGAGATTTGTAAATGTGGTTTTCGATTATTTTATTTATTTATCTTAAGGGATCCGGTGAGCCTAGGCATTATTAACATTTTTCAAGTCAACCCTCTTCGCTGCTGGAATTTAGAGGGCACACTGATGCATGTAAAATGCATACATGAACTTTGCATTATTTTACTTACGAAAATAGTGGCATAACAAGGGTGATACCTACGCATATGCATCCATCCATTGGATCATGCATAGAGAGCACAGAAAAGCAACACGAGAGCACGCGACTTAACGGAACGGCGTCATAATCAGAGCACACCGATTTTTTGAGCAGCTTGGCCACCTCATACTCCCACACGCTTCTCTCTCGTTCATTCCCCCACACCATACCAGATCCCACCACCACCACGATGCCCACCTTGCACCGAGCGAGCCTGGCTGCCCTAGACCGGGCGGGGAACCGTCGGCGGCCCTCCACCACGCGGGGCAGGAGGCGCCGCGGCCGCCTTCCAAGGCGAACACGGAGAGGGAGGACGCGCTGCCTCGAGCTCGCAGGCTCAAGCTCGCCCATACCTCACCCTAGCCAGGCTGCGCGCGCCTGCTCCGGTCGTTGGGGGTGTCGTTGACTGCGTCGTTCAAGTACTGGCCACCGCGCGCGCAAGGGTCGTCAAGGGACGCCAGCGGCCGGCGCGTGCAGGCAGGGCATTCGACCGGGCCTGCACACAGCAAGGTGAGGCAGATTTGGGGTCGCCTGTTGATACCCACAAGTATAGGGGATCGATGAAGTCTTCGTTGGGAAGTATTACCCAAATTTATAGTTCGACTCGATGGGAACATAAGAATATCAATAAGACCTTGGCAATTGAGGCGTCACTCTCAACCACACCTGTATATCAATAACTTGCAGCAGTAATAGTGATGGCAGTAGTAAGATTCAAGTAACAAACAGAACAGTAGCAGTGAACAAGTGTTTCCCAGTTTTCACCGGAAAAGTGAAAGTGTAACTCAGAGATTCAAAACGTAGGCATGAGGTGATAGCGGGGTGTTGCAAGAATGAGATTGATCATATAATAAGAAACAAATAACAATGGGACCTATCTCTAACTCCGATATATGTAGGTATGTGTTCCATATTTAGTTGTGCGTACTAACCAAGAGAATTTGCACAACATCTATTGTCCAACCTGCCCATTTCACCGGGGCCAACTTGGAACTACAGGTAATTAAGGTCTACCCTTTCGAATAGACCCGAACAATGCATTAACACATCATGAACACATAGAATCCTCAAACTAAAACATCTCCCCCTTGTTTTCCCTATATGTCACGTTTAGGGTTCGCAGGTTCAACATAATAGCAGGTGATACACTTTGCAGATAGATACCAAACTCAAATATATGATGGGGCAATATAAGTTCAGTACTGAAATCACGCCACTCGGGCCCTAGTAGCAAGCATTAAACATAGCAAGAGTGCATCAACACAATACAAAAGTATCCTCAAGATAAAACCCTAAAATTCCGAACAACGGGTAGCATTACATGATCAATCTCATCCAATCCCCATCCACCTCACATGCCTACAGCGGACTACTCACACATGGTGATGGAGAGGGAGCTCATGGTCGATGGAGATGAAGGCGGTGAAGATGGCGGTGAAGATGGTCTCCGGATCCCTCCACCGGAGGAGAAATCCTGGATCAATCTGTCCCCGAAACGAAGATCGTGATGGTGGCGGCGGTGTGTTTCGCGAAAGCTCCCCTCCTCCTAGGGCAAGCACTTTTTCGTATATATGAGGGGGTACGTCGAAGACCGAAGGCGAGGCGGCGCCCGAGGCCGCGTGGGACCCACCCATTTGGCCCTCGAGCGCTTCCTCGTGTCCATCTTTTGTCCATTGTCCTCCTTTTCCATAAAAACTGATGTGGTAATTTTCCCCGATTTTATTTCCTGCAAAAATAGCCAGAAACGAGACTTTTGGATGCATCAGCTCCCCCAAGCTTAGCTCGTTGTTTGTCCTCGAACAACTCAAACGTAGTGCAGAAGCGATAAAAGACTTTGACAAGAACTTTGCATTGCATATGTAACACAATTTAATATCAACAAGCATTCAAAGCATAGCTTCAACAACAAATGATAAGATGTTAGCAAAGGTATATCTAATCAATGTTAAAGCATTTATATTTGTTGCAAGAGAGATATTATGTAGAGTCAATACTTGGATGAGTTTGCTCAACTGTAGAAATAAACAAAGGTTCTTACATCGCTAATGATTGAATCATGACAAGACTTTTGAGGTCTTTTGATTCTTTCTTTTGTTACCTGGTGAAATCATTGTGCTTACAACCTTGCTCTTAGTTTTAGCAAACCATTTGATATTACTGACATGACTCATATGCTTGACCGACTAATGGTTGAAAACCTCATGCCCCGTGAATACGAGTACCTACACCATGGCTACTCAACTTGGGTCACTAAGCAAGTTCGAAATTTTCAGTCATTGCAAGTAATAAAAGCGTCATCAAGAGCGTCAACTGGGGTACCTCTTGTCCCAGGACATGGACAAGCCCATGTCCAAACAACAAGACAAACAGACAATGAACAATCTCAGCACTCTTTTATTTACCATTTGCATAGCTTTTTATTATGAAGTGCATCACTGAATGTCCACCATGGTGCGCTGTAAATTTCCACCATGAATGATGCATGGCTTAAGTTGGCGGCCCAGGCGTCTCTCTAGCCAATTATTCTTACTCATCAAACTTGCTAAGTTTCCGCTTTCATTTCGCACATGATAAGCATCCATAAACAAAAGTACATGATATCAACTGAATATATTTTAGTGCAATGTTGAAAGCTTTACATGTGTCAGCACATTTCAGCTAACTCCCAACCACTAAACCTGTCAAGCATACAACTTCATGTTTATTATTTGAAAGATTATTTTACTTTCTATTGGTTGGCAAGTTTAGTAAGCACAATGGGATGCGTAGACCTTTGTTTAGAGCTACAATTATTCAATCCACAACCAAGTATTGTCACTAAATAAAATTTCACTTGCATCATCATATAACATACTAGAACATGGAGAAGATAAACATTTGCTACCATTTCTCTAGATGTTGAAGAAACTATGATGTGCTCACTTGCTGTTATTAAAGAGTCCACATAAGCATGGCAAAGGTGTCATACCTTTCATCCACTTCATGCACATCAACTTATCATCGTTGTTCTCCTCTCCCAACTTGAACTGCACAATAAAAACTCAAATCTGCCAGAAAATGTCACTGCATACAGTACTGTTTTTACCCTACCTAGACACCTCAGAAAAATCTCATATTTTACGTGTGTAGGTTATGATGTGTTGCAGCAGTGGTTAAAATTTCAGCTCAATCGGAGTTACAGAGAAAAAATGAAAAATAAAACAGCGAGCAGATTTCAGCAATTTCTGCACCTCCGTTTTTGCGTTTGTTTCAAGAAAACGAAAATATTTTTGTTATTTTTCGTTCTAAGAAACAAAAGACAAACAACCAGAAGTAAAAGAAACAAATAAAATCTTTTTGTGTTTTTGTGTTTTCAAGAAACTTATCATAGCAATATAACGGTGATATAAAACAATGAATGGAGAGTAAGAGAGTACTCCCCCAAGCTTGCGATCAAGCTAGTATCCTGGGTAGTTGCCGTATCCACTTCCACTTCCAGGGTAGTAACTATATGGGTAGCCTTGCATGCTTGGGTACAGGGGCTCCGCCTGAGGCATGTACCCCTGTGTCTCTGGAGCTTGTGGCTCCTCCTGAGGCGGCGCCTCTTCCACTATCCATTTTCCGGTACTCCTGTCAAAAAGATCAGTACGGGGGAGCCTAATGGACACTCGCTGCCCACTAGTGCTCAAATAGTTATACAGATAATGTCCCCCATACAACGTACTTATATCCATGCGAGTAGTCAAAGCAAAATCAAGTAATTTGGACTCTTGCACTAGAGTACCCATGTTATCACCATATCCTCTCTCGTTTTTAATGTAATTGTACACCATAGTAGCAATAGCACCAGCATAAATAGGAGTTTGATCAGTAATATTTCTACTCACAGCAGTATGCAAAGATCTAGCAAGTATGACTCCCAAGTTATATTCACACGGTGTATTTTCTTTTGCACATTTTAGTAGATAAACCATTGGTCCAGTGCAAGCAGAATTGTTATCCCTAGCAAGAAATCCTCTTGCAAGAAACAACGCAAAATATCTCAAACTTGGGTGCTGTATATGAGTAAATTTACCCCTATTTAATCTATCACGAGAGTTTACAGATATAGTGTGCCAAAACTCAACAAGCTCATGGTTGGTATCAGCACGAGTTTCACTCCAACTCCCTGAATTTTCTACACCAATAGCATTGCAAAATTCCCTAGAGACATAACAAGGCGCTCACCTCTCATAGTAAATTTGCAAACAAAGGTAAGAGGGGGTGCCTTACTTCTCTTCCTGTGCTTTTGGGGCTCCGGGCCCTCAAATCTGAAGGTAGAGAGGAATTCCCGCGAGAGTTCTTCATATGTATCTTGGGGGTTCTGGGAGAACCTAAGCAAGCCAGTTGTAGTGACGAAGGTGTCGAAGTCCTCTTTGATCCCCCACTGTTCAAGAACATAGGGATCTTGCCATCTTGTTGTATGTATTTTCAGCTTCTCCCCTACAAAGAATGCATCATCCTCCCACAGGTGGTCGTCATCATAATTGAGGGAGACTTTGCATGCTCTTCTTCTTGGTCTTGAGCTCATCCCAACCAAAGCTTTGCCCTTGCTAAACATGATACCTTGCTGCCCAAAAACAATATTCAACAAAAATCAAGATGTAACACCTTAAAACAACATTAAGCCATCCATAAATAGTCTCCACATCAATATCATGCATCAATATCAACTAGAAAACTTGAATCTATGGATTTCCTAAGCATAAAAGGGTGACACCTAGTGCAGCAAAATACTTCATGCATGAGGCATAAGAACAAAAAGTAATTGGATGAGTGGAGGAGTCACATACCAATGAGCAATCCCACCAAACAGATTTGAAAAATCTGCCCTAAACTTGGAGATCCAAGGATAGCAGGAAGAGAGCTCGAGAAAATTTGGGAAAAATACCTGGGGCTGGTTTCCTGTCGAGGGGAAGGAGATGGGCACTGGATACTCACCTAACCCCCTCTGTGGGCCAAAATAGTGGGTCCCACGCGGCCAGGTACTGTGGCCGCGTGGGACACCCCCTTTTGGGCCCTGGTGGCCCTCTGGTGTCTCCCTTTTGGCTGTTAGTTCCTCTGGTAAAATAACTTACCTCCAAATTTTTCTGGAATTTTTCGAGAAAATTTTCTGAACAGAATTTTTCAAACTACATTTCTGGAATTTCTGCACTTTGAAATAATTATGCTCATGCAAATAATCTAAAAATTCTAGAATAAATGAAATCAAACATTCAAAGCAATTTTTATGGGAATCAAGTTTGCATCATTTTCATATTAGTAATGAGGTTGATCAAGTCTCATTAATAATATGCAAAAGATATAATACATGATTCTTTATTTTATATGTTTTCTGAGCAATTTCAAGTCACCTCATATTTGATTGGAATAGTTCCAATCATTAAGATAGCATATTTTGGTTCAGGAGGTGGCAATGCAATCTCAAAGCTTCCTATTATAAGAGTATTCCTTTTAATGGAGTTCACACTCTGGCTTACCATAGTAACAGATTTCTTCTTAGGAAAATAGATAGTGTGCTCATTTCCCTTGACATTGAATGTTACCTTGCTCTCAGTGCAATTTATAACAGCCCCTGCAGTGTTTAAAAAGGGTCTTCCAAGAATAATAGACAAATTATCATCTTCAGGCATTTCTAACACAACAAAGTCTGTAGGGATTAACACATTAGCAATAGAGATAGGGACATCCTCACATATTCCTATAGGCACAGCAGTTGATTTATCAGCCATTTGTAATGATACTTCAGTTGGAACCAATTTGTTTAGGTTAAGTTTCTTATATAAAGAAAAAGGCATAACACTAACACCAGCTCCTAAGTCACATAGAGCATATTTCACATAAGTTTCTTTAATATGACAAGGAATAGTTGGAATACCAGGATCACCACGTTTTTCAGGCATTTTCCCTTTAAAGGAATATTCAGCAAGCATAGCAGTTATTGCATCAGTAGGAATCTTTCTTTTATTAGTCACAATGTCTTTCATGTATTTGGAATATGGAGGGATTTTAATAGCATCAACAAGAGGAATTTGCAAACACAAAGACTTAATCAACTCAAAGAATTTCTCAAATCTAGCATCATCCAAAGTTTTTATTACCTCTTGGGGATATGGTATGGGTTTTTGTACCCACGGATCCCTATCTTTACCTCTTTGTGGATTAGGATGGCTCTTCTTCTTATTCTTCTCAGTAGATGGTGGAGGGTCTTCTTTATCATTAGGTTCAGGTTCTTCAATATTTTCATCCTCTTGTGGCTCTTCTTCAGGTGAAGGTGATTCTTCTTCTTCATTATTATTATCTTCAGTCTCAGCATCAGAAATAGAAATATCCTTATCTTGCTCTTCAGAGTCATCAATGTCCTTGTTTTCATTGGGAGATTTTCCTGCAGAAGATTTCTTCTTGAGAGCTTCTTGTTCTTTTCTCTTGGGATGGCCTTCAGGAAAATCAGGATCCTGAGTACTTGCACCTCCCCTAGTGTTAACTCCACAAACCTGTTTCTTCACCATAAGACTTTCATACAATTGATTTTGAAGAGAAACCATTTGTTCAACTTGATTATTCATCATCTCACAGTGTTTAACAATTCTTTTTACCTCTCCCACACTAGCATGTAAACTTTCTCGAAGAGATTTAATTTTGTGAGAGTTCTCCATAATAGTCATTCTAATATTATGCTCCTCAGGATTATGATGATAAGCAAAATCATTCATGTAGGATACATCAACAGGAGGTGTTACCTTTTCATTACCTTTTATGGAGCTAATAGCATTGACTTGAATTGGAAAACATGGTTGATCATCAGGAAGTTTAACACCCATTTCAGATAATTCCTTAAGATGAGAGGTTTTAATTCCCTTCTCTTTAATAGCCTTGGAAGCTTCTTTCATTGTTTCGTTATCCAATTTGAGCATGCCTCTTTTCTTTTCCGGAAATATCTCTTCAATATTCCAGTCTTCATAATTCCTAGAGATAGTCTCCAATAGCTAGTTGCTTCATCAACGGTCCTTTCCCTGAAAACATTACCTGCAATACCATCAAGATAGCCTCTGGTGTTTTCGGTTAGACCATTGTAAAATATATCAAGTATTTCATTACTCTTGAAGCCATGGGTAGGACATTTCCTAACCATCTTACTATACCTCCCCCAAGCTTGGGGTAAATCCTCCTTCTCTTTCTGTGAAAAGTTGCTAATCTCAACAGTCAAACCATGAATCTTATCAGCAGGGAAATACTTATTATAGAATACCTGCAAACATTCTTCCTTGCTAGTAATACATCCAGGTTCTAAACGATTATACCAAGTTTTAGCACTTCCTCCCAAAGTAAAAGGAAACAGCTTTAAGAAATAGTAGCGTTGATGGATTTCATCTTTACCAAATAACACAGATAAGTCATGCAAGACAGCAATGTGTTCAAAAGGAAACTCATCCTCTCTACCATAAAACTTATATTTTTCAGCTTTTTCAATTATTTCAGGATCAACACTAAACTCATAATCTTTATCTTTAATTTTAATAGCAGGAGCATTCATTTTCTCAGTAATAGGAAAATATCCATCAAGAGGAGAATTTTTATAGCTATCAAGTTTATCCAATTTATCAAAGTCAGAATTCATAAAAGCCATAGTAAATGCCTCCTCTTCCTCAGAAGAAGTTTCAAATTCATCATCACAGTATTCATTATCTTCTAACTCAGATTCCACATTTTCAGGTGTTTCAGTTATCTCAGATGTTTCAGGTGTCACTTCTTTGTCTATGCTACCACATAATAAATCATTTTCATTACTAGTAGACATTTTAGACAATGGTGAACTAGATAAAACCTTTCCTCTTTTCTTAGGAGCAACAGCAGAAGCAACATTAGGTGAAAAGTTTGGCCTACTTGGCAAATCCGTACCTCCGCGAGTAGTTGAAGGCCTCATTCCTTCAGAGTAGTCTTTTCCTTTCCCATGGTTAGGAACAAGCAAAAGCAGCAAATAGATGATAACAAGTTGTCTTACCAATAAAGCTAGGTTCCCCGGCAACGGCGCCAGAAAACGTCTTGATACCCACAAGTATAGGGGATCGCTGAAGTCTTCGTTGGGAAGTATTACCCAAATTTATAGTTCGACTCGATGGGAACACAAGAATATCAATAAGACCTTGGCAATTGAGGCGTCACTCTCAACCACACCTGTATATCAATAACTTGCAGCAGTAATAGTGATGGCAGTAGTATGATTCAAGTAACAAGCAGAACAGTAGCAGTGAACAAGTGTTTCCCAGTTTTCACCGGAAAAGTGAAAGTGTAACTCAGAGATTCAAAACGTAGGCATGAGGTGATAGCGGGGTGTTGCAAGAATGAGATTGATCATATAATAAGAAACAAATAACAATGGGACCTATCTCTAACTCCGATATATGTAGGTATGTGTTCCATATTTAGTTGTGCGTACTAACCAAGAGAATTTGCACAACATCTATTGTCCAACCTGCCCATTTCACCGGGGCCAACTTGGAACTACAGGTAATTAAGGTCTACCCTTTCGAATAGACCGGAACAATGCATTAACACTTCATGAACACATAGAATCCTCAAACTAAAACATCTCCCCCTTGTTTTCCCTATATGTCACGTTTAGGGTTCGCAGGTTCAACATAATAGCAGGTGATACACTTTGCAGATAAATACCAAACTCAAATATATGATGGGGCAATATAAGTTCAGTACTGAAATCATGCCACTCGGGCCCTAGTAGCAAGCATTAAACATAGCAAGAGTGCATCAACACAATACAAAAGTATCCTCAAGATAAAACCCTAAAATCCCGAACAACGGGTAGCATTACATGATCAATCTCATCCAATCCCCATCCACCTCACATGCCTACAGCGGACTACTCACACATGGTGATGGAGAGGGAGCTCATGGTCGATGGAGATGAAGGCGGTGAAGATGGCGGTGAAGATGGTCTCCGGATCCCGCAGTTTTATTCAAACATGGGAAGATTCCGGAGCAAATCATGAAGCAAAGTGCTTGGAGAAGTAGATGCATTTTGGATGCATCACCTGTTGAAGTTGTGTCTCTCGCCGGCTGTTTTTTTTATCTGATTTGATTCATGTTTTCTTTTTCCTTCCGATCTGGATTTTGCTTCACGGTTTGAGGGAACCATGTCCTGGATTAATTTCTTGTGCATGGTGTGTTCCTGATCCAGATCAGAATTGTTCTAATCTTTTTTTTTCAGGCAGATCCAGTCCCTCTTTCACTAGATTTAGTTTTACGCTTTTCCTAACGCTCGGCTAACCGAGATCGCTGTTAACGCTCGGTCGACGACAACGACCGTGCGATGCTTTCCGCGCTTCCCGTTCTGGCGTTCCATGCGGTTGCGTGTACGGGCCCGACGAGAGCGCCTGCTAACACTTTTTTTCCCGTTGTGGTTTATATTTTTGATGGGCTTTTTGTCGGGCTTTTTCCTGGGTATCATCGTGCCCTTTTTTTTCTTTGATTTTTGTCTGTCCAGAAGTTTTTTTTTCCTGGGTATCATTGATTTTTGGTATTTTTTTGTTGTGGTTTACTAACTCGGCTAATGTTTTTTGCACCTTATTTTTCTAGTAAGCGCGTAATCGCGTATCTATTCTCCCTTTTTTATTCAAATTTTGTTTTTATCGCTTTTTTTTTTCATGTTAGTGTGCAATTGCACACAAGTTTCACTCTCGTGTAATCGCACATGATTTGGACTTGTGTGCAATTGCACACGAGTAGCGTTACCGTGCAATCGCATATGATTCACGTTACCGTGCAATCACACACATTTTCGTAATTGTGTGCAATTGCACATTAGCATCATCCCCGTGCAATTGCACACGTTCTTGCCTTACTGAGAGTATCATATCAAATCGCAAACGATTTTTTTTGTTTCTATTTTTGTGTTGTGAGCCTTCTGTTAGTTCTTCTTTTTTTCTTTTTCTGGCACCGTAAGTTTTTGAACGGATTTTGATCCCACAGAAGGCTCGAAGTATCAAGGGGGGGGGGGAATTTTTTTTGTAGTTTTGAGATTGCTTTTTTGATTTTTCTAGTAACCGCGTAATCGTGGATCTATTCTCCTTTTTTTATTCAAATTTTGTTTTTATCGCTCAATTTTTTTTCTTGTTAGTGTGCAATTGCACACAAGTTTCACTCTCGTGTAATCGCACATGATTTGGACTAGTGTGCAATTGCAGACGAGTAGTATTACCGTGCAATAGCATACGATTCACGTTACCGTGCAATCGCATACGATTCACGTTACCGTGCAATCACACACATTTTCGTAATTGTGTGCAATTGCACATGAGCATCATCCCCGTGCAATCGCGCACGTTCTTGCCTTACTGAGAGTATCATATCAAATCGCACACGATTTTTTTGTTTCCATTTTTGTGTGGTGACCCTTCTGTTAGTTCTTCTTTTTTTCTTTTCTGGCACCATAAGTTTTTGAACGGATTTTGATCCCACAGAACGCTCGAAGTATCAAAGGTGGGGAGGGGGGTAATTTTTTTTGTAGTTTTTTGATTGCTTTTTTAAATGTTTTTTGCACCTTATTTTTCTAGTAAGCGCGTAATCGCGGATCTATTCTCCCTTTTTTATTCAAATTTTGTTTTTATCGCTCAATTTTTTTTTCATGTTAGTGTGCAATTGCACACAAGTTTCACTCTCGTGTAATCGCACATGATTTGGATTTGTGTGCAATCGCATATGATTCACGTTACCGTGCAATCACACACATTTTCGTAATTGCATGCAATTGCACATGATTCAATTTTCTAGTGTGTAATTGCACTTGTCTGTAATACCTTTGTGTAATTACACATGTTTTTTGTTTTGCGTGTAATTACACATGATTAGTGTTTAGCGTGCAATTGCACATTTTATCTTATATTTTAGCGTGCAATTGCACATTATTCATTTTTCTAGTGTGTAATTGCACTTGTGTGTAATACCTTGTGTAATTACACATGTTTTTTGTTTTGCGTGTAATTGCACATGATTAGTGTTTAGCGTGCAATTACACATTATCTTATTTTTTTAGCATGCAATTGCACATGATTCCATTTTCTAGTGTGTAATTGCACTTTGTCCATAATACCTTGTGTAATTACACATATTTTTTTATAGTGTGTAATTGCATATTTTTTCCTGCATTTGTAATTGCACATGAATCAGCACGCAATTGCACATGTATTTTCTCCTTCGGTCAGGTAGTTTTGTCAGAGGTGGAGGTGCGTTTATTGGCGAGACAGACTTACCACGGTCGGCTCCATGCGAGAAGCATCGTGCTTGACTTGTTTACGAGCCGATGTGTACATGGCCTTTTTTTTCTTTGACTTGTTTACGTGAGCCTTTTTTCTTTGACCTTATTTTAGGGGATTTTTTTACTTTAACTTGTGTACGTGAGGAGAGTGAAACGAGGAGCCTTTGCCTCGGCTGGGAGCATCCCACGTGAGCGATTCGTCGAAGCAATAGCACGGTACAAAAGCCCACAGACAACAAAGAGCAGGACAAAAGGCCCATAGGCGCTCGAGGGAGGGCAGGTAGGGGAATCGGGCTGCATAGGCTGACGTCGCTCTCGACCGAGCGCAAATCAAACGCTCAGGCAATCGAGCGCTAGGCACTCCCTTAGTTTTATTTCGTGAATGGTTTTAGGAAACAAATCACCTTCGTCTTAGGAGTGCTGATAATTTGGTAGCACGGGGATCCTGGTCCCTGGAAGGAAACCGAGTTGAAAACGGATATTGAGATGGGCGTGGTGCCCATTTTTGTTCTTTTTTGTCGACGACAACGAAAATGGTTTCGCTGGAGCTATGGGATACGGCTCAAAACCGAGTAGGAATTGCCAGATGAATGGGCTCCATTCGTTTTCTTGTGGCTGTGGCTACTAAATTCGATTTTTTTTACTTCTCTCCTGTTCGTGATAAGGGATGATATAATAGTGGAGCATAGATGAGCAACGCAACTCTGTTATAGATTTGATTTCTTGTTCATGTGTTGCCTTTTCTGAAATTTACTTGGCACCTTTGCCACTGGATTATCTGCAGATCAGATGTTCGGGCTTACCCGAGCTGGAGCTTCTCGGGCGCGTCGCCACTACCGCGCACGGTGTCGGCCATGGCGGAAATGAAGGAGCCTGTGGCCGAGCCTTACATCTCCAGCCCGTGTGGCAACGACACCGACGGCACCTCCCCTTGCTTTGGTGCGTCGGCGTCAGGCGACGGATGGTTGCAGGGGGGACTAGAGGCAACCAGATAATCCATGTGGCAAGCAACCGCAGCGGCGCCGGTCGTGGGCGTTGGCGGCTGGTACGGTCAGCGGCGTGGGGGCGTTTGCTTCTTATTCCTTTTTCAGTTCTTCTTGAAAACATTCTTAAGATCCACATATGTTCTATGGTGATGGTGGAGCTCCATGTTTTTTTCTCAATTTCTTCTCCGGATGCAATTTCTGCCATTCCACTTTTGTTCCGTGATGTACAAGCGCCATTTAGGATTGAAAGTAGGTAGAGGATGGGCAACCCGCAATGGATCAGAGATGAGCAACCCAGATTTTCTTGTTAATGTGCTGCCTTTTCTCAAATTTACTTGGCACCTTTGCCACTGGATTTCTTCAGATGTTGTGGGCCCGGGCAACCCCCATTCGCCACCGACGACTGGAGTCCGGCGCGCTGTGCAGTGCCAAACCTCTGTTTTTTTTTTTGAATTTCAGTGCCAAACCTCTGTTGAACCATACTGTCACGACAGTCTTGTACATTAGGTTCAGTAACGTTAACACTAACTGTCGATCCTATTCTATAGCTGATTTAGTCAGAGCTGTTGCACGTACCTGCGCGTGCCTCTGCTTCCGCATCCACGATCTCCACGATCGGGACTCTCCTCTATAAATGTAACTCAACACTTGTAATACAGTCAGTGCGAGAGCAATACAGAACTTCAACCTCTACGGGGCGAGTAGAGCTTGTGTGCAATTTCTCTCAGATTTTTTCATCACGACTCCATGCAACGGTGTTTATATAGACGCGGCCAGGCTCTGTATTTTTTCTCTCGCCTTTTGAATTTTCCCACACAAAAAAATAAGCTTTTCGAATATTCGAACATGCCAGTCGTAGCTTCAAGCACAAAACTATAGAAATGGACCGGGCCTGTAAGAAATCTCAAACTTCGTTCACGTCCATAACACCAGTGGTTGTTAAAATACGAACGACACGGACGGCGTCTACTACTTTTTCACCTCTGGGTGTGCTTTTTTCGACACACCCGCGACGCGTGCAGTGTGTGTTATCATAATTCGAATCATGGACGGCGCGGGGCCAAGCGACGTTTTCTATGTGTAAACAGAAAACACATGCATTCTTGATATGCCGTTAGTTCGTTTGCGGCATGCAACCGGGACGGACGGCGCAAAAAATGACCTCGCCCACATCGCACAGAGACCAGACACATAACGTCACTCCCTAACGGTGGAATGGCATATCTTATTCGTCGATTTTTACAACAACCACATGAGGATGATATCTAACGGCAATCTCTCCATGCATTGCTATCACCCTTGTTAGGAAATCCACGTCCCTTTTACTTATATTCCAGTCATATTTGTATCATATAAGGATTACTAGCTAAATGCCCGTGCGTTGCAACGGGGGTGAATGTGCCATGTAAATGAGATGCATAACGTTAATATGAAACCAATGGCAAGTATAATGTCGGGGCACCACACAGATAGTACAGTACAGAACGTGTTGGATTCCCATCACCAAGTTATCCATGAATTAGGTGATGAAACTAAGCAATGTAATAACCGGCATGGATTCAGACAAGAAACGAGCAATCACATTTTAACAATGTAATAACCGGCCATGGGGTTCGTATCCTGCAAATAGAACTCCTAATAAATAAGAAAGGAGATAACAAACACCAGTTCCGCTATGCATCCATTGGGTGCGTAGACTCTACGATCAGCCATATGAATGGAGTGGCAGCTCAGGTAAACATTGTGGTTAACACATCATATGGCAAACTCCCCTAAAGCGCCATCTCCTTCAGGTCCATGCTGCCCATTAAAGTCGGACACAATAGAGCACATATGTTCCTTGCCTTTCTGCTTCGATGCAAGCAATAGAACATCAGCTGAGCATTTATCTGAAAAGATACACAAGTTCCGTTACCAAAGTACTCGCCTTCCTGGATAACCAAATCTGCTTTTTCTAGTAAAGCATTTCGCACCCTATCTTCAGTGTCACGATTATCAGTATCTATTGCAGGCCATTGTGACACCTTCTTACATGAATTATAGAAGAGGAAGTGGATAACATGAACTGGACTATCAGTATCTATTGCAGGCCATCATGACACCAGGTTAAACCACCAATTTGGTGTCTCTCTGGCAGGGACTGAACTACAATTTTAACACATCACTACCACGCAACCTGCATATGCTTTACAAGCTACTGAACCACAATTGGTCGCCATTGAACTGCCGTAGCTGAAAAATTGTGTTGATGAATGGGCTATATGTTCGTAACACAAGTTATTTTCAAGTGATCTACAAGAATAATCTTAGCTGGTTAGATATGAATGAATCTTGTGCATTAATCAACATTATAACAAAGCTATTTATCAGAATTGGATATGAAGTGAAACAAATGGTGCACTAATCTATGAAGTGAAACAAATGGTGCACTAATCTATGTGAGGACTAAGATATTTATCAGATAGGTTGGTACTGTGCAAGCTTCAAAGAATGACGCAACCAATGTGAGCACAATGGGAACATGCTTGACGTACAGTACATAATAATCTGGTTCTACATTTATGTTCTTCCCCATTTCGGCAACAAATGGTGCACACTATGAAGTGAAATATTAACAATCTTGTACTGTAAATACCACCACGAAGTAACCAAAAATACAGATAAACTCTTCTGATCCCAAAACCTACAGAATTCACCATGAACGCTAATCGAAAGCCCAGAGGATCACAACAGCAGGATACGATATGATTAATAAAACTATGGCTCATAGTTCACAATCTTAGGTTGTTTGTTGAAGGGTGTGCGTGACTGATTTGCTACAGTACTTGATACTGGATTTGAAGATGACAAGAATTCAGTTAAAAATATCATGACAATGCAGGACCATGGGATCTTAGAATTACTACAGTTGATGGCCCAGAACCATGAGGTATATAACAGAGACATGAACCGTAATACAATTCACATAGGAGGATATGGATAGGATAGTGGCACGAACCGGCTGCATGGTAGGCTGCGTGCGCGGCTCCCGGCCGAGACGATGGCGGCGCCCCGCGCCCGCCGCATTCCCCATGTTGACGCTGTTGTGCATGGGCCTCATCTCACTCCCACGCAACATCTCGCCACGCCCGTAGCAGGGCAGCAACCAAAAATTGAATCAGCGGTAGACTAACTGGACGGTCACGAGAGCAACCAATATTCGCGTCAGAGACGAGAGCCAAATCAACCATAATAAAAAACAATCCAAGCAAGGCAGAGTTCTTCACTGTCACATGGCAAAACAAATCAACCCAGGGTCCTGACCAAACGGATCTCCGGTCCGAGAAGCCGAGACGCCCGGAATCAGGCCGGTCGTCCTCACGACCTCACTCGTCTCCTGGCCGCAGGAGGAATTCACAGGACGGGGAGAAGGATAGGAGGATGGAGTGGTTACCGGCGGGCTGCGCCGACGCCCAGCGCGGAGGCATGGGGGCTCACTCGGGAGCTTGTCGGCGCCGTCATTGCTGGAAGGGCGACTTTGGAAGAGGCAAATCTCGGCCTACGCGCCCCATCCCGCCGCCGTCCAACTTTTCCCCCTTGGAATATAGGGTTAGGAGGGCAGCTAGAAGGGGATGGGTTTCGGGTCGGGTGGGAGGGTCTCATCAGAGTGCGTGTACGGACGCCGGAGAGACGTGCCATGGAGGAAGAGGCGAGAGAGAAGGCCGTGCTCTGCCTCCGCCGAGCTCCTCCGCCCGAGCGAGCGCTCGGGGTCCTTTGTGTCAGGTGCGGGAGAAGGGGCGAAAGGGTAAGCTGCGGTTCGTACGAAGGATGTTGGACGAAGCGACGACGTACGAGAGGAACCAAATTTTTCTTTTAGATAGGAGAGATATCACTGTTTTATAATGATTTTGGGAATATTTGGTATGTTTCCTATATTTATGGAATTAACCCTGCACAGTTAGAAAACCTCTTTTTTCCATATTTTTGACTTTCAGTGACCAAACGACGTCCAAATGATCTAATATTTTACGGGGCCCAATATTTGAAAATAAGTATACGTACCAGCCAATAATCTGCGAAAAAGAAAGTCCGAGGAAGAAATTGGATGATCCCACGCGGCCAGGTACATAGGCCGTGTGGGACCACCACTTTTATTCCTCATGGCTTGCTGGCGCCTGGTTGACGGGAGAGTATTTGAGGATGATGATGATGGTGATGATGAGTACTTCCCCGGCAACGGCGCCAGAAAAAGAGCTTGATGGCGTGAATCACACGTTCATTGGGAGACCCCAAGAGGAAGGTATGATGCAGTTCAGCAGCAAGTTTTCCCTCAGAAAGAAACCAAGGTTATCGAAGCAGGAGGAGCAGCAACTCTTCAGAAGGTTGTTGGTGGCTCGCGCGGCGCAACACGATCACCAACGTGGAATCTGCACACAACACAATCAAAATAATTTGCCCCAACGAAACAGTGAGGTTGTCAATCTCACCGGCTTGCTGAAAACAAAAGATTAAACGTATGGTGTGAAAAATGAGTTTTAAATTGCAGAGAATGAAAAAGGAACAGTTTGCAGTTTGTGGAGGTTTAATCAGTGTGAAAGAATGGACCGGGATCCACAGTTCACTAGTGGTGTCTCTCCATAAAAGATAACTAACATGTTGGGTGAACAAATTACAGCTGGGCAATTGACAAATAGTGAGCGCATGACAATGCATTTATATGACATGATGATTACTATGATATTTAATTGGGCATTACGACATAATACATAGACCGTCATCCAACAGCGTCTATGACTAATAATCCACCGTCGGGTTGTCATCCGAGTCCCCTGTTGGTATTAAGTTGCAAGCAACGGATAATTGCATTAAGTAAAGTGCGTAATGTAAACAAATACATATGACCGTGGACATAGCATTGTTAGGTTATCCCTAGTGGCAACAGCACATCCGCAACCTTAGAAGTTGCTGTCACTCTCCAGATTGCCGGAGGCATGAACCCACTATCTAGCATAAATACTCTCTCTTGGAGTTACAAGCATCTACTTGGCCAAAACATCTACGAGTAACGGAAAGCATGCAAGATCTTAAATAACATAGGGCATAGATTGATAATCAACTTGACATAGTATTCAATATTCATCGGATCCCAGCAAACACAACATGTAGCATTACAATAATATGATCTTGATCATGTAGGGCAGCTCACAAGATCTAAACATGATGGCACAAATTGGAGAGACAACCATCTAGCTACTGCTATGGACCCGTAGTCTAAGGATGAACTACTCACGCATCACTCCGGAGGCAGGCATGGCGATGTACAAGCCTCCGGTGACGATTCCCCTCTCCGGCAGGGTGCCGGGAAGAGGTTCTGGACCCTCCCGAGCTAGGGTTGACGGCGGCGGCGTCTCTGGAACTTTTCGTGGATATTGGCTCAGTCACTTAGGGTTTTCGCGTCGGGAGGAATAAGTAGGCGAAAGGGCGACGGCTGACGACCCCCGAGGGGCCCACACCACCCTAGGGCGCGCCAGGGGGACCCGCGCCGTAGTGGCGTGTGGGGCCCTCCTGGCTCTCCTCTGCTTCTCCTTTGGTCCTTCAGGTGTGTTCTGGTAAAATAGGGATCCCCGTGAAGTTTCGTCCAATTCCGAGAATATTTCCAGACTATCTTTTCAGGAATACAAAAACAGCTGAAAACAGGAACTGGCACTTCGGCATCTTGTTAATAGGTTAGTCCCAAAAAATGTATAAAAGTGATATAAAGTAGATGCAAAACATGTAGCAATTGGTATAAAACAAGCATGGAACATCAAAAATTATAGATACGGTTGAGACGTATCATGGCTCCGATGCCGTCCGTTTTCGTCTCCGTGGCATCGTCTTGACCTAAAAACGTCTATAAAAATAGCCCCCCGACGTTCTCTAGAAGGAGCGCCGCCGAAACACAGAAACCACGAAACAGAGACCTGGAGCTACAGATTGGAGGGGGAAAACTCCGGCGGGACGCTGCCGGGGTGGTCTCCATCTTCTCCAACGACTTCTCCACCGTCTCCATGATGAAGGGGGAGTAGTCCACCCCCTGGACCTTGGGTTTGTGGTGGTAACTTGATCTAATCTCTCTATGTATGATCATTGTTGGAGTCCATATGATGTGCCTTGCATAAGTATGGATCTATCTATGTAATTCTTATGGTGGATATTGTGGTATGAGATGATTTGTTATACATTTACCGTTGTGTTGGAGCTTTTATGATTTGTCATACTTTGGAGATATTCTATGATGCATGTGATGGTTTGATTTATGCATAATGCCTTGTTTATCCTTGTCATGAGGTGATTGACACCACCAAGTGTGGATAGATGAGAGAGTTGTGGTCATGCACACGAATTATGAATCATTGCACTAGTGTTTAGAATATTGTCCATTATGAAGTATGATGTATGTAGGTACGGGATGGCCGATGTGACACGGCATATGTATTGAGTGACATGTGAAATACAGCCCAACATCCTTTATCTGGGGGTAAAAAGGAAGAGTATGATGTGGGAGTGACAGCAACCACGCTAGCCTTACGAGGGTGACCTAGCAACACAAATGAGTACTTCTTTCAACTATGTGTTTTAGGACATATAGCCGTCATAAAAGCTACCATTAAAACATGACAATTGTGTGTACTTTATCTATAACATGATAATCACTTTAGATCAGATAGAGAGACAAGTGAACCCATGAACCCATGTCCATTGTTCCTATAAGAGAAAACCTTTGTCTTGTCCTCTTGCATTGAAGAGGATTGGGACACTTTTACATTCTTGTTTTGTTACGTTAAACTTCCATCCATTAAATCAACCATCTTGTTTTTTAAACTTGTTTAGTGCATAATCAACTAAAACTTGTGACACTTTAGTTGTAGGGAATAGATAACTTTTCCTTCTTGCTCCTGCGGATCGATACCTTACTTCCACATTGAGAGGTGCTACAGTGATCCCCTGCTCTTGGGGGTTATCAAGTACTTTTCTGGCGCCGTTGCCGGGGAGCGTAGCGCTTAAGTTCCTATTCTTGTGTGCACTAGACTTTAGATTTATTTTTGTTTTATATCTTGCAATCATCTAAGCTTGGGGAGGTTCCTTTAAACTTGTTTGGTTGTGAGTTTCTCATTAGTTTTACTTTCAGTTTTATATATCAAAAACCCAAAAAAATTAGAAAATGGAAAACTGTTATGAAAACGCCATGATGGCTGCTGAATTTAGAAAATCAAATGAAGGGAAAAGATTAGGAGAATACATAGAGCTTCTAAATAAAATTGCTAGTGTGCTGCTTAATTATCATAAGGAAGAAACTTGTTGCTCTGAATACTTTAGACACTTTGAATTCCAATGCCCTTCCAATAGAGAACATGTTATTGCAACTTATCATACATGGAATTATGCTCACTTAGGGATGGAAGAAGTAGAGCAATTTGTTATTTTTATGGCAGCCTATGAATTATACACCTTCATTGATGAACATGAAACCTGCCCTATAGCTTCTCAATTTAAAGTTTTTATTGCCAATATCCTTGATCTCTGCATACTTGAATTTAATGAAAATATCTATGTTGTTGACACAAGGAAGAGAGCTGCCAAAGAAAGCTCTAATATTTTGCAGGAAGAAGATGACAAAAGCTTAAGCTTGGGGATGCCCGTGCAACCCCAAGAGGATGATGAAAACATAAGCTTGGAAGAGGAAGTATGTGAAGAGGAGATTGAAATGGATGTGCTCCAACCTAAGCTTGGGGAAGAGTTGGATCTCCCAGCTTCACCATCAACAAATGATAGTAACACTCAAACTCAAAAATCTTTTGTTATTTATGAGAATCCATGTTATGATGAGTGTGAAACTGAAAATGCTATGGTCCTATATGATAACCCATGCTATTATGATGAAACTAAAAATGCTCCTTTACTTTCTATTAATGCAACTAGTGAACTTATTGATGATAATGAGGAGTATTGCTTAAATATGCTATATGATAATGCTTTAGATGATGGTCCTATGCTTATTGATAAACCTCCATGTTTAGTTGTTGCTAAATTATGTGAGGATAAAAATGATATACTTGCTGTTTGTGATGTGCTCTTACTCATGAGAGTCCTACTTTGTTTTTGAACTCTCCTAATCACACCATAGAGGAGAAATTTGCTTATGTTGAGAAATACTTATGTGATTTGCAACTATCTTTAGTTCCAAATCTTTGTTGCAATCATGATAGTAAACTTGATATTGATCTTATTAACTATTTTGAAAGAGGGAAGCATGCTAATGAATTCCATAATAAATTTAATAATCCTCTTTATGTGCCTAAATTATCTAAGTTGAATGATTCTTGTGGTTATATGGTTGAATTTATTTCTACTACTTGCAACTATTATGAAAGAGGAGGTGATAAGAACCCTCTTTATGCTAATAATTATATGCTGCAAGTAAATATTGTTAATATGCATTGGGAAACTTCTATTTATGGTGATTCATTCATATACAAAATGCCAATGCATAGAAAGAAAGTTAGACTTCGTTGTTATTACTTTTGTGTTTTGTTTTTCTCTCAACTAGGGTTCAACTTGACTATTATTTTGATTGGTTTGAGAACACCATGGGATCCTGGTATTATGCATGAACACTTTCCAAGGAAGAGGGACACATCAAAGTATAAGTTCCCTCATGAGCTTCAATCTTCATGAACATCAAGTAAGAAGCCTAGCTATATGGCTATAAAGAAAGCGCTTTACGGGAGGCAACCCGGTTGTTTTTATTTTTGATTTTCTTTGTGTCCTCTTGCTGTAACAAGAGACTTAGTGTTTAGTTTAGTTTCTGGAATTTTTAATAAAGTGCCAAGTTTTACTCATTTTGGTATGAAAAAGTTGCTTATAGCGTTCGGAGATTTTATTCCTGCACGAATCTGTGCACGGTATGATTTTTAATTCTTATTCTGTAACTCCGAATGAGCTCATATTTAAACTGTAGTGGCAACTTTTCATCCTCTGTATGCATGAATTTTTTCGGAATTTTCCGACAAAGTTAAGTAGGGTAGAAAAATACGTTTAGCTGCTGCTGTTTTTTGGACAGATTCTGTCCCATTTTGTTTGATGCATGCTTAGAACTTTTAACTTGAATCTTTTTGATCCAATTGAGTTTATGAGTAGGCATACAACATTATACACTTTCTGGACATTCATATGAATTTTTGTTCAAGGATTATATGCAGCAAGAAATCTATTTGTTTATCACTACTAATGCCCCACAGAAAAAGAAATGGGAGAAACGGTGTTTTGAAGTTTTTTCACAGGGATTAGAGGAGATGCACCAAGAGCTATCCAAGGATGGTGAAGACCATAAGCTTGGGGATGTGAAGACAACCCCACTGGACCTACACACTCTCGGTTTGCACACGTCTAACTTCTGTTTTTCGATCGAAACACTTTATCGCATAAACTTGGAGCGTCTTTTTGTTTGTTTAGGTTAGATTTTTATTTTGTGAGACCACCACACTATCATTTATATATGAGAGAGCTACTGGAAATTTGGGTTGAATTATGTTGGATGCTATTATAAGATTGGGAAAAGGGATGTTGGAGTTAATTTTAAAAGATACATATAATTGCATGATTCATGAGCTTGTTAATGAGTAATAATTTGCAAATATTTTATCAAGAGCTATCTTTTATTCATGTTTTGATGCTAAATGTTATTCTACCTTGTTTTAACATGGATTAGTTAGTTCTATGGACACTCATGCATGCATTTAGATGGTCAACTTTCTCCCTCTTGCTAGCCCAAAAATTCCAACAAGCAAAAACTTGTTTCCAACACCTTCAACCAAAGTTTTTCCAGTGAGTCCACCATATCTACCTATTAGCTTTATGCTATTCCGAGTATGTTTATCATGATATTTGTGTTATCTATACCTCTGAATGAAAATGCTTATGTTGTTGATTGTTGTGGGAAAAGTTGGTTATATAGCTCTCTCGAACTTGATGCACACTTTACTTTTTTTGCATAAATAAAAATGACCCATTGTGATTAAAATTATGATGTTGTGGACTTGACAAATGTCTTTGGTTGAGAGTTAGCTCATATGTGCTGTCACATGGCAAGCTTTCAACATTGCACTTCATCTCATTTAGTTGATATCATGTACTTTTGTTTATGGATGCTTACCATGGGTGAAATAAATGAGGAAATGAAGTGAGTTTAAATGAGTTTGTATAAATGGTTAGAGAGACGCCTGGGCCGCTAATCTAAGCCATGCATCATTCATGGTGGAAATTTACTTACATGCTATGGTGAACCTTCTGTGATACACCTTACAATAAAAAGCTATCTAATGGTAAATAAAAAGGGTGTTGAGATTGTTCATTATGTTTGTTTGTCTTGTCATTTTGATATGGGCTTGTTCCATATCCTGGGACAAGAGGTACCCCAGTTGACGCTCTTAATGATACTATTATTACTTACAATGATATTTAACTTGAACTTGCTTTGTTTTCCAAGTTGAGTAACACATGGAGTAGGTACTTGTATTCAAGGGGCATGAGACTTTCAACCTGTACTTTGTCAAGCACACTACTCGTATTGCTTTCACTTTAAACTTAATCATTCAAGATGCTATGATAGGGGAATGAGAGCTTGACACCAAGGATTACCATATTACAATCATTGACTTAAGTAGAGAAGTTCAGAAGTTAGATGAAATTTATTCATGCTTTACCTCTACTCATATATATATCTTTCCAAAGTGTCCACCTTTTATATTCAGATTTTCATCAAATACTCTATGACCATTGTAGGATGTTCTTACTTATTATTATGCATACATGTGGTCCATAGTACTTTTCTCTTATGTTACACTTTGTGAATTATCATTGAACATCCTTGCATTGAATACTTGATATCACTTCATAAACTATCTTGCATATTGCTACTCCTTTTAAGAATGAACCATTTGACTCTATGTAGCAATAGTAATCATCTTTGATATCCATTGATAGTATTAAATTGCAAAGTCCATGTTAGTTTTATCACCTTCATACTCGAGGACGAGTATAGGTTAAGCTTGGGGATGTTGATGCATGTAAAATGCATACATGAACTTTGCATTATTTTACTTATATTCCAGTCATATTTGCATCATATAAGGGTTATATCACTGTTTTATAATGATTTTGGGAATATTTGGTATGTTTCCTATTTTTATGGAATTAACCCTGCACAGGCAGAAAACCCCTTTTTCCATGTTTTTGACTTTCAGGGACCAAACGACGTCCAAATGACCTAATATTTTACGGGGCCCAATATTTGGAAATAAGAAGACGTACCAGCCAAGAATCCGTGAAAAAGGAAGTCCGAGGAAGAAATTGGATGGTCCCACGCGGCCAGGTACATAGGCCGTGTGGGACCACCTCTTTTATTCCTCGTGGCTCCGATGCCGTCCGTTTTCGTCTCCGTGGCTTCGTCTTGACCTAAAAACGTCTATAAAAATAGCCCCCCGACGTTCTCTGGAAGGAGCGCCGCCGAAACACAGAAACCACGAAACAGAGACCTGGAGCTGCAGATTGGAGGGGGAAAACTCCGGCGGGGCGCTGCCGGGGTGGTCTCCATCTTCTCCAACGACTTCTCCACCGTCTCCATGATGAAGGGGGAGTAGTCCACCCCCTGGACCTTGGGTTTGTGGTGGTAACTTGATCTAATCTCTCTATGTATGATCATTGTTGGAGTCCATATGATGTGCCTTGCATAAGTATGGATCTATCTATGTAATTCTTATGGTGGATATTGTGGTATGAGATGATTTGTTATATTTACCGTTGTGTTGGAGCTTTTATGATTTGTCATACTTTGGAGATATTCTATGATGCATGTGATGGTTTGATTTATGCATAATGCCTTGTTTATCCTTGTCATGAGGTGATTGACACCACCAAGTGTGGATAGATGAAAGAGTTGTGGTCATGCACACGAATTATGAATCATTGCACTAGTGTTTAGAATATTGTCCATTATGAAGTATGATGTATGTAGGTACGGGATGGCCGATGTGACACGGCATATGTATTGAGTGACATGTGAAATACAGCCCAACATCCTTTATCTGGGGGTAAAAAGGAAGAGTATGATGTGGGAGTGACAGCAACCACGCTAGCCTTTGAGGGTGACCTAGCAACACAAATGAGTACTTCTTTCAACTATATGTTTTAGGACATATAGCCATCATAAAAGCTACCATTAAAACATGACAATTGTGTGTACTTTATCTATAACATGATAATCACCGTAGATGAGAGAGAGGATTAAGTGAACCATGAACCCATGTCCATTGTTCCTATAAGAGAAAACCTTTGTCTTGTCCTCTTGCATTGAAGAGGATTGGGACACTTTTACATTCTTGTTTTGTTACGTTAAACTTCCATCCATTAAATCAACCATCTTGTTCTTTAAACTTGTTTAGTGCATAATCAACTAAAACTTGTGACACTTTAGTTATAGTGAATAGATAACTTTTCCTTCTTGCTCCTGCGGATCGATACCTTACTTCCACATTGAGAGGTGCTACAGTGATCCCCTGCTCTTGGGGGGTTATCACACACTCACACACAGATTCCTCCTCATCTAATGTGTTTCAGAAAATGGACAACCACCCCTTGAGACCAAAATTTCCTAACACAATCCCCCGTGGTTTGAAAATCGAGCAAATCAAACCCCGAACTAGGAGCAGACGAGGTCAATTGGGAGCAGAGCGGTGCCGCTTCCTCACGGACAGTTTTTTAACCGTCCAACTTCAACGTACACAAAACCATTTAAAATTGAGAGGGCACTTCTTCCCATTTCCAGCAGTGAAGGCATGCGTTTCACGGAGAGGAGTATGTAGCCAGCAGACAACATCTAAAGCTGCTTTATTCTTGAGATCTTAGGACCTATATGAGAGAGGACAAATGAGCCGATTTACGTCTGTGAATTTTGGGTTAAAAAATTCACGCTTTTAGATCCTGACACTATCTACATCTGTAAAAAAAATCTTGATTTTTTGAAACCTAAAAGTGCTGATTTCGATTTTTTTTTTAAAAAAAACAAGCTCCTGTACCTCGGGAGCCATTTACGGGTTTCCGCATGTAGAAGTAGTATGAGCAATGCTATTTGAGTGTGAAGCACACAGCATGCCTGGCTTATTAGTGAGCCTACTGTAACCCGCAAAATACATTTAACCACGAAACAACCTGTGAAGAATCTTACTAGCAATTCAATATGTAGATTTTTCTAAAATTTTGCTCACCTAAAAATCGGCCGCGAGCCACCACGAGATGGCCCGATGATTCGGGACTTCGGCCTGGCCCGGCGATCCCCACCGTGCGGCCACCTCTACCTACGCTGCCCCACCCGGCCCGGAGGTGAAGGAGTCAGTGCTAGTGGAGGTGGTGCCTTCCGGCTACCACGTGTCCTCACCGCTGCGGGACGGGGAGCACGACGACGACTCCCCAAGGCTGGTCTCTGATGGTGGGGTGGCCGGTCCCCGTGGGGGCGGGTGCGAGGTTTGTGTTTCTCCGTCAGGTGAAAGCCTTGCCCTGGTCGTCGACCAGGACATGCGACCGTGATGCCCCTAGGCGTCGCATCCTTCTTGAAGGCGTCGTCGTGGCGGTGATCACACTTCTCTGGCTAGGAACTTTTGAGGGAAACCCCGGATTCTTCGTGGATCGGGCGAGGGCGGCGCGTCGGCACGTATTCTCCTTGGGGCCTCCTATTGGATGCTTCGCTGTCAAGAGGGACCCGTGGTGGAGTTTGGTGGTCAGCGGCGATGTTTTGCACGACAACCTTGGCTATGTCGGATAGGTGGTCGTGTCTTCGGGCTTGATGAGCTCCGGGTGAAAACCCTGCTTCGACCAAGCGGCGATGGCGACGCTCTCGGTTGTCGCTCCCCTCCTTGGAGACATCGTTGTGGAGCCCCTTTCAACACCCTTGCCGGTTGTTTTGTCCGTGTGGGTGGTGTTGATTTATCTTCTCGTTTTTGGCTAGGTGGTGTGCGGCCCTGCGGCCGGCGTGGATGTCGGAGCGACGGTTCTCATCTCGTCTCCGTCGCATCGCGTCGCGTCGCGTAGAGGTGTTTGGGCGTCGGCTCTGCCTGCTTAAGCGGTTTTTGTCATCGACCTGTGTGGTGCGTGGCCTCGGGGCCAACGTGGATGTCTGAGCGGTGGCTCCGGGTCGCCTCCGCCGTTGCGTTGAGTGTAGGGGTATTGGCCTTGGCCGCGTGGCGTCGGGGCCGGCGTGGAGCTTTCTTTATAAACTGACCAATTCACTTCTTTTATATGAACGGAACGTTAAGCCTCTTGCCCGGTTTGTGTGACAGATGTTGTATTTGCCAAAGGAAAGGAGAACGTGTAGCAGAATACGAGTCTGTAATCTGTATACAGGCCGCAGTTATAAATCCCTTTTCATAAAAAATAAAGAACAGCCCGGAGAGCTTCCTTGGCCTCCAATCTTCCTTCGAGACAGCAATGAAACATGGCAGGGCAGTCAAGCGACAGTGGGTGCCAAGTTTTTGCTTCGCTCCGTGCTCTCCCACCTTTGCTTCACTCTGCCACAGCCGCCGCCGGGTTCTAGGGTTAGCGCGCTCGCCCTTCCAGGGATGGCGGAGAACGCGTCGGCGGCGGCCGCGTCCGCTCTGATCTCCAACCTCACCGTCGCGGAGGATACGAAGGGGCCGGGGCGACGGCGGCGCCGCCGCCGCAACTCTTCAACTCGATGACAAGGAAGAAGGAGCCCTTCGTGCCGCTCGTCGAGGGCAAGGTCGGCATGTACGTCTGCGGCGTCACGCCCTAGTACCCTACGACTTCAGCCACGTCGGCCACGCCCGCGCATACGTCGCCTTCGACGTCCTATACAGGTACCGCCGCCCTGCCCCGATCCGGTGCCTCATTGTTGCCTAGCCTGGGAAATGCCGGGATAGAGTTGCTATGAGCTTTTAGCTCGACAGTGATTTAGTGCTCTGGTGTGCGTGGTGAAATGATTAGGGGGTTTAGCTTAGTTCTTGAGCACGGTGGGTGCCTAGATGTGAGGTTCTTTGATCTGTGCTCGCAAATGGTAAGTGATCTACTAACTCTAGTGTAGTGTTGCGGAATTGTGTTTTCTGGTCGTGCTCTCATTTGGCATGTTCAGTACCTTCTCACATTTCCAGTGCCTTGCATCTTGGTAAAATGCTTCATTTCCTCATTGGTCCTTTATCCAATGTAGGTATCTCAGGTTCTTGGGGTATGAAGTGAATTATGTGTGCAACTTCACCGACATTGATGATAAGGTAATGATCCATGGGCAACATTCTAGATGTACACTTACTACTTTACTAGTTGAGTCCATGGAAGAGTAACGTTTTTGTATACGTTGGATGAGTTAAAAGTCTCAGATTATACTCAAATTCGATTTTGACTGATGTTATCTCGATTGGAACTTGATTTGTAACTACAAAATAGTCCGAAATTATTTATCATTACTTTCAAACGAAGCTCGATAAGATATGCACCATTTTCCCATACCTGCCGTCAGCCCTGACTATCAGCTACCTCGCGGCTATTTTATGTTTCCATTTTATAGTTGGACTGGTGTGTTGCTGCCATTTTATGTTTCCACTTTGGATCAAGAGTTCAACACTTCACTCTGTTCATCTTCCCGGCATGATGCAATTTTATGGCATACATGTGATTTAATTATTTGTTTCTCATAATGTATTTCTCTTCTGAATATTTTTTTCCAGACAACTCATATCCTTAGCTTGTACTGTTGTAATGATTCCAGAACTTGCTATGTTTTTGCAGATTATCAATCGGGCGAATCAGAATGGTGAAACCGTAGCTAGCTTGAGCAGTCGGTTTATTAATGAGTTTCGTGCTAACGTCGCTGAGCTGCAGTGCCTGACTCCTACTGATGAGCCTCGTGTAACGGAGCATATCGATGATATTAAAGAGCTTATCAAGGAGGTATTTTCGATTTCTGTTACTTCTTATTCTCATGATATTTTTCCAGCTTCTTGTTGATCTTTAGAAAGAAGTAACACTTATGCATCAGTTCTCCACCATTCAGATTAAAGTATATAACCAAACGCGGTCACATTTTCACCTGCCAGCAGTGTCAATCATGTTTAACATGCTGTGCATGATAGTTGTATTTTATCTCTCACACTGTTCACTCGGTAAAACTCTTCCAACTTTGTGTATGCTTGTGAACAGATAATCAAGAATGACAAAGGCTATGTTGTAGACGGTGGCGATGTTTTCTTTTCAATCGATAATTTTCCCGAATATCTCAGTTTATCCCGTAGGAATCTGGATGATAATCTTGCTGGTTCGCGGGTTCCTGTTGATCCAAGAAAGCGGAACGAACACGACTTTGCATTATGGAAGGCAAGTTTGATGCATAGCCGTGAACAGTTTACTCTCGCGCATAGCCACTTTCTTCTTATACTTGTTACTGTTTCCAGGCTGCTAAGGAGGTTGAGCCTTCTTGGACCCCCGGGAGAGCCTTTGGGGTGATGGAAGACCAGGATGGCATATTGAATGCAGCGCAATGAGTTATCGCTATTTAGGACGTGTGTTTGATATACACGGCGGAGGGCATGATCTGATATTTCCTCATCATGAGAATGAGCTTGCACAAAGCCGAGCGGCTTATCCAGAAAGTGAGGTCAAATGCTGGATGCATAATGGCTTTATTAACAAAGCTGGTAAGAAAATGTCGAAATCAGATAAGAACTTCAAAACGATCAGAGAAGTAAGGGGATGGATACCTGACTCCTTTTAATAATTCTCATTTCAACCTGTAAGGTGTTTCCTGACATATGTGACATTTCTCTTATTTTCAGGTTATTGCTATGTACCATCCTTTGGCCTTGAGATTTTTCATGATGCGCACACATTATAGATCTGACGTGAATTACTCTGATAAAGCACTTGAGATCGCATCTGATCGTGTATACTACATTTATCACGTGATTTTCTTGAACTTCAATATTTTTATCATGTTTTTGTTTCAAATAAAAAATTAGCCATTTAATATATTTTTGTCTCAGCAATAGAATTCTGAACCTGACCTAGTGATCTATGGCTATCTTCTGTAGTAATAATATCTGACTTGATATAAATTTCGTGCAGACTTTATATTTTTTTACACGTGACCCCCACAAGGGACCGAATTTCATACCACAGGATAACGAAATACAAGGGTTCCCAGCATCCATGTGCAACACCACCAACCAACTAGAGCAACAAGCTAAGCAACAACCGGCAAAGACTACCACCACTAGGAGTTAACTACCAAACATCTAACAAAAGCAGAGTAAAAGCTACACCAGGCACACAGGGCCAAGAGAGCAAACTTCAGGCGAGAACATCCAAACTATTTTTGTTTACAGCCATCACATAGCAAAGGCAAAAGTCATCAGAAACTTGATCCCTTCCACCACAGAAAGACAACGGCTTCTATATGTCCCGGTGCCAGCTGAGGAGCAAAAACTGGTGGACGACCACAATAAAGCTTTTCTGGGATCTATGTCAGATGATCTTCGAATGGTTTTGTTGAATGATCTCAAGGTACGCCGATCATGTTTCTTTGTGCTATCAAAGTTTGTATGGTTAGAATCCTGGAGCAAATCCATGTCCATATTATAGTAGTTGATGGAACACATTTTGCACTTTCAGAAGTTGCAGCAAAAACTGGAACAACAAAAGAAGAAGCAACAACAACAACAGAAGAAGCAGCAGCAGAAGCAACAGAAACCCAGAAACAACCAGAAGACCATGTCCAGGCTCTGGCTGCGGTGGGTGTCGAGATTAAAAAGAAGCTATACATCCTCGGGCCTTATGCCGCCATCACCTCTGGCAGAGGTACAACACTATGTAGACAACATGTCTTTTCCCTCTTATCAGTTATCATGATGGTGACTGCACATGACATGAACAAATTTTGATCCGACAGGTACTGGAGCAGCTGAAGGTGAAAGCGCTGAAGCAGGCGGGGCTAACGGAGAAGTGGCTTCGCGAGCAGATTGGGCAGTGGGTTGCCGCGAGGAACAACAAGCAGTTTGACGTGTCGGACCAGATCCACAAGGACCTCGCCAGCAAAGGCATTGCCCTAATGGACGAGCCTACTGGCACGGTATGGAGACCATGCGAGCGAGAGAAAGCGTGTGCATGGTTTAACAGATGACGGTGTACAATGAACCGTCTGCCCGTCTATTTGCGTGGGGGCAGGTTTACTTACCCGTGTCGCCATTTTTGGACCGTGGTTATTTCCTGTGCTGGGGTTCCTCCCAAGTTTGCAGACCTGTGTTGGCGGTTGTGTAGGACACCAAGGGACCTGAATACTGGTATTATACCCTAGTACTCCGTGTGTCGAATCTCTCTGTCGTATTTCGTCAGTTCATAGTTGCATTCATTCGAATGGATGGAATGATGAGTTGGCCTTATATTATATAGAATCTCCTTTCAATTCCTTGCTATTTCGTTTTTGTGTGTACATCAAGGATATGATTGGATGATATGCGGGTATTTTTTAGACAAACCTGCTAAGCTTTATTGGTCAAGAAGAATGTTTACAGGTATAGTATTACATTGCCGTACACCAAGCCAAAGTTGGCGACCAACTCCATAGAAAAAATGAACGCTTAGCTAGGTTGTGGGCTTCGAAATTGAAGCTTCTTCCTTCATGAGCGATATTGCACTCCTGGAACAGCAATGATCGCGCCTTGATCGAACTGTACTGCCCCATCGTTCCTTCCTTGATACCATTCACCACGTTCTTGCAGTCTGATGCCACATGTATTCTCTGGAGTGCTAAGTCCCACCCCTTGCTGAAGAAAAGGTCCCCTGCTCCCCCCCCCCCCCCCCCCCCCCCCCCCCCCCGCTCCCACCCCCGAGGCGGCGGCGCCGCGCCGCCCCCGGGGTGCCCCCTCCTCGCCGCCCTTCAAGCCTCCCCTCGCGTCCCTCTCTGCCGCCGCCGCCATAGGCGTCGCTGGGCAAAGGCCCGTGTGGCGCGGCGGCGGCGGTGGTCTCCTCGATCGCCGGATGGGCCGGGGCGGCGGCGATCTGCCCTTCCTCTCCAGCGAAGGCGGCGCGGATGGCGGCGATCTGGACAAGCGACGGCCGGCGGCGGCGCTAGTAGACAGGGGCAGAGCGGGTGACGGGATGAATCTCGGCCCGCTGGGTCTAGATCGGACCTCGATCTCGCGCACCTCCGCTGCTACATCGACGACGGTGTGGAGGCTATCCGGGGCCATTTTCGCATCATCGAGGACGCCTCGAGCAGCTGCTCCGGGCATGGTGGTGGTGGTCTTGTCCTTCGCCGGACGTGGCTGGCCGGGTTCGCGGCTGGATCGGCGGATCCGTTCCGTCATCCAGTCCGGCTGGACTTGACCGACGGCGTGGGGGCCGTTGGTCTTGCGAATAAAGGCGGTGGTCCTTGGTTCCGAATCACGTCAAGATGAAGATCTGCTTGACGCCGGTACCTTGATCTGGCAAGAGTGTCGAGTTTCGGAAGGTTCCGCCGGTGATCTTTCATGGGCTAATTCCTAGAGATTGCTGGATCGGAGGGATTCGGTCGCGCCGGAGGGAACGGCGTGAAGCTCAGCTTCTGTGCCATCATGGGCAAATCCATGGTGTAGTCAGAGGCGGGGAATGTCATGAAAGCTGAGATTAAAGGACTAGCAAATGATGATTGGAGGCTTTGCGGCGATGAGGAACTTGCTTGGAGTTGCAGGAGGCGGAGCAGCGGTTTGTTAGTGGGGGGCAACATCACAGGTGAAGTTCAAAGTCCTACCTTTCAGGATGAAAACCCAAGGTCTGGCCTTAATTGGTTGTGCCTGGCAATGGTCTTGCTGAAGACATTATTTTGAGAGCGGGGACTATGTTCAGGGTGAAAACCCAAGGTCTGGACTTAATTGGTTGTGCCTGACACTGTTCTTTTTTAAGGCGCTGTTTTTGAAGAATTGGACATCAGGTGGTGTCTTGGTGGTGGTTGTGCGGCTGCTGCAAGGACTGTAACTCTATAGCGGGACTTTTCTTTTTATTTCTTCTTCTTATTATCTTTCGGCTGTGTGCATCCGTAATAGTTTTGGTTATTGCGTTGTTGCAGAGACTGGGTGTAATTTGTATCTCCGCGATATTAATATACATTCTTTATCTAAAAAATACCCTCTCTAACAGCCAGAGCTTCAGAAGATGCAGGATCGGAGATGCCAGCAAAAACAACCACCGATGCACCTAAATAAATTCGCAGCCACACCTCTGTCTTCAGCTCTAGATACATACAGCTGCATCAACATTCACCTTCGCCATCCCCTGAGGTGGATCGGAGGTTGCCAAGCTGGGCGAACATTTGACCTTACTTCCTGATTGTGTATCCGCGCTGCAGGTTTTGCAATCGCCTGTAACTCTGACAGATAAGAGTTTATAAACCCGAAGGTCGACATAGGAGGCACCAAACGGTGAGATGGTGGCCGATTGTGCGGCACTGCACAATAAGCAACAAAAAAAACAATGATCAAAGGAGGCTGAAAGATATCCTCATGAACTTGGAGACGGTGCTATTTATCCAGGTCCAGCTAATAAGGCCGATCTTGTGTACTCGTACCACTAAGGGGTGATCGGAATGGATATCCTGGGCGGCTTTTGCAAGGCCTGACTGACGCAGTGATGCTCTCTGCCGGTGATGAGAAAGAACGCTGGTCGTGGCAAACAAGGCTACGAGACACAAGGCTCCTGCCCAAGATGATCGGCCGGCGATCACCGGAATGAATCTACCTAGTGCTTGCAAGCTGCAACAGCGCCGTCCGAGACTACGATGCCGACCGCTGGGCTTGTGCAACCATGATGCCTCCGGCCGATCATTCGTGAACCCACCCCTATGTATCTAGAGCTTTAACTTTACCAGGTGGGTGACGACGAAAACAGATGCCAGTAGCAGAAACCCTCAGAGCTTTTAACTTTTTGCTGTCGTCGGAACACCTGATCTAACACGCATGGGTATCTTCCGGATACCAATGAGACCAAATGCTGCCTACACTAAAAATGGGGTGTCGTTTGATGTTGACAGAGACGTAGCCGCTCGACCACGAAATCGTCAACAAAACATCACAACACAAAGCCACTTGGGAAACAGATATTCTAGTATTGACTGATATAACCCGGCCGATACAACGGGATCCAGCAGATATCAAGGGAAACAGAAACAAATACTACATTTTTCAAGGTCGCGCTCCCACACGGATCCCTCATCCACTCTCTGTTATTTTCCCACGTTACGCGCGCAATGCTGCCATCACTAGTACTATGGTACGATTGCCTTGCCAAATTATGGTAGTGGTCACAAGCAGTGCAAAGTTTGTGTAGCTCAGCAGTGCCATCCAAACCTGTACGAAATGTTTAAGTGATCGAAGAGGCCGTGCCCACCTAACATCTCGCACTCCCTATTGAATGAGATCATCGAGTGAACGTCCCGCCATGTCCTTGTTAAGTGCTAATTTAACCAGGCTCAGTCATGACAAATACTAGTGAAACTGAGGTGTCTAAATCTGGTGGCTAGCGTGAGCTGAGATACAGTATATCATTAGCAAGCTTTTCGGTGCAAAGCCAAGAACGATCTCGTCCTCGCACACGGGCAGGGCTGCTCTACCTTGTCCCGGCGTCCAGATGAATCGTCTCACTCGTCATGCCCACATGCTTCGTCCGAATTCAAATCGAATCACGGTAATTTCCTCCACAACGAATCACGTACGCCAGCAGGAGACCTGGGACAAGGCTGAAATTTTGTTTGGGATCAAAGACTATTTTCTCAGCATTAGACAAGTGAAGAGACCACTACGCCACCAGCGTTGCAGCATTTTCGCTGAACTCTTGAGCACTTGCTCAATAGTACCACTACATTTTCTATCCCGTAACAATTACTCCCTCCGTTCATAAAAGGATGTCTCAACTAACTTCAAATTTGGATGTATCAACACACTAAATTATGTCTAGGTAAATCCAAATTTGGAGTTGGTTGAGACATTCATTTGTGAACGGGGAGAGTACATTACTCCATTATTGTTGGTCGGACATTATTTACTGGGGAAACGGAACAGAAGGATAGACTTTTGTGTTCCACACAAGTTCTTTTTTTTTTGAAACGCGTCCACTCAAGTTCATGATATCTTGTTGAAAAACAAGACGATACCTCATGGATTGATGGATGCCGATCGGGTCACATCTGAGGCAGTACTACCACAGTGATCTAAGGCATTATTGATCGAAGCAGCAAAGCCAGACAAAAAGGTGAGCACCGGGGCAGGCCACATCCCAGGGAGTACTCTAGTCAGTCATATTTTCTTTTCTTTTGAAAAATGGTTAAAAAAATGAGAGCATAAACACAGCAAAATCAGTCGACAATATGCACGATTAACCTCCCACGCGTTCTTTTTTTCCTGTTGAACATACACGTTTTTCGCTGCTCTCCAAGCTTAGAAAAACTTCCTTGGATGCGAAGAAACGGCGGCACCATCACTTTCACAACAGCATCACTCGAAGTCGATCACTTGGCCGCCACACACGACGCGCAACTCAACTGGATCCATGCGTAGCATCCATCATCGAGATCACGGTTTCCTCTTACAAATCACATGCATCACCGGATTGACAAGCGGAGTTTGCTACGACCACCATACTGTGGACACCAGCATGCATATATACAGCTCGGTGGGAAAAGTTGGGAGACCTACTGAGAAGTCCTCGTGTTACATCCGTCCATTTAACAACTACAAAATGCACACCGACATGACTATGAATGTTGGATTGAGTAGGTTTTCATACCTACCGAAATCTTCAAAAACTCGGAAACTATTTTAAGATTATTTGATAGACATTTCAGTAAAACATAATTTAATCGGACATTAATATGTTCTGTTCTAGTCCAAAATTTTAGAAGATATGCATATTTCAAAACCCGTCAAAAATCCGTTGCATTTCAAATCCTTGGACCGGCCTAGACGTCACCACCGGCGCATTGGAGGGCCGCCCTCCCGCGTTTCGTGCCACTATTTTTCTTTGAGAGGAGTCAGACAAAAGAACTAAAACTACCACTTACAACTTAACAAGCATAACTTGGATGACTCCTTTTAATAATTCTCATTTCAACCTGTAAGGTGTTTCCTGACATATGTGACATTTCTCTTATTTTCAGGTTATTGCTATGTACCGTCCTTTGGCCTTGAGATTTTTCCTGATGCGCACACATTATAGATCTGACGTGAATTACTCTGATAAAGCACTTGAGATCGCATCTGATCGTGTATACTACATTTATCACGTGATTTTCTTGAACTTCAATATTTTTATCATGTTTTTGTTTCAAATAAAAAATTAGCCATTTAATATATTTTTGTCTCAGCAATAGAATTCTGAACCTGACCTAGTGATCTATGGCTATCTTCTGTAGTAATAATATCTGACTTGATATAAATTTCGTGCAGACTTTATATTTTTTTTACACGCGACCCCCCACAAGGGACCGAATTTCATTACCACAGGATAACGAAATACAAGGGTTCCCAGCATCCATGTGCAACACCACCAACCAACTAGAGCAACAAGCTAAGCAACAACCGGCAAAGACTACCACCACTAGGAGTTAACTACCAAACATCTAACAAAAGCAGAGTAAAAGCTACACCAGGCACAGAGGGCCAAGAGAGCAAACTTCAGGCGAGAACATCCAAACTATTTTTGTTTACAGCCATCACATAGCAAGGGCAAAAGTCATCAGAAACTTGATCCCTTCCACCACAGAAAGACAGTGGCTTCTATCTGTCCCGGTGCCAGCTGAGGAGCAAAAACTAATGGACGACCACAATAAAGCTTTTCTGGAATATATGTCAAATGATCTTCGAACTACAGATGTTCTGGATGGCTTTGTTGAATGATCTCAAGGTACGCCGATCATGGTTCTTTGTGCTATCAAAGTTTGTATGGTTAGAATCCTGGAGCAAATCCATGTCCATATTATAGTAGTTGATGGAACACATTTTGCACTTTCAAAAGTTGCAGCAAAAACTGGAACAACAAAAGAAGAAGCAACAACAACAGAAGAAGCAGCAGCAGAAGCAACAGAAACCCCAGAAACAGCCAGAAGACCATGTCTAGGCTCTGGCTGCGCTGGGTGCCGAGATTAAAAAGAAGCTATCCATCCTCGGCCTGATGCCGCCATCACCTCTGGTAGAGGTACAACACTATGTAGACAACATGTCTTTTCCCTCTTATCATGATGATGACTGCACACAACATGAAACGAATTTTCGATACGACAGGTGCTGGAGCAGCTGAAGGTGAAAGCGCTGAAGCGGGCGGGGCTGACGGAGGAGTGGCTTCGCGAGCAGATTGAGCAGAGGATTGCCGCGAGGAACAATAAGCAGTTTGACGTGTCGGACCAGATCCGCAAGGACCTCGCCAGCTAAGGCATCGCCCTGATGGACGAGCCTACTGGCACGGTATGAAGGCCATGCGAGCGAGAGTAAAGCGTGTGCATGGTTTAATAGCTGACAATGTACAATGAACCGTCTGCCCGTCTATTTGCGTCGGGGCAGGTTTACTTACCCTTGTCGCCCATTTTGGACCGTGGTTATTTCCTGTGTTGGGGTTCGTCCAAAGTTTGCAGACCTGTGTTGGCGGTTGTGTAGGACATATTATACCCTGAGTACTCCGTGTTGAATCTCTGTCGGATTTCGTGTCATTGAGTTCATAGTTGCATTCAGTTGAATGGATGAAATGATGAGCTGACATTATGTACTCCCTCCGTCCATAAAAAGATATCTCAACTTTTTTCAAATTTGCATGCAAATCTAGACAAATCCTTTTGTGTACGGAGAGAGTATTATATACAATCTCCTTTCGATTCCTTGCTATTTCATTTCTGTGTGTACATCAAGGATATGATTGGATGATATGCGGGTATTCTGCACTTGGCTGTTTATCCAGGTCCGGCTAGCCGATCACGTGTACGTCCGTAGCCATGACACACGGCTACTGGACAAGATGATCGGCCGGCAACTACCGGACTGAGCACCGCCGGAGAGCCGCTCTGCTTGTGCAATGTTGCTGCTGCTCCAGCTTCCCAGCGATCACTGGTGTCTCGGTGCCTACCTCGTTCCTCCATTCATTGCCATCCTATGTCGTACTCCGTACCAGCAGCAGCAGCAGCAATCTTAAGAGCTTTAAATTTTTGCTGTCGGATCACCTCTACCAAGCAACGCTGCCAACACTAAAAATGGAGGTGTCACTTGATGTTGACAGAGCCGTAGCCGCTCGACCACGGAATCGTCGTTGCATCGGCAAAAAATCGTCAACCAGCTATCACAACACAAAGCCACCTGGGAAAAGGATATATATATATATATATATATATATATATATATATATATATATATATATATATATTGACTCATGTGACCCGGCCGATACAATGGGATCGAGCAGATATAAGGGAAACAGAAACAAATAAATTGGTCACAAATTCAACGAACAGCCAAGCGTCAGACTTGCCTACAGGCAATGCGCCGTTGCATGTACAGATCGAGCCCCCTCGGTGGATCAGGTCTTGCCCATCTTCTAGATTTACAGTACCCTCCGGCCTCCGCAGTACCTCTCCATCCAGAGGAGCCTAGACGACAACCCCGGCGGCGGCGCCATGGACTATCAGGGATTCGCAGTGTTGCCTGAGAAGAGAGGTAATTTCTTACTGTAATTGGTTACTGTCTGTCTTTCACAAGTGATCGATGGCGATACCAACTGATAATTGCTACATATGGGGAGCGAAAGAGGGAGAGAGGTGATCCCTCATCTACACTATGTTATTTTCCCCATGTTACGCGGTACTGCTATCCATGGTATGATTGCCTTTGCCAAATTATGGTAGTGATCACAAGCAGTGCAGAGTTTGTGTAGCTCGGCAATGGCAATGCCATCCACTCCAAGGAAAAAACCTGTAGTTGAAGTGAAATGTTTAAACGATCGAAGAGGCGCCGTGTCCACCTAAGATCCCACGCTCCCTGGTGAAATGAGATAATCAAGCGCACGTCTCGTCCTGTCCTTGCTAATTACTCCCTCTGTTTTTTAATATAAGATGTTTTAGGTGTTGTACATGTTGTGTAGATACACACTAAAAGATGTCTATATACATTTATGCACATGTACATGTGGACAAATACTAAAACATCTTATATTAAAATACGTAGGGAGTAGGTGCTAATTTAACCAGGCTCATCACTATCGGCAAATACTAGTGGAACTGTGCAGCAGGGGTGTCTGAATCTGGTGGTCAGGGCGAGCTGAGATATATCCTGAGCGAGAACAAGTGCTCCTTTTTACATCGTCATCTAATTCGCGAAATGTGATCTAGCCAGGAAATTTGATCGCCTATATCCATCCATTTCGAGAGAACAGGTTTCAGAAAATGGACATCGCACCCGACCCCTTGAGGTCGACTGGGAGCAGAGCGGTGCCACTTCCTGTGATCGCCGGCACCCCCAGCCTCACTGTACGGATCCATGGCGTCCTATTCATATAGCTCGTGATGAAGGTGAAGGACCTACCTCGTTGCTCCTCCATTTGCTGCGTTGCCATCCTAGCTGACGGAACTGAACTGGGACCTTTTTTCTGCTTTCGGAGTACCTAGCTCACCTGATCTACCAAATCTTTCAACTCAACAGAGGATCGTTGGAACTTGGAACTGATAATACCACATCTTTCAACTCAACAGAGGATCGTTGGAACTTGGAACTGATAATGCTGACACCAACATGAGAGGAGATGTAATTCGATAACTGACCAGCTCTGGATAATGGAAAGCACATTTGTTCAGACACTAACCAACCAACCAAAATTAGCCACAAGGGAACAAACATATGATCTATTTATAGAGCACGAGGATCGATCATGAGACGGACGGATGGGGAAGGGAACAGCAAAGAACCGCGGTTGCAAGAACACGGCGGCAGGAGATTCAATCCGATTACGGTCGGACTACAGGTCACAGAACAACAGCCAAGCGTTAGACTTGCCTACACGCGCGCACATCGCAGCTCCTACGCTACGAGCTCACCACCTCTTCTTCTTCTTCCTGGACCTCGCTCCGGCCGTGGTCCACAGGAGTCGCCTCCGGTGCCGCCGGCGCCGGCGCCGACGTTCTCCCCGCGGAGCTGGCGCCATTGACAGACGATCCGAGGGCGCCTTCAGCGATTAATTTGCAGAGGTGGAGAAGAGGGGTGCCATTGGTGTGGGCAAGTGAGGGGCACTCACACTCGCCCCTCGCTGCTGACATTTAAAGGTCACACTCACAGGTCACTCCACCGTGGAGTATCATTTCTTTTCTTGCTAGAATAAACATCGTCCATGTTACTGAATCAAGCAGGTACGTCCCGTCATGTCCTTTTTAGGTGCTGCTTAAATTAGGACCTTCATTACCGGTACCATCATGTCTGAATCTCGTTGCTGGCCAGCGTGAGCTGAGAAAACTGTACCCTTTTTTACATCGTCTAAGGGAAAGTTAATGTTATCTATAAGTCAGTAAACAGTAAACCTCGCATCGGAGAGCCAGGCAAAGCAGCCCCCAGTTGCCCGTTGGTGACACAGAGATTGTGACGGGAGTAGACAGAATTGGTCGCCGATGTCCATTTCCAGCAGTGACGGCATGTGTTCCACACTCCAGTCCACAGGGAGATCTTGCGGCAGCTTTCTTCAGCAGATTATGTATGTAGCAGGAACTGCCAAGTGACAACAGAGGCCCGGTGAATCATTTGGCGACAGAGACAGGAGGATCTCACTGTGAAGGCAGTATGCTTAACCAGGATATGGATATATATCATGGGATTAATTTGCATTTGCAGATAGTCGAGTCAGCTGCCCAGGAGAGAAAGAAACTTGACGATCTCGGCTGCTGAACGCATTAACCAAAGCCTTTTTTATTTTATTTTACTGTAGCATACTTCCTGCCAAAGTAGCGCCAGTGCCTGATCGATCTCAATGGGCTCGAATGTACATGCATGATGCATGCCAACACAAGGAAATGCATTGCATGTGTTGTGGTGCAAGTCTGAGTGTGCGTGTAACTTTATCACATCGAAAGGAATTTTTTTTTTTTTTGATAGCTAATACTTGTATTCATACTGCAAGGAAACCAGTACATGTCCAGATACAAGCAAAGAAAGAACAGAGAGGATACAGAGACCGCTGCTGCCTCCCACCATCTTCAACCTCGAGGTCACCCAACGCGCGCACCCTCCACCGCCGAGCCGAGGAAGGAGACCGCCGCCAGGAGCACCCACCATGGAAACGGAGGAACTTCTCGCCCGAAGGCGTTGATGAGCCGCAACATCCACCAGCTCCGACGAGCTGGATCTGAGGACGCAGATGGACCATCGGCCGGGGACGTACCCCAAGCTCCCGCCGCCCCGGATCCAGGGCCAGCGCCACTCCACCTCACCGGAGGTGGCCGGATCTTCAACCTGCACGCCGCACAACCCCGCAGCAGCCGCCACGCAACCCCTCCGCCAACCTCCTGAACACTCGCCACCAAACTGCCGTCGCCGCCGGAGAAAGGCACGGCAGAGAAGTGACTGACCCGCAGCTCGGCAGCGCCGTCGACGACGACGCCGGAACGGGGAGCCGCAGAGCACCAAAAGGACAACGCCGGCGACCCCACCACGCCAGCGCCTCCCACAAACCACCTAACTACACGCCGGAACGCAGATCCGGGGATTCCCCACCCTCCCGCCGCCGAAGCGGCCGGCGGAGGGTGAGGAATCCCGCGGATACGCCGGCGGCCGCCGGGAGATCCCGAGTCGCCTCGAAGGTCGCCTCTTAGCACTGTAGAGAGAGGGGGGGGGGGGGGTCCAGAAATATCGCGAGTGTGTTCGTATCGAAAGGAATATTGACGCAGATAAAAAACAAAAGTGGGGGGGGGGGGGGCAAAGTAGAGTCACTTTAGATCACAATGGCTACCCCATCAAATCCTGACGATTCTATGCAACTCGTGTTGGCCGAGCTGGGCACAAAGCCTAACTTGTGACTTGGTTGGGTAAAAATTAGACAACCCGGAATGATACCGTCTTTGACTACGAAGTTTTTTCATCTTCCTTGCATACCGTCTTTAACTACGAAGTTTTTTCATCTTCCTTGCATACCGTCTTTCATGCTGCCACGTTCTTATCCCAGTGGATGGCACGAACGTTTTGTTCATCAAGTTTTTCTGCCCAAGGTAACATTTCTGCCCCAACTGTCCAGCTCTTTAACAAGCACCAGTCAAGCCAGGTTTTTACCACGATTTGTATGCCAACAACTAACACCATACAAGCTTCACCACGATAAAACTGTTATGGAGAATAGCTCCTCAGGTAAATAAGCTCATCACATGTGGACATCAAAAATATAATACAGCTTCCAACTTTCACAAATTCATGTTTGAATGCTTGCATGGATACAACGTAAACCATGTTTCAAGTTTTGAATACTCTTGCAGCATGACAAAAAAATGCGACAGCCTCTCTCTCATCCTCACTCGCGTAGACAGTTCATAACAATGAATCCACACCGCAAAAAGAACCTTTCCTACATGTTCCGCTTAATCACATTGTTTCAACACCGAGCCAGAGCAAGTTAGAACTCCATCCCGCCCATGCCGCCGCCACCCATCGCGGGTGCCGCCTTATCTTCCTTGGGGCTCTCGACAATGATTGCTTCGGTGGTAGTCATCAGAGACGACACGCTGCAACCAACAATAAAACGGAAGAAACAATCGGTGTCAGGATCAGAAGAAGAACGGACTTGCTAACAGGTTCAGCGGCTATACTTGATTGATTGTGCTATAACTACACAAACATTCAGGCTAAATACTTTAGAACAGACAAAACAGATATAGAGAGGTTCAGCAGATTTCAAGAATTTAGATTCAGCTACTTCAATGAAGGTTGACTATTGTTACTGTGTCAACATTCAGACACTGACATAATGTTCTAACACAGGAAAATTCAAACAAGGAAGAACCAGTACCTTGCAGCATCCACCAGAGCTGTTCTGATCACCTTAAGTGGGTCAATAATACCAGCCTTCACCATATCCACATATTCACCTAGTCGGGACAATAGTTCACATATGCAACATCAGAAACATGATTTAAAGTTTTTAATCCAAGTCCCTAGCTCCCAACAGAGCAGCAAAAGATAAATGTTGCACCTACCTTTGGCAGCATCATAGCCTAGGTCGGTATTATCCTGCTCCAAAAGCTTGCCAACAATGACAGCTCCTTCGACGCCTGCATTTGAAGCAATGGTGTGTACTGGGGTCTGCAGAACACAGTCATCAGGCCATGCAAACAAGACGCGGACCAAGTAAAAGGAGAGAATTTATTGACATACCTTCAAAGCATTTTGAATGATCTGGACACCAATCTTTTGGTCAAAGTTTGCGGTCTCCAACTTGTCCAGGTTTCTTGAAGCATAAAGAAGGGCAACACCACCACCTGTATATATCCACAAACAGATAAGACTTTCTGACACACTGATATTTGATAATACCATGACACTAAGCAGCAGGGCTCAAGGATGGTACCTGGTACAATACCCTCCTCTACTGCAGCTTTGGTGGCATTTAGTGCGTCCGTCACTCTGTCCTTCTTCTCACCAACTTCAGCTTCACTTGCTCCACCAATCTAAACACAAAATCAGAATCAAAATACTCGCTAGCATCTCAGAGCAAGAGCAGACACCAGAGTCAATACATAGAATGTGATGCCATATTTCTTATCAGCACTAACATACCAATTATGTCCCTAATAATAGTGTCTATCTGGTAATTTACGCATAAGATCATAATGTTTACCTTCAGAACGGCGATACCGCCAGAGAGTTTTGCCAATCGCTCTTGTATCTTTTCCTTGTCATAGTCAGAAGTGCTTTGCTCAATTGCAGATCTCAACTGTTCAAAACAAATTTAACAGTTATAAGCATTCAGGATAATCTTCATACAGATCAGAACAAACCAAGTTAATCAACAAACCAGCTCAGCTCTTTCTTCGATGGCCTTCTTATCTCCCGCTCCATCAAGGATAACTGTGTCATCCTTAGAAACTGTAACCTGTGCATTCACAAACTTATTAAATTCCATTCAACCACAGAAACATTCCTCTGAAGCAATCATGAGCAACCTAACAGAATGCACATCTGGACCACATGTACAAATAAGCAGCTAGATCCAAAACATATTCAGTTTATGCAGGGCAGTTAAGTTTGATAAGTTCTATAAACAGCAACAATCAAATTAACAGTTGTCACTTTAATAACTAAGAAAAATGTTCCTCGGTATAAAAAACAAGCATGATATAAATTCTACAAAAGCAACCATAATATGTAAGTCTAACAGAAGAAATTTCAGCAAGGTGATATCTGTTATGCTATTAAATTGTTTGGTAGGTAAAGGTCTAAACAAAACATACAATTCGACAAAAGCCAAATGGCCTACCTTCTTGCAAGTACCCAACATGTGATGCTCAAAGTTCTCAAGGTTCATTCCAAGTTCTTCAGTTATGACCTGATCCCAAGAAGGTGCAAAATTCATTAATAACAAATGTTAAGATTTGTTAACAGTGAAATAGGCTGAATTGAAGGGGCTATTGAGTATTGACTTACTTCTCCACCAGTAAGGATGGCAATGTCCTGCATGTTTGATTTCCTGTTCTCTCCAAAACCAGGAGCTTTGACCGCACAGACCTACATTTCATGTCCAGTAAGACCAAAAAGTTCTATATAGGTTCAGCTACAAAGCAAACAGAGTTAACACTGACCTTGAAGCCTCCACGAAGCTTGTTAAGAATGAGGGTACCCAGAGCTTCACTTTCCAAATCTTCAGCAATAATAAGCAGAGGCCTTTGCTTCTGTTTAAACAGAAATATGGTCAATTAGCCTACAACAGTCAACAGAGGATGCCATAAACTAGACAGAATGAGACATGCAAGCAAATAAATACCTGGAGAGCATACTCCAACACTTTCACCATCGCACGAAAGTTGGATACCTTCTTCTCATGTATCAAAATTAAGGGGTCATCAAGTTCCTGCAATAGATGAACATAAGAATACACCCAACAGTATTTTAAGCTTACACAGCAAAGTAACACTAAGAAAGCAAAAGAAAATACTTACACACTTCTGGTTCTTTTGGTTGGTAATAAAGTACGGAGAGATGTAACCTTTGTCGAGCTTCATGCCTTCCACAACTTCAAGCTCATTGTATAGTGTTTTACCATCCTATCAAATGTTCCAAAAAAAACTTAGGAAGACATGTGACATGTATAGATAGCCTGAAAGATCTTGATACAAGTAAGCTCATAACAGAAATACATATATGGTCCGAACTGAGCACATAGAAGGCAGAAATAGAGAAGCAAACTATGCAATGGCTGTCGAAGTATTTGTAGTTTTGACTTACCGCAATGGTAATAACTCCCTCCTTGCCAACCTTCTCCATAGCTTTTGCAATGAGCTCACCAATTTCCCTTTCGCCATTTGCAGATATAGTACCCACCTTTTGGAAGAGGGCAATAAATAAATAATCGTATGGAAGAAGAGAAAAAAAATACACAAAGAAAAAGCGTTGTGTTTCATGGCAGATCAATCACCTGTGCTATTTCCTCAGATGTATTGATCATTCTGGCCATGCCCTTAAGGTTTGTCACCACAGAATCAACAGCCATTGAGATACCACGTCTCAGATCCATTGCGTTCATTCCAGCTGCTACGGACTTGCAGCCCTCAGTGAATATTGCCCTTGTCAGAACAGTAGCACACGTTGTACCTGCAAGTGTTCGAACATCAGCACAGCTGCCCAGGGCGCTTAAGTGAGACCTATAAGATCACAGTGACAACGTAGAAAGAAACTTTAATGCTGCAGTAATCAACAAATAACCATCATCCAACTTACCCATAGTTCAACTGAAATACAGTACATAAAATTATCAGATTGGCAAACTGTAACAAGTTTATGATGTAATTATCCAATAAAAGCAAATATGATGAACAAGAAAACAGGTAGACAGCAACTAGCAACTGAAAAGAAAAGGCTTCCACAATTTGATGTTAAATGCTAGTTCTAACATTTCTTATGCTACATCCATTAATACTGTTAAGAAGCTAAGTCCATACAAATATATGTTGCATGATGATGAGCTTGATGAGCAACTACATTGCAGAAGTAAGCCATACCATCTCCAGCAGAATCATTAGTCGCATTAGCAACCTGCTTCACGAGACTTGCACCCACGTTCTTGACCCTGTCACTGAACTCGATGCTCTTGGCAACGGTCACTCCATCCTTTGTAACCTTGGGAGCACCAAAGCTTTGCTCAATGATAACAGTGCGCCCCTGCAACATAAGTAGGCATGAGCTCAGCACTGACATAATAACTCTGGTGTCTACTATGAAAACCAGCCAAGAAACTCTGGCATGCCAAAATTTATGCAACTACTAGAAAGGTATCAGCAAAAATAATTTCTACAGTGGCCTTGAGGATAGGGCTAGTTTGCAATTTCCAACTGAATTTCATGTGCAACAGGAGTAACGTCATATGGCTTAATAAACGCTCAACAGTGCCTACTACTTGCACGCACATTGATGAACATGTGCTCTACCGTAACCATGAACTCAGCAGGTGGACAGCAATGTCATACCATAGTATTGGCTAATAGTCTAATTTATGCATGATAAAGCCATGTCGTACATACATAACCTTAAATCTCTACAGCAACCAGACCATGAACTCAGTAGGTGGGAGGATATATGCAGGAAGAAGGTGGTCATACATACCTTGGGGCCCATGGTGACCTTGACGGCATCAGCCAACTCCTCAACACCCCTGAGCATGAGGGCCCGGGCATCGACGCCGAACCTGATGTCCTTGGCGGCGTAGTTCCTGCTCCAGGCGAGCCTGCTCCCAACCTGCACGACACCACACGCAGAGCGAGCACGAGGTGAGGGGGGTAAGCAAACCAAGAGATTCAGACCACACCACGCCCGCCCCGTCCCTGAGCAAGGGCGGACCCATCAGATCAGCATTTCCGACCAGCGATCGGGGCAGGACCAGGACAAGTGCAAATCACAAAGCAACTACCCCGAACCATTCCCACACAGACACACGAATCTGCTCACCTGGCGAGCGGTGCCCCCAGCCTGCCTGCACAACGCAGAACACACGATTCAGCAACTAGATTGATTGACACAGAGCAAAGGCCAGTGCTGCACGCACTGCGCCGGAGAAGGGGAGGGCGGGACGAGACTACTCACCGGGCCTTGGAGGCGAGGCTGACGGCCGCGCGGTACATGGCGAACGACGGAGTTGGATCTGGCGGGCGGTTGGGCGGGGTTCTGCGAGCGAGCTTGGGGGAGGAGGCGGCGAGATGGGGAGGGATGGGAGGGGGTGAAAAAGGACGGAGCAACTTGGAGAGGGGGAAAGAAACCGCAGAGGCTTTTGGAGGAGCGGGGGAGCTGGCTCTAGAAGGATCGAGAGGGGTTTAGGGTTTAGCCGCCCACCCTCCTGGGCCCGCCGCACAACACGGCCCAACTAGCGTGTCCTTCCGTCCAGAGACGGTCTAGTGGGCTTGTCAGAGGGTGGGTCCCGCGCGCGGAGGCCGCGACTGCCTGCCCTTCTTGCGGAAGGGGGATCTGGTCTCCTCCGCACCGGAACTCCCACCCGCGCCGGCCGGCGAGGCCCCCTCCCTTCCGTTCCCGTCGAGCGTGCCGGTCCGGGGCACGAAGAAGCCATGGGGTTCCTCGAGGACTTCCAGGCCAGTGAGTGTCTTTCCCCTCCTCCCCTCGCCTCCTCTAGGGCACGCGAGCCCACCGTTCAAATCACGCCGCGTTTCGTGTTCTGCTTTATCTTTAGGCGTAAATAAACGCATCCATGATTAGGCAGGCTGTCTCCTCGATGGATTGCTCCCATATTTGTGTGGCGTGCTAACTGAACCGGTCTATTGCTGGGCTAATTGCAGTGTATTAGTACAGATTATTCAGTTTCAGCTCAAGTGCATATTTTCTTGCTATAAGTGTCACTGGTATAACTGCTCCGAGTACCGCCTTGAACAATTACTTGTTGATGCCGATATTCTGTACCTTACATGAGAAATAACTCCTAGCTTCCGCCGAGGAGTTGGCCTCGCATGAGTGCCTTAAGTTTTGTACCATGTGACCTTTGTACTACTAGGCTATCGACAAAACCGGTACTCGCATGTTCCCTTGCGCATATGGATTGATTGGAACCTAGTTCGATTGTTCGACATGGCCGAATGGTATCTATGTAAATCAATGGGCATAAGTTTCTAGCCCAAAAACTGTATCCTGTTTTTCATGATTCAACCTATCTCTTCAAATGGTAACTTGATCGCTGAGAAGCGTTTTTGTACTTGAATGTGTGCATAAATTTGATAGTATCCTATTTGATTCTTTGCCAGGTGTTGAAACATTGCCAGCTATGCTGCACAAGAATTATTCATTGATGCGAGAGCTCGATAAAAGCTTGCAAGGTATGCAGAGTTCTGAATGCCCCCTTGTATTTTGCTCCACTTTTATCATCTTCTCTTGATGTGCATCTGTCAACTGAGCCACTTTCTTTTATCTTCTCTTACTGTGAATAGAGAACTAACTTTGGGCACAACAAACGGCTAGTTAAAGTCCCAGATGCATCTTAAGATTATATTGTCATATGTCTAGCTTGTGCATGCAATAAATTCTTTGTGATTACTGGAGTGCACCATTTATTTTCAAGCAAATAAGACTATGCAACAAAAGTATGTAGTATTGCTTGCAGGATTGCAGATAATTCTGCAATTGACAGCATTTAGTACTTGAAAGTCTGTGAACTTAACTTATTTTTAACTGATGAGGATTCACTCACTAAAACATGATGAATATCAGTTTTTTTGTCTAGGCTGTTGCATGGCATGTCAACCTGTAAATATCCGGAAAGTGGAGCTTCCTACATTATAGCTTGATAAGTCCATAACTCCATATGCATAATATTGTCCAGACTTGGCTGTTGGCACTATGCTAGCTGTTACTCCCTCTGCTTTCTTAGTTAGCGTTCTAGGATGTGTGCAGTCACTTCTAAAATTGACCACTAACATGCACAAAGTATTTGAATTTCCATGTGCAGATGTTATTTATGTCGTCCATAGTTTTAAATAGACCGCTATAGCCTTTTGAGTATGTAGCCGCCAAATGAATCCATGTACAATTTATCCGCTATAGCCCCATTTAGCTTCAATTTAGCCGCTATAGCCTCATTTGAGGGTTGCCACTTTTTTTCTATAGTCCGCTATTTAAAACATTGATGTCGTCACACAAAAAAACCTTTTCTTCACATTTTTAAGATTATTTTACATGGAGACCGTGTTTATGTTTAAGTTAGAAGGGATGGACTAATGTTGTTGCGATAAATTTATTGTGTAACCAGCTTGATTTCTCTTGACTGGCCATGCAATCTAACTAAAGTTCTTTTACTTCCTGCCCCCTCTCCCTGAACACTGAAATAAGCTTGTGCTTCTTATTAGGTGTGCAGCTGGAAAATGAGCAGCGATGTCAACAAGAAATAGAGGACATCAAGCATGGACTTGAATCCGGAAGTATTACATATGAGCCAGCAAAACTAAAATTTACAGATGAGGCAATCGAGGAGCAGAAACATTGTGTTAGAATTGCTGATGAGAAGGTGGCTTTGGCCACACAAACTTATGACCTGGTAAAAGTCTCTCAGTTACATTCACCATGATGATATCATGTACTGATGTTCTCTATTTTGATGGGGGTAGGGAGAGTATATAAAGAGAATTGATACTGTCCTCTCTTTTTTGTTAGTGTGGAAGAATAGTATAGTGGCATAAGATCCATTCAGATGGTTTTGATATGTTATTTCTCCTCTTTTCTGAAAAAGGAAAATATCAATTTGTTATATTATTTTTTTTCTACACCCAACTGGAAATAAATGCATGCCACTTGTTATGTCCTATTATATGTATTCATGTTGTTACCCTTCCTTTATCCAACCAAAACATATCTGCCATCTTATTTATAGCTCAAAGTAACAGAATTGTTTAATTGGATTTGTCATTGGTCGAGAAATTTACTTGCTGTAGTTAAGTCTTGCTAGGTTGTTCTGCGTAAGCATGTCTCGTGACACTGCTCAGTGTTCTTGAACTGAATATGGGCTATGCAGGATTTTGATTGTGCTGATTTAGATACATGATATAGGTTGACGCTCATATCCAACAGCTAGATCAATATATGAGGAAGCTTGAAGAACTCCGGCAAGGTATTGAAGCACCCCCAATTGCATGGCACTGCAGTTGCATTACATGTTATTCTTTCTGAGAACTTTTCTGTGTTTCGGTGAACAGAAAAGGAGGCAGCAGCCGCCGCTGCAGCTGCGGCGGCTGATACAGCTGCTGCTGCTACTTCAGCTGCTCCTACAAGTGCAGGTACCTCGTGGTCCGCGGTTGCCGACGCTGCTCCGAAAAGCGGAAGAACCGGCGAAAGAGGCAGAGGAGGGCGAAAGAAGTAGGTTATTTTGGCACTGAATATTATCACGCAACTAGGCATATCCCTATTTTATTTTCACCATAACAGCGAAACTCTCGTCTGTTTTGCAGGGCCAAGGTACCTACGGAGGCACCACCGATAGATCTTGAGCTGCCCGTCGACCCCAACGAGCCGACGTACTGCTTCTGCAACCAGGTCAGCTACGGTGAGATGGTCGCGTGCGACAACCCCGAAGTAAGTTGCATTCTCCTCCTTTGCGTGTTCTCCTTGAGCGCGCTCGTGCGCTGATGTTTCTGTTTTGTGTTTGTCTCTGGCAGTGCAAGATCGAGTGGTTCCACTTTGGGTGCGTGGGCCTGAAGGAGCAGCCAAGGGGAAGTGGTACTGCGCGAGCTGCGGCGCGTTCCAGAAGAAGCGGAAGGGCAAATGAGACGTGTGTACATGTATGGCCCTGGTATGCTAGTAGGTGGTAGCCGGTCGTTCGACGACGCATTTGTGCTGTGAGCGAAAATCACCTTACTGTTGGCATGTGGTTGTTGCCTGACTGCCTGTGATGTGACTGTTGTAGCTTGTGTGATATATATGTACATGGTGTAACAGTAGCTAGGAGCGCCGTTGCCGTTGCCGTTGCCGTTGCCGTTGCCGTTGTAACAGTAGATATATGGGCTCTTTTGGAACTGCTGTGATGTTCCTGCGCTCTGTTGGGCTGGGAACTTGCCGTTGTGCAAAAAACGTGTGGAACCAGCCCAAGCTCTTTGCCCTTTTCTGGCTGTTACTAGATATACTTTCAGAAGGGTTTCATCTCCAATCGTCTAATACAACTGCATTCCATCATCGCCAGTGCGAAATTATGAAGCATATATTCTTCTGCGCGCTTCGAGGCTCTCTGTAGGTGGTGGAGACTGGAGAGGAGTGTGTAGGAGCAGTTGCAGTGAAAGTTACTCTTTGCAATGTCGCATCGATTGATGTACACGCTGTGGCATCGTAGCCATCTACTTTGCGCGGAAAAAAATTAACTCGCAGAATATATGCATCAGTTCACTCCATTTTTTTTCCCCTTTTGAACTTAATCCTGGTTATTTTTGGGTAACGTCAGGATCAAATCTCAGCAACAACGGTGAGGGCCACCGATTTAGTTTAGACCTTTACTTGAAGAGTAGAAATTTGAGGGATTTGCCTGTATATGCCATTACAATTTTTCCAATCTCCAAAATACCACTAGAATTTTTGCTGAAACTCCAGTCGACGTCTTTATGGGACTATGGACTCCAGTTCAATCCATTCTGTGCAACAGACGAGGCCCGGCCCGGGCAATAATCATGGCATGCCCCCCCCCCCCCCCCCCCCCCCCCCCATCTGCTCTGCTCGGCCTTGGAAAGCTCAGCGTCTGTTTCTGCTCTGCCGTCGTCTCGGGCAGAGATCGATGGCACCACCTCAACAAGGCTACCGAGCCTTCGCTCGCAGTCCCACTATCCCAGTTGGTAAAAGGTGGCTCTCCTCTGCCACGGCAGCGGCAGCCGGCAGGAAACAGAGCAACCCAGCGTCCACTGCCCACACCACCACCACACGTACCAAAAGGCAGAAACGCCGCGCGCGCGGCTAATTTTTTTATAAATAATACGCGAAATTTATTTAATTAGAAAAATAATACGTTTTTTTATTTTTAAAAATATTACCCAATCGTCCAGGCCGAAGACGACTAGTACTAATCGTCGTGGCCGAAGACGATTAGTACTAGTCGTCCTAGGCGAAGACGATTAGCCCTTGCACATACATGCACATGCATACTATATGCAGAAGAAGACAAAACTCTAAGGGGACATGTCGTCAAGACGAGTAGTATTAATCGTCTTCGGCCAGGACGATTAGTCCAGTCGGTTTAGGCCAAGACGACTGAGTAATATTTTTGAAAAAAAAAATATGCGTATTATTTTCCTAATTAAATAAATTTCACGTATTATTTAAAAAAATAGCGCGCGAGGCTGCGAGCCATGATTGACGCAGCACGATGCCGCCGTACGTGGAGAAGGACGCAGCTGGCACGGCCACGTGGCTCCGCTGTGTACGTACGCCGTACGCCGCCGTGTAGGGAGGCTTTGGTTTCCTGTCATTGTTTTGGAGAGTTGAGGAAAATCCAGTCGGTAGCCTTGAAGCTGCCGTGTCCTCGCGTCTACGACGGAACATAACAAGCAGTGTGATGCTACTACTACTCCTACATGACATGAGAGCTACGTGTACCCACACATGCAAACGGAACAAGTGGTGAGGTACGGCGTCGTATTCGCCACTGTGCCTACGCTTTAGAATACTATCGGTCACGCGTGTATATATTTGAAGGTAATTACCACAAAGCGCAGCTGCGCTATTTCGACACATCGAGCGCTCACGCTACCGACACGGACACGCACGCGCTGTCGTCCTAACGAACCAACCCAATAGACGCGTCTTCCGCAAATCACGCCGCCCCAGTCCAGAGCTCGGTCGGGCGGAAGGTGACCGCCGGCATACTCCGCCCTGCCTCCATATCCAGCCGCCAGAGTTCAGCCCCGCCCTGGCCGCCGGAGTGCGCCACTCCGCCTCCATCTCCAGCCGTCACAGAGTTCGGTGCGGTGGCTAACGGCCGTCGGTGTCCTCCCCGCCCACAGCGGCGGCCGCTCTTCGCCGGCGCGGCTCCCTGCGGCTGTCAGCCCAAGACGGCGGACCGAACCAGCGCGGTACTGCTCCCTGAAGCAACCAGCTCCAGGCAACCTCGTGGCTCCCGCAGCACCCTCCGGCGCATCCATGGCTGCAGAGTTACAGGGAAAGGTCAAAGCACCTTATCTCTTCGACAACTTTGCACGAAGACCCCTGAACTCACATGAAATCGCAAAACTGACTACAAGCTTTTGCAGAGGATAATGTACGTGTGTTGGATACTTGGATGAAATGAACCTGTGGGCCAGGATGGTCTGGAACAAAATACCAAATTTGCTTGTCATTGTTGTGGAGTTGCTTACCACCGTTATAAAGTTGTCTCATCCAACGTCAAAGTTGCTTCTCGTCGTATCAAATTTGCTTTTATTTGTTATGTAGTTGCTTCCCGTCGTTGTGAAGTTGCCTCATCGAACATCAAAGTTGCTTCTCGCTGTGTTAAAAGTGGTTCTGATTGTTGTGGAGTTGCTTAATGTTGTTATGAAATTGTCTCATCGAACACAAAGTTGCTTCTCATTGTATCAAAATTAGTTTTGATTGTTGTGGAGTTGCTTACCAGGGTTGTGAAGTTTTCTAATCGAATAGCAAAGTTGCTTCTGCTTGTTGTGGAGTTGCTTACTGCCGTTGTGAAATTGTCTCATCAAACAACAAATTTGCTTCTCGACGTATCAAAGTTGCTAGTGATTGTTGTGGAGTTCCTTACCATCGTTATAAAGTTGTATCATCGAACACCAAAGTTGCTTCTCGTCGTATCAAAGTTGCTTTTATTTGTTATGTAGTTGCTTCCCGTTGTTGTGAAGTTGCCTCATCAAACACCAAAGTTGTTTCTCGCTGTATCAAATTTGGCTTTGATTGTTGTGGAGTTGCTTAACACTGTTATGAAGTTATCTCATCGAACATCAAAGTTGCTTCTCATTGTATCAAAATTGGTTTTGATTGTTGTGGAGTTGCTTACCATTGTTATTGTTGTGAAGTTGTCTAATCGAATAGCAAAGTTGCTTCTCGTTGTCAGCCATGCCAAAACAACTGTGGTTCCCGACAAAGTTGCTTCTCGTTGTTAGCCATGCCAAAACAACTGTGGTGCCCGACATAGCAACTTTGGTGTGTGACGAAACAACTGTGGTGCCCGACAGAGCAACCGGTGTGCGACGAGTTGACGAAGCAATTGAGCAATTTTGGTGTGCGACGAAGCAACTTTGGTGTCTGGCAAAGGACTTTTGGTGTGTGATAAAACAACTGTGGTGCCCGACAGAGTAACTTTGGTGTGATGAAGCAACTGTGGTGTCCGACATAGCAACTTTGGTGTCTGATGAAGCAACTGTGGTGCCCGACAGAGCGTGCGACGAGCCGACGAAGCAAATTGAGCAAATTTAATGTGCGATGAAACAACTTTGGTGCCCAGCAAAGCAATTTTGATGTGTGACGAAACAACTGTGGTGTTCGACAGAGCAACTTTGGCATGTGACGAAACAACTGTGGTGCCCAATAGAGCAACTGGTGTGCGACGAGCCGACGAAGCAAATTTGTTGGCCGACATAGCAAATTTAGGCAAAAATTTTACATAATGCTGCAACTACTATTTGCTGTTAGGCAACATTCTGACAACAAATTGCCAAAATCGAGCTACCAATATGTGGCGTGAAGCAACAATACGGTACTTTCTAACAATCTCTCTCTCACCTTATCCAAGTTCTCTCTCCTTCCCAACTTTTTCTCAATTAGTGCACGCGCTGCTGATTCTGGTCGCTGCCGGCCTCCTCACCAATGTCGTACACCAACGCGGAACTCGCTGGCATCCTCTCCCCCAATTCCACTCCGGCGAGAAGCCGTTCTGCCCCGGTGTTTCTTCTCCACAGGCTGCCGCGGGCTGCTGCCCCCATTCTTCTCCTCGCCCAGGCGCGGTCGCCGGCAGAGGGGTGGGCCGCAGAGTAGCTGCCGAAATCAAGAGCGGCCTGCGAGCGGAGCAAGGGGGCGATGGCGTTCGATCTCGCCTGTGAGGATGGCGGGCCGTGGGGAGTGAGGGAAGCGGCGGCTGTCGAGCTCGCCGGGGAAGTACAGGGATCTTGGAGCGCGGGGACGGCGGAGGGTGGCTTTGGGCGGCGCTGGAGAATGGAGCAAGGGGTGGTGGCGGAGGGTCAAACGAGTAGCACGGAAGTATCGCGAGGGTCCGCTCGGGAAGACTTATCCAAAAATGGTGAGCGCTCAACTCAACCATCCAGCGCATGGGCGCTCGCTAGACCAGCCCATATTTGAAAAGAAAAACACGTATGGGCTCTCTGTCTGTCTAGAGATCGAATCGGATGGCGCGAGGCACTACTCATGTCACATCGACCATGATCCATCACCATGGGTTGTTTACAGGTTGTGCAAGGAAATGACATTCTTCTGTTGCTCTTGTACAATGCAAGAGAGCGGAGGGTGGAACAAGGATAAGGTGACGAGCGAGGAGAAAACGAGTGAGAGGGCACATAGATCGATGACGTCGTCGAGGCGGAAGGTAGAAGAACAGGGTCGACAGTTATAAACACGACATGACGGTAAACGGGGATACGTACGGACTCACATCTCCTACGAGGGACTCGCCGATGGTTTATGCACCGTTCCACAAGATCACGACAGAGACCGACGACGCTGGCGGATCAATGGGTCGTCGAGTGCGATGGCTTCGACACGGCCAAGCGAGAGAGAAGAGTGGCGAGAGTGTGTGGCGGAAACCACACGATCTAGTAAAGTCCTCACACAATGCCGTCTCCTCTCGCGTCACGTCGGCCATACTCTAGTGGGCCTACACAATAATAAAAAAAGTGTGCTAACCTGTGCTAGTCCCTCCTTCTAAAAATAGGATGTCTATAATTTTTCTGCCGAAGACAAACTTTACAAATTTTGACCGATTGTATAGAAAAATATAATCATCAATAATATCAAATCAACATTGATAGAATCACCATGAAATATAATGTCATATTATATGGTAAATGCCAATATGTTTTGTATATACTTGGTCAAAACTTACAAAATTTGATTTTTGCTAAACAAAATATACATCTTATTTGAAAATAAGAGGGTACTTTGGGCCATCAATGTTTTTTTACCACACGATTACCGTGGAGCAGTAAGTGGTTTTCTGCCATTATCTTGGGCAGAGATCAAACGGTTCCAGCCACTCCAAAAGGCTATCGATCAGTCCTAGCGTGGGCTCCGGCTGCGGCTCCCCGTAAAAAGGTGTCTCTTCTCTGCCGCCACCGCTGCCACGGCAAGCACGGCAGCAAGGAAACAGAGGGTTGTTCAAAAAAAAAAAAAAAAGGAAACAGAGGAACCCAACGCGTGTGTCTGCCCGGCGCCGTGGCAATGCTGTGACGGCTCCAACGGGTAGAGAGTTTGTCCCCCCGTATTCGCTGGCGTGTACGCCGTGCGCTCGGTCCAGCGTACACCGGAACAGTACGATACGTGAGAGCTACGTGTACGACGCACATGCAAACGAAAAGAGGGTACGACGAGCAAGCGGTGAGGTACGGCGTCGTATTCTGCACAAGGGCTACACCACACTTTGAATATTCACGCTTTTTGTCCGAGACAGCCACCATATTCCTTGTCAGCATTAAGAAATGACGTCATTATTACCTGGCTAGGGTACCCTCGCTCAAACAACGGTAGTAATCATTTCTTCCGCAAAACTGAAAAACACTAAGCATCTTTCCAAGCTTGTCATTTGGCGCGCCTCCCCGCTCTCTGTTTGTCGTGCGATGTAGTACAAGACGCGATCGTCTCACACTCTTTTCTTCTCCTGAAAGTTCGTCAATAGCACGTTCGATATACGTACCAATACACTTTACAAAGAAGTGTAACCATGCATGCCGAGAATGATATTTGGTAATGAATAACATACGTGCTTTTTTCATAGGGTGTGTCCCCTCCTGTGTTGTCGTGCGATGTAGGAGATATGATCGGCGGGCGAGGCAAGAGAAGAAGAAACGAGGAGGAATGGAGGACGATGAGACGAGAAGAGAAAGATGAAGAGGATGTATCCGCAACGGCTGGCGGCGAGGCGAAAGGTGGAAAAAAAAGAGCATCGACATTGAAAGCGATTGACCTGATCGGACACAGAGGACGAGCCGGCGTCGCGGCAGCGAGCGGAGCGACACTAACGGAGAAAAAAACCATGCATACGATCGAGGTGGTCGTAGGAGACGAGAAAAGGGCTCTCGCAACAATAAGGGGGGATGAAAATTTTAACCCATAATAATTCAAATGTGATTTTTTACACTCTAACCCTTAACCCTTCTTCATGACGGCCGGTCCGGAGACGACCGCAGTGACCTATGGCGGCTGACGGCAGTGACCTTGTCGTCCTAGTCTGAGGCATCGTGCAATGAACCATGGTACGGGTGCCCTACCCAGGGCATGATGAAAAATAGTCAAATTATGAAATTTTGCAAATCCTGGTCATTTTATGGTCAAGTTTGACAAAATCTATCCATTTTTACCGAGAGAGAGGGGGGACCCATCGGTGGCTGGAGAGTCCAGTTCATATCATCGCAATGTCGCCACCTTTTCCCGTTCCGTTAACCCAACCTCCCCGCTACGATACAAAAGCTCGAGAACCCACGCACGCGCGCACCGGCACCCCCACCTACCCCACGTCCCGTCTCGCTCCCCCGCTCTGCCCCCTACAGCGAGCGCCGGTGGGGGGCTCCACCCACGCACGGCTGCCGGCGACCGGACGCCACCGCCGCCGCGCCACACTGTCGGACCGGTACGGTACGTACGCCCTGCTCTCGCCCGCGGTATGCTCCTCTCGCCTCTGCTCGCTGGCTCCCTCCTTCCCCGCGCGCTTGATCCGGCGCCGGTTCTGGTTCCTCGACGAGAGGCGCCGTTCGCGCCGCCGCCGCGGGGTTGCAGAGCTCGGGGCTCCTCGCCGCTTAATTGCGGCGAACTGGAATGGGATCTCGCCGTCTCTCGGCCCCCGCAATTCCGCGCTATTTTTTTCCGCCCACTTTTGCGCTCCTGTTCGTTGCCTATTCAGGGCCTACGGGCAGCGAAGCAGCCAAGCAGGGCAGAACCGGTGTCCTCATCGTCAAAATCCTCTTCCCCTTCACCTTTCCGTCGGTTCAATCAGCCTGATACCGGCTTTAATCCGCCCGAAATCTCCATCCTCCAACAATTTTTTTGGTCGCTTGATTCGAGTTTTTGTAGCTGCTGCACTGCAGTTTCTCATACTTCCTGACTTATTTTCAGGCACTGGCCGAAACCCGCTGGTGGTGGTGGTGTGGGGGGTTGAGGAACAATAAAGAATGATCAACCTGTTTGATTTGGGCGCTGGAGCCAGCGCCAGGGTCGCTACTACAACCGCACGAGATGGTAACCAACGTCACGCACCTGCTTGCATGATTCAACGATTTTCGTCGGATAAGAAAGGCATCTTAGCTTGGATGATTGGTTTTCAGTGTGCGAACTGGCAGAAATGTCCTAATCATCGATCTTCTCTCCTTCCTGGCAGGTTCTCCGCCGAGAGGGACTCAGTCGGACCGGAAGGAGTACACTGATTTTAAGACAGTAGTAAGCACACCTATACATGCTTTTATCCCATCATGTTGGTATCGTGTTTGTTGCTCAGTGTCAACTGTGAATTCTCAACGGTGTAAGGTTTGCTGATCACTGCGTGATCCGTGTGGGCAGGTGACCGGTGGCAGCATGAGGAGGAGCTCGTCAGACAGATCAGGTGGCACGCCCATGAAGACTCTGATTGCGCGGGAGATGGCCAAGGAGGGGGACGCGAATCAGAAGACCACCAACGTCATAGCGAAGCTGATGGGTCTCGACGACGGCGCGGTGGCCCTTCCGAGGCCTGCTCAGCCTTCCAGCAGGAGAAGATCTTCAGAGGGCCATTTGTCAACCACCATGGCGAGGGTGAACAGCCAGATGTCGCTCCACAAGCGCGCGAGCTCTGTTGAAAGTGTGGAGTATAAGGATGTCTATGAGGTGGGGTACCAGCCACAGAGGAGCGAGCATCTGAGCAACGGTTCTTCACGAGGAGGGAGACCGCATGAAGATCATGACCAGAGAAGGATGGATCTTGTCCGGCAGAAGTTTGTTGAAGCGAAGCAGCTGGCGTCGCATGAGAACCTTCTCCAGTCCAAGGAATTCCATGATGCTCTCGAGACTCTGAATTCGAACAAGGACCTGTTTCTCAAGTTTCTCGAAGAACCCAACTCGCTCTTCGCGAAGCAGTTTGGTGAGTTTCATTCTGCGCCAACGTCGCCTCAGAGGAAGCAAATAACTGTGTTGAAGCCTACCAAATCAGTGGAGATGAAGAGCCAAAGGGCGATTCAAAATCAGCAAAGCCATGCAGTCAATGAGAGTAGAACAGAGAAAAGAAATCTTCATAGGAAGCCCAATGGTGATCATGCCAAAGCAGAAAAGTTTCCAGGGCACACCCGGATAGTGGTTTTGAAACCTACCGCTGCAATTACCTCAGTAGAGCAGTTTCAACAAAATGGTCATGGTAACTCTGATGATTCTGACGCACCTGTTGCATCAAGGCATTCGAGTGATGAGATACACTGGTCAGCACACGGCATGTGTCACCAGCATGATGAATGTTTGCAGGGCAGCATACAGTCAAATATGGTTGGCCGAGATAGATCATGTTGTGATCGTGCTGAAGAAGCAGCCAGTAGCTTCAGTGGCTCGGAGATTGGAAGTCCAACATCTCGCCATTCTTGGGATTACGTCTACCGGTTCAGCAATCCTTATTTTGGCTCATCTTTAAGCCACGCTTCTTGTTCCCCAGAGGCACATGTAGCTAGGGAGGGTAAGAACCATACTTGTGATAGGTGGCCAAATGCATCTTATAATGAGATTAACCGGGAAAAGGTGCTGACACGAAGGAGCTTGAGCACGCTCGGTGAAATGCTTGCCATGGCTGATATGAAGAAAGAAGAGACTGTTCAGGTACCCACCAATGCCAGCAATCAGTTATGTGGCAACGAACCAAGACTCGCTGTACCATCGACTTCTTCCATTGATAGTGCAGAAGGAGAAACCTCCATCAACAAAATTTCAAGGTCAAAATCTGTTCCAGTCTCTTCAACAGCCTTTGGCAGCCTACGTTTAGATGCTAGATCTTCAGATCCTCGACAAAGTGAACCCACAATGCCGAAGGAGGAGGCCAAGCCTAGGAACGGGAAGTCCTCTCTCAAGGGGAAGATTTCAAGCTTCTTCTCAATACGTAAGAGAACCAGAAAAGAGAAGTTTACCTCATCTCTCTCGCTGGGCTTGAATGGCAGAGTTCCTCCAGACACTAATTGGGCAGCTGGTGTATCACTACAAGACGATGTTGCTTCAGAAAATTCAGAAGATAAGTTGCAGTATGCAACGATAGTACTTCCAGTCAAGGAGCCAGAGGCATCTTCTCCCTCTAAGGTACTTCATGTTTGTTTATCTAGATGTAAACTTAGCTTTCTGCACACTTTGATGTCTTAGATTTCTTAGTTTGGATGGATGGTTTTGCAGGCCGTAATTTCTCTTGAGAAAGCACTCTCATTTGAGATTCGAAATTCCCACTTTGATCAGCCCAGTCCCACATCAGTTCTTGATGCATCCTTCGAGGATAGTAACGAAAAGTCTGCGAGTTCATCAGAAAGCGCAATTACCGCTAAACAAGGTAAATCATTGGTGTCATGTTATATTTTTGGCCAATCTGGAATGTTAAATGTGGGCTGTTATTGTGGGCATAAAGTTATGCTATAGTAAGTACCAATAATGTGTACTTAATCTCTGTTGGCTAGGCTAGGCCATAAAATACAGTAAGTGATCAACTGCTGCGCATAGTGATCAGCCCTTATTGGCATTACTATGAGCTGTTATTGTGGACATAAAGTTGAGGCTATAGTAGAGTAGTTGCGATGATGTGTACTTAAATCTTTGTTGGCTAAAGCCTAAAGGTAATAGCTCCTTTATCTTGCTTGCAGAGCCTTTATCAAGATGTCTACCGATCGGATTGGTGGCGCGGACTCTATCATGGGGCGATTCGTCCGAAGAGGCGGCAGCGCCGTGTTCCAGCAAAGAAGAAGAATGCCATGAGCAAGAGCAGCACGAGTTCGTCGAGAAGGTCCTATCGTCCGTCGGCCTGGGCAACGACGCAACCAGCGACATTTTCCTCCGGTGGCATTCGCTTGACAGCCCCCTGGGTCCAAACGTGCCGGACCAGTTCCTGGAACGCAAGGTGGAGGACGCCAAGTGCAGGGAGAGGCGGTCCAACCAGAGGCTCCTCATCGATTCCGTCAACTCTGCATTGCTACACATCGGCCAGAGCAGGCTCTGGGGCGCGTACCCGTGCGCCGGACCGATCGTCAACGCGCAGCGTGTCGTGTCCGGCAACGACGAGACGGTGGCCGACGCGGCGTGGAAGATTGTGAAGGGTTGGCTCTCCGACGAGGAGGAGGCGTGTATGGACGACAATGTGGGCGTGACGGCGGACCGGGTCGTCGGCAGGGAGATCGAGGGCGGAGGATGGGCGGAGACGCTCCGGCTGGAGGTGGACGAGATCAGCAGGGAGATATGCGGGGACGTCCTGGGGGAGGCCGTTGAGGAGGCATTGTCAGAACTCGCCGGGTGTCACTGATGATGATTTAATTTTTTTGTGGTGTCCACCGGTGGCTTTTATTTTCCGATCTGGTGGAGACCGTCACGGCTCTTGGCTTCTTGTGTGTATATGCTGCTCCAGTCAAGTGTTCCCACTGATCACTGCCCTATCTCTCTGTCCGTCACATGCCACTACAGTTGATACATTCTACAGCAATAATGAAATGATTATGAAATGAATGAATACAGCTGCCTTTTCAAAAGAAATGTTTGGCCACATCTTATTTTCTGTAGCATACAAGGGTGAAGACAGCTCTAAGAACTGTGCAGGCTTGGAAAGATGTGTGCGTGCCTGTGTGTGCTCCTATGTACTACTGTCACTTCCAAGAAATCTTTGGCCACATCTTCTTTGTATACAAGGTAGACAGAGAAGATTAGAAAAAAAATGTGTGTGTACTGTCGCCTGCAACTTGCAAGCAACTAGTAGTGCTAATACTGTGCAAGAGTCCATGTGCCTCCTTCTTTGGAAGCCTACAACAGTCCAACTGATCATCACCGCTTATTATTCCACTTTGTTTACTGGTTATCTTGAACAACTTGCAGCAATCAGGCCAGGCCACCTGCACTGAGTCTGAGGAGGAGGTGAGTTGAAAAATGGCTCTTAGCCAAGGCAGTGACCAAAGTGCATTGACATTCCTGGGGAATAACAACATTTCTTCCTCCTCCTTGCAGTGATGGGCATCCCAGAGTTGTTTTATGCATCCAACCAACAAGGGCTTATCTTCCCCAGATCGTGCTGATAGAAGGCTTTGCCCCTTGCTTGCTTATCGATCGGCACCATTAACTGTGTAGGCTAATGATACCGCCCTGTGTGTGTCATTGCTTGCGGTTGCAGCGGTCCCTTGAGACGATGTGTCTGTCGACCTCCGGTCGCTGGACCTTGTACTCCGTGATTCCTGATTTCCTGTGCGCTCTAGAGTATAAGTACGTACTGGTCAACACGTCTGAATCTTGTAGATGCAACCAGCCAAGCCAATCCAATCCGATCCAGGTCAGCGACTAACCAGCCACTCGCACCGTCGCGTCGCGCGCGACGCGGGGTGGTCCCCACCCACCTTCTCCCTTCCCGACGGTGACGGTGGCCAGCCGAGCCGGAGCCACCGGAGCCGCAGCGAGGTGAGCCGAAAACTTAACTTTGCGGGGGTGTGGGTGTGGTCGACGGGCTGGAGAAGATCGGGGAGGGTTAGAGGGATGTCCGGGGTGGCGGTGGACCGGCAGAGGAGGAGATCGGGGCAGGGCGGGGCGACGAGGTGTCACGGCAGCGCGCCGGCCACGGGCAGTTCGGCCGGCGGTGGATGCGGGGGCGGCTGTGGATGTCTTCTTCCTTTCCGGCGACTTGTCGTTTAGCGGGGCAAAACCGTGCGAGAGCCTTCGCACGTGTGAAGCCCCAGCGCATGTCGTCCTCTCTGCTTCCCTGACCAGCAGTCATTTTTCTTCTTCCTTGATTGCATTACACTTACAGTACGTTGCCAGCCTGGCTAGCTGATCATCGCCTTGTTTACTTGAAGATTATAACCGCATTAATAAGTAGTACAAGCTGTGTTTTATTTTCACTGCTTAGACAAAGAGCTTCAGCAACCGTAGTATAGTACACATTGTAGTAGTACAGGGTCGTCGACGACAAGACTAGGCATGGTCCAGCTAGCCGTTGGGGTCAGTTATATGCTGCATCCATGGCGGTCGCGTGAGGCGATTCAAGGATCGCTTAACTCTCACTTAATGCGTGATTCGTACTACGTGAGCCTAGCAGCTATAGCAAAGGGGAATTAACCACACGAAGCGGCGGCAGGTGCTGCCGTGCTGCACGTAGTTGTACGGACACATGCTGACGGGTGTAGTGCTTTCTACCCAGAATATGACTTCAGCACTCTACTTGTCACTTGAGTATCAGCAATTGCGCATATACAACCATGTTGAACGGGATTTTATGTTACACAATAATACAATGATGACATGGCATGAACTCCCTGTCCCCCGCTCGAGGTGACTGAATAAAGAGGGGGTGCGCATAGCTTTGGCGTCACACCTCGGCACTAATATTTCATCTCTCGCCATATTCATCGTTGCATTCCCGCGCAAATCGCCGCCCCTCCTGCTCTCTTGTACCCGACTCTAGAAAAACAAACGAATCGACCGTTCCCTGAATGTGTGTGTAAAATTCGTGTGAGCTCGAACCAAACGGCTCATTTTTACATCATGATTTTAACTGGCTCTTGGCGCTGATTGCTTCTTGTTTGCCGTGTTCCCGGGGTTGGTGGTGTAAAGATCGACATGTTTGACTGTGTCTGTATCGTACGCGCGTACATGGCGTCTCGTTCTCCCGGTTCAGATCTCAGCTGGCTGGTTGCTTGCACGTAATGGCGATGGGCCGGTGGCAACCTACGTACGGATTACCTCTCCTCTTGTATTGTCCCGTCCTTCGTCTTCATCTTCATCTTGGCAGGACAGGACGACAGTCGTTGCGCCAGTCCCCCGATCCGACCAGATCTGCAGACACCGGCAGCGATGCCTGCCAGGTGAAATTCAATTCAATAGTGGAGACATGAGAGTGTTTCCCTTGGTGTTATTTTTTCCAACCAAAACGGAAGGTAAATTAATGTTTCGGTGATCTGATCTGCTAAAAATGTAGAGCACTAGAAGAATACCCCGCGCATTGCAGCGGGAATCTCTTAAAAAATTATTATGTAAATGAAATGGTATACGACGTATTAAATATTCAATTGTCAAGATTCAGTTAATCACAATAGTTGAGACACTAAGTTTAACTCGTGTGAAATTGTTAAAAATTTGAGGACTAAATAATAATGACATGGACAATTATATGGCTAAAAAAGATGGCATGGATAGGTTGCATGGAAGATGTGCTATTATTAGTTATTTTAGTTGGGGTGACATGGAAAATTGATTGGCTATAATAGTGGGTGATGTGGATAGCTTGCATGTTGAGATAGAAAAATAATTAATGCACTTAGTGGGGTTTTCCTTTATAAGAGGTATAGATACCTCGGTGGCCCTAACCTTATACTAGTACTATTTCCTGTGTACATGCAGCGGAGGGTCTACGACCTTTTGCCAAATATGGCATCTGAGCGAAACTAATCTCAATTCTGGCCTCTCTACAAAGCTATTTCCAAATCTGGCCCCTAAGGTCGGCTTCATATAGGATGGAGCCGACCTTGTACATGTCGGCTCCATCCTATTTGGCGCCGACCCCCTGTTTTAATTTTATTAAGTCCTTAAGAAAACCATGAGACTTTCTGGATGACGCCGAACTGAACAAGGTCGGCTCCATTCTATTTGACGCCGACCTCAAGAGACCAGATTTGAAAATAGTTTTGAAAAAAGACCTTACATGCCGAGCCTAGCTAGCACGTAGCTAGGTGGCCTGTAGATAGCGGCATCGACAGTCTCGCATGTCCTGTACTACGCTTTCAGCCGCCCCAGCGATCGAACATTCACAACGGCATCACTGCTCATCATCCACCAGCCTACGCAGGACGTTGATCGATCGATTCCTAGCGTGGCCACACTTCAACGACTGTATGTTCAGTTACTATGGGGATGAACTTTTATTCCAGGGTGCATGCACGACGAGATTATTTACGCTGTTGCATTCGGCATTCCACGGTTGCCCACCCGCCTGTCGTGGGTTTGTCACGTCAGATATCATGGATGACTTCGTAGGTGTGGGATTTGCGCGAGTCAATCGTCTCCGAGCTTGGGATCGCAGGAACAAGGACGAACACAGATTTACCCAGGTTCGGCCCCTCAATATGAGGTAAAGACCTACTTCTTGCCTACCCTAGATTGGTATTGATATGATATATGTGGTGTTACAATGGAGGCGATCCGATCTGGGAACTCGCCGTAAGAGCTAGGGTTTTAGGGCTTGATAGCTTGACCCCGTCTAAGTCCTGCGAGTCCTCTTTATATACAAGAGGTTCGCTAGGCTACAAAGGAAACTTCCTCACAAGGAATACATCAACTGGAACCTACTCGGAGACTAACTCCTCCTCACGTCTTACAGGATATGTCTTCTAGATCCTTTCCTCGTGGCGGTACGATGTTGGGCTTGCTTTCACGCAGGCCTTTATTGTGCGAGTAAGATGAGTCGCACTTTATCAAATATGGGCCGCGGTTAATCTACAAAGTATTCCCCCGACATTAGCCCCCAAGTTCTGCTTGGACTTCGGATGAAGGCTTCTTTGTCTTATTGAACTGCTGAACCGTTCTCATGAATGTCCCAGCTGAACTCCAATTTTTGCGTCGCCACTTGCGACTTGTAACCTTCTTAGCGACTCAAGGGCGCGACTCATCTGGCCGTGCCTGTTGGTTTTCGAATCTGAAGCCTTCCACGCCTGGGCTTTTTATTTTGGCCCATCGGCCTCCCTGGCGCTCTACTTCCATTACGCCGCCGCTACTCTTCTCCGCCGCCTTTGGTTCCGCTTCTTGCGCTTGCAATCTTCTGGCGGAAATCCCCTTGGTTGAAAGAGATGTCTCGCCGTAGCTGCAACTGGGAAGGCTCGTGGATTGATGAGGTATTTTTGGAATCTTTGGCCGCTCGCGGCCTTCTTCCTCCGAGGGATCAATGCGAATGGCGCGCCGCTGGCGAGGAGATAATTCCCGATCCGCAGCCAGGAGAAGTGGTGATTTTTGCGGAACACGTCGAGCGCGGATTCAACCCCCTGGTTCTCTCTTCTTTCGCTCCCTGATGCAGCGGCTGGGTCTTCGCCTTCATGACATCGGTCCCAATTCAATATTGCAAGTGAGTAACTTCCACGTCCTTTGCGAAGATTATTTAGGCGTCTCTCCTTCAATAGACTTCTGGCTCGCTCTCTTTGGCTGCAATAGTCAAAAAGAAGCAATAGATGCTCTTTCCTCCAATGTGGCGCCATATCTTTCCAACGCCGTAAGGGTAGTATTTTCCCAAAGCTAGCCCTTGCCAAAAAAGTTAAGGACTGGCAAAGAACTTTCTTTTACTGCAAAGATACTTCTCCTGAGGGCGAAATTCGTCTCCCCCTTGGTCTCCTCTTCCTTTCGAGGCTACCTCTGCTTTGTCTTCCAAGCCCGATCCTTCTTCGTTGCCCTCCATCGAGATTCTTTTAGATAAGGTGAGGGCGCTGACGCTCCATGGCCTTACCGGATTGGATCTTATATCTTGCTGGACCAAATGGCGAATTCAGCCCGTGAGTCGCCGTCTGCGACTTATGGTGGACTTCACCTGCCATGCCGATGACGTTGATCGCACTTGCCCTGAAGATTGGGACAAAGGGGAGTGGATAAACTTCATTCGCCGAGTGACGAACGAGGACATTGACTCGTATGATAACGTCGGTCTTGCTCCTTTCTGGGCTGAACACAAGCCTTTTGTGGTAATTACTCTTGTAACTTTTTCCCTCTAGGACTCCTCCTTCAAAGTTGACTATTTCTGACGTTGATTCTCTTTCAGATCGATCCCTACTTTTGGACTCTCCCATCCGAAGAGGAGACCGGCTCAGGCCAAGAAACCACTGTCAAGTCACCAGAAGAAGTCGCTGATCCTGGCGAGGAAATGATTGCACACGGTACTGTTTCTGAGCCTGGTGGTAGCGCATCTGAAGAGGAGCAACAAATGGCCAACGCTCTTTTGTCCACGGCTCCAGGCACATCTTTCCTGGCGCTTCCTGAAGTACCTCGCAGGTCCTCTAAGCGTCTTCTATCTGAGAGCTCAGAAGATCCCTCGCAACCTGAGAAACGTCGCAAGGCCTTGGCGTTGCTTGTGGATATCAAAGCTGCCAAATCTTTAAAGCTTGCTAAGCCTGACAGCACTGTACTTTCCTCCGAGCCTGCGGTGAAGAATTGCCCCTCGACAAGTTCGGGTATTTCCTTGTGACATTCTTTTCTTTGTATTCATGTGTCTCCTGAAGGGTTGTTTATTCACTGTTGTTTTTCCATCCCGTAGGCTCAGACCTGCAAGATTTGTCTTCTCCTTCTTCTGGTTGCCTGATGAAGAGCGTCCGTATTGCTTCTGGGTAAGACTTGCTTTCCTTTTATAACTGTTGCGCTGCCATTTGGTCTATAACCATCAATATCTTGCAGGGCCATGGTTGGAGGAGATACAAAGTCTACCTCCTCCACTGATCTTTCTCAGCCAACCACGAGCGAAGATGATGTTGCTGGCGAGAACATGGGAACTAGCGATGGCGCGACTTATCTGAAGCCTTCTTTAGAAGAGGGTATTGCCGATGCGGCTCCTGCCGTGGTTCCAGTCGCAGCGCCGTCTGCGACTCCTAATGTTGATGGGATGCCCCTTCAAGTTGGAGCTCCTATTTCTGAAGCGGCTGATCTCCAAGCGCTAGTAGTTCCAAATCAATTGCGGATGCCATAATCGATGCTGGAGATAAGCACGCTGCTTTATTGCGCGACCTGGTTAAGCAATTTCTTCAAGTCGCCAGGTACGCATACTGTAGCCCCCAAGGATCAAGACCTTGTGTCAGTTGCAGGGTGTTGATTCTTTCTTTTCTCCAAGTTTTGAGCCCCCAAGTACCTTTCAATTGCTTATATTTTCCTCTGTTTACTCGCAGCTTGAGCTTTCCTCGCTTGCTGCCTCTGACGCAATGAAAGTCAAGGGCATTTCCTTAGATAAGCCTGAAGTGACGCGATCTGCCTTGGGACATCATAGCGAGATCATTAAGAACCAAGCGCAAGAAATAAATACTCAAAGATCAACTTGACTCCTGTGAAGAGCAATTTAAAGAGCTCGAAGCAGATTCCAAGCAGCGACTATGGAGAAGGATGAAGTGATAAAATCCTTGCGAGAGGGGCTGAATCTCAAATCTGAGCTGCTTGATCGGCTGAAAGGAGACCATGCGAGGGAGCTCGCCGCGCGAGATGAAAAATATAACTCGCTGCTCAAGGCTTTTGAGGGTTTTGGATCTGCTGTTAAATCAGCCATTCTGCAACTCGCCGGTACATCCCTAGTCCTTTGTCTCTTGATCATTTACATCTGGGTGACCATCATGCGTTGCTGATCTGAATAATATCTTGTTTTTTGATGCAGGGCCTGGTGCTCCAGTGTACCGCTCCAATTTGAAGGATCAACTGGAATATCTTCAAGATTTTAGCCTGCGCCTTCTTAAAGTAACCAAAGAGGTTATGACAAAAATCGCCCCTGCGGCTGATGCTCCAGATTCATGTGAGTTTTGGCTGAACAGGCTATTTAAGGCTCCTCACTATGTCTCTGATTGGAAGGGGTCTTCTGCTCGCTCCGGAGCTGCTCATGTGTTAACATTACTCCGGGCATATTATCCAGAAATAGAGGTAGGCAAGATTGCTCTTCATGACCGGGCGAAGCGCGCGGATGGTACTGAGCTTCCAATGAGTGAATACTTCGACATCTGGAAGGGTATGCGTGGATACGCCACATTACTTGTTAAGAATTTAGACTTGGGCTCTTATCTGGGAAGTTCAATCCTGATGGTAGCAAAGCTACGAAGGAGAAATCCACTGGGGCTGAATCATCCCGAGCTTCCAATCCATCCTCAGGACCTGGTGGTCCTTCTACTTCATCTGGTGGTGCCTTGGTTATAAGGACACCTGCTGCTCCAACCTCAAGACAAGCCGCGAAGGCTTCTGTTCCTGCGACTCGAAAGCAGAAATAAACATCCAATAGTAATGTGGGACTCGTCAATAGTGACTTGCCCGTTAGTCTGTAAAAAATTTGTGTACTATAAGCAGTACTTTTGTGACCTATAAGCAGGTTCTTTTATGATACTTCCATTAAGTAGACGCTCGCGCGGCTCAGTATTTCCTAGGAACATGTGTGTTCAGGGTCGAGAGCGGCCATGATAGGCAATCAAGCTCGATTGACGCCACACCCCAGTACTTTGGCCGCATAATGCAAGACGCTTCTAGCTTAAGGACTGCCACTCGTTTGGCAAGGTTGAGGTAGCGAGCTGTGCTCGCTGTGCTTTGTAAAAAAGCCCTCAGGGTTGGTGATGTATGAAATTCAAAAGACTCAGCGACTCAATGATAGTTGAGGCGAAACGACGAACCCTTGAATGTCAAGGGCGCCGGCTTTATTTCATAACCACTCAATTTATTACAGGGTGAGACAAAGACGATGCAGACCCTTTAATGCGAGTTTTCTGTTCCTCGCAGGTCATGCATACTTGATACTCATCGCACTCATTTGCGAAATAATACTCCTGACGGAGTGGGTTGAACACCTAGTTGGTTCATGTTTGAGTCGCTAAAAGCGACTCGGGTCGAGCATGATAGCTCCGATGTTTTCATGCCAAAGTGAGGGTCAAATCTTTTGATAGAGTAGTCGCACTGAGTTGCGACTTATGCTGATTCACGTCCTTGGAGGATGAGTCGCGGGGGTAAGGTCTCACAATAGTTGGGCCTCTTTGACTTGGGTTGTTGATTGATATTGGATCTATGCATATACGCCATCTCTTGTTTTGTTTTTGTATCAAAGCGATTCCTGGAGTATTATCTTCCTGATTCGCGACTGTATGGTTGGAATTCACCATCTGGTGGGCGCGTCCTGCTGTCCGTCCATTCTGAGTCCCCAAGGCGACTCGCTTTGGGCTGCGGAGGTTCACTGATGGCCTGAGACCGTGTGAGGAGTTGGCGATGCAAGCTTCTTCTGCGATTACTGAGCCTGCTTCCTCGCATTCTAGCGCTCTCTGTCTGTCTCCATGCACCGTGATCACGCCGTTTGGTCCTGGTATCTTTAACTGCAGGTATATGTAGCAGGGCGGGCAGTGAATTTGACATAAGCTTCTCTCCCGAAGATCGCATGGTATGGGCTTTTGACTGCTACGACCTCGAAGCTCAGGAACTCTGTGCGGAAGTTTCGCTCGGTCCCGAAGCTGACTTCGAGGGTAATTTTTCCTATAGGTCGAGTGATTATTCCTGGAATTATGCCTTGGATATCCTTCCTTGTTGGTTGTAGCCGCTGCTCGGGTATGTTCATTCGACGGAGCGTGTCTTGGTATAGGATGTTTACTCTTCCTCCTCCATCCATGAGGACTTTGTTCAACCTGTATCCCGCGACTTGCGGTGTGACAACGAGAGCCAACTGTCCTGGATCTTTTACTTCTGGGGGATGATCGTCGCGACTCCAAACAACCGATCGCTCTGTCCAACGGCGGTGTCTTTCCAACGTTGGGACTGAGTCGCGGCTCCATCTGCTATTCATTTGCCTTCTATTGCCCACTGTTTGTACATCCACGGTATGAAATTGCCCTATGTTTCTTCTTACTGAAGTTTCAGGCTTTTGACAGGAGTTCTCCTTGTCCCTATGCTGCATTGGTCCGCTGTGAGTCGCGATTGATGAATCGCCTTCTTTCCACCGCCTGTAGTAGTGACACTGCGCCTTTGTGTGACCCGCGGGTCTCCCATCTCTTCTGCGGTGTAAGTCGCAAGGACTATCAAAATCCCTTTGGCGCTATTGGGGAGTGACTCCTTGTCTCTTTTCTGCTCCCTTAGTTGATACTTACAGTGTTCGGTTTCCTTTGAGATTGGCGATGAGCCGCTTGCCATCTTGTCTGTCTCTGCGTGCTTGTTAGTAGTCGCCGAGAGTTGGCCGAAAGTGTTGATCTTATGTCCAGTGCGGCTTAAGGCATGCACCGATGGTTCAAACCTACAGTTCTTTCTCGTAACTTGCACTTCAGATTGCGCCGTGGTATCTTTGGCAGAGTCAAGGATCCCTGTGACTTGTTGAAAGGACAAGGATGTCGCCTAGAGGGGGGGGGGGGTGAATAGGCGATTAAAAACTTTTCCGGATTAGGCTTGATAATTGCGGAATAAAACTATGTGTTTAAATTAACAAGCCAACAATCTAAATAAACTAGGCTCACCTATGTGCACCAACAACTTATGCTAAGGAAGACAAGCAACAAGGTGATAGCAATAGAGAATACTTCAAGCACGAAGGCTATCACAATGTAAAGTGCATAAGTAAAGAGCTCGGGTATAGAAATAACCGAGGCACGCGGAGACGAGGATGTATTCCCGAGTTCCTCCTTGTTAAGGGAGTACGTCTCGTTGGAGAGGTGTGAACCAACACAATGGTTCAACAACCACAAAGGTTTCACCTTCTTCTCTGCTGAACCGCACCACAAAGGTTTGGTTCACCTTCCACTATCGGAATCCTTCGAGGCGGAAATCCGGAGCCTTTCAACAACGATCCGGGGCACAACCCACAACGGGATTGGGGGCTCCCGAACAGCTACAAGTGACCACACAAGGGTCTCAACCACCACACGGGCGTCTAGGGTCCAAGGACCCAAGAGTAACAAGTTCACAAGCTTTCAACTTCCACGAATCCTCGTGGAGAGCACACCGATGCACCAAATGCAAAAGGCAAGAGCACAAGTGCTCAAATCCTTCACTCTCAAATCCCACCAAAAGCAACTAATGCTTATGGGGGGAGAAGAGAGGAAGAACAAAGTAGGAGAAACACCAAGAACTCCAAGATCAAGATCTACTAGGTTCCTCTCACTTAGAGGAGAGATGGATTGGTGGAAATGTAGATCTAGATCTCCTCTCTCAAATCCCTCAAAGATATGCAAGAATCATGGGAGGAATTGGGAGAGAGGCAAGCTTTCCAAGGTCAACAATGGAGGAGAGAGAAGGGGAAAAACGTGCTTGGAAGAGCTGGCTGGCTGGAGGTAGGTGGAGGGGTATTTATACGCCTCCCAGAAAAAGAGCCGTTGCAGCCAACTTAGTCCGGAGTTTCCGGTCAGGGAGGCCGGGGACTCCGGCCCGGGCGGAGACTCCGGACCAAAAGGGCGGAGACTCCGGACGCACAAAGTCAGGAAAAAGCCGATGCAGAAAAACTCATACCGGAGACTCCGGACCACGAGGGCCGGAGACTACGGCAGGGCGGAGACTCCGGGGATACTCCGGACCAACTCCGGACCCTATACCGCAAGCGCCGTCCGCGGGGCTCTTCGCTCCAAAACCAGGGAGGCCGGAGACTCCGGCCCTGAGCACCCCTGAGGCCGGAGACTCCGGACAGGAAAAATAACACAGAACAGCAAATCCTGAAATGCAATAACTTTTGCAAGGAAGCTCCAAATATTAAGGGTCACAAATATGGAGGAGATATCACACATGGAAGGTGTGGACCTTATCTCGAGGAGGACCTGTAATATTTCCAACACCGAGAACGCAACAAGTTTTCCATCCGGACTCCGTTTTCAATGATCTTGGGCTTGCTCCGAAGATAATCACAAGCACTACAAGATCATTCATATACACATCATAGTCCATCATGTGAGGAGGATAACACAAGATGAGAGTTTGACATCTCTACATGAGACGAACCGGTAAAACTTCCAACATCAAAAACACCACTAGATATCCAAATGAAATTCGTTTTTGATGAACTAGAGCTTGGTATGGAGATGAACACAAGCTCTAAATTCTCACATGGATAAAAGCCAAATAAGAACCAAGAAAGATGATATGCCAAAAATGCAAAGGTTTGAGCTCTCCACAAAGATGCGATCAAGTTACTCACTTGAGAGCCCCTCTTGATAGTACGCCGTCTATCCTATAACCCGGTCTCCAAACTAACAACATGAGACCGGTAAAATAGAAACCCTATCAAGATCATACCTTTGCCTTGCGCATTCCACTTGAGCTAGATGATGACGATCTTGACTCTTCAAGTTGACCACCTTTCTTGATTGTGTTTGCTAGCACATGCTTGATGAAAACTTCTCCAAATGCTCCCCCATACTCCATTATGGAGAGTCTCGCTAAGCTCCGTCTTCATGTATCCACTTGCGCTTCATATTGTTCTCTTGATATAGATGATGGCTTGGAGATAAACATGAAGTTCACTCAATCTTCTTTTCCAAGCCATGCTTGCAATAAGCTCAACTCTTCACATGACCATTCTTCATATAAACCCTTGAATAGAGTATTGATCATCATGTAATCTTCTAGAGTCCAACACATGAACTCCAATCTTCTTTATGGACAAGATCTACAAGTATATCTCAATGCAAACATTAGTCCATAAGGATTGTCATTAATTACCAAAACCATGCATGGGGCAACACATGCACTTTCACTTGTTTTATCCACTCGCTGGTTGATTCGTTCTCCTTCTGGATCCACTGTCTGAGGTTCTTCACGCCCTCTATTTGGAACCTTTTGATGAACTTATCCTTCAATTCTTCCCATGAGTTTATTGACTTTGGTGGCAACCTTAGCAGCCACTCCCTGGCTTCTCCCTGTAGTACCAAGTGAAAATACTTTGCGAGCACTTCCTGAGTTACACCGATCCTGTCATGTTCATTTCATAATCCTCTATCCATAGGACAGGGTCCAGATCATTATGGTAGGTGGTGACTTGCTGCGACTTGCCGAAGTTCGGTGGGAAACGAGTGAGCCGTATTTCCTCCCCGAAACATGCTGGTCCTTTCAATAATGAATAGGAGCTCACAGGTGCCGTATCTTCATCTGAATCAGTTTCAAGCTGGGTTGGTTGAGTCGCGTCGAGCGTTTGCGACTTACCGTCAGTCTTACTCTCTCTATCTGGTGATATTTGCAGGCCTGCTAGCTGGTTGTCTAATTCTTCCACGTTGCATCTTTTCTCGCCCCACGATACCTCGTGCTGCGGCTCGCTAGGCGTGACTCCATACATGTTTGCTTGCTGTAGGGCGGCAGTCTGTAGCAGATCAATCGCATGACGAGCTTCCTTATCAACTCGCGTATCTCCGACTGGTGCTATTTTTGATAATATCCCGATCGCGTCATGCATATTGCTCTCCGGATTATTGTGGAACTTCTGCTTCATCTCTTGCCTCCCTTTGTCAGTCTTGGTGCAAATTGCCTGCTGCTTTTGCTGCCAACGGCTCAGTCGCCGATCTTCTTCCGGGAGTTTTTTGCGCTCTGCCGCGAGCCTTTGCGCTTCTTCACAAAGTTTCGCCCTGACGGCTTCGATTTCTTCAATTTTGGGATTTTTCTCCCGGCTAGGCAGAGGTTCCCAGATTGGTTTTGACGGGACGGAGGCAGATGTTTTTGCTCCGGCTTGTTGCAGTTCTTCTAGCACGCGGACCCTAACTGGCCGCAGTTCCTCTCCTGATTCGTCCCCTTGAGTCGCGTCAGAAGATCTGCGACTGACGGACCCAACGAAGATTTTCACAGACCCGACGGGAATAATATACCCAAATTCAACGTGATCTGCCTCTGGTCCCCACTCCGAGTCGTCGATGAAGGGAACACCATTGATATCTTCCACTTGGCCGATGGCGATGTCCTTGAACCCTGATTCCGATCCTGCGCGGAACGTGACGCTCTTGACCGCAGGCCCCACGGTGGGCGCCAACTGTCATGGGTTTGTCACGTCAGATGTCATGGATGACTTCGTAGGTGTGGGATTTGCGCGAGTCAATCGTCTCCGAGCTTGGGATCGCAGGAACAAGGACGAACACAGATTTACCCAGGTTCGGCCCCTCAATATGAGGTAAAGACCTACTTCCTGCCTACCCTAGATTGGTATTGATATGATATATGTGATGTTACAATGGAGGCGATCCGATTTGGGAACTCGCCGTAAGAGCTAGGGTTTTAGGGCTTGATAGCTTGACCCCGTCTAAGTCCTGCGAGTCCTCTTTATATACATAGAGGTTCGCTAGGCTACAAAGGAAACTTCCTTCACAAGGAATACATCAACTGGAACCTACTCGGAGACTAACTCCTCCTCACGTCTTACAGGATATGTCTTCTAGATCCTTCTCCTCGTGGAGGTACAATGTTGGGCTTGCTTTCACGCAGGCCTCTATTGTGCGAGTAAGATGAGTCGCACTTTATCAAATATGGGCCGCGGGTTAATCTACAAAGTATTCCCCCGACACCGCCGGCGATGTTTGGGCGAATCCTGAGCCCCGCCCCCGGCGACCTTCCCGGTCGTTGCCGCCGAGCAAAGCCTGTCCGGTGTTGGCGGCAGAGGTATTTCTTCTACCGGGCGCGCGGCTACCTGTGCGGGGATGGGAGGCGGTGCGCCTTGGAGTTGCGAAGATCTTGGTCAGACGCGCAACATCATCGAGCGATGGGTTGTGCCCTTGACTGGAGCAGCTGGAGGTGGAGAGGGCTAGGGCGGCACGACGCTTGACAGTGGCTGGTAGAGCTGGCCTGTGCGGCCGGGCTCACGGCAAAGATCTGGGTTGGGTGGGCCCTGCTGCCAGCTGTGGTTTTAGAGATTCCTACTTCTTAGGGGTGCTGTTGTGGTACCTTCCCCGAGTGAGGGCTCCGGGTCAAACCTCGAACTTTCTCCGTCGTCGTGAATCTCCGGTATCTCTTGATCTCCTTCCGTTGTCGTGAACCATAGGCCGGCTGCCGCCGCGTCACTGGCCGCCGTCGCCGCGCCGTGGGCCGGCTGCCGCCACGCCGCTGGATTAGCTCGCTCGTGATTAAAGTAGCGCAAGGAGAGAGGTTAGGGTGACGTGAGTGATTAGCTCGCTCGTTCCACCACATTCGACCAATTCGGTGGAACGGGTGCATTCCGCATCTGAGGAGTATATTCCCTTCGGTGGAATCACTTGGTTCCATTCCACCTAAAAATCAAACACTGGAATTAGTCCCAGGTGTGGAACGGTTCCATTCCATTCCACCTCGTTCTAAAACCAAACACACCCTTAGATGGTCCACTCATCACTGTTTCGATCGTTCGGGTTTATTTATAAAGAGCGGGTGGAAAGAGAATGGCGTCTCTCACTCCTGGAGCAGCTTGCGAGTTAGACGAACTGACAAACTGTTTACTACTCACACTACCACCGACTCCGCGAAAAGAAAAGGAGTATGTTAAATTTCTACCCAAAAGGACTACCATGCGACGCAAGCCCTAATATAAGTTGGGCTAGTGTCTTGGGCTCCCGCATAGACAGGATCAACCCAACTATTTTTTTCGAAATTTAGAAATAGCATACCCTCGGCCACGTTAAAGCTGACCAGGCCTTGTCGGCTAGGGCAGGGCCAGGCATGCCCTGTTGGTCACGACACAGCCGAGCAGTTGGTAGGCCCTGCCGGGCCAGAAGCTGTCAGTGCAGGCGGTCAGGCGTGGACAGAAATCGGCCACGTAAGAGGAACTCCGATCTATTGATGATGTTGCTCTTTTGGTGCAATGGTGGAGCTGCGGTGGAGCTTGGTGTTGGTTAGCCCGAGCTGTCCGTGGTGGTGCTTTTTTCTGGGCAATGGTGGAGCTTCGGTGGAGCTTGGTGTTGGTGCCCGAGCTGTCTGTGGTGGTGGTGGTGTTGCTCCGTAGTGGTGGTGGTGCTGTTCCGGTGACTCAAGACCGCTGGACGGAGGGGATTCACACGCTTCAAGGGTATGTGGTGTTCGGTTAATTAGGTTTGCAAATATTTAGTTATTTATCGGTATTATTTATGAAATTCCATCAAAAAGCCTATTATATCAAGGTGGATGAGAACACTGCAAAGAAAGCAATAACTGATCAACAGGTGACGAAAGCTGCAGAGGTGCTGAAAAAGAATATGCGTTGGAAGCGCAAGAACAAGCTGGAGGATATGAAGAAGAAAGGAAATAAACGGCGTGGTGTGGAGGCCGGGTTGCAAGCCAGCAAGGTTGGTGGTACAATGGGACCCTTTCCCGTGCCCCCAATCCTCGACTGCTTGAAAGAAGATGGAAGTCTGTATGCTGAAATAAAAAGGGATGCAACCAAAACTGCCTCTGCTTTCATGATGCAGAAAAAGAAGCTGCTGGGTAAGCGTCCAGGATCGGAGAATACAAGCATGGATGAGGAAAGTCAGAGCTTCATAATCAAGTTCAGAGCTACATGAGGGAAGAGGACAAAGGGGGCAGAGGAAGCAAGTCAGGAAGTGCAGCAGGAGGAGAAAGGTGAACAGGAGGACAAGGAGGCAACTAGCCCAGGGGCCGCTGGTCAACTGACAGGCACGGATGAGCATGCCTGTCAGAAGCAATGACGACCTCGAGCTTCAACTGCCGGGGGGTGGACGACCTCCGGACAGTTCAAGAGATCGAGTGCCTCGTGCATACTCACCACCCTCAACTCGTTTTCTTGTCTGAAACTAGACAGGAAAAGGACATCGTAGAGAACTTACGCTGGAGACTAGGTCTTAAAAATGTAGTCTCTTTTCATGAAAAAGGGAAGGGGGGAGGTCTAGCCCTCTTCTGGCATGAGAATGTAGATGTCGAGTTTTTCAAAATAAGCTCTAGAATCATTGATGTAATCGTTAAGGATTTTAAAAAGGGAATAAAATGGAGATGCACGTTTGTTTATGGCGAGCCTCGCACCCACCTTCGTCACCATATGTGGGACTTGTTAAAAAGAATTAAACCTATGTTAAATCTACCCTGGCTTATGATGGGGGATTTTAATGAAGCTATGTGGCAATCTGAACATTTTTCTAAAAGAAGAAGAGGTGAAAAACAAATGATGGACTTCAGGGAAGTCGTCTCGTTCTGTGATTTACATGATCTTGGGTACTTGGGTGCCCCCTGGACGTATGATAACAAGCAAAAAGGTATCAATAATGTTAGGGTAAGATTAGATCGAGCGGTTGCTAACCCTGTTTGGTCAAACATTTACCCACAAGCCTCGGTAAGACATTTGTCCTCTTCCAGATCCAATCACTGCCCTATCCTGTTAAAGTTAGAACATGATACTGCTGAAAGAATCTACTTTCCCAACCGCAGGTATGAAGTTTGCTGGGAGCATGAGGAGTCTCTTGTCCAAGAAGTAAAAACTGCTTGGGAAGGACATAGAAAACCGAGTGATCTTGGGGAGGTGGCCTCAAATCTATCAGGTGTTATGAATTGTTTACATAATTGGAGTAAGAATACGGTGGGAGCTATTCCAAGACGTATTGAGAAGCTGAGAAGGGATTTGGATAAGATTAATATCCGAAATGCCCTAAGAGACCAAGATGTGAAACACCGTATTGAAAAGGAGCTGGATTCTCTCCTCGAGCAGGAAGAGATGTACTGGAGACAAAGATCCAGAATCAACTGGCTTAAACATGGGGACAAAAATACAAAATTCTTCCATAAAAAAGCAACCTGGAGAAAGAAGAAAAATAGTATAATCAAGTTGCAAAGAGAGAATGGTACTGATACGGATATTAAAGAAGAAATGCAGAAGATTACAAACTCTTTCTTCAAGAATCTGTTCATGGCAGATCAGTGTGTCGATCCTTCGATCATTACTGAGTCAGTGCACCCTCAGATCACAAATGAGATGAATGAGAAACTGTGCTCGGAATTTTCTGATGTTGAAATTAGTGATGCCCTATTTCAGATAGGTCCTCTTAAAGCTCCGGGAAAGGATGGCTTCCCGGCAAGATTTTATCAGCGTCACTGGGGGATCTTCAAAGATGATATCATCTCGGCCATTAAGGAATTTTTCAAAACAGGCAACATGCCTGAAGGCATAAACGACACAGTGATTGTGTTAATCCCAAAGGTGAAGAGCCCTGTTTCGGTAAAAGATTTTAGACCCGTAAGTTTATGTAATGTCATATACAAGATCATTTCCAAATGTCTGGTGAATAGACTAAGGCCTCTTCTCCAAGACATTATTGCTCCGACACAACGTGCCTTTATCCCTGGTAGATTAATTACTGACAACGCTCTGATAGCGTTCGAATGTATCCACTATATCCAGAAAAGTCCTGACAAGAAAGGAAAGTTTGCTGCTTAAAAACTTGATTTAGCTAAGGCCTACGACCGTGTCGATTGGAATTACCTGGAAGATATTCTCTTGAATTTTGGTTTTCATAAACAGTGGGTTACATGGGTGATGACCTGCGTCAAAACTGTGAGGTATGCAGTCAGATTTAATGGAGAAATATTAGATGATTTTTCTCCAACTAGAGGGCTAAGACAGGGAGATCCCCTATCTCCCTATCTCTTTCTGTTTGTTGGTGATGGCCTCTCTAGATTACTACAACAAGAGATTGATAAAGGAAACATAAGAGAGCTGAAGGTCTGTAGACGCAGTCCCGGTATATCACACCTTCTGTTTGCAGATGATAGTCTCCTATTTTTTGAAGCTAATAAGGACCAAGCTACCAAAGTAAAAGTGGTCCTCAACAATTACGAGAAAGCTACTGGACAATCTCTTAGCCCTGGAAAATGCTCCCTGCTGTTGGGCAACAAATGTTCTGCTGAGGATGGACAAGATGTTGCAGCTATCCTAAATGTTCAAACCGTGGGCTTTGAAGAAAAGTACCTTGGGCTCCCTGTGCCGGAAGGGCGCATGAAAAATGGCAAGTTTCAACCTGTCAAAGAGAAGCTTAGAAAACGCTTCTCTGATTATGCAGAAAAATATTCTTCTAGCGGTGCAAAAGAGATGTTAATCAAATCCGTTATCCAAGCGATCCCCACTTTTCCTATGAGTATCTTTAAATTCTCCAGTACCTTGTGTGAGGAGTTGATGAAGCTTACAAGAGACTTCTAGTGGGGTGACGAGTTTGACAGAAGGAAAATGCACTGGCTTAGCTGGGAAAAGTTGACTAGAAGGAATGGTCAGGGAGGTATGGGTTTCAGAGACCTTCATCTTTTTAATCAAGCTCTTTTGGCAAAGCAAGCGTGGCGCTTAATTGTCTATCCAGACAGTTTATGTGCAAGACTCCTAAAAGCTAAGTATTACCCAAATGGTGAGCTCATAGACACTGCCTTTATCCAAAATCCATCTCCGGGCTGGCAAGGGATTAAGCATGGTCTTGAACTGCTAAAAAAAGGCATTATCTGGCGTGTTGGTAACGGAAAAAAGATTAGAGTGTGGAGGGACAATTGGATCCCTAGAGGAGACTTAAAATCTGCTGCGAATCCTTCAAATTCTAGGATTAGAAGGGTTGACCAACTAATCAACACTGTTGATCACACGTGGAAGGAAGATCTTGTTAGAACATTCTTCCAACCTTCAGAAGCGGAGACTATTCTCAGAATTAAACTTCCCAATCAGGAGTCCGAGGACTTTGTTGCCTGAAATCCTCAGAAAAACGGTTTATTTACAGTCCGAAGCGCCTATAACTTGGCAGTCGATCTGGAATTTGATTTGGAAATTGGGAGCCCCTCCGAAAATTAAAATTTTCACGTGGAAGCTGGCTACTAATTCTCTTGCTGTACAGGTAAACAGAAGTAAGAGGCTCCCAAACATTTTGCCAACATGTTCAATTTGTGGCATGGAAGACGAATCTGGATACCATGCTACAATGCGCTGCACTAAAGCTCTGGCTCTTAGACGGGGGCTCTCAAGTTTGGAACTTACCAGATGAAAGAGTGCTGGGTGACACGGGGCATGATTGGGTTCTGGTTCTCCTAGATTGTCTGAACAAAGAGATGAGAGTAAAAATGATGTTCCTCTGGTGGAGAGCATGGCACCACAGGAATGACATAAACTTTAATAAAGGGAAGTCTACTGTCGAAAACTCTATCAGGTTCCTTCAAAATTATCTTTCCGGTCTGAAACTCTTAAATACTGGGAATAGCTTCCTGATAGAAAAGGTAATAGCTTAATATATATTTGAAAATTAAAAAAAAGGATCGCTCATCGAGCCGCCGCCTCCGGGTCGCTCCCAGGCGACCCCGAGGCGCCCACACCGCCGCCGCCACAAACCACCCTCCCAGCCCCCACTGCCCCTCGCTGCTGCCGGAGGAGGCCGTCCCACGGCTGACGGCGGCAGCGGGGGGTCCCCTCCGGCCGGTTTCCTCCCTAAAATCCGAAATCCCCACCTCTCAAAATCGCCCCAGATCCGGCCTTATCTCCGTCTGCGCCGCTCCGGCGCAGCAAGCTGCCCTCGGGTACGCGCCTCGTCCACCAGAACCTCGGCGTCGACGCTATGCTCTGCTCGCTGCTGCTCCCCTCGGGCGCGCGTGGATGGCTCCTGGCTTCGGCGCCGCCGCGTGTCTGCATCCGCTTCCACCACCACGGCCTCCGTGCGGCCGGCGCGCGGCCTTGCTCCACCACGGATCCCCTGCTGCTCCCCTTTGGCGCTGCTGAGGCTCGGCGGCGCTCCATCGATGCGGGGCTCCGCCACCTGTGCGGCAGCGCTGACGACACGCAGCCGTCACCTGGCAGCAACGAAGACGACCAGCCATGCCCCGTCCCGATCTGGGCCTTCGTCTGGAGGCGGCCACAGAGGCCCATCTGGGCTCGATCTGGGCTGTAGGTGTGCTGCTGCTTCCCGGGGGTGCGGAGGCCGCCGAGACCTGCTCTGCATCCCAGCGGAGTCTAAGGTATCTTCCCCATCTAGTGGCACTGAATTTTGGTGTGCGGCATTGAAAGTGCGGGAGAAATCCCTGCCGGTATGTCCGGCACTGGCGCGGTGGCGCCTGAGGGCGTCGTCATCCTCCCTGGAGGGCGTCATGGCAGCCCATGCTTCCGCACACCCTGAACGCCGGGGGAAACCCCAGGACCAGCTCGCTGGTCTGGGTAGCAGCGGCGCCTTGCGTCGTAGTCCTTCCTGGAGGTGCTACCTAGATGTTCAGTGCTATGTGCTCTCGATGTGAGATGTGGGATGATGTCAGACTCTGCCTGGGACATGCACTCTCTCCCGTTCTTGTTCTGCTGTGAAAGCTCCCGTGCCTGCGATTGATCCGAAGACGATGGACTCTGCCCTTGTGCATTTTCACTTGCTGTGCTTGCTCAAGATCATCCCATGGCCGGTACTGTGTTGAGGAAGCTTCGAGCTTTTGGTGTCGTCTCGGCTCATCTTTGCTCAATGACAACGCAATGAGGCCTCCCCAACCTGTTAATCGTCTCGACCTCCCGTGGCGGAGCTCCTAGTCAAGGTTCGTGCTCAGTGCTAGGCTTGGCACTCGTTGATTGGTATGCTCCTCAGTAGTGCCTGGGATTCGATACGCACGCATGAGCGGCGCGCTAGGCTGTTTGCTGAGTCTTGGTATTGTGATCCTCGACAGCACCCCTCTCTACTTGTGCCTCATGGTGATGTACCTTCTGCCTGCTAGCTTTTCTTAGATTATGGGCTCTTGGTCTTTGTTGTTCAGTAGTGCACAAACATCAGATGGCCGCCTCTCACAGACGAGACCCATCTTTCCCTCTGTAATTTCTTATGTATCCTGACCGATGTCAACCTGCTGGGGTGGACAGGAGCCTGGTCTTGTAACCGATTTTGAAGTAATAATATTCAGGTGGGGATTCTCTCCCCCCCGGTGACCGCTTCAAAAAAAAAAAAAATTAAAAAAAAGCCTATTATCTCACGAAATTGTAACAAAAATATATTATGTTAAAAAATTAGCATCGACACAGCCCATTTCCTTCTACTGGACTCAGATAGTGGCAGGTGGGTCGCGCGCTCGAAAATTTCGGACTATTTTCCTTTTTTTTCAGAAAGGGGGTTTGCTTCGGTACATCCCCCCCCCCCAAACGCAAACGGTTTTTCCCCTGCTCAGTTAATTAAAATAATTGAATTCGTTGGCCCGTCGAAACCCATATCCAGCCCTGTACACGGAGGCTATCCACGCCCGCGTTGCGCTTGCCGCCGGAATACCATGTGTACCGCCGGCTTGCCGTAACGCCCGAGATTAGGGGTGTAAACGGATCGGATCGGATCGGATAATGCTCTTCCCATATCCTTTCCCATATTTTTTTGTCGGAATCAGAGCGGATCGGATAATGACCGGATGCGGATACGAGTGCGGATAATATCGGACTACGGATACGGATCGGAAGTGGAGCGGATTCGGACCGGATACAAATATTAAGTAGCGGATTAATACGTACAAATAAACAAAACTTTACCGTGCAAAAAATATGAACAAATGAACTATCCAAACACATAACAGAGGAAATATATGTGTGCGTGATGCAAGTGCATGGTTGCACGCAATAAAACGAATACTCCTATATGATAAATGAGTGTAACTGTTACTAGGGTAAGATTAGTTATATATGGAAAGACGTAAACGGGTGATTAGGTCAATGTGCCAATAGATTTGGCTATTTATATGAACTAAATAGGCTAACAAATCGGATTATCCTAATAGAATATATCGGATAATCCGCAAAAAATGACGGATAATCCGCATCCGTCGGATAATAGCAATACCATATCCTCTACCATATCCGTCGGATATCCGCCTATCGAATATCCTTATCCGCATCCGTATCCGGCGGATTTCCATAATTACATACCATATCCTTCAAAACGGATGTGGATGCGGATTCGGTTCGGAAATTATCCGTACCGTTTACATCCCTACCCGAGATATTCATCCCAGCAGATCACATCGTTGGCACAAACAAGCAACAACTGGATCGCGTCCGGCCGGCCGATCATGCCAAAACTAAATCTGGAAACCAAACTGTATTGGAGACGCATGCAACCCAGATCGCACATGTACGAGGAACAGCCAGCATTGCAGATCGTATCTGCTGCTAGTGCCTCTCCTCCAGATGAGATCACGAATACTACCGCTCCAAATTATAAAACGGGTCTTTATGGGCTTCTGTAGGGCTGTAATTATAATTTTATAACTTCAAAATTACTATCAGAACCTTCATTGCGAAAGGGTACAGGGCAATCTCAGCCGCTCTTTTGTTTGAGTTTGGGGAGAGGGATGTACCGAAGCAGAAGGCTTCAGAAAGACATTCGGACCACTTCCCTTCCCTTCCGCCCGCCCGCGCTCGATCCCAGTCCAGTCCATAGACCTCCCCCAATTTCCCATTCGAGCTCGGATCTTCCGTACGCAGAAACCCTAGGCCGGCCGCCATGGCGCCGAGCTCCGCGCGCACGCGCTCCTCCTCCCGCAAGCGGAAGCCCCCGAGCCCGAGCTCCAGCACCAGAGCAGCCGCAAGCGCCCCCGCAAGGTGGCCTGGTCGGGGAACGAGCTGGCAGAGCAGGTGGCGGCCAAGAGGCGGGTGGCGAAGCCGAGCCGTGCGAGAGGCGGCGGCGCCGTCAAGCCCGAGTTCGTCGGCGAGCCCGTCCCCGAGGACGAGGCGCTCAAGGCCTGGCCAGCCCGCTACCAGCGCAGGAGCCCGTCCAGGAGGTAACGCACGCACTACTGACTACTCCCTCTCCGATCTCTTTCTAATCCGAGTTGATTTTTGTAATGTACATCCAGAGAACTACACTAAGGAACATAACATTAACCTCTTTACTGTTGACAGTAAAACAATATCTTCCCAAGACATGGACTTGTAAAGTTATGGATCATTCCATGCAGTAGCATTCTTAAGATGGAAATTCAGCAAATATATAGTTGACTCCATTCCAACTAAATCTTCCCAAGAAATAGTAGTCCCTCCGTTCCAAATTATATGACTTCCATTTGTCTACATATTGATATCCATATGTAGACAAATGGAAGTCATATAATTTGGAACGGAGGGAGTACTAATTTTGTCAGAGTGATGTAACTAAACATGTTTTCTGTCGCTCTACTGTCCCTGTGTCGCCAGTCCTAATTTGCTTTCAGACATATGTTGCATATGATTGACACACTGATCAATGTATATTGTGCTATCGCCTATCAGTTTGTAAATCTTTTAGGAGTAAAGTGTACTCGAGGTTCCTTAACTTGCATATCGTTGGAGTCTTGGACTTGAGGACTGCCCATCTCTAAACTTGTATCACTGGGTCAAAAGATTTGTTTTGATAAGAGACAGCAGGGAATGCGGTTCTGAATAATAGCTGTTTTATAATGCACTAAGTGTTCCCTAATCTGGTTCCATTTTTGTTTGATTTTAGGTGGATGTTCGATATTCTGATCCGAGTTCAATCTTGTGTCGTGCATTGCAGGGGAGAGTCAGATGAGGACGAGGAACGGATGGCCCGGACCCACTACCCCTGCGCCAAGGTGGATGGTACCATCTACTACCTCAATGACGATGTCTCTATGAAGGTCGTCGTTTATCGTGTCAATGCTCGTGATTAATTGTTGCTTAACATTGTATCGGTCGGATTGTATGCATATGCGCCGCTGTGGAGTGTGAATTTGTGTACGAAATGCCAACATATAGTTTATGTTCCGGCTGTATGTGCGTAGCACTAATAAACATGTAGAGCTTTCTCAATATAATGAGTTGTCAATATGTGTAACTTGTTTTTCATGTCTGATTGTGCCTTTTTTCCTGATTGTAAAGTGAGTAAATGCTCTACATGTTTTTTCCGTATGGAACTGATTTCGGTAGAGTAGAGATTCTGCATACCTTCATGTGTGGTAAAAGTTTGGACTAAAAATTATGCAATCTAATTGTAATGTACGTTCACAGCTTCACATTCTGTTCACTAACAAAATGCTGAATTTGAAGTAAGATTTTGGCATTTGCGTGACAGCTAGCTGGTTTCTCTTCTGTTATTATATATTATGTTCTGTATTTTTTGTATCGACATCTTACATTGTCATTTCTGTTTGCTGTGTATAGGCTGGGGAGGGGGAGGATGATTTTATTGGCAGGATAACCGAGTTCTTTGAGGGAACAGACCGCTGCCGGTATTTCACCTGTCGTTGGTTCTACCGCCCAAAGGACACAGTGTGTACTAAGCACTCAGTTGTATTTCTGTATGTCTGAACTCCCGATTGCACCGTGGTGATTGCTGTCTTCACAGGTGATTTCAGCAAAAATATTGGAAAATGTTACCGATCACAAGCACGACCCGAAGCGTTTATTCCTTTCTGAAGAGAAGAATGACAATAGTCTTGATTGCATAATCTCGAAGGTTAAAGTAGTCCACGTTGATCCAAACGTAAGTACTCTTGCCTAGAATTCTCCATTGAACCTACATCTGAAGTTTCTCACAATTTTTCCTGTACACATGCTTTAGATAAATTCAAGTGCCAAGGCTCGAAAGGTTGCAGGCTCTCAATTTTACTATGACATGTCTTATAGCGTGGCTTATTCCACTTTTGCAAACATACCATCAGGTAACCAAAGTCTAATGCTACAACCTATTTTTTTACCATGCTAATACGAATATACGTTGTGGCACTAAGTGGTACAGTATTACCTAACTGAAAAGAGGCTAGTAAAATATGTCTAAAAAAAGCTTATGATGTCAAAAGTAGTAAAGACGTACAATTTTTTGAGCTCCAATACTTCTTGTTTTATCTCTCTCATCTAGAGAACGGGGCTATAATCAGCGACACAACATCTGAGGTCTCAGCTGATAATGTTGATTTGGAGGAGATAACATGCAGAAAAATGTCTCTTTTAGACCTTTATTCTGGTTGTGGTGGGATGTCGACTGGCCTTTGTTTAGGTGCAGCTCTAGCCGGGGTTAAACTTGAGACGGTACTTTCCTACATCATTTGCTCGAGATTATGTATTGTGGTTGTGATGCTAATCCTACATTCTTCTTCTGTCTTGTAGAGGTGGGCGGTTGATTTTAATGAGTTTGCCTGCAAAAGTATGAAGTATAATCACCCTAAGACAGAGGTATAAATATGATTGTAAACTGCAATCTTGGTTTCCATTTGTTGCATATGAATTCTGTAAATGTGTCATTATGTTCGAATGTAGGTTCGAAACGAAAAGGCTGAGGAGTTCCTTGCACTCCTTAAGGAATGGGCTGTCTTATGTGACCAGTATGTCAATAAGGCTGTTGATTCTGATTCAGCCGATCCTTATGAGGATGAAGAGGAAGATGCTGAGCCTTTAGGAGAGGGTGAGTATGTGGTGGAGAAGCTTACTGGAATATGCCTTGGTCCCACTAATAGGAAAACGGCTATATATTTTAAGGTGATTGTCTGATTTGCTGTTGGGTTCACTAGTATTCTGTATCTGTTGTTGTATGATTGTTACATGGTTGTTTTTGTAGGTGCGATGGAAAGGCTATGGTCCCGAAGAAGATTCATGGGAGCCGATAAAAAATCTCAGGTTGACATCTCATTTGTTATATTCTCATTTCACAACGTTTCTAATAAAAGTGCACTGACTCTTGTTTTATACCTAGTGGCTGTCCCATGAAGATTAAAGAATTTGTACAAGAAGGACACCGACAGAAAATTTTGCCACTACCGGTGAGTATTTGATTCCTCTCATTGACACTTTTGTTGCTGCTGCTACTTACATAAGTTCCTGTAGGGCGATGTTGATGTCATAGGTGGCGGTCCACCGTGCCAAGGAATCAGTGGGCTTAACCGTTTCCGAAACAGTAATAACCCTCTAAAGGATGAGAAAAACAGGCAGATGGTTACATATATGGATATTGTGGAGTATTTAAAGCCAAAGTATGTTCTCATGGAAAATGTGGTGGACATCCTTAAATTTTCTGAAGGTTACCTTGCAAGGTATGCTTTGAGCCGCTTGGTTTCGTTGAATTACCAAGCACGGCTTGGCATGATGGTGGCCGGTTGCTATGGGCTTCCGCAGTTCCGTATGAGAGTGTTTCTTTGGGGAGCTCTTCCATCAATGGTCTGCTACCTTTTGATGATGATTTTTTTCATATCAAATGTTTGCTTGTATTATAGTTTGCTGATATATGATTTTTACTTGCATTTGGCATTGTAGGTTCTTCCAAAATATCCTTTGCCTACCCATAATGTTGTTTTGCGTGGTGGAATCCCATATGGCTTCTCCCAAAACATGGTTGCTTACGATGAAACCCAGAAACCAACACTGAAGAAAGCTCTATTACTTGGTGAAGCAATATCAGATTTACCAAAGGTAAATGTTCAATCACCTAATGCATCTCTTAGCCTGCACATCATTTCTTACTTCTTTTCTGCAGGTAGGTAATCATCAGCCAAATGAGATAATGGCGTATGGTGGTAAGCCCAAGACCGATTTTCAATGCCATATCCGGCTTAGTCGGAAAGGTAATAATTTCGCCTCTACTGATTGTTCAATTTTTCCTGTGCTGGAGTGGTCATTCCGTGTGTATGCATGTAATTTCAGTTTTAGACTTTTGTGGTCAACCAATCGTTTTCTCGATTGTTCAAGATATGCTAGATTATTCCTATGGAGAGAAAGTTTGTCCCGAGGAAGGTAAGCTGCTTGATCACCAACCCTTGCGGCTAAACAAGGATGATCTTGCACGTGTACAACAAATCCCCAAGAAGAAAGGAGCGAACTTCCGTGACCTCAAGGGAGTCAGGGTGGGGGCAAACAACGTAGTCAAGTTTGATCCTGAAATTGAGCGTGTCTACCTCGATTCTGGCAAGCCTCTGGTATTTTTTCTACTTCATAACTCTTGTAATGGTTTTCCACGTATGCTGAAGTTTTATGTTACGTTTTGCAAGTATTGTGATATACCAATAACATAGGACAATAAGCTACTGCATTGTAGTTTTGATGTATTGCCTATGCATAGTGAAAACCTATAATTTCGTCCTATTTCTGTGGTATTTTAATTGCTTTATGTAAACGCTGGGCTTTATTCTATCTTTCAAACAGAGACTAAAAGCACAATCTAAACACAGTTCAGCAGTCAAATCTTCTGTTCTGTAGTGACTGATGTATATAAAAAATTTCTCTTTGCGCATACACAATTCCACCGGAGTTGCAATTTTGTTCAACATGAAAAGAAACCTTAACAGGCAAAATCTGCTCCTGAGTTAGGCTTACCAATGTAGATATGTTGCTGACGTTCCTGCTGGTCATCAGAATAGATTAGTGCTGCCACATCTGCATTTAAAGTCTCAGAACTCACATATAAACTTTTGGTTGGATCTGCATCTCTTACCTTGTCTCCTTTTCTGCTTTTTTGGCAAATTGCTTGTTCAGCAGACCAGTTAAACTCACTGTAGTTGGTCCTATGACGCGAGTTAATGGCACCAGCGGTCACACAACTCGTCGTCGATGTGCACTTAAGTCACACTTCTCCAGAACGTGATTATTTGGTCACACAACTCGACAAGTGCGTGCACGCAGGTCACTGACCCCACTTGTCAGTCCGTTTTGGACGGTAAATTTTCAGAAAACCCCCTGGAGTAATATTAATTTTACAAAATGGTCCTCCTAAGTTTACAAAATGGTCCTTCTAATTTTACAAAATGGTCCTCTGCTGAACAAGCAATTTTCCATTTGACCATTTTGTAAAATTAGAAGGACCATTTTGTAAACTTAGGAGGACCATTTTGTAAAATTAATATTACTCCAGGGGGTTTTCTGAAAATTTACCGTCCAAAACGGACTGACAAGTGGGGTCAGTGACCTGCGTGCACGCACTTGTCGAGTTGTGTGACCAAATAATCACGTTCTGAAGAAGTGTGACTTAAGTGCACATTGGCGTCGAGTTGTGTGACCGCGGGTGCCATTAACTCCTATGACGCTGCCACCTCATTACAGTAGACCAGATTTATACGTAGATCACTCAGTTAAGAGCTCTCATATCTCACGGTAAACACATTAGCTGCTGTCCTCGCTAATTAATATCCTTGAATTCCAGATGTGCCCAATGGTCTGTACCAGACTACAAGTAGTCACATTACTCGGAGGACCTTCATATTAGTGAGAAACAGTGATATGCTGTTTTTCCTTGCTTCCATCTGTACATAACTCATCAAGTGAAACAAATGATGACACATGGTCATTAATGTACTACCTCCGCTTCCAAACTGTAAGACGTTTCGGTAGGCTAATTTAGTCTGCCAAAACGTCTTACATTTTTGAACAGAGGTAGTACTTTCTTATGCAACCTAAGATTGCTGAAGTGCTAGTTTTCTGTGTGCCCAGGTCCCTGATTATGCCATGTCTTTCAGAAAGGGGAAATCACTGAGGTGAGTGTCCTAATCTGCTTTTTCTTCTTTTTTGTAATATTTTCAGCTTTTATAGTTGATAGTTAGCTACATAATTGTCTTGTAGGCCATTTGGACGTCTTTGGTGGGACGAAACAGTTCCAACGGTGGTGACAACCGCAAATCCGCACAACCAGGTCAGTGTAGACATATTATGGTGTTTTGCCCATAACGTTTTGTTGATCCTAATTTTCTTTACTCCCTCTGTAATGAAAATATGAATGCTCTGCTCGTAGGTTATACTGCACCCGGGTCAAGCAAGAGTCTTGTCAGTCCGTGAGAATGCAAGATTGCAGGGTTTTCCTGACTACTATCGGATGTGGGGTCCTATTAGACAGAAGTGAGTTTTATTTACATATCAAGTGTCTAGTTATTATGTGTTTGATCTTTGTTTCTCCCGTGATGAATCAGAATCGTCGCTCAACATTTTTTTGTTTGTGATGATGCTAGGTACATCCAGGTGGGTAATGCCGTGGCCGTCCCTGTCGCTCGGGCATTGGGCTACTCTCTCGGTCGGGCATACCAGGGCGACTCGGAAGGGTCTGACCCGTCGCTCCTTGTGCTTCCCGACAGCTTCACTTCCTTGGGGCAGGCTGCTGCGGTTCCAGCGAGCGCGTCCCCTGTCAACATTCCTGTAGGCGAAGTGGTAGAGACGTAGAGTAGTTACAGGGTTCAATTCCAGTCCCCACCAGAGAGATAGGCAGATAGCATTCTAGTAGGGTTCAATTCAAGCCCATGAGAGAGATAGCATTCTAGTGTATCTCCAAACATTGCAAGCTACAGTTCTGACATGTCAGTATCACAATTTCTTCATTCATCGTATCAATTCCTGTGCCTGCATGGCGATCTTTGTTGCCGCGTTGCTTCATTCATATCAACTAGCATGGTGGCCCTCGCAAATGCGAGGGCAACAACTTAAAATGCATTTTTCGTTGAACCTTCCATTTGCCCACTTGAATAAAAGGCAGTATGTTGATGTTTTTTCTTTTCGCACACGGACGCGTATGATGCACGCACGTACTTGTCTCAACACGCACGGATAGTCGCTGCTTTCTTTCGATGGCTGATTCTTGTTTCAAATCTTATGTGATCTTTACTTGTACTCCATGATAAAATTGGTTGTGTGCCTTTATTGATGCAGACTATTCTAACACATGCTACGTTCTTAGTTCTTACTGAGAAGCCTGCAGACCTGGAGGTTGGCTTTCTGTTACAGCTGATATTTCAGATTCATGACACTCAAACGTGAAAGAAGTAGCTAGCTAGCTTAAACAAACGTGCCATTTATTTTTGCTGGCCGTCCGGCACGCGCAGCACCATTGTCTCCACAGTGAACCCAGGTCCAAATCCAACCATCGCACCCCACTCGCCCGTCTCCCCGCCCTCCTCCTCCATTCGCCCCCGCTGCTCATCCAGCACGAAGATGATCGTCGCGCCGAGCATGTTCCCGTACTCTCTCAGCACGCTCCGGCTCGCCGCCAGCTTCCCTGGCTCCAACCCGAGAGCCCCGTCGATGTGGTCCAGTATCCCTCGCGCGCCCGGGTGCACCACAAAGAAGAGCTTGTTCCATTCGCCTGCGCCGCACTCGATCCCAAGCGGCCGGAGCGCGTCCTCGAGACACCGCTCGATGTGCTGCGCGGCTAGAGGAAACAGCTCCCTCGTGAAGATGTGGCCGTCGAGGCCGGCTTCCGTGAGCTGCATGGTGAGCACGCCGTCGGTCCCCGGTATCGTGGCCTGCGAGGCAGACACCATCTCGAAGATCGGGCTCTCCTCGGGGTGCTGGGCTTCATCGTCGGCGGCGCCGACGATGACCGCGCCCGCGCCGTCACCGAAGAGCGCCTGGCTGATGAGTGTGTGCGGGTGCGCCTCCTCGTCCTCGGGGCCACGGAAGGCGACGACTGTGAGCTCCACGCAGACCACCAGGACGCGCGCGCCGCGGCTGTTCTCGGCCATGTCCTTGGCGAGGCGTAGCGACGCCGAACCGGCGGAGCAACCATTGAGGTGGAGCATGGTGCGAGTGACGGACAAGGGCGGCCGTCTCGAGCGCTTCCTGCGCAGTTCGTTCGTGGCAGCGTCAGAGGACGCCGCTGCTAACCGCGGCGTGGCCACGAGGGACGTGGTCATCGACAAAACCACCGGCTTGTCCGCACGCCTGTTCCTTCCCTCCGTTGCTGCCGCCACCGTCGTGACCGGTGGCGAGGCGCCACCCGTCATCATGTACGTCCACGGTGGATCCTTCTGCACCGAGAGCGCGTTCGGCCGCACTTACCATAACTACGCCAGGTCCCTGGCGGCGCGCGCCGGGGCCCTCGTGGTGTCCGTGGAGTACCGCCTAGCACCGGAGCATCCCGTGCCGACGGCATACGACGACGCATGGGCCGCGCTCCGGTGGGTGGCGTCCCTCTCCGACCCTGGCTCTCCGCGTACGCCGACCCCGGACGGACGTTTCTCGCCGGCGACAGCGCCGGTGCCAACATAGCCTACAACACGGCGGTGCGTGCCAGCCGCCTCGGCCTGGACATCGAGGGGCTAGTCATCGTGCACCCCTACTTCTGGGGGTCGATCGGCTGAGCTCGGAGACGGTCTGGGACGGCGTCGCCATGTTCACGCCTGAGATGATTGACAGGCTTTGGCCGTTCGTCACGGCTGGCAAGCTTGGTGACGACGATCCCATGATGAACCCTGTGGACGAGGACATTGCCTCGCTGACGTGCCAACGCGTACTGGTTGCTGTCGCCGGGAAGGACAGCCTGCGCCACCGTGGGTCTCGGTTGGCCGCTCGCATGCGCGGCTGCGCATGGGCTGACGATGAGAGTGCGGTGACATTGGTGGAGTCCGAGGCCGAAGACCATGGCTTCCACCTCTACAACCCGCTACGCGCGAGCAGCAAGATGCTCATGGACAGCATAGAGCAGTTCGTGAACCAGCCCACGGCATTGCCGTTGCCGGCTGCTTTGCTCCCGGAGCTGGAGGAGCTGCATGCATGCCAAGGTAAGAAGAAGACATCAGCTGCGGGTGAGACGATGGGCTCTCGCTGCACCAGTCGTCAGCCTACTTTTGTAGGCGTGCCAGCTAGGCCGTATATGGACGTCTTTGGTTATGGGATGGCCATGAAAGGCACGACACGCACTAGCTGTTTGCAAATTGGATTAGGCAGAGCATCCAAGACTGGTACTACCAGATATGGTTCATTTCTGGGCCAAGTGAGGCCTACCAACAAGACACCAAAGCTCTCATTATCGGCAACACTACTTCAGGGGAGCTCTGTTTCACACGGCTTCATTTAGTGGACCATCGAGTTTCTCAAAGAAAGGATGGTGACTCAATATAAAAATAAAAGATTGGCCCTTCGCAGAGGGAAGCAGGGATTATCATGTGCTAGAGCTTTTTATTTTTAAAACAGAAGCAAAATTGTTTTGGGAAGTGTTTGTTGTTGTCAACGAATGGTAGTGGGTACTCTAACCCCCTTGTCAACCAGACTTTCAAGAGCGGCTCCCATGAAGGACGTTATTTCTACCAGCAAGGTAGATCATCCCTCTTCTCTTTTGTTTACACATGTATTTTAGTTTCATTATGGGTGACACTCCCCCAACCTTTGCTTGCACAAGCCATGGCTAACCGAATCCTCGGGTGCCTTCCAACATTCACATACCATGGAGGAGTGTCTATTTGCAAATTAAGTTGCTTACTGATAAATCAGGGCAAAACATGTGAAGAGAATTATTAATGAAAGTTGTAATTAATTGGGGCTGGGCACCCCGTTGCCAGCTCTTTTTGCAAAATTATTGGATAAGCGGATGTATATGCCACTAGTCCATTGGTGAAAGTCTGAATGACAAGATTGAAAGATAAAACACCACATACTTCCTCATGAGCTATAAAACATTGACACAAATTGAGAAGTACTTTGAAGGTTTTAAAGGTAGCACATGAAAATTTACTTGAATGGTTTGAAATACCATGCATAGGAATTTTTTGGTGGACTCTTTGGGATAACTTGGTTTTAAGGATTTGGATGCACGAGCAGCATTCCCGCTCAGTACAAGTGAAGGCTAGCAATAGACTGGGAAGCGACAACCACGAGAGCGATAACGTCATAATCATGCTTGCGACAAAATAAAATTAACGGAGGCATAAAAACGATACTAAAACTCTGAGGCAAAATAGATCATCAAGGCTTAATTGACTTTTATTTTTCAGTCATAACATGTGTGAGCATGTGCCAATCGATTCAAGTGAATTATTCAGAGGAGGATACCACAATACCATACCATCTTATGAACAGGACAATGCATGTTGATATCAAAATAACATAATATGCACTATTAGCTAGTTGAGACTAACCATAAGAAAACATAAACTACTAAACAGTATTATTCACACATCATTTTTAAGTTTCAACAAGTAATCCATTAACCAAGTAAACATTGAAAACAGAGGATAAATAAAATATGTGACGATCCACTTATTAATGTAACTGGTGTTTGATGCTAAGATAAATAGATAATAAAATACAGCCGCTTCAAGTTTAGTTAAGTTCCTATGTTGCTCAAAAAACAAAGTTTAAAGGTTTGCAAACCGTGGGGTTATTGATGAAGAGGGATGCGGGGACATCCCCAAGCTTATGACTTTGGTAATTCTTCAATATTCCATAGTTTGGTGTTCCTTCATTCTCTGTGAAAAAACTTCAACACAAAAACTTTCCCATTCTTTTCTGCGGTTAGACATTAGTACAATAGATAATATTTCCCAAGTGCTACTATTAAACCAAATAAAATTTTGTTTTTAAGTTACAGAAAGGTTGCTTAAATGGCCAACTTATAAATGAAAGGTAAGAACCATTAAAAATCAAATGAAAACGAAAAGAGGCCACTCTTGCAACAAAAGTCAGAATCTGTCCAGAAAAACAGCAGCTGGAAAACGCAATTTTTAGGTGCACTTAAACATGCCCGAAATTTTAGCCAATTTTTGTACATGCAGAGGATTAGGTGCTACAACATCAGTAATTTTTTCGTGATTTTTAGAGCTTCCAGTAAAATATGAAAAATCGCGCAATAAGCAGTAGATACCGAAAACAGAAAATCACTTTTTACATATGTATCAACTAAGCTAAATGGATAAAACTTGGTACTTTATTTTTGATAAACTAAAAACCAGAGGCTAAGCAAGACCTAAACATGCTAGCTACAGCAAGGAAAACTCTAAATAAAAATCAAAAGTAAAACCCAAATAAAATTAAAATAAAGAACCAAACAAAGAAGCAAAACAAAAGAAAATATTTTTGTTGTTTTGAATTTATAAGTGAAAGTAAAGAAGCAATCGAAACCAAATAAGAGCCTAATAAAACTAAAGAAGGTAAAAAAGACATATAAAAACAATTATAATACAAGTTAAGACAATACATATCATGTGGACGGGTAATATAGAGTATGAACGAGACAACCTCATGTTAGTTGATGAATAGGGGGATGACTCGGGCATCCCCAAGCTTAGATGATTGTATCTTCTTGAATATGTTCTTGGGATGCACCTACACATCCCCAAGCTTGAGCTCTTGCGTCTTCTTATTCATCTCATATCACCATATTGATTAGATCTTATAAGCTACATCCACATAAAACTTCACAAAACTCATTAGTAGGGTTAGTACTCATTAAATAAAATCCACTCATGTTCAAGCATTGACAAGTTTTATAATTTTTACTCAACATTAGCCACTGTATATACTAAGGTGTTCATGATTTCCGTTGTCCGTCGAAAAACTAATGAAACTAACAACACCAAGTACAATATTGAATAAACAAAGAAATCTGTCAAAACTGAACAGTCCGTAAAGATGGCATTCAACGAGATAGTTAAGTAGCTCAAATCGAAAAACTTTAGTCTAATGAAAGAAAGATAATAATCTCAGGTTTATGCACAAAAATTTTCAAGTCAAAATACTATTCTGAGATTTATCACGATTTTATTTACAGAGAAGCACAAAATCTGTCTAAACAGAACAGTCAGTAAAGATCGAATTTTTCGACCTATCTACGTACCTTAAATCAGAAAAAGTTAGTCTAATGAAAGAAAGCTAATAAGCATCACTTTGCACTCAAGAAATTTCAGATCAAGATCACGTTCTGGTGATTTTAAACATTTAATACGGTGGAGCACAGAAAATCTGTTTCTGGACAGCAAAGTAAAACTATCAACTTTCAATTAACTAAAGACTATAATTAGCATTTTATTTTTATGTACAGAGGTATATACACAATATTTACAATATTTACATGTTTTTAATGAAAAGCTTCCATGGAAAGATTTGTTTTGGTTTCATAGGCATGAACACAAGTGTTCAAGGTCGACCCCCATTTAACCATTACTCATCTTTCCAATCACTTTTCTTTTTGAAAACGTTTTTAGATAACAACTACACCTAATTTTTTTTGTAATTCGCATTCCCTATCCATAGTAAGATAAGAACAACTTAAACTGAAAATAAAAACTACTTAGAGATAAAGCAAACAAGTGCACACAAGAACATTAACCTACGCTATGGCTCCCCGGCAACGGCGCCAGAAAAGGTCTTGATAACCCACAAGTATAGGGGATCGCGTGTAGCCTTTTCGATAAGTAAGAGTGTCGAACCCAACGAGGAGCTAAAGGTAGGATAAGTATTCTCTCAAGTTCTATCAACCACTGATACAACTCTACGCACACTAAACGTTTGCATTATCTAGGAAATAAAACTACGGTAGCAATACGGGTATGAGAGATAGTTTTGCAAGATAATAAATACAAGAAAGTAAATGTTAGTGCTGCAGCAATAAAGTACACTAAGTAACCATATACTAACAGTACCATGAGTGTGGAAAAGTGGTGGTAATTGTGGTGGCTTTGTCCAAGATTAATTAGTGAAGACATTAGTTCATTGTCTTTGATGCAGTTTTCAATGTGGGAGAGGCTAAATATACATGCACTCCACTACTTGGGATTACAAGTACTATATGATTGGATTGTTAGCAAACATCCGTAAATACTAACAATGCATTAAGGTTTCCCCAACCATAGCCTTAAGTTTATGGTCCTCTTACTCCCATACATGCAACTAACCGGTTTGAGCCCTCAGGTTTCTGTCACTCCGGCAGACTACCCCCTTCCTTTGCACATACTACTAACCCTATGGTGTTGATCCATGCGCGCACAAGTATAATGGACACCAAAGGACAGTACCATATCAACATACAACTCTAATGAACCATAGACATTCAACAAAGCAATCGAAAGACAAATAAACTACATAAACATGACATAGATCATAGGATAAATATTATAGCATCAAACACCATGTTTACATAGGACGGTACAGAGGTTTGTGGGAGGATGAACCACTGAATACAAGGAGGAGTTGGTGATGGAGATGGCGGTGAAGACGGCGGAGAGGGCAGCGAGAGGCGCAGGGCGGCGCCGGCACCGGCGGTGGCGCAGGGGGCTCCTCCTGCGCCGCCGGTTCCATGGGGGAGCACCGCCCCTTAGCCCCCTTCCTTCATGGCTTCAAGGGAGCCCTCCCCCATGGAGATGGGATCCATGGGGGAGGCAAAAACGTGGCTTTGGTGGCTGGAAATTCGTGGGTGGAGGAGTCCTCCACGAGTTAGGTTTCCTCCCTTTATATATCTTCTCGGATTTCCGTCACCCCCTTTTAGGGTTCCACCAAAACGGGCCTCCAGGCCGCGTCCGAACTCCGATTGGGCTGATCTCGGGCTTAAAATCTTCGTATGGAAAATTGTGACAACTTTCGTAAGAGCCAGGTCTCCATTGACGTCATCTTCGAGGGTCAAACTGGCAAACTTCGTAAAAAGTTCTCAGACAGATTTCAGGAAAGTCCCAATTCGACTCCAACAAGGTTTCCTCTTGTATTCTTGATAATTTCTACACATCAAAGAGTAAAACAAGAACATTGTGCACTTTTGCAACTATTAGTAGGTTAGTCCAAATAAATAATAAACTTAATATAAAACAAGTGCTAAAAGCATAAAAATGGCATGAAACAATCAAAAATTATAGATACGTTTTGGACGTATCAACATCCCCAAGCTTAATTCCTGCTCGTCCTCGAGTAGGTAAATGATAACAAAATAATTTTTGATTGTAAATGCTATGATCAGGTCTTTAACAATTGCATGATGTATGGATAATAAAACTTAGCAATCATGTTACCTAATGAAAAGTATCAACGAACTAAGAGCTTATAACATGAAATTTATAAACATCAACAAGATTGTAATGACCATAATAAAGCATGATAGAGTGGTATCTCGCTTGCCCTTTTGTACAGCAAAACATAAATGCCCAGGCACCTCTGAAGTTCAATGAAGACTAGAATAAAGATATCAAAGATAAAAGCATCAAAGTTATATCAATTAACGTATTCTGGGACAAGCACATTACACTAAGAATGACAACTATGCTCTCGAGAAGTGCTCAAAGAAAGGATGGTGACTCAACATGAAATAAAAGATTGGCCCTTCGCAGAGGGAAGCAGGGATTATCATGTGCTAGAGCTTTTTATTTTTAAAACAGAAGCAAAATTGTTTTGGGAAGTGTTTGTTGTTGTCAACGAATGGTAGTGGGTACTCTAACCCCCTTGTCAACCAGACTTTCAAGAGCGGCTCCCATGAAGGACGTTATTTCTACCAGCAAGGTAGATCATCCCTCTTCTCTTTTGTTTACACATGTATTTTAGTTTCATTATGGTGACACTCCCCCAACCTTTGCTTGCACAAGCCATGGCTAACCGAATCCTCGGGTGCCTTCCAACATTCACATACCATGGAGGAGTGTCTATTTGCAAATTAAGTTGCTTACTGATAAATCAGGGCAAAACATGTGAAGAGAATTATTAATGAAAGTTGTAATTAATTGGGCTGGGCACCCCGTTGCCAGCTCTTTTTGCAAAATTATTGGATAAGCGGATGTATATGCCACTAGTCCATTGGTGAAAGTCTGAATGACAAGATTGAAAGATAAAACACCACATACTTCCTCATGAGCTATAAAACATTGACACAAATTGAGAAGTACTTTGAAGGTTTTAAAGGTAGCACATGAAAATTTACTTGAATGGTTGAAATGCCATGCATAGGTATTTATGGTGGACACTTTGGATAACTTGGTTTTCATGGATTTGGAAGCACGAGCAGCATTCCCGCTCAGTACAAGTGAAGGCTAGCAATAGACTGGGAAGCGACAATCAGAGAGCAATAACCGTCATAATCATGCTTGCGACAAAATAAAATTAACGGAGGCATAAAAGTGATACAAAACTCTGAGGCAAAATAAATCATCAAGGCTTAATTGACTTTTTTTTTCAGTCATAACATGTGTGAGCATGTGCCAAGTCGATTCAATGAATTATTCAGAGGAGGATACCACAATACCATACCATCTTATGAACAGGACAATGCATGTTGATATCAAAATAACATAATATGCACTATTAGCTAGTTGAGACTAACCATAAGAAAACATAAACTACTAAACAGTATTATTCACACATCATTTTTAAGTTTCAACAAGTAATCCATTAACCAAGTAAACATTGAAAACAGAGGATAAATAAAATATGTGACGATCCACTTATTAATGTAACTGGTGTTTGATGCTAAGATAAATAGATAATAAAATACAGCCGCTTCAAGTTTAGTTAAGTTCCTATGTTGCTCAAAAAACAAAGTTTAAAGGTTTGCAAACCGTGGGGTTATTGATGAAGAGGGATGCGGGGACATCCCCAAGCTTATGACTTTGGTTTCTTCAATATTCCATAGTTTGGTGTTCCTTCATTCTCTGTGAAAAAACTTCAACACAAAAACTTTCCCATTCTTTTCTGCGGTTAGACATTAGTACAATAGATAATATTTCCCAAGTGCTACTATTAAACCAAATAAAATTTTGTTTTTAAGTTACAGAAAGGTTGCTTAAATGGCCAACTTATAAATGAAAGGTAAGAACCATTAAAAATCAAATGAAAACGAAAAGAGGCCACTCTTGCAACAAAAGTCAGAATCTGTCCAGAAAAACAGCAGCTGGAAAACGCAATTTTTAGGTGCACTTAAACATGCCCGAAATTTTAGCCAATTTTTGTACATGCAGAGGATTAGGTGCTACAACATCAGTAATTTTTTCGTGATTTTTAGAGCTTCCAGTAAAATATGAAAAATCGCGCAATAAGCAGTAGATACCGAAAACAGAAAATCACTTTTTACATATGTATCAACTAAGCTAAATGGATAAAACTTGGTACTTTATTTTTGATAAACTAAAAACCAGAGGCTAAGCAAGACCTAAACATGCTAGCTACAGCAAGGAAAACTCTAAATAAAAATCAAAAGTAAAACCCAAATAAAATTAAAATAAAGAACCAAACAAAGAAGCAAAACAAAAGAAAATATTTTTGTTGTTTTGAATTTATAAGTGAAAGTAAAGAAGCAATCGAAACCAAATAAAGCCTAATAAAACTAAAGAAGGTAAAAAAGACATATAAAAACAATTATAATACAAGTTAAGACAATACATATCATGTGGACGGGTAATATAGAGTATGAACGAGACAACCTCATGTTAGTTGATGAATAGGGGGATGACTCGGGCATCCCCAAGCTTAGATGATTGTATCTTCTTGAATATGTTCTTGGGATGCACCTACACATCCCCAAGCTTGAGCTCTTGCGTCTTCTTATTCATCTCATATCACCATATTGATTAGATCTTATAAGCTACATCCACATAAAACTTCACAAAACTCATTAGTAGGGTTAGTACTCATTAAATAAAATCCACTCATGTTCAAGCATTGACAAGTTTTATAATTTTTACTCAACATTAGCCACTGTATATACTAAGGTGTTCATGATTTCCGTTGTCCGTCGAAAAACTAATGAAACTAACAACACCAAGTACAATATTGAATAAACAAAGAAATCTGTCAAAACTGAACAGTCCGTAAAGATGGCATTCAACGAGATAGTTAAGTAGCTCAAATCGAAAAACTTTAGTCTAATGAAAGAAAGATAATAATCTCAGGTTTATGCACAAAAATTTTCAAGTCAAAATACTATTCTGAGATTTATCACGATTTTATTTACAGAGAAGCACAAAATCTGTCTAAACAGAACAGTCAGTAAAGATCGAATTTTTCGACCTATCTACGTACCTTAAATCAGAAAAAGTTAGTCTAATGAAAGAAAGCTAATAAGCATCACTTTGCACTCAAGAAATTTCAGATCAAGATCACGTTCTGGTGATTTTAAACATTTAATACGGTGGAGCACAGAAAATCTGTTTCTGGACAGCAAAGTAAAACTATCAACTTTCAATTAACTAAAGACTATAATTAGCATTTTATTTTTATGTACAGAGGTATATACACAATATTTACAATATTTACATGTTTTTAATGAAAAGCTTCCATGGAAAGATTTGTTTTGGTTTCATAGGCATGAACACAAGTGTTCAAGGTCGACCCCCATTTAACCATTACTCATCTTTCCAATCACTTTTCTTTTTGAAAACGTTTTTAGATAACAACTACACCTAATTTTTTTTGTAATTCGCATTCCCTATCCATAGTAAGATAAAGAACAACTTAGAACTGAATAAAAACTACTTAGAGATAAAGCAAACAAGTGCACACAAGAACATTAACCTACGCTATGGCTCCCCGGCAACGGCGCCAGAAAAGGTCTTGATAACCCACAAGTATAGGGGATCGCGTGTAGCCTTTTCGATAAGTAAGAGTGTCGAACCCAACGAGGAGCTAAAGGTAGGATAAGTATTCTCTCAAGTTCTATCAACCACTGATACAACTCTACGCACACTAAACGTTTGCATTATCTAGGAAATAAAACTACGGTAGCAATACGGGTATGAGAGATAGTTTTGCAAGATAATAAATACAAGAAAGTAAATGTTAGTGCTGCAGCAATAAAGTACACTAAGTAACCATATACTAACAGTACCATGAGTGTGGAAAAGTGGTGGTAATTGTGGTGGCTTTGTCCAAGATTAATTAGTGAAGACATTAGTTCATTGTCTTTGATGCAGTTTTCAATGTGGGAGAGGCTAAATATACATGCACTCCACTACTTGGGATTACAAGTACTATATGATTGGATTGTTAGCAAACATCCGTAAATACTAACAATGCATTAAGGTTTCCCCAACCATAGCCTTAAGTTTATGGTCCTCTTACTCCCATACATGCAACTAACCGGTTTGAGCCCTCAGGTTTCTGTCACTCCGGCAGGACTACCCCCTTCCTTTGCACATACTACTAACCCTATGGTGTTGATCCATGCGCGCACAAGTATAATGGACACCAAAGGACAGTACCATATCAACATACAACTCTAATGAACCATAGACATTCAACAAAGCAATCGAAAGACAAATAAACTACATAAACATGACATAGATCATAGGATAAATATTATAGCATCAAACACCATGTTTACATAGGACGGTACAGAGGTTTGTGGGAGGATGAACCACTGAATACAAGGAGGAGTTGGTGATGGAGATGGCGGTGAAGACGGCGGAGAGGGCAGCGAGAGGCGCAGGGCGGCGCCGGCACCGGCGGTGGCGCAGGGGGCTCCTCCTGCGCCGCCGGTTCCATGGGGGAGCACCGCCCCTTAGCCCCCTTCCTTCATGGCTTCAAGGGAGCCCTCCCCCATGGAGATGGGATCCATGGGGGAGGCAAAAACGTGGCTTTGGTGGCTGAAATTCGTGGGTGGAGGAGTCCTCCACGAGTTAGGTTTCCTCCCTTTATATATCTTCTCGGATTTCCGTCACCCCCTTTTAGGGTTCCACCAAAACGGGCCTCCAGGCCGCGTCCGAACTCCGATTGGGCTGATCTCGGGCTTAAAATCTTCGTATGGAAAATTGTGACAACTTTCGTAAGAGCCAGGTCTCCATTGACGTCATCTTCGAGGGTCAAACTGGCAATCTTCGTAAAAAGTTCTCAGACAGATTTCAGGAAAGTCCCAATTCGACTCCAACAAGGTTTCCTCTTGTATTCTTGATAATTTCTACACATCAAAGAGTAAAACAAGAACATTGTGCACTTTTGCAACTATTAGTAGGTTAGTCCAAATAAATAATAAACTTAATATAAAACAAGTGCTAAAAGCATAAAAATGGCATGAAACAATCAAAAATTATAGATACGTTTTGGACGTATCATAGTCACCACCATAACCACCGCGAGGAGTATTGGGACGTGAAGGACCACGACTGTCGAGGTGTGCCTCGGCAAGTCCCATGGTTGCTATACCTAGGGTTGATTGTGTGGTAGAGAACGCGTAGTATCGGTGGAATCGACGGCTGACAAGCTGGATTTACCCAGGTTCAGGGCCCTCGAGTGAGGTAAAACCCCTACTTCCTGCTTGTCTGTGTTTATGGTATGAATATGAGGGTTACAAGGGTTCGGCGAGCTGCTGATCTCGTCGAGATTCTGGTGGCTATGGATTGCTTGCCCTGATCGATCACCCTCCCAGCCTTTATATAGGAGGCTGGGTCTCGGGAAACGTAACCGACCAAGGTTACATATATGGAAAGCCTTAACCGACTATAACTTGATCTAACTTGAAAAACACTCTTCGTTTTAGGCCTTCCTTCATGGGCTTCGATTAACCTTTGGGCTTCTTTGATCATCACGTGCACCAAGTACCCTTAAGCTGGGGTACCCACAGAGCATAACCTCGTCATTAGCCCCCGAGTACTTGCTTGACTCGAAGAATCGAGCATGTGCTCCCTTCATCGTGCACGTCATAGTCTTTGCTTTTATACTCCTGATCCGACGTTATCCTCCTACTCTTAATTTGTTTCGATTGTATGCGTATGTGAACCAAAGGATATTAACACAGTAGGCTTGACTCACTCGAACACCGAGCTCAGCTAACTGCTTACTTGAGCAAAAAACTTCGAGCCTGGAACACAGTCGAAAGATTTTGCCTAGGGATATTGACATAGTAGGCCTGACTTACTCGAAAATCGAGCTCAGTTAACCGCACATTCGGTGAAACCATACTAGCCTTCAATCAGGTTCGAGTCCCCGGACTCGAAGCTGGAACACTTTTGCAATTTATGCCTAGGGATATTGACATAGTAGGCCTGACTCACTCGAAAACCGAGCTCAGTTAACCGCACATTTGGGCGAAACCATACTAGCCTTCAATCAGGTTCGAGTCCCCGGGCTCGAAGCTGGAACACTTTTGCAATTTATGCCTAGGGATATTGACATAGTAGGCCTGACTCACTTGAAAATCGAGCTCAGTTAACCGCGCATTTGGGCGAAACCATACTAGCCTTCAATCAGGTTCGAGTCCCCGGACTCGAAGCTGGAACATACTGGACAGACTCGACTCAGGCCGTTGTAGGTCTTACTGATTCGTTCTGCAGTTTAACTTTTGATACCTAACGCGTCCGTCAGGATTTTCATCATGTCTGTTGACACGGAAAATTTCAAGGGAAAACACTGTTGGAGAGTCCCTCGGCCCATCTCGATTGCTCGGCGGGTCTTACCTTTGCATTTGCGTATGCAGCATCCGAAACATCTGCGATTGGCATAGTTCGGGAATTTATGTAGTTTGATTCTTTGTTTTGTGAAGTACTTAATGTTTTCAATCGAGCCTGTATTCGAGTAAATTTTTCTTACCTTGTTTGGAAATCTATGGGAGCGCGGCAGCGCTCCCATGGGAGTAGCCCCCGAGATTGTAGTTTATTGTCTTGCAATAGAGGACAATCTCAAATCATCCTTTTACACTGCTTTTTGTCAATCGAAATATTTTGTCTTTGACATCTATGGGAGCGCGTCAGCGCTCCCATGGGAGTAGCCCCCGAAATTATGCTCTACTTCGTTTTGAAGTAGAGGATAATCTCAATAATTTTGCTCCTTTTTGATCAATCGCAACAAATTTTTGATATGCTCCCATGGGAGTACCTTTTGCTAATCGAATCCGTTCGTCGAATGCAATTTCAAATCCTTCAAACGAATGTGAATGCTAACTTTACACCTGAAGCTAATTGTGACATCTTAGGCGTGCCCTCGCCGGTTTGACAAGACATGTCTGTGTGGGCCCAATGTTTAGATTTTTGACCGCAGAAGACGTCGTTTTTATTTTGGACCTGACTTATCATGGTATAATCAAGATAGTTCTCGGGTAACACATCTGTGTTTTTGATTTGTGCCAGGTCCCAAGTTTTTCGAGTGGGTTTGTGTTTCCTGTTTGACTCAGCCCCCGAGCATGATTTTGGATTTTCTGTTGGACCCAGCCCCCGAGCATGTCGAGTGGGATTTGGGTTGTCTGTTTGACCATGTCGAGTGGGATTTGGGTTGTCTGTTTGACCCAGCCCCCGAGCATGTCGAGTGGGATTTGGGTTGTCTGTTTGACCCAGCCCCCGAGTATGTCGAGCGGGCTGTGAGTCTTTGTGTTCACTGATTTTTGAGCTAGAATTTTGATGCTTATGTTTTTACGATAGAGTTCCCGATTACTTGAGTAGCGTAGAAGCATATATGAGAAATATGGAGGAAAAAATTTCTGTATTCAAAATATGTGTTCGATCAGCAAACCGCCTCATTAAAACCTTCCAGTCCCCTTAGGTACCCTGGTAAGGGAAAAGAGTGCATCTGAAACTTGCTGATTCTTTGGCCTTATGTGCTATTACATATGAGGTTAAAAGATCTATGCATAGAATCGACGCAGGTGCGCCACGTTCCATGGGTTTTATGCTACTTCGCCCGTCTTTGCGTTCTTCAATCGATAGGCTCCTCCTTCGATGACTTCTGTGACAATGTAAGGTCCTTCCCAAGGTGATGCAAGTTTATGGACTTTCTTCTGTTTCTCCCGCAGCACCAAGTCTCCCACCATGAAGGACCGTGTGCGTAATCGACGACTATGGTAGTTGCGGAGGTCTTGTTGATAAACGACTGTTCGTGCCAAAGCCGTATTGCGTGCTTCTTCCAGCAAATCGGCTGCATCTTCGAGTGCCTTGTTCGTGTCGTTTTCTTCATATGCTTCCACTCGTGGTGCATTAAACTTGACGTCAGATGGTAATACTGCCTCCGCACCATAGACCATGAAGAACGGTGTATACTGTGTGGAGGCGTTTGTAGTGGTCCGTAAGCTCCATAATACTGATGGAAGTTCATCTACCCATGCACCCGCGGCCCTTTTGAGTGGTACTAAGAGTCTCTTTTTTATGCCACTGCATACGAGTCCATTGGCCTTTTCAACCTGCCCATTGGATTGTGGATGTGCCACAAAGGCGTAGTTTAATTTGATGTTTTGTTCCTTGCAAAAGGATTTGAACTCGTCCGCCGTGAATTTGTACCATTATCAGTGATGATGCTATCCATTACTCCAAATCGATACATGATCGATTGTATGAAACGAACCGCCGTAGAAGCTGTTGAGCTTGCGATAGGGATTGCTTCGATCCATTTGGTGAATTTGTCGACTGCCACTAGCAAGTGAGTATGACCTCCTTTTGATGATTTCTTCAGTGGTCCCACCATGTCAAGCCCCCATTGGGCAAAAGGCCATGCTAATGGTATGGTTTTTAGCGCTGACGCGGGTGCATGTGGCTTGGAAGCGAACTTCTGACAACCAATGCATCTTTTGACTATGTCCTCTGCATCCCTCAGCGCTGTAGGCCAGTAAAACCCTGCTCGGAAGGCTTTGGCTACGAGTGATCGACTGCCCGCGTGGTGTCCGCAAGTACCGGCATGAATGTCCCGAAGGAGATCCTTACCATCTTCGAGTGCAATGCATCTTTGGAACATACCTGAGGTGCTGCGTTTGTACAACTCACCGTTTATGATGGTGTATGCTTTTGCCCGTCGAGTGACACGTCTGGCCTCGTTTGTATCTTCTGGTAGTTCATTGCGAAGTATGTATGCGAGAAAAGGTTGAGTCCATATTGGCTCAATGAGAAGTACCTCAATCGGAGGATATTCTGTGCTTGGCGCTTTGCTTTTGTCTGTAGCTACTGTCGTACCCAATGGTCGTTTGTCGATTGACCTACGTTCTATTCGTTCAAAGAAAACACCCGGCGGGACTGGTGCTTTTGTGGAAGCAATGTTGGCTAATTTGTCGGCCTCTTCATTGCTTTCTCTCCCTATGTGTCGTAGTTCACAGCCATCGAAGCTGCCCTCCATTATGTTGTACAAATCCCGATAAGCGATCATGTTGTCTGCGATTGCATCACAGGCCTTCATTGTTTGCTGCACAACCAAGTTAGAGTCGCCATAAATCATTAGTCGAGTCCATCCCATGGCTTTTGCCATACGCATGCCATGGATTAGACCTTCGTATTCGGCCTCGTTATTTGATGGGAACTCGAAACCCATTTGCAAAATATAGCGCAGTTTGTCGCCTTTTGGTGATATGAGTATGACGCCCGCTCCTGCTCCTTCATTCTTTTTGGACCCATCGAAATACATTGTCCAGGAATTTGATACGTCAGGTACCCCTGGCAATTGGGCTTCTACCCACTCGGTGTGAAAATCGGGTAGGACTTGTGATTTGATGGCTTTCGGGTGTTCGTACTTGATTCCTAGTGGCCCCAGCTCGATGAGCCATTTTGCTACGCGCCCCGTTGCGTTGGGGTTTGTGAGGACGTCTCCAATCGCTGATTTATTGACCACCGTTATCGGGTGTTCTGTGAAGTAGTGCGCCAGCTTTCTTGAGGTCATAAATACGGCGTACGCCAATTTCTGATATTGTGGGTACCGCTGTTTGGACGGGGAAAGAACTTCACTTACGTAATATACTGGCCTCTGTATGCTTTGACTATGTCCTTCTTCCATGCGGTCGACTACCAGCACGGTGCTGACCACTCGGTTGGTGGCTGAGATATATAGGTAGAGTGGCTCATTTTCCTTAGGTGCTACGAGGATTGACGGGCTTGTGAGCATCTTTTTGAGTTCGAGAAAAGCGGCTTCAGCTTCATCCGTCCATTCGAACTTGTCTGCTTTCTTCATCAATTTGTAAAATGGAAGTGCTTTTTCGCCTAGCTTGCTGATGAATCGACTGAGTGCTGCTACTCGACCAGCTAGCTGCTGAATCTCATGTAGTTTGGTAGGTCTATTCATTGTGAGTATAGCTTGTATCTTTTCTGGATCTGCTTCGATTCCACGTGCAGATATCAAATAACCCAAGAGTTGTCCAGCCGGGACACCGAAAGTGCATTTCTTGGGATTAAGCTTGATGTTGTACCGATTGAGATTCTTGAACGTTTCCTGTAGATCACTGATTAATGTGTCCTCCTTTTCAGTCTTGATGACGATGTCGTCGACGTAGACCTGAACATTGCGTCCTATCTGTTCTTGTAGACATTTTTGCATCATGCGTTGGTAAGTTGCGCCTGCGTTTTTGAGCCCGAAAGGCATGGTTATGTAGCAGTAGACCCCGAGTGGGGTTATGAATGCTGTTTTGTCTTCGTCTTCTTCTTTCATCCGAATATCTTTCATCCGAATATCCTGATCGATTCATGGTAATGGGAAGTGATCTTTTGGACAACATTTGTTTAGGGCTGTAAAATCTACACACATCCGCAGGGTGTCTGAGTGGTTCTTTTCGACCAGTACAGGGTTGGCAACCCAATCTGCCTTTTTAATTTCTCGAATGAACTTTGCAGCAAGTAACCTATCAACTTCTGCCTCGATTGCACCTCTTTTGGGATCGGAAACACGGCGCATAGTCTGCTTGACTGGTCTAGACCCTGGATTGAGTTGTAGAGAATGCTCGGCGAACTCCCTGGGGATACCTGGCATATCAGCTGGGCACCATGCGAATATTTCCCAGTTTTTACGAAGAAATTTGACGAGCGAATTTTCCAGTTCACTAGTAAGACTCGACGATATGTTGACTGTTTTTGAGGGATCAGTCGGGTGCACTTGATGCTTTTTTGTGTCGTTGGTAGCATTGAATTGTCTGTCGGATGCTAACCTCTTGTGTTCCGGCAGAAGTGTGCGATCGTTAGAAACCTCGAGTTTGGCGAATGATTGTTCCATCCCATACATCTCTGAGATTTTGCTGAAGTCACGGTCACATGAATCTGACCTTTGAAGTTTCCGTTGATCGTGATGACTCCTTTTGGCCCTAGCATTTTGAGCTTGAGGTAGGCGTAGTGTGGGACGGCCATGAATCGAGCGAAAGTGGGGCGCCCAAGTATTGCATGGTATTGTGATTTCCAATCGACCACTTCAACTCAATCGACTCGGTTCTGAAGTGAGTAGGATCTCCAAACGTAACATCGAGTTGTATGGTGCCTTCTGGGAGCACTGCTTTGCCTGGGACGATGCCGTGGAAGGTACTCGCGGACTTTGGCAGATTTTCGATTGATTTGTTCATTCTACGTAGCGTATCTGCAAAGATTATGTTGAGACCGCTACCGTCCATGAAGACCTTGGTCATGGCGTAGCCTCCATTGGGCGTCGAGTACCAAGGCTGCATGCCCTGGTCGATATACTGCGGGTGGGTGGTCCTCTCGATTGAAGATAATCGGAGTTTCTGATCCTTTCAAAAAATTTGTGATGGCTGGGGTGCCATGACCGCCATATTGACGTGTCGAGTGTGTAATTTTTGCTCTCTATTGGAGGGACGTCCTCGCTGGATCATGTTCATCTGCCCGCGTGTTACGGGATATTTTTGTTCATCTCCTTGCTGCATCTGGTGCACGGCTGCTGCCATTTGTGTTCCCGTAACGGGTTGTGCTGGCACCATGTATACTGGTGTCGGTTGCGCTGGTGTTGGTGCAGTATACACCTGAGTAGGCTGTGTTTGCGGTGGTATGGAATATACCTGTGCTTGTTGTACTTGTTGCGGTGCTGGATATGCCTGCACAGGCTGTGCTTGTGATGTAGTCGATGGAATCTGCACTAGTTGAGGAGGTGCACGCCCATCTCTTTGCAGTCGCAGTATATGTTCAATCGCAAGTTGATCAATTCCCTGCAATTTCTCAGCGAGTGGTTAGAGCGAAGCTTACCATCATCCCCTTTGTAAAGATGGAACCTGCAATAATCGTCCATCTTTTCTTCGATTGATGGCTCAGGATCTTTGTCTGCTCGCCTGCGCCACTCTGGCCTTCTGTAGCTATCGCGGTCGTCGCGTCTGTGTCTCGACTGTCACGTCGATCGTCTGTACGGTGGTCTCGATTACCTCGGCGGTCGTCCGTATGATGATCTCGATTATCACGATGATCGTCGAGTCGTCTGTCAGTTTGGTCGCGGCTGTCCCTTGACTGGACAAAGCCTGCTGCAATGAAGTTTGGATGGTCATCGTCGTGATAACGATTATTGCGTTTGCGCCTTCGATCATCTCTGTAGCTATCTCTGCGGTCTCGACTGCCACCCTCGTGATTTTCATGTGATGCTACGGGTCGAGTGCCTCTTACGGAATCTTCTCCGTCTGCCCACTTTGTTGCGAGTACCATGAGTGCGGCCATTGTCTTTGGGTCTTCTCGACCAAGTGTTTCTTTGAAGTCTTCCCTCCAGAGTCCGTTTTTGAAGGCGTCGATTGCCCTATCTTCTGATACGTTGCCTACTGAGTTACGGATGGTGGTCCACCGCCGTATGTACGATCTCAGAGATTCATCTGACTTTTGCTTGCAGGTCCGGAGCTCCTCGAAGGTTTTGGGGCGCTCACATAGAGGCTCGAAGTATTTGATGAAATCACCCTTGAAGTGTTCCCACGAATCGTAGTATGATTCGGGTAGCGATTTGAGCCAATCGCGAGCCGTTCCTTCCATCATAAGTTGTATGTACTGCATAGCTGTAGTTGTGGTGCCGCGCTGACATCCGACTGCCAGCCTGTAATCTTCTAGCCAGCCTGATGGCTCTTGTTTGCAGTTGAACTTAGGCGTGGTAGCTAGCGAAAATTTCTTGGCATACGAGCCTCCCGGATCCGTCGAGTGAAGCATAGCGCTCCACATGGCCCGATTTCTGCTTCCGAGTCTGAGCTGTTGCTGTATGACCTCCTCGAGTGGCTCCTACTGGAACGATGACGACGTGAGCTTTTTCGACTGCTCCTTCCCCGAGGGCTTCGACTGCGACGGTCCCGATCTGTATCTCTCCTTGGAGTTGCTTGTGGATGCTGTATGGCTTGTGCTGCTATTGCCAGTTGTTTGTACAGTTGGAGGTGCTGATCCCTCTTTGGGTCTCCTGCAGGAGGTTCGATTGTTCTGAGGTAGGTGCCTAGCGTCATCAGCGCCCCGGCTGGCTCAGTAGGTATAGGAACTCCTTCCGCGTCGACTGCCATAAAGGCTGGGTTTAGATTCCGAGTGACCGCTGCACGATCTGCGTCTCCGAGGTTTATGAATCGTGACCTACTCGCGGGGTCGTTTCTGCCTGTTGAACTTGCAGACAACGCTCTTCTCCGAGCGCTCGATATGCTGGCTTGCTTTTTGCGTTCTTCGAGTACTGCTCGATAATTCTTTAACCGTATCGATTCTTGCCACTGGAAATATTGTAAGGTCAATACCTCTTCCGGAGTTGCGTTGGCTGGTAGCATTGTGCAACTTTCGATTACTTTGCTCACTTTTTCCGCCATCTCTGCGGTGATGGTCAGCGTGGTTGTTCCGTCTGGCATGGTGACTGTGCAAGGGTATTCTGTAGGTCGACGGCATGTTGCGGCTGCTGATGTTTCTGCTGTACTCGCGGTGTACACCTGATACGGTACCACCCGATCTTCTGCCCATGTGTTGCTGATGCGCATTATGGATTCGGCGTCGTCATCCAGGCTCATGTTGGAGTTGCTTTGCTTGTTGGGGTTCCCGCCACAATCGATTGATTTCGAGTGCTTTGTCCAGGCTATCTGCGTCGCAGGTGAATATCTCGTGGCTGGCACGGATTTCCGGGCCGTTGAGATCGGCGAGGTATATGTTGTCATCTATGTTCTCCTTGTTCCCTGCGACGTCGTTGCAGTCGACGACGTTGTCGAGTGACTCGATTAAATTGTTTGGGCGGTACGCAGATTCGATCTCGCTTCTTCCAAATCTCTTTGCCACCTCGTCACGGAACTCTTGCGAGGTCATGGACGTTGCGGAGTCGCTTGGCGATTGGATCGGGACGATCTGTGACGATGTCGCGCCCAAGATGGATGGTGTTGCAGTCGAAGCGTTGTCGATTGTCTCCATGTTGAGTGTCTCCACGTCGAGTGGGTCTAACAGGTCCTGCACACCATCTTTATCGACAAAGAAATTAAATTTTCCAACCGTAACATCCAAACCTGATTCGAGTCCGGCAAAGGCTTGCTGAGCTTCCATCGAGTGCGGCGTGAGCCTCTTGGAGATTTTGGCGAGTGATCGCTTTTTGATTTGATGCTGGTAGATCTTGCTGGCGAGTTGCTGTTTGCAACGGTGGTCGGTGATTTGCTTTTTGATGATGCAGTAGGCGAGTTACTTTGCGCAGATGCGATCGTCGGGTGGCTGCTTGGTGATGAAACCGGCGAAACCGTGAGCCCAATACTACCTTTTCCCACAGACGGCGCCAATTGTCGAGGTGTGCCCTCGGCAAGTCCCATGGTTGCTATACCTAGGGTTGATTGTGTGGTAGAGAACGCGTAGTATCGGTGGAATCGACGGCTGACAAGCTGGATTTACCCAGGTTCAGGGCCCTCGAGTGAGGTAAAACCCCTACTTCCTGCTTGTCTGTGTTTATGGTATGAATATGAGGGTTACAAGGGTTCGGCGAGCTGCTGATCTCGTCGAGATTCTGGTGGCTATGGATTGCTTGCCCTGATCGATCACCCTCCCAGCCTTTATATAGGAGGCTGGGTCTCGGGAAACGTAACCGACCAAGGTTACATATATGGAAAGACTTAACCGACTATAACTTGATCTAACTTGAAAAACACTCTTCGTTTTAGGCCTTCCTTCATGGGCTTCGATTAACCTTTGGGCTTCTTTGATCATCACGTGCACCAGGTACCCTTAAGCTGGGGTACCCACAGAGCATAACCTCGTCAACGACCACGGCCACGAGCTGCTGCATTGGCGGAGGACTGAAAGTGATCGATCTCTTGGCTGGAGTGAGAGAGCATAGTTTGGCGTTGATCGTAGGCCATGAGCTGAGCACACATGTCAGCGAGGGTGGTGTTTGGAACAGCATTAAGAGAGGCAACAAAGGGGGTGTAAGAACCACCTAAACCATTGAGGATATATCCTTTGAGCTCATCATCATCCACAATTTTTCCAGCAGCAGCGAGCTCCATAGCAAAACCTTTCATCTCTTGGATGAATTTATCAGCTGTTTTATCTAATTTCTTGGTGTTGGCAAGAGAAGTGCGCAGGTGTTGATCTGGGCCTTCGACTGAGAGGAAAAAAGCTCCATTATGATGGACCACACCTTGGCACAATGCTCGACTCCCATCAGATGCGTCATGATCTCGGGGGAGAGAGTTTTAAGCAGCCAACTCAGAACTTGTTGGTCACGGGTGAGCCACACCTCATAGACCGGATTGGATTTGGTAATCTTCTGCTTCTTGTCATCTTCTTCTTCCATGGTTGCAGGTGGTGCAGCATCAGAGCCATCAAGCAGCCCCATTACGAGCGCACCACGGACAGCAGGCAAGACTTGCATCTTCCAAAGCAAGAAATTAGACCGTGTGAGTTTGTCGGAGGGAGGCGGCCCAAGCGCAGACGCCAGGGTCGTCACGGCAGAGTACGAGGACGATGCCATGAGGGAAGGAGGGTGGGTTTTTGGATTTCTTCTTCTTCTTCCTTGGTTTTCTTCTTCACCTCCGATCGAAACCGGCGGGCTGATCGCTGCACGGCGGCGGCGATTTTTCTTCTTCTTCTTCCTTGGTCTTCTTCTTCACCTCCGATCGAAACCGGCGGGCTGATCGCTGCACGGCGGCGACGATTGTTTTTCTTCATCTTTCTTCGATCGATCTAGGTCTTCGGCTAGACGAAGGGAAGAGACAGCTCTGATACCATGTGAGTTGTGTTAGGGAACGATGCATACCCTCCCGGGCCATCGGTTGCATGTTATATAGGAGCAAAACAACCCTGCCGTGGTGTACATGAGTTGGAGTCGTATACGGGTGGTAGACTCTACCATACGGATCGTACTCATATTACATCGCTAACAGCGCGAAGCCCGAGGAGAGAGGCCAGCCGGATGTCGATACCAGGGGCGTGCGCGCCGGAGTTGGTGCTCACGATAAGGTGGGTGACGTCGGTGGCCGGACGGCCCCACTTGGCTATGGCCTTGGCTGCAGCTGACGCGGCGAGCTCCGGCGCAGCAGCAGCCGCAATGGCGAGCCGTGCGTCTATGGAAGGCTTGCCGCGGCAAAGGAAGTCAGGGTGGGCGTCGAGGAGCTGCTCCGTGTGGTGGAAATAACGCTTCTCCGTGGTTGTCATCTCACCTGGTGGATCATATTCATGTTACCAAACAAACATCTTAATTCATGCGTCACAAGTTAAGTCAAGTGGCGCTCACTCACACATGGTCTTGAGCTTCTGTTTAAGCTGGGTGAGGTGTTGGCTCTTGGTGACGCGGAAGTAGTAGTACGGGAACTCCTCCTGGGACACGCAGTTGGGCGGGTTTGCGGTGCCGATGGCCAGCACGGCCGCAGGCCCGTCGGCACGCTGCGAACGCCGGATCTCCAGCATCGTCGGCAGGGTGCTGCTGGCCATGGTCCTGGAGCAGAGTATCGACGAATTTGGAATTATATCTATAATTTATAAATTACAAGCATAAATTACTTGCAGAAAAAATGAGCTACAGGTTTGCTGGGCTCATTAAGAAAGAGAAAAGAAGCAAGAAATACCCAAGGAGCGTGCACTCAGTGCAAACAAAGAAGATGGGTGGAGCTAGGGGGACAAAACTGCTTCAAGATTGTTTGCTTTACGAGATGGGAAAGATAGATGAAGCAGGTGGCAAGTATTCTCGTCGGGAACGGAGCACCCAGCTCGGCTGAGGTGCCAATGAATGATGCTATATCAGCTAGTTGTTTGAAAAACCAGCTGGGATACTTGCACAATTCTCGTCGGTTTATTTTAAGAAACGACTAGGCAGAGTCCGTCATAGTTAAAAACTGACTCCCATAGTGCATATTTTTTTAGCCTGTTATTTAAGTTGAGTGGGTTCATGTCGCAGGAACACCGATATGAATCTTACTTGTACTTTGTACGTGTCTATTAGCTGACTAAATCTTATCCACCGATATGAAGTTTGAACGAAGAATCTTTGTTATTTAAGTTGAGTGGATTTCTATTTGACATATTGTACCAAGTACAACAACTTGAAAATTTAATGTTTCTTGATATCAAGCTTGACCTCCATTGCAGGTTATCAAAATATCATTCCTCTAACATTTTTGAATTACTTCTTGACTAACTAAACCTTGTTTTTCCATGATATAAAGTTGCACCAAGAATATTTAGCACCTGATGGTCACAGGTTAGGTTCTATGCCCATTTTCTGTTCTACACATGGCACTGTGTCTGTAAACTTGGCAATCTTAATATTTGTTAGTGGCACATAACTTACCTACTCTTTATTTTTAAGTAATCTCATCTAGCCTTTGCTAGGTCCCACTGCTCATATATTTGTTGATGTTATACCATGTCAAATTTAGTTGTTGACAAAACAAGGCATGCAAATTTAGATTAAAGTTAATGTTGTCTAAGTATGATCATGTTTCTAGACAAAATATAAATATCTACAATACCAAATCAATAGCGATAGATCTAACACAAAATATATTCAATAAGGATTTTATGATATTCTATTTTCGTATATCTGTTTGGTCAAACTTGGTAACTCTGACCAAAATTATAGGTGTTGTTCTATGAAAGAGATTTAGTTTATGTGTCTACATTGATTGTACCACATATCAACTTGACAATCTTAATGTTGTCACCAACCACGTACGTTGTAGCACACACCAAGATCTAGCACATTGCTCAATAGATTCGTTAGGTGCTACAACTCCTCTTTTTTGTTTGACATTGCACAATACACGTCAATATCATTGTAACTTATTTGTCAACTTGACAATATTAATCCATCTAGCCATGATCGTCGAGGGAGATCCGCAGTCGAAGCTATCATCGAGTGGAAGATCGAACTCGATGTCGTTTGTGCGGTATGCTGATTCAGCTTCCTCGCCTTGGAGTTCCTTCGTCATGAACTCGTTGATCTCGCCAGTCGACATAGTTGTTGCAGGTGAAGCAGCTCCAAGGATCGACAATGGGGCAGATGCAGTCGATGGATCCTCAGGTGCAGCCAGCGCGAGTTGTCGTGGATCTGTCAAGTCCTGCGTACCAAGATTGTTTACGTAAAAATTGAACGCTCCAACAGTTAAATCCAAACCTGACTTGAGACCCGAAAACGCTTCTTGAAGCTCTGGCGAGTGCGGATCAAAGTGCATCAGAGGAGCAGATGCGCTTTTTGCTGGTGAGATCGGCAAGCTGCCGCTTTTTGAGGGAGTCGGCGAGTTGCCGTGTGTCGCCTGAGTTGGCGAGTTGTGGTTTGTCGATGTAGCCGGCGAGTTGCCGTTTGCAGATGCGATCGGCAAGTTGCTGTTTTCTGATGGAACCGCCGAAACTTCGAGTCCAGCGCTATTCTTCCCACAGACGGCGCCACTTGACGAGGGGTAGACTCATCAAGACCCATGGTTAAGGTCCTTGGGTTATGAATATGGGGGAGAGAACGTGTTAGAGCTGGTAGTATCGTCGGCTGACAAGCGGGGCAAGGATTTTACCCAGGTTCAGGGCCCTCGTGTGGAGGTAACACCCCTACGTCCTGCCTGTCTGTTTATTAATTCGAGAGTATGATAGTTACAAGAGGATCCTGGCGAGATGCTGATCTCGCTAGGGTTCTGGTGGTTCTGGAAGTGCGTATCTAGTTCGACGGCCCTCCCAGCCTTTATATAATAGGCTGGGTCTCGGGAGTTCGTAACCGACTCAGATTACACATAAGGAAAATCTAAACCGACTATAGCTTCGCCTAACTTGGAGGGTACTCCATCTTCTTGGGCCTTCCTTTATTGGGCTTTTCGTAGGCTCTTGATAGTTGGGCCTAGTCGATACGTGCACCAGGTACCCTCATGGTAGGGTACCCGATAGGTATACCCATGTCAATGATATTGTGAGAATGTCGACCGCACATTAGTTCATCTTTTATGGCCAGAGATGACAGAAATCGTTTTACAACTCTTCGAATTGTAACAAGGGGAAGTCACACGTACAAACCTACATATAAAGCAGTGGTAGATGATTTATGTTGTTATTTTATGGTGATCCAAATTCATATAAAGATAAAGCTAACTTTGGACGGAGCGAAGCGAGACCCGTCGCCGGGTAGGCTTGGGATGTTAGCTACTTCTTCTGTCTCAAGGGATGTTAGATAAGCATGTGGATATATAATCACTCTTATAGCGGCATCGATGTGCAAATCGTGCGTGGCCCGATCATCATATCGTTTTACCTAAATGGGTCTTAAACAAACTTTTAGTCACTAATGGCCCATCAAAAACTTTCAGCCAGATCTGACCCTTTTCAAAAACGTCATTTGCGTTGGCGTTCTGAATTTTTCAAAGGCTCTCGGAATTTCAGAAAACGCCATTCAATTTGACTTATCCCGAGCCCGAGCAACAAAAAAAGGGCCAAGTTATTTGAAATAAGCTATTTGATATGACATTTTCCCTCTCTCAGAGCCTCCCAGATCGTCAGGGACGCCAACGCGTATTCGGGGGTTGCTTGTTCAATCGATCGGTATGTTTTGTTTTTTCTCCTCGCACACATACGGGTATAATGCACGCACGTACTTGTCTCAACACGCACACACGCACGTTTGCTTGAACACTTCAAAGTGGATAGTCGCTGCTTGCTTTCTTTCGATGGAGGATTTTTTGTTTCAACTATGGATTGTAATAATCGTACTTCTTAAACTTCATGATAAAATCGGCTGTGTGCCTTTATTGATGCAGACTATTCAAACACATGCTACGTTCTTAGTTCTTTTACAGCTGATATTTCAGATTAATGACACTAAAAAAAGTTTAAACAAACGGGCCATGCATTTATTTTTGCTGGCCGTCCGGCACGCGCAGCACCATTGTCTCAACAGTGAACCCAGGTCCAAATCCAATCATCGCACCCCACTCGCCCGTCGCCCCGCCCTCCTCCTCCATTCGCCTTCGCTGCTCATCCAGCACGAAGATGATCGTCGCGCCGAGCATGTTCCCGTACTCTCTCAGCACGGTCCGGCTCGCCGCCAGCTTCCCTGGCTCCAACCTGAGAGCCCCGTCGATGTGGTCCAATATCCCTCGCGTGCCCGGGTGCACCACAAAGAAGTGGTTGTTCCATTCGGCGCCGCTGTCGATCCCAAGCGGCTGGAATGCGTCCTCCAGACACCGCTCGATGTGCTGTGCGGCTAGAGGAGTCAGCTCCCTGGTGAAGATGTGGCCGTCGAGGCCGGCTTCCGTGAGCTGCATGGTGAGCACGCCGTCGGTCCCCGGTAACGTGGCCTGCGAGGCAGACACCATCTCGAAGATCGGGCTCTCCTCAGGGTGTTGGGCTTCATCGTCCGCTGCGCCGACGATGACCGCGCCCGCGCCGTCCCCGAAGATCGCCTGGCCGATGAGTGTGTGCGGGTGCGCCTCCTCGTCCCCGGGGCCACGGAAGGCGACGACTGTGAGCTCCACGCAAACCACCAGGACGCGCGCGCCGCGGCTGTTCTCGGCCATATCCTTAGCGAGGCGTAGCGACGCGGAACCGGAGGAGCAACCGTTAAGGTGGAGCATGGTGCGGCGGACGGACGCGCGGAGCCCCAGGAGAGAGGCCAGGCGGAGGTCGATGGAAGGGGCGTGTGCGCCAGAGTTGGTGCTGACGATAAGGTGGGTGACGTCGGTGGCCGGACGGCCCCACTTGGCTATGGCCTTGGCTGCAGCTGACGCGGCGAGCTCCGGCGCAGCGGCAGCCGCAATGGCGAGCCGCGCGTCGAGGGAAGGCTTGCCGCGGCAGAGGAATTCAGGGTGGGCGTCGAGGTGCAGCTCCGTGTGGTGGAAGTAACGCTTCTCCGTGGTTGTCATCTCACCTGGTGGATCATATATATTAGTACCAAACAAACAACTTAATTGATGCGTCACCATATATATAGATTCCAAGTTAAGTAGCGCTTACACATGGTCTTGAGCTTTTGTTTAAGTTCAGTGAGGTGTTGGCTCCTGGTGATTTGGAAGTAGTAGTCCGGGAACTCCTCCTGGGACACGCAGTTGGGCGGGTTTGCGGTGCCGATGGCCAGCACAGCCGCAGGCCCGTTCGCACGTTGCGAACGCCGGATCTCGAGCAGGGTGCTGCTGGCCACGGTCCTGGAGCAGAATATCAAGGAAACTGAATTCATATCTATAATTTATAAATTACTTGCAGAAAACAATGAGCTACAAGTTTGCTGGGCTTGTTAAGAAAGAGGAAAGAAGCAAGAAATACCCAAGGAGCGTGCACTCAGTGCAAACACAGAAGATGGGAGGAGCTAGGGGGCGAAAACTGCTTCAAGATTGTTTGCTTTACGAGATGGGAAAGATAGATGAAGCAGGTGGCAAGTATTTATAAGGATGGGAACGGAGCAGCCAGCCCAGCACAGCTGAGGTGCCAATGAAATGATGCTCTCTGAGCTAGTAGTTGTTTCAAAAACCAGCTGGGATACTTGCACAGTTCTCGCGGTTTATTTTAAGAAACGACTAGGCATATCATAGTCCGTCATAAATAAAAACTGACTCACATAGCGAGCCTGTTATTTAAGTTGAGTGGGTTCATGTCGCAGGAACACCGATATGAATCTTACTTGTACTTTGTGTGTATCTATTAGCTAGCTAAATCTTATCCACCGATATGAAGTTTGCACGAAGAATCTTTGTTATTTAAGTTGAGTGGATTTCTATTTGACATTGTACCATATACAACAACTTGAAAAATTTAATGTTTCTTTGTATCAAGCGTAACCCTCCATTGCAGGTTATCAAAATATCATTCCTCTAACATTTTTGAATTATTTGTTGACTAACTAAACCTTGTTTTTCCATGATACAAAGTTGCACCAAGAATATTTAGCACATGATGGTTTAGGTTCTATGCCCATTTTCTGTTCTACACATGGCACTGTGTCTGTAAACTTGACAATCTTAATATTTGTTGGTGGTACATAACTTACCTACTCTATCTTTAAGTAATCTTCATCTAGCCTTTGCTAGGTCCCACTGCTCATATATTTGTTGATGTTATACCATGTCATATTTAGTTGTTAACAAAACAAGGCATGCAAATTTAGTTTACAGTTAATGTTGTCTAAGTATGATCATGTTTCTAGATAAAACATAAATATCTACAATACCAAATCAATAGCGATAGATCTAACACCAAATATATTCAATAATAAATTTATGAAATATTGCTATTTTCGTATATCTGTTTGGTCAAACTTGGTAAACTTTTACCAAATTATAGGTCTTGTTTTATGAAACAGATTTAGTTTATGTGTCTACATTGATTGTACCACATATCAACTTTACAATCTTAATGTTGTCACCGACCACGCACGTTGTAGCACACACCAAGATCTAGCACATTGCTCAATAGATTCGTTAGGCGCTACAACTCCTCTTTTTTGTTTGACAGTGTACAATACACGTCAATAACACTGTAACTTATTTGTCAACTTGACAATATTAATAAACTTATATAAAGTATTAGGAAATCATCCATGCACTATAGTGATGGCTATTTATTGACCGACTTCATCTAGTTTGTCCACACTCTGCACATAGACTCTTCAAGCACACGTGGTAATTAAGAGGCATGCAACTGCGCAATTTGTTATTAGACATCAGCGTTTGGATGACACACAGAGACATACCTTTAGAGATATTTATAGTTTGCTTTGTTCACCGATACAAAGTTTGCATAAAAAATTCTTTAGCACACCTTGCTCAATAGACGCCAGATGATACTCATTTTTATTTAACATTTCCACCAATACAAAGATGCACCAAGAATCTATAGCACGGAATGGTCAGAGGTTAGGTTTGATGCTCATTTGTTTGTTTGACATGGAAGGATGTATGTCAACTTGGAAATCCTTTGTCATTGAGGGGTCATCACAAAGCTATTGCGGTATTCATTGACTAACCAGACCTGCTAGTTTGTCCACCGTTAAAAAGTATGCACCAAGAATCTTTAGCACATGATGCTCAATAGACATTAGGTGCTAAGATGAGTTTGCTAACTTCGTGCATTATATGTCAACTTGACAATCCTTCGAGTTATTATAGGGTCATCATCAAGCTATTTGTGGTATTCATTGACTAACTAGACTTGCTAGTTTGTCCACTGATACGAAGTATGCACACAAAATCTTTAACATGTGATGCTCAATAGATGTTAGGTGATATTCTCATTTTTTTGCTTGACATTGTGTACCATAAAATCTTAATAGTGTTTAGTGATACATATATCAGCCGCCCTTCATTTTTAAGGAATCTACCACCTATCGTGTCATAATGCATTGAATATCTAAACTTTGTTTGTTCACCGGATGCATAATTTAGACAAAAAATATTAAGTATACGCTGCTCAATAGAAGTGGGGGGATACACATTTCTATTTGACATTGTACCATATACAACAACTTGAAAACTTAATGTTTCTTGATATCAAGCTTAATCACCATTGCAGGTTATTAAAATATCATTCGTCTAACACTTTTGAATTATTTCTTGACTAACTAAACCTTGTTTTTCCATGGTGCAAAGTTGCACCAAGAATATTTAGCACATGATGGTTACATGTTAGGTTCTATGCCCATTTTTTGTTCTACACATGGCAGTGTGTATGTAAACTTGAAAATCTTAATATTTGTTGGTGGTACATAACTTACCTACTCTTTATTTTTAAGGATTCTTCATCTAGCCTTTGCTAGGTCCCACTGCTCATATATTTGTTGACGTTATACCATGTAAAATTTAGTTGTTGACAAAACAAAGCATGCAAATTTAGTTTAAAGTTAATATTGTGTAAGTATGATCATGTGTCTAGACAAAATATCAATATCAATAGATCTAACACAAAATATTCAATAAGGAGTTTATGAATTATTGATATTTTCGTAAATCTGTTTGGTCAAACTTGGTAAACTTTGACCAATTTTATAGGTCTTGTTTTATGAAAGAGATTTAGTTTATGTGTCTACATTGATTGTACCACATATCAACTTGACGATCTTAATGTTGTCACTGACCACGTATGTTGTAGTACACACCAAGATCTAGCACATTGCTCAATAGACTCGTTAGACGCTACAACTCCTCTTTTTGTTTGACATTTTACAGTACATGTCAATAACACTGTAACTTATTTGTCAACTTGACAATATAAATATATTTATATAAAGTATGAGGAAATCATGCATGTACTATATTGATGGCTATTTATTGACCGACTTCATCTAGTTTGTCCACACTATGCAACTAGAATGTTCAAACACACGTAATAATTAAGAGGCATGCAACTGCACAATTGTTTTTAGACATCATCGTTTGGATGACACGCAGAGACATATGATATACACTATTGTTTGCGTTGTACACATGTACTACATGCATGTGTAGTCGGGGACAAGAATCTAGACGTACTTTATAGAGATATTTAAAGTTTGCTTTGTTCACCGATACAAAATTTGCATAAAACATTCTTTACCACACCTTGCTCAATAGACGTCAGCGCTACTACTCATTTTCATTTAACATTTCCCCGAATACAAAGTTGCACCAAGAATCTATAGCACGAGATTGTCAGAGGTAAGACTCGATGCTAATTTGTTTGTTGACATGGCAAGATGTATGTCAACTTGAAAATCCTTTGTCATTATATTAAGGAGTCATCACAAAGCTACTGCGGTATTCATTGACTAACTAGACTTGCTAGTTTGTCCACCGATACAAAGTATGCACCAAGAATCTTTGGCACATGTTTGGGTGCTAAGATCAGTTTGTTAACTTTGTGTAATATATGCCAACTTGACAATCCTTCGTTATTATAGAGTCGTCATCAAGCTGTAACTTATTTGTCAACTTGACAATATAAATATGTATTATATGAAGTATGAGGAAATCATGAGTATACTATATTGATGGATGTTTATTGACCGACTTCATCTTGTGTCCACACTACGCAACTAGACTGTTCAAACGCACGTGGTAGTTAAGAGGCATGCAACTGCACAATTGTTTTTAGACATCAGCGTTTGGATGACACGCAGGGACAGATGATATACACTATTGTTATGCGTTGTACACTTGTACTACATGCATGCGTGGCCCGGGCCGGGGCAAGAATCTGGACATACCTTTTAGAGACATGATTGGGCAAACGGCTTTACCGGAGGAGTTTACTAACCGATTAGTGGGTGTAATTATCAATTCAATTGTCATTTCAGTAACGTACATATACACGCATGAGGCATGACCATGCTATAAAAACCATGAAACACCTTCTTCCCAAAGCTAGCTAGGTGCAGTACGTACTCGCCACTAGGCTAGTTAGCTCGATCACTACTTGGTTCGCTATGCAAACAAAATGAGTGCTATCGTCGAGGGCGGGGACGTCGCGTGGACCTCTATCCATTCATACGCGAATACAAGGGCGGCCGTCTCAAGCGCTTCCTGCGCAGTTCATTCGTGGCAGCGTCGGAGGACGCCGCTGCTAACCGCGGCGTGGCCACGAGGGACGTGGTCATCGACAAAACCACCGGCGTGTCCGCACGCCTGTTCCTTCCCTCCGTTGCTGCCGCCGGCGCCGTGACCGGTGGTGAGGCGCTACCGTCATCATGTACGTCCACGGTGGATCCTTCTGCACCGAGAGCGCGTTCGGCCGCACTTACAATAACTACGCCAGGTCCCTGGCGGCGCGCGCCGGGGCTCTCGTGGTGTCCGTGGAGTACCGTCTAGCACCGGAGCATCCCGTGCCGACGGCCTACGACGACGCATGGGGCGCGCTCCAGTGGGTGGCGTCCCTCTCTGACCCCTGGCTTTCTGCGTACGCTGACCCCGGGCGGACGTTTCAATGTCTACACACACCTGACAATCGAATATTATCCTTTTTTATATATTTGTAAGTTCTATACAATTTTCTTTATAGTTTTGAAGGCTTAAATACTACACTATAACAAAGCTCGTGGGTTTCCGGCCTTCTGCGCGCCCTGTCTCCCTTTGGCTTATCTGTCACAGCCCAAATCTTGGTAAGCCTTTCTTAACAAAATTCTAAATGCCAAAAAATTGGAACCAATAAAAACTTTTCCTAAATGTGGTGTTTTGCCTGATGTGATGACTGATTCTTGTTTAATTTGTTGATTTGATTGACTAGTGTAGAAGTGTGACTTGTTTGATCTCCTGATGAATAACACTAAACAAAAATGCAACTCAAAACAACACACTCTAAACTACTCACAATTATAAATCCTAGCCTAAAACCCTAGAAAACCCCATTAGAGAGTACTGTTTTTGAGCTCTTAATTGATGAACTTGTGACGTTCTTTAATTACGATCCATGTCATGGTACTGGAGTATTGTGCTTGTGTTTCATGGTAAAGCCAAGACATTTCATGTTGGATTGATTATGATCATGAGATCATGCTCTCAATTTGCTATGAAATATCAGGGTAGAAAACAGTTAAAACATACAGTTTCTCTCTATTTAATTTTCCTACCTAGTATCCTTTCCTGGATGCAATTCTTGTTTGTCATCCATGTTTGTGGTGAGTACTGGTCTATAAAATCATCTCACTCAAAGTGGACATTCCTAGATTTTGTTTGCATCTGTTAAACATAGCTACTTGTTAACAGAAACTAGGACTTAGCAAATTTTCACTAAGTCTAAAACACTGAATTTTCTGAAACTGTTGTTTCGGTTGAATTCTAAATTGGACTTGAATTCGAATCAAACCTCACTCAAACTCTCAACTAGCAACTACAGATCAACTCACACACTCGTGTTTGTGCTATGTGTGTTTGTGACGTGCCAGGAGACCGTGCGTGGCCGTGTCAACAATGGTGTCCATCTAGGACACAACACACACACACAACTCACACACACACCACCACGGCCACGTCCACCGTGTCAACCCACGCCAGCACCACCCCAACAACCCACCCCGAAAACCCGGGCACGCGAGGGAGAAGAAATCCCGCGCACATCGCCTCTGCCCAACCCGCGCCCGAGCAGCGGCATAATGCCCTCCTGCCCCTCTCCCTCTCCCTCGACTGCACCCTCCCTCCCTCTCACTCGCGCGCAGACCGCAGAGGTCGAGGCCGCGCTCGATACCGCCCCATTGCCCAACCAGAGAGCACGGTTGCCACTCGGGCAACACCGCCTCTCCCTCCCGTTTGAAAACTCGGGATAAATCCCACGCCCTAGCCATCCACACTGCCACTCCACCCCACTTCCCTCACCTCTCCACTCCCAAGCACACCACACCTCTCCCGAGCTCTCTGGAGACCAACCATGGCGTGAACTCACCGTAGCTTGCCATGGAGGTCGCCGTTGATTCGCTCCCTCTCCTCGCACCATTCTTGCACTGGCTGCAAGCTCTACTCGAGGAACACCTCACTGACACTCCCTTTCCTTTTATCGTTTCCCAGATCGACGGATCCGTGCTGGACCCGACGACGGGACACCCGAGTTCGCCGACGCTAGGAGTTGCCGTTCGAGTTCTTCATCAAGCCAAGCTCATCCCCAGGCCTCTGCTACACCTACGCCACCTAGCCGCATCCACTTGACGCCCCTGGGTGAGCCACACTTTGCTCGAACACCTTGTTCGCGTCTCTGCCTCTGTTCTGTGCATCGCGAGGAAGGAGATGAAACCTGGCCGTTCATCTCCAGATCTACGGCTCCCGTTGAATCCAGCGTTCCCGCGCGCTGCGCACGGCCGCGTGGGCCGAATCTCACTGCTGGGCCACGTACTGTAGCAGATCTGGCCCAGTTCACAGTTTTTCTTTTAGATTTAACCTTTTCTGTAATTAGCTGTTTATGTACTGTTAGTTTTAAATCATTTTAAAAGTTAAACCTAGAACTTGAGCAAACTAAAAATCACAGAGGTAGCTAAGTAAGTTTGGAACCACATGCAACTTGCAGATCTGGAAAATATTAATTTGTGTGAGCTTGATAATTACTGTACTGCCACTGGTCTAAATCAAAGAACTAATATTAACTTGAGAAATATGAATCCAAATTAATAAATCCAGTTGATTTGGAAAGCTAATAACAGTAGCTTTCAGTAGAATTTTACCTCATGTGTTTGTGATGCATAGAGTTAAAATGGCATGTGTTTGTAGTTTAGACCAGTAGGGTTTTTACATTTATCTAATTTTCTGTGAATAAAATTTTGGACTATCCAATTGCAGTAGCTTCTAATACATACAGAGAACATAGATCTAGCTTTGCATAAAATTTGGATCAACAGAACATCCTAGACTTAATAATCACTAAAATGGTACTTTCTGCCTAATAAAATAGTAAAGTGATTTGTTTGTCTCTTTGTGAAAATGTTGTTACTGTTGTTTGTGAAATATTTAGGTACTGTAGCTCACTGATTATTGATGGTTGAAATATGTTAGTACTGTTAGTGTTTAAGTAAAGCTAATTTGGAATCAGTAGTAAAGTACTAGTGTACCTAAAGAAAGAACAACTTGCTTAATCTTGTTTTAGTGATTAAAATCGAAGTAGGAGTTAAAGTAGCCATTTTAATTAAATGGTTTAGCTACTGATTGTGTAAAGAATGTTAGTTGTGCTTGCCTTGTTTGCTAGTTGATTGATGTGTTGAAATGCTTGTCCTGCTGTATGTTGATTGTGTTTTTTACTTTGCGACGCTAGAAACTCGCGAGGAGGGATTATCTGCTGAGGAGTATTGTGGAGATTGTTTGGATTATCAGCAGCAGGAGCAGACCACTGATCAAGGCAAGCCATCTCAAAAGATTGCAACTACACCTATTTTGTTTTACCTGTCTTTATGCATATTTTACTTGCATTAGATATATATATATATACCTGTTCTACACCCCTGTTCTGGTATATACTCCAGATCGTAGTTAAAACTGTAGGAAACCCTATACCCCTAAACACCACTTACTAGTGTAAGAAAGATGGAAATTTTAGGTTGGACACCCTTGTGTTGTTTTTGGAAGAACAAAAATGATTTATGAAAACTCCTTAGGAAGGTTGGACCTTGCCTAAGTGGTGAATGAGGATGAGAATTGTCGGAAGTGTGTTTTTCTAAAAACGACACATACCCTAGTCTTCGCTGGACAGTCTTAACCGTACAACCACATTACTCAAAATGGGCACGGGCTTAATGGAAGCTTGTTTGTGTTAGTATGAGATTTTACCTCAATTAGCGAGAGGGTTCGAGTCCCTTCATCCGAAGTGTCGCCGTAAGAAAAACGGGACATACAAAGGGGAGATTAAACTTACTCCCGGTGGCAACAGTTGGGTCTCCTGTCATGGCGGTATGATGACTAGGGGTAACCGGATCGATACGGCTAGCTCACTCGGTGCCGGGGGAGAACAAACCCACTGAAGAGGTAGTCACATACTAGCATCGACATAGTGGAAGTTAGGATCGATTATCTGATGGTTACATACTGTCTAGGACAGTCCGTGAGTGATATCACGGCAGATGTACCAGATGGTGTGGTGAAAGTGTACACACTCTGCAGAGTCTAAACTATTCGAATTGTCGCGTCCTCGGTCATGGACAGCTGAAAGGCCATGGTTAACTAGCTTTGTGTCGATGTTTTTTGAAAAATGGTGTTGTGTTGAAAGGAAAGTAAGTACTTGGGAAGTACTGGATGAAAGGGAAAAATAGTATCTTTGAGGTACGGTGTTGATAAGTGGAAAACTCCAAGGAACCTTAGTTCCAAGAAGTTCTGCAAAGAAAACTTAGGATGAAAATGTTTTGTTCAAACCTCTAAGATAATGGTTATCTAAGAGAGAAATACTATCATATCTTTTGAAGTATCTTTTTCAACAAAGATATAGAGATGTCATGTTATCATGGTGAACCTTCGTCCACCATGAGTAGTGAACCCTAATTACAAGCCTACCTACCATAGCCTTATAAGCATACTTGCATCTATTAGCTGGTTTTTGGATAGAGCTTGTTGAGTACCTTCAAACGTACTCATATGGTTTCACCCCTGGCTATTGTCCTAGCCAGACCTGTACTACGAGGAGCCTCAAGAGGAAGTTCAGGAGGAGGAGGGCTTCGTTGACGACTACGCGAACTAGGACATCTCCCGGTCAGCAGCCTGTAGGTGTTAAGGCGTGACATGGGCTTTACTGCGTTTTGTTGAGACTTCCGCTGTGATCCTGCCCTGCGTGGCAGTTATGAGAACTTGGTCATGTGACCATTTATTGTAAGACTATTTTTAATTCGTGTACTGGATGATGTAATCTGCAATGCCAACTCAAGTATGTTGTTCACGACTACTGATCACGGGATCGTGAATGTATGCATACGGGTGTTCCTGGACAGCTAGTCTGGGGGCTCCACAGAGTTGGTATCAGAGCCATCATGACCATAGGAGACCATAGTTAGCATGGCGTTAGATAGAAGCCAAAAACTTATTTTCTAAAAACTATAAACCCGGAGATGACAATGATGCTTATGTCTCTTCTCCCTATTTTTCTATTTAAGAGTTTACTTACATTAAACCCATGTTTCATATACTAAAATTTTGCACACTATTGCTAACTTAAACTATACTTAAAATTTGTGTAGATGGCGTTCGTCTTCACCGAGTCCTTACAGTTGGGACTTACCACTGACACTTCTTTTCGCTTTGAGAAGGAGCTGGTCGAGATGACCAACCTCCTTGGTCGACCAACCTGAGCTGAGGGGAGGACTGGTAGACGGTGCTAGTCGAGACTTGTCTTGGCTAGTAGAGTGTACCATCCGTCCGCCGCTGACGACACCTTCTGCACGACTACACCTTCCAGATGATCGACTGCTCCTGGAATGACGGGGCTGTTCGGATCATCCAGCAGACGATAGCACGACTGGCTCACCTGTGCGACTACCGGTCATCGGCACCCGGTTTGAGTTGTACGGGAGGCGCGGGGAGGATGGAGCACCTGTTCCTTTCCCGTACCCCCCGAACGACTTGGGCTATCACCTCGACGATATGGAGTTTCTTCTCCATCGCACTCAGTTCACCCTCACCACCCTCCGACTTGAGCATGAGCTCCAGTTCACGACTTGCCCACACTCGCCTCGCCAAGAAGAAGGAGACGCTTCAGGCCGCCAACATCACCCTTCGCGGTCGCCTGAAGACGGTTAGAGAGGACCTAGCCACGCGGGACTCGCGGATTGAGGAGCTAGAGGAGGAGCACGCCGAGCTCCAGAAGGAGTACGACGACCTTCTTCCTGACGACGACATTCCATCCGATTGGATGGACATGAGCGAGCCGAGTGACCAGGAGGACGACGACCTCGCAAGAGACGAGGAGGAGGACCCTGAGGAGATCCTTTTCGACGGTGACGACGGAGAGGATTAGATAGGGTGCTGTTTTGTTGAGAGTGTCCCGTTGGACAAGTTGTAGTAGGATGCGATGTCCCCATGAGTCGCGTATTTTGCTTGTGTGGTTCTTATGCAAACCTTGTTTGTCTTGATATGACTGTGATGGATGCTATGAACTTATATGATGTGATATGATGTTAAGTATGTTAGTTGTGGCACAAAGCTTTGCCTTCCTACCCGCTTTTGTTTTCATGCCCTCTTTTATGCCTAACCGTTGCCTCGCAAACCGAACTGTTTTGTCCCAATCTCATATCATTTTTACTTCAGCATGGCTCTGCCTCCACCACCCAACCCGACCATGGCCCAACTTCTGGCCCTAGTGATGGAGGACCGGGAAGCTGCTCGTGCCGAGCGCGCGCTACTCTTGCGACCCTTCAGCATTTAGCTCAACTTCGAGCTAATAATAATAATCCTGGAGGGAATGGCAACAATGAGGGCCGTTCCAATGAAGGACTTTCAAAACACCAACCCTCCCGTGTTTGCCAAGATCACTGAACCTCTCGATGCGGACGACTGGCTCCGTACCGTCGGGAACAATCTGGAGGTAGCCGGAGTCGATGAAGGGGACAAGGTCCTTTATGCCACTCACTTTCTCGCTGGACCGGCAAGGACTTGGTGGGAATCCATCAAGGCCGTCACCCCAGCCGACCATGTCATCAATTGGGATGAATTTGTGGCCAAATTCCGGAAGTGCCACATCCCCACTGGTGTGATGAACATCATGCGTGATAAATTCTGAAGCTGAGGCAAGGAGGCATGACTGTTGGGAAGTACTTTGAGGAGTTCACCACTCTAGGCCGGTATGCTCCCAGTGATGTGGACTCTGAGGAGAAGAAGATGGAGAGATTTATGAATGGGCTGCATGATGAGCTGTAGTGTGTTCTAGTTGTGATGCCATTCCAAGACTTGGAGTCTCTTGCTGATGCTGCTATCTTGATGGAGCACAAGCGCCTTAATGCTTTGAGAACCGCAAGAGGAAGATGATGCAGCAGCAAGGAAGCCCCAGTCTCCCAAGGCCTCGTTCTACACCACCGACCTGGCCGGTGCCGCCACCTCTGAGGGCGCCAGGCTATGCACCCCGTCCAAGCTATCCGACCGGACCCAGGCCAAACTACCCAACCGTCCCTACAACGGACCACGCCCTGGTGGGAACCCGCTGGTACTGGTTTCCCTACCGTGCCCCTACCCCTGCCCCAAGGCCTGCAACCACCTGCTTTGCATGTGGAAAGAGTGGGCATTACTCCCGAGAGTGTCCCGGCAAGAACCCAGCTCCCACTCGCCCCAATGCAACCAAGATGAACCAGGGGACAGCCCAGAAGAAGCCCGGCAATCCTGTCAAAGGGCACCTAAACCACATCAACCCGGCATGGTGATGGGTATGTTTCCTGTCAACTCAGTACCTGCCTTAGTTCTGTTTGACTCGGGTGCATCACATTCCTTTGTCACCAAGCCTTTTGCTGTGAAGAGTTGTTTGAAAGGATGTCGAATGCCCAACCCTATGCTTGTACAAATACCTGGTAGCACCTACAAAGCCGACCAATCCTGCAATAATGTGTCCTTAGACATCGAAGGGAAAACATTTAACGCAGATCTTGTAGTTTTGGGATCTCAAGGGATTGAAGTAGTTCTTGGCATGAATTGGATGGCCAAGTACAAAGGAGTCATAGACTGCACCAAGAAGCCCATCTCCATGGTTAGTGAGGATGGAATGGAGGTTCAATACACAACCACTAAACCGTCATCCCAAGTTCACTGCCACAAGAGCATTATCGATCCCACCCTCGGCCAAGTTCCAGTGGTATGCGAATACCCGGATGTTTTTTTCCAGAAGAATTACCCGGTATGCCTCCTGACAGGGATATCGAGTTTGTCATCGAGTTAGTACCCGGAACTGGACCAATAGCTCAAAAGCCCTATCGGATGAACCCCGAGGAGTTAGAAGAATTGAAGAGGCAACTAGACGACATGTTGCAAAAGGGTTTAATTCGCCCTAGTGCGTCACCCTGGGGATCGCCTGCCATCTTTGTTGACAAGAGGGATGGTACCACTCGCTTGTGTGTGGATTACCGGAAGCTTAATGATGTCACCATCAAGAATAAGTACCCTCTGCCTAAGATAGAAGACTTGTTTCACCAAATGAATGGGGCCCGTATTTTCTCCAAGATTGATCTTCGCACTGGCTATCATCAGCTGAAAGTGCGGGAGCGGAGATCCCCAAGACCGCGTTCACCACCGCTACGGTTTGTTTGAATACACCGTGATTTCTTTCGGCCTGACCAATGCCCCTGCCTACTTCATGAATCTCATGAGCAAAGTATTCATGGATTATCTTGACAAGTTCGTAGTGGTTTTCATTGACGACATACTTGTCTACTCCAAATCCGAAGAAGAGCACGCTGAGCACCTGAGGCTAGTGCTTGGTACTCTCAGGGAGCATCAACTCTATGCCAAGTTCAACAAGTGTCATTTTGGCTCAAGGAAGTGGGATTCCTTGGTCATGTTGTATCCGCTGGTGGAATCTCTGTCGACCCTGCGTTAGTCCAGTCTGTTTTGGACCGTCTGGCCCCCACCAACAAGACCGAGCTGAGATCATTCCTGGCTTAGCTGGCTACTATCGCAAGTTCGTAGAAGGATTCTCTAGCATCGCCTGACCCCTTACCCAACTGCTCAAGAAGAACGTAAAGTTTTTGTGGACCGCCCAATGTGAAGAAGCTTTCCAAGAGCTCAAGAGACGCCTGGTCTCTGCCCTATCCTCACCATGCCCGACGTATCCTAGCCGTTTGATGTCTACAACGACGCCTCCAAGCTCGGACTTGGAAGTGTTCTGATGCAAGGAGGAAGGTTGTATCTGATACGTCTCCAACGTATCCATAATTTCTGATGTTCCATGCTTATATTATACCAATTGCTACATGTTTTATATACACTTCATATCACTTTTATGCATTTTCTGGGACTAACCTATTAACAAGATGCCACAGTGCCAGTTCCCTGTTTTCTGCTGTTTTTGGTTTCAGAAAAGTACTTCTGCGAATATTCTCGGAATTGCACGAAACAAAAGGCCACGTCCCTATTTTTCCAGCACGTACACGGAGTCCGAAGGAGAGACGAAGGACCAGGAGCCAGCCAAACCACATGGCGCGGTGGGCCCCGCCGCGCCAGCCTATGGTTGGGCCCCTCGGGCTCCACCGACGTTGCCCCTTCGCCTATTATTCCCCGAGCGAAAACCCTAAAAACCAAGTCATATTTCCAGAAGAGTTCCGCAGCGCCGCCGCCATCGACGACAAGTTTCGGGGGACAGAAGTCTCTGTTCCGGCACGCTGCCGGGACGGGGAATTGCCCCCGGAGTCATCTCCATCGACCCACCGCCATCTTCATCGCCGCTGCTGACTCCCATGATGAGGAGGGAGTAGTTCTCCCCCGAGGCTGAGGGCTCTACCGGTAGCTATGTGGTTCATCTCTCTCTCCATGGTGTGATCTTTATGTGATCATGTGTATTGCTAGTATCGCTGAATACATTAATAATGTTTATGCTACTCAAGTGATTTTGTCTAGTTTCTGGAGTCATTGTGACAACACGGTATCAAGGTGACAGTGTGGGTACTTGTGTGACTCTATGAATAATTTAGATATTTATCATGGCTTATTCTTGGGAATGTGGTGTTTGTTTACTCAGACTTTGAGGAGTGCTTTTGCAGCCCTACACGTAGTACTCTTGTGTTATCAAGAAGGAGAATAATCCCGAGCAGTATTTACTTGTGTTCAGTTGTGCTAATCTAGTTGAATATGTAGATGTTACTCTTTATCTATTATGCACTCTATAGGTTACTTTAATATGAACTCCGGTACTCTCCACGGTGTAAAGGTGACAGTGTGTGCACCGTGTGTGATTCCTTTATGACGTTGTGGCGCTTGTTTACTCCGGCTTGAGGTGTGCTTTTGTAGCCCTACACAATGAATGGTGTTTGTTATCCAACAAGAGAGTGTTTAAGAGTAGCTTTTACTTATTCAGTTATGAGATCATTGTTGAGAGTGTCCACTAGTGAAAGTATGATCCCTAGGCCTTGTTTCTAAGCATTGAAACACCGTTTACAACAAGTTCTGCTACATGTTTGCTTGCTGCCATCTTTATTTCAGATTGCAGTTACTACTTATAATCATCCATATTACTTGTATTTCACTATCTCTTCGCCGAACTAGTGCACCTATACATCTGACAAGTGTATTGGGTGTGTTGGGGACACAAGAGACTTCTTGTATCTTAATTGCAGGGTTGCTTGAGAGGGATATCTTTGACCTCTACCTCCCTGAGTTCGATAAACCTTGGGTGATTCACTTAAGGGAAACTTGCTGCTGTTCTACAAACCTCTGCTCTTGGAGGCCCAACACTGTCTACAAGAATAGAAGCACACGTAGACATCAAGCTATTTTCTGGCGCCGTTGCCGGGGAGGTAAGGTAAAAGGTATTCACATCCTCTGGCTACAAAGCTATTTTCTAGTATTGTTGCTAGTGTGTGAGTGCTCGAAGTTATTTCCTTTAGATTCTGCAATTATATCTTTTTGTTTCTTGTTTTTATTTTCACTAGTTAGGCTTAATGGAAAAAACAAAAAAATTAGAGATCTTTATGAACTTTATATTGAATTAGGACATGATGCTTTTGAAGAGAAAATTAAAAAACCTATGGAGGCTTGTTTGCATGATGGTAGCAATGTTATTACTATAAATTCTTTGAACACCATTATTGCTAATGCTATGAAAAGTCTAAGCTTGGGGAAGCTGGTTTTGATGAATATGATATTTTTAGTCCCCCAAGTTTTGAGGAGAAAATTTTCTTTGATGATACTTTGCCTCCAATTTATGATGATTATAATGATAGTGGTATTTTGGTGCCACCTACTATGGAGGATAAAGTTTATTATGATTATACTATGCCTGCAATTTATGATGATTACAATGATGGTTGTGATAGTTTTACTCTCACTATTACTAATAAAATTGATTATGCTTATGTGGAGAGTAATGATACTTTATGCATGTGGATCATGATAAGAATGCTTTATGTGATAGCTATATTGTTGAGTTTATTCATGATGCCACTGAAAATTATTTTGAGAGAGGAAATATGGTTATAGAAATCTTCATGTTACTAAAACCTCTCTTTATGATGAAGTTTTGAGCTTTCTCTTGATTTGCTTTTATTTGCTGGGTACTTTAAGACCTACTGGTCCTTATGAGAGAGGGAGACACGGTTCATATATCACAATAATATTAAGTCTCCTCTCTTTATGTTGAAATTTTTGAAGTTGCACTTGTTTTGCCTTTCTATGCTAGTCACTTTGTTTTATTGATTTATTTTCTTACAAGACTCCTTTGCATAGGAAGTGGGTTAGACTTAAATGTGTTTGGTATTTGCTTTTGATGCTCTCTTATATTCAACTCTTATACATATGAGAGCATCAAAATCACTATGCCTAGCTAAAAGGCTTTAAAGAAAAGCGCTTATGGGAGACAACCCATCGTTTTTATTTGCTGTTATTTTTTTTTCTTTGAGTCAAGGAGTTTTGTTACTTCTGTAGCAACTCCTTTGTATCTTTATTTTATCGCATTGTTGTGCCAAGTAAAGTTCTATATTGAAAGTTGATGCAAGATTTGGATTTCTGCGCAGTAACAGATTTTTAGCTGTCACGATTTGAGCTTTTCTCCCTGTAGAAAATTCAAAAATTCTGAAAAATCACGCATATTCCTGAGATATGTACGCAACTTTCATTATTTAGGCCAGATCCATCTGAGCAACTTAAGTGCCTCGAAAAAATTCGTCTTCCAGACTGTTCTGTTTTTGACAGATTCTGCCTTTTGTTTTGCATTCGCTCTTTTACGATGTTTGTGTGGATTTCTTTGCTCCACAAAGCATTGGTGGCTGTAGCTAATGTCCAGAAGCTTTGGGATGATTGTATCATTACAGAATATGAGAATTTTTGATTATGCACTAACCCTCTAATGAGAACTGTCTTGAGTTTGGTGTGAAGGAAGTTTTCAAGGATCAAGCGAGAAGGGTGATATTATGTGATCAAGAAGAGTGAAAAGCCTAAGCTTGGGGATGCCCCCGTGGTTCATCCCAACCATATTCAGAGAGACTCAAGCGTCTAAGCTTGGGGATGCCCAAGGCATCCCCTTCTTCATCAACAACTTATCAGGTCATCTCTAGTGAAACTATATTTTAATTCTTTCACATCTTATGCGCTTTACTTGGAGCGTCTGTGTGCTTTTATTTTTGTTTTTGTTTGAATAAATTCGGATCCTAGCAATCCTTGTGTGGGAGAGAGACACGCTCCGCTTTTTCATGTGAATACTCATGTTCTTCACTTATATTTGTTGAGTATTCTTAACTAGCTACTGCAGTGCTTTTAGCTCCTGTTTTTCATGCATCTCTTCGAGCTGTTAGCACTTGTTTATAAATACTCTCTTGCTGCATTATATTATCATTTGGAGAGTTTATGTTTAAATAAATTGATTGGTGTTTGTTTGGAAGAAAGAAAATGCTACATGTAGTAGTTGGTATTGGAAAAGACATATGCATTCTTGTAGATCATTGTCTTGTTTCGATTTGATACTTTGCAATTGTTTTGAGCTCTCAAGTAGATCATGTTTAAGCTCTTGCATCATGTAGTTAAAGCCTAGTAGTGGAGAACTACCGTAGAGCTTGTTGAGACTTGGGATGCATATTTGTTCTCTCTAAGGTCTAGATATTTTCTGGTAAAATGTTTGAGCAACAAGGAAGACAGTGTAGAGTCTTATAATACTTGCAATATGTTTTTATGTGATTCTTGCTGTACCGGTTTATACTTGTGTTTGCTTCAAACAACCTTGCTAGCCTAAACTCTGTACTGAGAGGGAATGCTTCTCGTGCATCCAAAACTTGAGCCAAAACCCATGCCATTTGTGTCCACCATACCTACCTACTATGTGGTATTTCCTGCCATTCCAAGTAAATATTTCATGTGCTACCTTTAAACTATTCAAAACTTTATTACTCCTTATTTGTGTCAATGTTTTATAGCTCATGAGGAAGTATGTGGTGTTTTATCTTTCAATCTTGTCATTTACTTCTGACAGACTTTCACCAATGGACTAGTGGCATATACATCCGCTTATCCAATAATTTGCAAAAAGAGCTGGCAACGGGGTGCCCAGCCCCAATTAATTACAACTTTCATTAATAATTCTCTTCACATGTTTTGCCCTGATTTATCAGTAAGCAACTTAATTTGCAAATAGACACTCCTCCATGGTATGTGAATGTTGGAAGGCACCCGAGGATTCGGTTAGCCATGGCTTGTGTAAGCAAAAGGTTGGGAGGAGTGTCATCTATAAAGAAACTAAAATACATGTGTAAACAAAAGAGAAGAGGGATGATCTACCTTGCTGGTAGAGATAACGTCCTTCATGGGAGCCGCTCTTGAAAGTCTGGTTGACAAGGGGGTTAGAGTGCCCACTACCATTCGTTGACAACAACAAACACCTCTCAAATACTTATTTTGTGCTCTCTATATGCTTTCGAAAACTTAAAAAGCTCTAGCACATGATTTAATCCCTGCTTCCCTCTGCGAAGGGCCTATCTTTTACTTTATGTTGAGTCAGTTTACCTACTCCTTTCTATCTTAGAAGCAAACACTTGTGTCAACTTTGTGTGCATTGATTCTTACATATTTACTTATTGCACTTGTTATATTGCTTTATGTTGACAACTATCCATGAGATATACATGTTACAAGTTGAAAGCAAATGCTGAAACTTAATCATCCTTTGTGTTGCTTCAATGCCTTTTACTTTGAATCTATTGCTTTATGAGTTACCTCTTATGCAAAACTTTTTGATGCTTGTCTTGAAAGTACTATTCATGAAAAGTTTTTGCTTATATGATTCATTGTTTACTCTTTATCTATTTGTTAGCAAACTATAGACCATTGCTTCATTCATGACATGAGCCTTGCAATATATTGATCAAGATTGTGTGAAAGCATGTCTCCTCAGAAATTATTTGTTGTTATCGTTTTACCTACTCGAGGACGAGTAGAACTAAGCTTGGGGATGCTTGATACGTCTCCAACGTATCCATAATTTCTGATGTTCCATGCTTATATTATACCAATTGCTACATGTTTTATATACACTTCATATCACTTTTATGCATTTTCTGGGACTAACCTATTAACAAGATGCCACAGTGCCAGTTCCCTGTTTTCTGCTGTTTTTGGTTTCAGAAAAGTACTTCTGCGAATATTCTCGGAATTGCACGAAACAAAAGGCCACGTCCCTATTTTTCCAACACGTACACGGAGTCCGAAGGAGAGACGAAGAGGCCAGGAGCCAGCCAAACCACAGGCGCGTGGGCCCCGCCGCGCCAGTGGGTTGGGCCCCTCGGGCTCCACCGACGTTGCCCCTTCGCCTATTTATTCCCCCGAGCGAAAACCCTAAAAACCAAGTCATATTTCCAGAAGAGTTCCGCAGCGCCGCCGCCATCGACGACAAGTTTCGGGGGACAGAATCTCTGTTCCGGCACGCTGCCGGGACGGGGAATTGCCCCCGGAGTCATCTCCATCGACTCCACCGCCATCTTCATCGCCGCTGCTGACTCCCATGATGAGGAGGGAGTAGTTCTCCCCCGAGGCTGAGGGCTCTACCGGTAGCTATGTGGTTCATCTCTCTCTCCCATGGTGTGATCTTTATGTGATCATGTGTATTGCTAGTATCGCTGAATACATTAATAATGTTTATGCTACTCAAGTGATTTTGTCTAGTTTCTGGAGTCATTGTGACAACACGGTATCAAGGTGACAGTGTGGGTACTTGTGTGACTCTATGAATAATTTAGATATTATCATGGCTTATTCTTGGGAACTGTGGTGTTTGTTTACTCAGACTTTGAGGAGTGCTTTTGCAGCCCTACACGTAGTACTCTTGTGTTATCAAGAAGGAGAATAATCCCGAGCAGTATTTACTTGTGTTCAGTTGTGCTAATCTAGTTGAATATGTAGATGTTACTCTTTATCTATTATGCACTCTATAGGTTACTTTAATATGAACTCCGGTACTCTCCACGGTGTAAAGGTGACAGTGTGTGCACCGTGTGTGATTCCTTTATGACGTTGTGGCGCTTGTTTACTCCGGCTTGAGGTGTGCTTTTGTAGCCCTACACAATGAATGGTGTTTGTTATCCAACAAGAGAGTGTTTAAGAGTAGCTTTTACTTATTCAGTTATGAGATCATTGTTGAGAGTGTCCACTAGTGAAAGTATGATCCCTAGGCCTTGTTTCTAAGCATTGAAACACCGTTTACAACAAGTTCTGCTACATGTTTGCTTGCTGCCATTTTATTTCAGATTGCAGTTACTACTTATAATCATCCATATTACTTGTATTTCACTATCTCTTCGCCGAACTAGTGCACCTATACATCTGACAAGTGTATTGGGTGTGTTGGGGACACAAGAGACTTCTTGTATCTTAATTGCAGGGTTGCTTGAGAGGGATATCTTTGACCTCTACCTCCCTGAGTTCGATAAACCTTGGGTGATTCACTTAAGGGAAACTTGCTGCTGTTCTACAAACCTCTGCTCTTGGAGGCCCAACACTGTCTACAAGAATAGAAGCACACGTAGACATCAGTATCCTACATCTCCAGACAGCTTCGGCCTCATGAACAAAAATACCCTACCCATGATTTGGAACTTGCGGCTGTTGTCCATGCCCTCAAAGCGTGGCGACATTTTCTTATGGGGAATAGATGTGAAATCTATACAGACCATAAGAGCCTCAAGTATATTTTTACCCAGCGTGAGCTGAACATGAGGCAGCGAAGATGGATTGAGCTCATCAAAGATTATGACCTTGACATCCATTATCACCCTGGAAAGGCTAATGTTGTGGCTGATGCCCTTAGCCGTGAGCCTGTTTCCCTGAACTCCATGATCAAAATCACGCAACCTAAGCTATGGGAAGAGTTGGAACAGCTAGGAATCGAAGTGGTTAGTCACGGAATGTTGAACTCTCTTGAGGTTCGGCCTACTTTGTTTGATCAGATTAGACAAGCCCAGAAAGGACACCCTAGCATTGAAGGGATCAAGACTCGTATGGGACGCGAAACGGTCCCCGGTTTCACCATTGATTCCGATGGAGCCTTATGGTATAATGGCCGTATATGTGTGCCCAATGACCACCCACTCAAGCAAATGATTATGCAAGAGGCCCATGACACCCCATATTCCATCCACCCCGGAGGTACCAAGATGTACCAGGACCTTAAGGAACTTTTCTGGTGGCACGGTATGAAGCGAGAAATTGCTCTGTTCATTGCCAAATGTGATGTTTGCCAACGAGTGAAAGCAGAGCATCAGCGACCCGCTGGATTGCTTCAACCTCTTAAAGTACCCCTGTGGAAGTGGGAAGAAGTAGCAATGGATTTTATCACGGGACTGCCTTTGTCAAACCGCGGCCATGACTCGATATGGGTTATTGTGGACAGACTCACTAAAGTCGCTCACTTTATTCCAGTCCGGACCACCTACCGTGGGGACCAACTTGCGGATTTGTATATCTCAAGAATAGTCAGTCTTCACAGAGTACCGGTCAAGATCGTGTCTGACCGTGGCTCTCAGTTCACCTCTCGGTTCTGGCACAAACTTCACGAAGCTCTTGGAACCAAGCTATTTTTTAGCACTGCTTATCACCCCCAGACTGGAGGTCAAACTGAGCGAGTCAACCAAATTCTGGAAGATATGCTTCGCGCTTGCGTGTTATCCTATGGATCTAAGTGGGAAAATTGCCTGCCTTTCGCGGAGTTTTCCTACAACAACAGCTATCAATCAAGCCTTCAAATGGCACCTTTTGAAGCCCTGTATGGACGCAAGTGTCGTACCCCTCTTAACTGGTCAGAGACCGGAGACGGTAAAATCTTTGGAGTGGATTCACTGCGTGACGCAGAAGAGCAAGTCCACTCATTCGGGATCGTCTCAAAAGCGCAATCTAGGCAAAAGAGTTACGCTGACTCCAAGCGACGTGAAGTCACATTCCAAGTGGGTGATTTCGCGTACCTTCGAGTTACGCCGCTCAAAGGGATGCAGCGTTTTCATGTCAAGGGAAAGCTGGCACCCCGTTATATTGGCCCTTTCAAAGTCCTAGCTCGCCGTGGAGAGGTGTCCTATAAACTAGAACTGCCTGTCGAGCTCTTAGAATTCCATGATGTTTTCCACGTGTCTTTACTCCGGAAATGTCTCCAAGTGCCGGAGAAGGATCTATCTCACAAAGGCATTGACCTCAAGACCATCGACCTAAACCAAGACCTGACCTACCGTGAGAGACCTATCCGTATCCTTGAGGAAGAGGTGCGTGTCACCAGAAGACGCAAACTTAAATTCTTCAAGGTACAATGGACCAATCATACCGAGGAAGAAGCTACCTGGGAAAGCGAAGACTATCTCAAGCAAGAATTTCCCGAACTCCTTTTTCCTGAAAAACCCGAATCTCGGGACAAGATTCTTCTTAGTGGGGGAGGTCTGTCACAGCCCAAATCTTGGTAAGCCTTTCTTAACAAAATTCTAAATGCCAAAAAAATTGGAACCATAAAACCTTTTCCTAAATGTGGTGTTTTGCCTGATGTGATGGCTGATTCTTGTTTAACTAGTAATCGTGCACGTGCAATGCACGTATTTTGTATGTTGTATGTTGACAAGTACATAAAAAGTTAGATTACATGTTTCCTATTAGATGAAAAATCATATATGCTTTCAGGTTAATGATGATATGTAGGCATAATATTGCAGTGTCGCAAAAGCATGCAATGCTTTCAAGTGTTACCAACTTCAAAGGAACTAAAATGATTTAAGGCATTTGAGAATACTGTATAGGCAGAGACATAAATCATTCAAGCAACTCAAGAACAAACGATTTACAAGCCCGGAGGTGGTGTGTCCATTGTAAACCTCCAAGTAACATACAAACTTGTTTGGTAACATAAACAATGTTGTGTTTCCACTTCTTTGACTTACAACAGAGCATTGCATCCATCCACTCATGGAGAAACTTTGAATATTTTACGCGGACCTTACGTTGAAACCCACCTTCTACGGTTCTGCGTGTTTCATATTATTTGACCCAACAGAATACTTGCGAAAATTGATACAAACCATACTAAAGGGGGAAAGCAACTAAAATGGATCATTTTGTCATAGCTAATTGTTTTGCACCATCTTTTCATGTATAGGGTAGCGGCAGCAAAACAGAAGTTCAATCCCAAAAGAATCTTCAAAAAATGAGGGAAATAAACACCTCCAGGAAGCGTCATAACTGGAGGGTGCAGCACAGCTGCCCTTCTTAAGCGACTATAATTTCAAATCATGACAACATAGGAATTATCCAATGATCGTATAGAAATAGTAAACATGCACATGTAACACATGTGTAATAATAATAAATACAATAAAATCCTCACATGTGGATGGGTATAGAAGGTACTGGTGTGCAGAAGGTACTGACTATTCAATAGCATACAAAATCCAACAAACAGAATTGACACAAGTGAAATAATTAGCAATCATCTTACAATAAAAAAGAAACAAGTATGTAAATCATGTAAGAGAAACAAGGATGTCATCGGTAATTCTTGAATCTAAAATGGTTTCATTTCTACAATTGTAGTCCTGTTTCAGTTGAACCTGTCAAGAAACTTGTGAATTCAATCAGCAGCAAATTTCCAATTCTAGTATAAATAATCTTACTCCCTCCGTTCGGATTTAATTGACACACATTTTGTTACACAAGGATGTATCTAGACATCAAACAAGTATAGATACATCCATATTTGGACAAAACCAAGTCAATTAATTTGGAACGGAGGGAGTAGTTTGCAATATAAATGGGCTGCCAACAATTTTGTGCTGAATAAAAGAAGGATGTATGAGATTAGTTAGTACCTTGGATCCCAAATAAGTGCCTAAGATTACAGAACTGATGTGAAAATATCAAATACCAGAATAAAAAAGGGAGATGTACACATGGACAACAGAGCACCTCACATAATGGTCATGTCCGTTGTTTAGAAGAATTTCAGGTTGAGCAAGAGTGCAATGGTGGCCAGTTACCTTGCTACCCTTTTCATATATAATGGATAAATAAGTTACCTTGCCAAATAAACAAAATATGACAACTTATTGATCCATTATAATCTCTTATCTAAACACTTTTTAATGTATGGAACCCGGGACGATTATAATTCCTATTTCTAGGCTAGCTTTGGCCCATCATAGTTTGGGTCAGAAATATAATATTTTAAAATTTACAAGCTATATCATTACAGTATATATAATACAGTCAGAAAGTAGAGTTTGCTTCTCAGAAAATACCACCATGATGTGTGCTTGGATGTTCATTCTTACTGCTTGAATTGTTCTTGGATGACAATGCACCATGATGTCTTCCTGGATGCTCAATCTTGACTTGCAGGGGAGATCATCAGGGAAATTGCACAAGAAATTATCCATTAGATGAAAATCATTCTTACTCCCTTCCAGGTTTGAAGCAGTGACAATATTGACTTGCCGAATGTGAAGGAGTACCCTTTACTCCAGGAAGACCAATTTATCACTTGTTGTGGAAAAATAAATAAACTGAAGGCCCCAGTTAGATACCATAGTCTTGAATTATGCTTCCGCAACAGCAGATCACCTGCAGGTCACAATCCAACCATATCAATGTAAACAAGGCAGCTATTTCACTTCCCCAATATAATTTTCCTATAAATGAGAATTCAGAAACCTAGACCTTAATTCAGATTTGTACTCTATTCTTGGATAGAGAGCAAAAAAAAATGATCAAATATGCCGGTGGATTATGTCCAAATAAACATAGCACCCCAACTGTGCTAGCCTGCAGCCATGAGCGACAACGGCTGATGCTGTCGCCCAAGATCCGGCTCTTAGAACTCCCAGGAAATATTATGAATAAAAAAAGCACAAAGGAAGGAATGATATTAACTTCTCACCATCTAACCAGTGAATAAAGGAATATACCAGATTGCATAAATCCAAGGCTACGTCCAGCTATAAACCTGGCCCAAGAACATCACATATTCACATACCCTTATAATACAGCTGATTGTTGCACTTGAGAACTTAAAGTCCAAAACATCAGAATAGAATAATAAGTTTCTCATGTATAGTAAAATTCTATTGCACAGCTGAACAACAGTTATTGGATCAGTATTCATGTAGATCTACTTGCCTACTCGCGTAAATCAAACAATATGTAAAACTACAGACCTCAACTTCCAGCAGATGAATCAGAAGAGGAGAACAGAGAATACACCTTGCTAGTTTTGGGTAAACAAAATAATTATGGCAAGCTACACTCGGTCGATACTGGTATAATTAGATTTCCCTAAAAAGATGAAAGATCACATGAAGATTATCTGTTCTGGGATCGTTGTCAGAGCTGAGGGTGCAGACCTTGTGGCCAGCCGTCAGAGCTGAGGGCAGGGACCTTGTGACAGCACCCGTCAGAGCTCTGGTTGGAGAGCGACGTATGAGCGGCAGCGGATGACATGCCAGACACGGTGACAGGAAGAGACCTCAGACCGGCGCTTGATCCACGCATATCTGGGTGGCGCGTCGGCGGAAGGGCCGGCGAGACGTCGGCTGGAGGAATCCCGGCTGGAGCGGGGTGAGCCAAGGCAACGGTGGCCGCGCGATGCCGCCGCGGGTGGAGGCGACCGGCACCGGTGGCGGCGGATCTGTGCCTGCTGGAGGAGGGAAGCGGCATGGACAGAGGCGTCCGCGCGTCGGATGGTGGTTGCTAGAAGATGGAAGCGTCGCTCCGCCGCTCGCTGCCTTCGAGTTCGACTGTGCCCGCACCCAGGAGGAGGGCGTCGCCTGGCCGTGGGCGAGAAACTCCGCAAGGAGGGCCTCGCGAGGAGGGCGCCACGCAACGACGGGGTCGAGGAGCTTGCCGCTTGCCGATCTCGGTGACCGCCCCGGCCGGCCAGTTCACAACGTCGGTGCCGCCGCGCGCATTGAGGAGGATGCCGATGCGCGATGCGGAGGCTGTGGCGTGGAGAGCGTCGCCGCGCTCGCTAAAGGAACCGTTTCTCGATTACGATCTGATTAGTGGAGTTGAGGGTGCGGGTCGTGAGCTCAACATTGGGAGAATTCTGGACGTTGGATTCAGCGGATGGACGGTTGTTAGTAGGGGGGTACGACTACATGATTGGTTTAATCTTGATCATCAGATGATGCTCATCTAAGGGCTGACGTTATTTGGATCAGCCACCTCTGGGTCTTTTTATATTAGTGGAGATTTGTTGATTTGATTGACTAGTGTAGAAGTGTGACTTGTTTGATCTCCTGATGAATAACACTAAACAAAAATGCAACTCAAAACAACACACTCTAAACTACTCACAATTATAAATCCTAGCCTAAAACCCTAGAAAACCCCTTTAGAGAGTACTGTTTTTGAGCTCTTAATTGATGAACTTGTGACGTTCTTTAATTATGATCCATGTCATGGTACTGGAGTATTGTGCTTGTACTTCATGGTAAAGCCAAGACATTTCATGTTGGGATTGATTATGATCATGACATCATGCTCTCAATTTGCTATGAAATATCAGGGCAGAAAACAGTTAAAACATACAGTTTCTCTCTATTTAATTTTCCTACCTAGTATCCTTTCCTGGATGCAATTCTTGTTTGTCATCCATGTTTGTGGTGAGTACTGGTCTATAAAATCATCTCACTCAAAGTGGACATTCCTAGATCTTGTTTGCATCTGTTAAACATAGCTACTTGTTAACAGAAACTAGGACTTAGCAAATTTTCACTAAGTCTAAAACACTGAATTTTCTGAAACTGTTGTTTCGGTTGAATTCAAAATTGGACTTGAATTCGAATCAAACCTCACTCAAACTCTCACCTAGCAACTACAGATCAACTCACACACTCGTGTTTGTGCTATGTGTGTTTGTGACGTGCCAGGAGACCGTGCGCGGCCGTGTCAACAACGGTGTCCATCTAGGACACAACACACGCACACAACTCACACACACCACCACGGCCACGTCCACCGTGTCAACCCACGCCAGCACCACCCCAACAACCCACCCCGAAAACCCGGGCACGCGAGGGAGAAGAAATCCCGCGCACATCGCCTCTGCCCAACCCGCGCCCGAGCAGCGGCATAATGCCCTCCTGCCCTCTCCCTCTCCCTCGACTGCACCCCTCCCTCCCTCTCACTCGCGCGCAGACCGCAAAGGTCAAGGCCGCGCTCGATACCGCCCCATTGCCCAACCAGAGAGCACGGTTGCCACTCGGACAGCACCGCCTCTTCCTCCCGTTGAAAACTCGGGATAAATCCCACGCCCTAGCCATCCACACTGCCACTCCACCCCACTTCCCTCACCTCTCCACTCCCAAGCACACCACACCTCTCCCGAGCTCTCTGGAGACCAACCATGGCGTGAACTCGCCGTAGACTTGCCGTGGAGGTCGCCGTTGATTCGCTCCCTCTCCTCGCACCATTCTTGCACTGGCTGCAAGCTCTGCTCGAGGAACACCTCATTGACACTCCCTTTCCTTTTATCGTTTCCCAGATCGACGGATCCGTGCTGGACCCGACGACGGGACACCCGAGTTCGCCGACGCTTGGAGTTGCCGTTCGAGTTCTTCATCAAGCCAAGCTCTTCCCCAGGCCTCTGCTACACCTACGCCACCTAGCCACATCCACTTGACGCCCCTGGGTGAGCCACACTTTGCTCGAACACCTTGTCCGCGTCTCAGCCTCCGTTCTGTGCATCACGAGGAAGGAGATGAAACCCAGCCGTTCATCTCCAGATCTACGGCTCCCGTTGAATCCAGCGTTCCCGCGCGCGCGCACGGCCGCGTGGGCCGAATTTCACTGCTGGGCCACAAACTGTAGCAGATCTGGCCCAGTTCACAGTTTTTCTTTTAGATTTAATATTTTTCTGTAATTAGCTGTTTCTGTACTGTTAGTTTAAATTATTTTAAAATAGTTAAACCTGGAACTTGAGCAAACTAAAAATCACAGAGGTAGCTAAGTGAGTTTGGAACCACATGCAACTTGCAGATCTGGAAAATATTAATTTGTGTGAGCTTGATAATTACTGTACTGCCACTGGTCTAAATCAAAGAACTAATATTAACTTGAGAAATATGAATCCAACATTAATAAATCTAGTTGATTTGGAAAGCTAATAACAGTAGCTTTAAGTAGAATTTTACCTCATGTGTTTGTGATGCTTAGAGTTAAAATGGCATGTGTTTGTAGTTTAGACCAGTAGGGTTTTTAGACATTTATCTAATTTTCTGTGAATAAAATTTTGGATTAAATCCAATTGCTGTAGCTTCTAATACATACAGAGAACATAGATCTAGCTTTGCATAAAATTTGGATCAACAGAACAACCTAGACTTAATAATCACTAAAATGGTACTTTCTGCCTAATAAAATAGTAAAGTGATTTGTTTGTCTCTTTGTGAAAATGTTGTTACTGTTGTTTGTGAAATGTTTAGGTACTGTAGCTCACTGATTATTGATGGTTGAAATATGTTAGTACTATTAGTGTTTAAGTAAAGCTAATTTGGAATCAGTAGTAAAGTACTAGTGTACCTAAAGAAAGAACAACTTGCTTAATCTGGTTTTAGTGATTAAAATCAAAGTAGGAGCTAAAGTAGCCATTTTAATTAAATGGTTTAGCTACTGATTGTGTAAAGAATGTTAGTTGTGCTTGCCTTGTTTGCTAGTTGATTGATGTGTTGAAATGCTTGTCCTGCTGTATGTTGATTGTGTGTTTTTACTTTGCGACGCTAGAAACTCGCGAGGAGGGATTATCTGCTGAGGAGTATTGTGGAGATTGTTTGGATTATCAGCAGCAGGAGCAGACCACTGATCAAGGCAAGCCATCTCAAAAGATTGCAACTACACCTATTTTGTTTTACCTGTCTTTATGCATATTTTACTTGCATTAGATATATATACCTGTTCTACACCCCTGTTCTGGTATATACTCCAGATCGTAGTTAAAACTGTAGGAAACCCTATACCCCTAAACACCACTTACTAGTGTAAGAAAGATGGAAATTTTAGGTTGGACACCCTTGTGTTGTTTTTGGAAGAACAAAAATGATTTATGAAAACTCCCTTAGGAAGGTTGGACCTTGCCTAAGTGGTGGAATGAGGATGAGAATTGTCGGAATTGTGTTTTTCTAAAAACGACACATACCCTAGTCTTCGCTGGACAGTCTTAACCGTGCAACCACATTACTCAAAATGGGCACGGGCTTAATGGAAGCTTGTTTGTGTTAGTATGAGATTTTACCTCAATTGGCGAGAGGGTTCGAGTCCCTTCATCCGAAGTGTCGCCGTAAGAAAAATGAGACATACAAAGGGGAGATTAAACTTACTCCCGGTGGCAACAGTTGGGTCTCCTGTCATGGCGGTGTGATGACTATGGGTAACCGGATCGATACGGCTAGCTCACTCGGTGCCGGGAGAACAAACCCACTGAAGAGGTAGTCACATACTAGCATCGACATAGTGGAAGTTAGGATCGGTTATCTGATGGTTACATACTGTCTAGGACAGTCCGTGAGTGATATCACGGCAGATGTACCGGATGGTGTGGTGAAAGTGTACACACTCTGCAGAGTCTAAACTATTCGAATAGCCGCGTCCTCGGTCATGGACAGCTGAAAGGCCATGGTTAACTAGCTTTGTGTCGATGTTTTTCGAAAAATGGTGTTGTGTTGAAAGGAAAGTAAGTACTTGGGAAGTACTGCATGAAAGGGAAAGATAGTATCTTTGAGGTACGGTGTTGATAAATGGAAAACTCCAAGGAACCTTAGTTCCAAGAAGTTCTGCAAAGAAAACTTAGGATGAAAATGTTTTGTTCAAACCTCTAAGATACTGGTTATCTGAGAGAGAAATACTATCTTATCTTTTGAAGTATCTTTTTCAACAAAGATATAGAGATGTCATGTTATCATGGTGAACCTTCGTCCACCATGAGTAGTGAACCCTAATTACAAGCCTACCTACCACAACCTTATAAGCATACTTGCATCTATTAGCTGATTTTTTGATAGAGCTTGTTGAGTACCTTCAAACGTACTCATATGGTTTCGCCTTGGCTATTGTCCTAGCCAGACCTGTACTACGAGGAGCCTCGGGAGGAAGTTCAGGAGGAGGAGGGCTTCGTTGACGACTACGCGAACTAGGACGTCTCCCGGTCAGCAGCCTGTAGGTGTTAAGGCGTGACATGGGCTTTACTGCGTTTTGTTGAGACTTCCGCTGTGATCCTGCCCTGCGTGGCAGTTATGAGAACTTGGTCATGTGACCATTTATTGTAAGACTATTTTTAATTCGTGTACTGGATGATGTAATCTGCAATGCCAACTCAAGTATGTTGTTCACGACTACTGATCACGGGATCGTGAATGTATGCATACGGGTGTTCCTGAACAGCTAGTCTGGGGGCACCACATTATCATGGAGTGACGCGTGTTGCCTGGCAGGGGACGTGTGCTGCTCTGGTTGGCTGCGTTGGTGCCGCTCGGTGCCTTCTTTGTCTGCTTCTTCATGTTCGTCGTATGTGCTTGTGTTTCTGTCGGTTGCTACCCGTGCTTTCTTTCCCTGGTGCTCATCCACTAGTAGAAAATGGGCCTATGGTCCCGGTTCGGTTGGGCCATCAGTCCGGTTGCCCAACCGGGACTGGCCAATCGGGACTAATGCTAGTCCCGGTTGGGCCACGAACCGGGACCAATGTGTGGCCACGTGGCCAGTTCTGGCTGGGCGTGGGGAGAGACTCATTGGTCCCGGTTCTTGTTACGAACCGGGACCAATGAGTGCTTTTTTTTTTTGGTATTTAGGGTTTAGGGTCTCCCTCTCGCCGCCGGTGCCCCCTCTCCCTCTCGCCGGTGCCCCCTCCTCTCGCCGGTGCCCCCTCTCGCCGGTGCCCCCTCCCTCTCGCCGGTGCCCCCTCTCCTTCTCGCCGGTGCCTCCTCTCCCTCTCGCCGGTGCCCCCTCTCCCTCTCGCCGGTGCCTCCGTCGTCTCCCCCTTCTTCGCATCGCCGACGTGCTCTCCATCGTTTCCGTACGCATATTATACGCTCTACTATATACACAGTACATGTTGATGCATATATAATTAATATTCGATCTCTTGCGAGAATACAACTATTTAATTACATGGAGATAGATCAAGCCATCAAGGCATATGTAGTTCATCGTCCGAAGCATAATGTTCTCCCCTTTCATCGATGACCTCCCTAAGCAGAAATCCCGCCAATTCCTCTTGAATTGCTCCTACGCGCAGTTCTGGGTCGATCTTCTCCCGCATTTTGCTGAAAGCAGTTGTTCTCCGCTCAGTGGTCAACTCGCGAATGAACTCGCAAACGTAGAATCCACATAAATTACTCCCCGGTGGCTGCTGCGGACTTTCCACCGTTTTATAAGTTAGCTCATCTTTGAATGGACCTTCTACCTTCTGTTTGAAAATTGTCCAACACCTGCTTTGGCAAAGAAAATGAACAAAGGAGTTATTAATTACTTGACATCAGGGAACGAACGAAAGAGGGCGATATAATGCGATAATGATTGAAATTACTTGTTGAGCATTTCTTTCATGTCGGACCACAACGCTTGGTCCCAACTTAATGAGTCGTGGACTTCAACTGTGGACTTGTCAGGTTGAATGCTTAGCAGAATCCAGTGGAACCTGCGGACGTTTACATAAAGCAGACATGCATAGCTCATCAATTACACTTAACATCGAGAAAGCCAAATAAAAATATGTACAAGACAGAAACACTCACCTGAAGTTGTAAGGAAATAGTATTTCCGTACAGAAATGTTGCATGGTTAAAAAGGTGGTCAGGTCATGCTCCACGTCTTTGGGGTGATTGACTAACGTATGTGAATTCACGATATATGGGTCAACGAACCCAACCTCAAAAACTTTAGATCTTTTGCATTCCAGCATCTTCATTCTGCATAATAGCGTACAAAAGGATATATATATAGGCAGGATAATATAATACAGGCAATGAACGAGCTGAGCTAGAGACTTAATTACGAAAATAAATCACTTACAGACAATAGCAAGAGAGGATAGATTTGTCGAGGGCGCGCTTTTGGAATAACTGGAACAGTTCAGTCAGTTGAACCTGTATAGTGTAACGTTTGAAGAAATGCTCCACTCTAACGTCCAGCGGAAACCACTCTTTCGCGTCCTTCTTTGATGTGTGCACCAGGTACCAGGTATGCAGATTTCGCATATGTGTTGATAGACCCGTCATCTCCTCATTACTGACCATAGGCTCCCCTTGGACATATTTCCGTGCCATCTCTAACATTGGCGCATGTTCATAGCCTAAAAGTTGACCAAGGCTCATACCCAAGGCGGTAGCCTGTTCCTTGGCCTGAGATACAGTGACACCAAGTTCTTTAGCAGCAGCTATGGCTCTGGGGTCCAATAATTCCAGGTCTTATCCATAGCGACTCTGAAGTCCTTGTCGACATCGGAACACACTATGAGCGGGGGGACCGATTGATTTTTCTGCTGTCCGAGCTGGGCAATTTGTTTCCCGCTTTTTGCACTTCTTCCCTTGTTCTGCTCAGACTGGGCACGTGCTAGCTTAGTAAGTTCACGACCATAGTCAGATGGCAGATTCATCGATATCTGGGATGGCTGCTCAAGGAAGGACTTTCTCCACTTTTTGGATTTTTCATCGTATACCGGCTTCTGCTCGGGCTTTTTTGGTGCAAAAAAAGCCTTATTGTAGGCAGCCACCTCCGCGGCGTTTTCCGCTACAGTCCTGTCATAAGGTCTAATGGGAAGATTCTTATGAGGTACTGTTGGGAGGGGCGACCTTTTACGTTTCGGTGATCGCTTACCCCTCATAGTACGAGCGGTGGGCGGAAACGGCTGACGCGGCGGCGGAGACGGCTGCGCTGGAGACTGGTGAGGCGGTGAAGAGGACTGTTGCGCTGGAGAATGCTGAGGCGGTGAAGAGGACTGTTGCGCTGGAGACTGGTGAGGAGTCGATGGCCTTGGCTGCCAGTTCGGAAGCACGATGAATTCCTTTGGCCATAGAATGGTCGCTTTCTTGGCTTCTCCAAGTTCAAGCACCTCCCCATCTTCACCTGCAGGGTGTTGCAGCTTCAGCTCCTCATAATCTTTCATCACTTCATCCACCGCGACAACAGCGTAGCCATTTGGAACCGGAGAGAAATGGTAAGTTGGATTAGGTCCAATTGGTACGACATAGCCGACCGCCACCTTCACGGTTAAGTTAAAAACTTTCACATGCATCTCACAAGGTGTGCTCTCCGTGATATCATCCACTGGGTAGCGACGAAGTGGAGCCACTGCATCATCATTACCATCCTGGAGCTCCGTGGAAGCCACGCTGCTTTTCCGATTCGATGGGCCACCGGTACCATCGCATGCAGCTTCTACCATGTGCCGTTGAGATTGGCCGCTAGTACCTTGCTGGCTAAGCACGGCAATTTGTTCCTTCTGCAGCTTTAATTCTTCTTCTATATTACGCAGCCGGTCTGCAGCAGCGCGTGCTTCCATTGCCTCCCTTTCCTTTCTCCTCTGATGGCTTCTATCAGGAAATTTCTTCCTGTGCTCGGGAATCGCAATTGTCTTGGGCTTGGAGCCAGGTACGCCTCGTAACCGTCCGTCGTGTTCCTTATTCCCAAGGGCGCGTGTGAGCTCGTCATCCTCTCTATCGGGAATGAACCGTCCCTCTTCAACATCCTTTACTGCTTTTCTAATTTCTTGGATGGGTAGTAGGGGATTATCTTTGTGTCTTCTGTTATATATGCACTTCCCTTCTGCGTCCAACGTGCCCCCATGCCCGTAAAACCAATTTCTTGCCCGTTCGATCCACTTGAGTGGCTCTGGAGTGATCCCATTAGCCAGCAGGTCCGCCTCAAGTTTCTCCCACTTAGGCATGCTACCAGCGTAGCCACCAGGCCCCATAGTATGGTGGTACATCTTTAGAGCAGCATTTGCCGCATTTTTTGCAGACTTTTCCAGAGCTTCCTCTGATTTCTTGTACGCCACAAATTCTTCCCAGTAGTCCTTTATCTTCTCATACCCTTTATCGAAGTCTGGAGTCTTATTTTTCTTGACAAACAGTTTGTTCAATCTTTTCTTCCAGTTCTTGAATAGCTCGGCCATCTTCTTAAGTGCCCAGTCCTTGACTTTTTGCTCCATGATTTTCCGGGCAATCTTTTCTGCCTCATCTGGATCCTCCTCATCTGAATCCACCTCTGGCGCCGGCAGGGTGAAATTAACCATGAGCTTTCTCCAAAGTCTTTCTTTGCCCTCATCGCTGACATATAGCTGTCCTTTCTCGTTTGGCCGATGCCATTCTCGAACGGTGATCGGGATGAAGTCCCTAACAAGAACTCCGCATTGCTTTACCATTTTATTTTTAACACCAGGGGGAGCAGTCGGTGTGCCGTCTTCAGCGACTCTTTCGATCGTGTACCTTTCTTGGTCGCCCAACTTTTTGGCTGGGCCTCGTTTTGTCCTTACAGAAGATTTGCTCGATCCGGAGGGCTAAAAGAAGAAAGAGCGTTAATATATGTATATAGACATCAGAGACTTAATTAATACAATCTTCGGCTTCATTAATATATGTATATGCACCTCGCCGGAGTTTAATGTTCCACCGGAGCCTTCGGCTTCTCCCTCGTCGGCTTCTCCCTCGCTGACTTCTCCCTCACCCCGGCCGTCGGGTTCTACCTCACCGGAGCCGTCTCTTCGGTTGAGAGACTCATCTCCCTCACCGGAGTTGTTCAAAAACTCCGTGGTGACATCGACAATATCTTCCGGCCCGCGGATTATATCCTGGAGGATATTTTCCTGATCTTCGTCTCGTTCCATAGTTTCTGCAAATTAAGAACAATGCACAAAACTTTAGTTGGGTAACTTGTTCCATATGTCAAGATACATCTACAATATCATAAACCCGTAAACTCGTATCGTAAACCCGTAAACTCGTATCGTAAACCCGTAAACTCGTATCGTAAACCCGTAAACTCGTATCGTAAACCCGTAAACTCGTATCGTAAACCCGTAAACCCGTAAATTTGCATCTTTGCATATCTAACACAATTTACCGGGTCAACTTCCGAACCACGATCTACCGGGAAGAACAAATACCGGACAAGAACACAATCAATACATGGCATTGATGCAATGCGCAATATGTATGCATGATCAATTTAATGCATTGACATGGAACTCTAAATCATGTTTGAAATGTTATTGAATTAGGACAAGCACAAATTAGGACTAACAAAATTTTCCTATACAAAAAAATCCTAACACTAACAAAATTTTCCTATACAAAAAATCCTAACACTAACAAAATTTTCCTATACACTAACAAAATTTTCCTATACAAAAAATCCTAACACTAACCTAAAATGCTATTTCCTATACAATAAAATTCTAACACTAACCTAAAATGCTATTTCTACCAAAAAAATCCTAACACTAACATTTTCCTAAAAATTTTTTCCTAACACTAACATTTTCCTATACAAAATAAAAAAATCCTAACACTAACATTTCCTATACAAAAAAAATCCTAAAATCCTAAAATTCTAACAATTCTAGAAAAATAGGGATAACTAACATTTTAAATTACTAAGCTAACAAAATTGACATCAAGTCATTTGAAGTTCTAGAGCATCCAGGAAATTATTGGATTGGCCCGATGACGTCAAGATGACATCATCAATGGAGCTATGCTCCTGGCCGAACTCGAATTCGACGAATTCGAACGAATTGAGACAAATTGGAAGGTGCACGAGATAGAGCTAGTCTAGGCGAACCAAACGGTGGTGGCGCCGCTCCGGAAAGGTCGCCGGAGTAGCTCCGGCTACTCACAACCGCGGCGGCCGGAGTTGGCGTTCGGCGAACTTCAACCTCAGCGCAAATTGGACAAAGTGAAGTACATGAGGAGGAGCGTATGCTCACCACGCACGGCGGAGGCGAGTGCGGTGGATGGCGGAGCGTTGGCGGCGAGTCCCCCGACGTGCACGGGCGCGTGTGGAGGCCGGCGTACGTGCGGCCGGGCTCCTCTCCCTCTCTGCAGCACGGGCGGCGCGGCGTGGGCGTCGAGGGCACCGGCGTCGAGGGAGCGTCGAGGGGCGAGGTCGGGCAGCCTGACGGCGTAGTGTCGCTCCGCGTCGCCTCCGGTCTTCCTTCGTCAGTTTTGCGTGAATGAGGAAGAAGAAGGGGCCGGGGCAGAGTTATAGTAGGGGTCATTGGTCCCGGTTGCTGGCAAGAACCGGGACCAATGCCTCTTTGGTCCCGGTTCTTGCCAGCAACCGGGACCAATGAGTGGGCAGTTAATGCCAGATCAAGCGCGGGATCCACGGACTCATTGGTCCCGGTTCTTGGTAGAAACCGGGACCAAAGAGTCATTTTTCAAAATTATTTCGAACTTTTCAGTTCTGAAATTTTGTTCCCGCCTTTTTTTTTCTTATTTAGGTGTTTGGATATGAATTTCAAATGGTTTTGAATCTGAAAAGACTTTCAACATGAAAAGTTATTAAATTTGAATAAATAATCCAAAACCATTTTCTGTTTTCTAAAATAATTATTCTAACTATACAAACTATTAACCATTTTGCCATTTTCAATTAAAAATGCATTAACTTTATTGCATATTTTGAATTGACAAAACTTTCAACATGAAAAGTGTTTGAATTTGTATAAATAATCCAAAATCAATTTTACATTATTATTGTCATTTTCAATTTAATATGGATAAATTCATATCTTTAAATCCGTAAGTCGAAACTCGACTAATAATACGTATAAATCGATAAAAATTGATTAAGTAAGATTTATGATTAAGTAATAATAATTATTAATTCAGTTAATTCTATTTTTGGTGTTGTAAAATCCCATGGCAAGCAGAAGTAAATGCAGAACAATTTCAGAAAACCTATATTTGTAAGATGAATGTTTGGTGTTGTAAAATGCAGAAGAAAGCAGATAAAAATTATTAATTCATTTATCTTAATGCATTACATAAAAGGTTTAATACATTATTACACATGATACAACGTCTCACAAGCGCTTGAAAGAAACACACCCCTGATCCAACATCACCAACATTATTCTACATAAACGGACTTGCTGGCTCGAAGGCCGTAGGATTAGGGGGAACGGCGGGAGGAGCCAGCCCCGTGGGCGGCCGCCCGGTTCTCGCGCGCACGTTTGCGGCGGAGGGCAAGATCCATGGAGGATGAGTCTTTCAGCGCCCAATCCAGATCGGAAGCCTCCTTCGCCTTGAGCTGGTAGGAAGTCTTGGCTCGCTGGACAGGGTAGTCGCGGACAGACTGGAAGGAGGCTTCCATGGCCTCCTGTATCTGCAACCCACAACCTTCTTCCCCGTCGTCGCTCCAGTCGAAGTCGTCGTCCTCCTCCTCCGCGGGAGGAGCGGCGGCGCCTGGTGGAGGTGCAGCGGCGCCAGGTGGAGGTGCGGCGGCACCTGGTGGAGCAGGAGGCCGGTAGCTGGGCATTCCTCTCCACGCCGGGCTCGTGGGCATACGGCGGGATAGACTCCCGCGGTTGCGCCCAAGCGCGCTCTGCCGAGCACGCTCGACCTCGTCCAGAAGGCGCTGCGGCGGGCGTGGCGGATCCATCTCGTGGAGACGATGCGTTCGTGGCTAGGAATGGTGGATTAGGGTTTACCCCGTCGGCGACAATATATAAAGACCTGCAGGGCAGCGCTGGGGGAGGACAGGTGCCCAGGAAAGCGCTGGGGGAGGACACGTGTCGTGACCGCAAAGCCCGTCTTTAGTCCCGGTTGGTGTTACCAACCGGGACTAAAGAAGCACACAGATCGTGTGTTTCTTTCAATCGCTTGTGAGCCGTTGGATCAGGGGTGTGTTTCTTTTGAGGGATTGTGAGCTGTTGGATCAGCAGTATCACGACCACTTCGTGAGCCACATGACCCGGTTGGTGTTACCAACCGGGACTAAAGAAGCACACGGATCGTGTGTTTCTTTCAAGCGCTTGTGAGACGTTGGATCAGGGGTGTGTTTCTTTTGAGGGATTGTGAGCTGTTGGATCAGCAGTATCACGACCACTTCGTGAGCCACATGACCCGGTTGGTGTTACCAACCGGGACTAAAGAAGCACACGTACCCTATATATACCCGCCCTCCTCAGACAAGTTACTCACTCACACAAAACATTCCAGCGTCACTCGGAGAGGCATCTTTGGGCAACCAGCGGCAAGACGTCTCTGATGACCTGCGACCGTTCCAAACGGTTGCAGATCATCAGAGATGTGTTGCGGGACGGTTGTAGATCATCAGAGACGTCTTGCCGCTGCTTGGATCGAAGTGGTGCTCAAACACAAAACATTCCAGCGTCACTCGGAGAGGCATCTTTGGGCAACCAGTGGCAAGACGTCTCTGATGACCTGCGACCGTTCCAAACGGTTGCAGATCATCAGAGACGTCTTGCCGGACGGTTGTAGATCATCAGAGACGTCTTACCGCTGCTTGGATCGAAGTGGCGCTCAAACTCACGAGCCACCGTCGGGCTGTATGCAGGGGGAACTGTGTTTGGACGGTCGAAGCTGAGGTTTGAGAGGTTCCCACGGGAGGTGTGGGAGCCGACAACCACCTACCACGCGTGTTTCACCACATAAAGGTTTAATACATTACTACACATCACATAAAGGTTTAATACATTACATTGATTTACATAAAAGCCATGAACCCTTCTTCGCGTATGTCCCTGGCCTATGATCGCTTCAGCCGTAACCATGGAGCATCTTCATTATTTAACGGGATGCTTGGGTCAGTTCTCACTGTGAAGGGCGGAATTTCATCAAACTTATCATAATCTGCTGACATGTCTGTCTTGTCCTCGACTCCCACGATGTTTCTTTTCCCTGAAAGAACTACGTGACGCTTTGGCTCATCGTATTCGTTTGCTTGTTTTTTCTTTTTTTCGGTATTCGTTTGCTTGTTTTTTCTTTTTTTCGGTCTGGAGGACATGTCCTTCACATAGAAAACCTGAGCCACATCATTGAAATGCTTAGGCTTCTTCCGGCGATCTGCCTCACCGTTGAAATGCTTGCCGGGCTTTCTTACGGCATGACCGTTCGGAAGAAATCGACGATGCCCCAGGTACACATTCTTGTTTCCCAAATGTATACTTTCAGTCTTATCTAAACAGTGCGTGCATGCATTGTATCCCTTGTTTGACTGTCCTGAAATGTTACTAAGAGCAGGCCAATCATTGATGGTTACGAACAGCAACGCTCGTAGGTCAAATTCCTGTTGTTTGTGCTCATCCCACACACGTACACCTGGTTCGGACCACAACTGCAAAAGTTCATCAACTAATGGCCGTAGGTACACATCAATGTCGTTGCTGGGTTGCTTCGGGCCTTGGATGAGCACTGGCATCATAATGAACTTCCGCTTCATGCACAACCAAGGAGGAAGGTTGTAGATACATAGAGTCACGGGCCAAGTGCTATGACTGGAGCTCTGCTCCCCAAAAGGATTAAAGCCATCTGTACTTAGACCAAATCTTAAGTTCCTTGCGTCATCTGAAAATGTCGGGAACTCTCTGTCGATTTTTCTCCACTGGGACCCATCGGCGGGGTGTCTCAACTTCCCGTCTTTCTTACGCTCTTCTTTGTGCCATCGCAACAACCTAGCATGCTCTTTGTTTCTGAACAGACGTTTCAACCGTGGTATTATAGGAGCATACCACATCACCTTAGCAGGAACCCTCTTCCGGGGGGGCTCGTCATCGCCCTCAACATCACCAGGGTCATCTTGTCTTATCTTGTACCGCAGTGCATTGCATACCGGGCATTTATCCATGTTCTCGTACTCACCGCGGTACAGGATGCAGTCATTAATGCATGCATGTATCTTCTGCACATCTAATCCTAGAGGGCAGATAGCCTTCTTTGCTTCGTATGTAGTCTCGGGCAATTCGTTATCCTTTGGAAGCTTCGGCTTCATTATTTTCAGTAACTTCTCAAATCCCTTGTCAGAACAACCAGTCTCTGCCTTCCATTTCAGCAGTTCCAGTGTGGTACCGAGCTTTGTGCTGCCATCTTCGCAGTTTGGGTACAGCAACTTTTTGTGATCCTCAAGCATGGCCTCCAACTTTAGCTTCTCCTTTTCTGTATCGCATTCTCGCTTTGCATCAGAAATGACCCCACCAAGACCATCAGCGGGCTCATCTGATGCCCGATGTTCACCTCTTTCTTCTTCAACGTCTTCGATAACAGTATCACCGCATTCCTCAGGGAACATAGGATAGTTGTCATCATCCTCCTCTTCTTCATTGTCTTCCATCGTAACCCCTCTTTCTCCGTGCTTGGTCCAACAATTATAGCTGGGCATGAAACCTTTCCGAATCACGTGGTCTTGAATGGTTCTCGGGTCAGAGTACTCCCTGACGTTCCGACACTTCTCACATGGACAAGGCATAAAATTATTCACTTTGTTTGCCTCAGCCACATCGAGAAATTTATGCAGGCCTGCAATAAACTCGGAACTGCGTCGTTCGCCGTACATCCATCGCATCCGTGCATCCATCTGCATCATATATATAATTAAGTTTATCAAATACCATTACAATAACATCTTGAATAGTGAAATGACCACCGTACATCGACACGTGCAATATTTTTGTATCAATTACAGACGAAAATGATAAAGTTGCTAACCTCGGTGCGGGTCGGGCATTTCATCGAACACATCTTGTGCGTGGCAAAGAGAAAAAAAACTAGCACCCCCACTTCCCACCAATCCAGGAAAAAAAAACAGAGGAGAGAGGGGGTGGGGGCAACAATATATAGGCAGGGGAGGGGTATTGGTCCCGGTTCTTGGCACGAACCGGGACCAAAGCTCCGCGGCATGCCACGTGGTCCGGCTCTGGAGCTTTGGTCCCGGTTCTTGGCATGAACCGGGACCAATGCCCCCAACCGAACCGGGACCAATGCCCCACGGGGTCCTGGCAGCTCGAACCGGGACCAGTGCCAGGCACTGGTCCCGGTTTTTGCCTGAACCGGGGCTAATGGCAAAACAGTACTCCGGACCAAAAGTCCTTTTTCTACTAGTGATCGTTCCACGCTTCGCCTTTGTCGGTGACGCCGGTCCAGGCTTCGCCTCAGCCGGTCACGCCGGTGTTTGTGGGGTTTTCCCGGGCGTGGCCGGTTGTTTACTTGATGCTCTCCCGGTTGCTCTTTGTCTGTTTGGGCTGTGATCGGTTGCTCCTTTTGAGTTGTCGTTGCTTGCTCTAGTTTGTCTTTTGGTGGGCGATGGTTGAACCGTGCGTGCGACTCTTTGCCTTGTTCTTTTCTTTCTCTCTTTTGTCTTATATCGGGGAGGTTTGTTCCTTGGCTACGCGTGCTTTGCGCGTCGGTGGAGTTTGCCTGTTGTCTTCCCGTGTGTATCTTTGCTCGCAGTCTGCGGCTTGTTGTCTTCCCGTGTGTATCTTTGTTCGCAGTCTGCCTGTATTCGTTTCTGCTTGTATCTTTACTCGCGTGCATCTTCCCGTTGTCTGGAGACGGCAATCGGCTTGTTTCTTCTCCTCTTATATATGCCCCCCTGTCTCGCCTGTTCTTCATTTTGCTTCGCTTGCGTTGCGGTTCGTTCCCTTCGTTGTTTTGTTTCGTTCCTTGCTCTACCTCGTGTGGTTTCCGGTGGTCACTTCCTTGGTTCGTTCTCCGGCGCCGTCGTCGGTGAATTCTTCATTTTGCTTCGCTTGCGTTGCGTTTCATTCGCTTCGTTGTTTTGTTTCGTTTCTTGCTCTACCTCGTGTGGTTTTCGGTGGTCACTTCCTTGGTTCGTTCTCCGGCGTCGTCGTCGGTGAATATTGGTGCTGGTTCTTTTTGGCGGCGGCTGGATTCGGGCTGCTTTTCATTCTTCCTCCTGAGGTTATTTGTTCGCCTCCTGCTTGTTGTCTTTGTGTTCTTCTTTTCGGGCTGTGTTTCATGGTCGATCGTTCGTTTCTGTTTTTAGCCCCCTGTGTTGATTCTATTCTTCTGCGGGTTTTGTGTTTGCTTGGGTGCTTTCTATTGCCGCGTTTTTTGTTGTTTGGGTCATGTTTTTTGTGTTCGGTGGTGTGTTCTTCTTTTGTTGTTCAGATATCTTTACTCAGTGGATGTCTCTTAGTATCACTTATCGTGAAGGAAGATCTTCTTTGCATGATTGGTGGTACTAAAAGATCATCCATTGGGTGATGTCAGGATTTTTTTCTGTTTTATATATGTAATTCATGTCTTTTCTCATGCAAAGAAGATTCCATGGTTGGCGCTTAGATCCGAACCTATTTCTTGTTGGAAGCCATGATGAAACAAGTGCATCTCCGAGCACTTGTATGTATGACCTATACAGGTGCCGCACGCCGGAGGCCCGAGTTGGCCATTGGAAACGAGGGACGAACAGAGAAGAGGACGGCGAGGAAGAAGGAAGGGCAGAACAAAAAAGACGGAGAGATGGTGTCGGTCCTATTGTTCCTACGAGACGGTGTACGCGGTGATTTGTTGACGTCTCGTTTGGTTGTCTTGTTGCAGGGTAGTAGTGTTTTCAGTGTGGTGTGTTACAGCGTGGGTTCTGGGTAGGCTGTGTTGTTGGCTTTCTCTGCTTTTGCTTCGGTTTGATTGTGTTCACGCTTTTTCCCGCTGATAGGGCCCGTGTTGTTTTCCGTGTTGTGCTCTTGGTGCGGGGTTTGGGGAGGCGGCGTTATGTGCTCCTCTGGGTGGCGTTGCTGCAGGCGGATGTTTGCGGTGGTGGAGGCGTCGTCGGTGGGCTCGGTGGTGTTGGTCTGTGACGCCCGAGTCGGCCTGTGTCGATCGAGTCTGCGTGTGGGGATGATGGCGGCTCGTGATACACGCGCTTGTTGTCTGTGTTGCGGTAGTCGGGAGTGCCGCATACTGCGTTGAAGAGCCGCCTATCCGGGGTGCTCCAAGCGGTGCCGGGTGCGTGTGGGTTGTGGGATAGGGTAGTCGTCGCTTTTATGAGGTGGGTCCACCTATGTGGCCGTGGATGCGAGCGGTTGTTTGCTGGGTGTCACACGGTGTTCCGCGGCCTTCTAGGCGCCCGGTGTATGGGGTTACGAGCCGTTTGACGGTTCCGCTGGTGATCGTGCGGTAGTTAATGTGCGCCTCGGTGATATATTTGCGTGGGTTTCTCCTGGATGGGCATGTCCGTCCTTTGTGTTTTGCCCTTGCTTCTTCCTCACGGTGCTCTTGTCTGTTCGTCCCTCGTTTCCAATAACGAACTCGGTGCTCCGTCGCGCGTCTGGGGAAGGTGGTTTGCCATGGACGGGCTCCCACGTGACGACTGGGGATCTAGAGCGTCTATCGTCCGTCGGGCTTATCCCCAGTGCTAGCCGGTGTTCCTGGCGGGTTCCCATCACGGAGCAGGCGGCTCTCCCTCGTCGCGACGAGTGTGTTTTTTTTATTAGCCATTTGGAGAGGGGGTTTTGCCCATAACGTTTTGTTGATCCTAATTTTCTTTACTCCCTCTGTAATGAAAATATGAATACTCTGCTCGTAGGTTATACTGCACCCGGGTCAAGCAAGAGTCTTGTCAGTCCGTGAGAATGCAAGATTGCAGGGTTTTCCTGACTACTATCGGATGTGGGGTCCTATTAGACAGAAGTGAGTTTTATTTACATGTCTAGTTATTATGTGTTTGATCTTTGTTTCTCCCGTGATGAATCAGAATCGTCGCTCAACATTTTTTTGTGTGTGTGATGATGCTAGGTACATCCAGGTGGGTAATGCCGTGGCCGTCCCTGTCGCTCGGGCATTGGGCTACTCTCTCGGTCGGGCATACCAGGGCGACTCGGAAGGGTCTGACCCATCGCTTCTTGTGCTTCCCGACAGCTTCACTTCCTTGGGGCAGGCTGCTGCGGTTCCAGCGAGCGCGTCCCCTGTCAACATTCCTGTAGGCGAAGTGGTAGAGACGTAGAGTAGTTACAGGGTTCAATTCCAGCCCCCACCGGAGAGATAGGCAGATAGCATTCTAGTAGGGTCCAATTCAAGCCCACGAGAGAGATAGCATTCTAGTGTATCTCCAAACATTGCAAGCTACAGTTCTGACATGTCAGTATTACAATTTCTTCATTCATCGTATCAATTCCTGTGCCTGCATGGCGATCTTTGTTGCTGCGTTGCTTCGTTCATATCAATTTTAGTGGTAGTTCCGAACATTCCAAAGCTACAGCTTTGTTGCGTCATTTCCTTCAAACCTTGAGGGACATGTATTTGCTGCATTTTGTCTGCAACTCATTTCCGTGGGCAGTTAACACTGTACTAGTATTTTTTTAAAGTGTTTTCACACATTTTAAAGTATTGTTAAATGTTTAGCAAGTTGGAGTGGCTGTGTATGTTTGTATTTTGTTGAAATATTTGTTTGAGTTTCATAATTGGAGGATATACAGTAAATGAGCATATGTTAGAGTCAACCCATAATTAGAGGGAATTATTTTGGATTTTGTACTAATATTACTTAAATTAGAGTAGTGAGGTAACATAAATATTTATTTGAATTCCATAATTAGAGAGAATGCATATTTTAGAGCATCTCTATATTTTTAGCAAATTTAATTTTTCAAATGTATTGCATGTATTTTTTTTTCGAGATTTTTGATATATTTTACCGTAGAAGAAGCAATTTGTTGTATCGAGTATTTTCAGATATTTAGAAAGTTAGAGTATTCGGATATTCTTGAAATAGACCATAATTTTTTGTTTGAACTCCATAATTAGGGGGATGCAATTTGTGAGATAATTTGTGAGATACATATTGCCTATATATATATACTGGAGTATTTTTTTTGTAATTTGAAATTTTCAAATGTATTGTATGTATTTTGTTGTATTGATATATTAGTCACATTTGTAAATATTGGGGTGTAAGAAATTTAAGTTTCAAAATTACTGTTTATCTGTATATTTTTTATTGTATGGAAATTTAAGTAAGCATGGTTAAATTTTGTTAAACATGCATGAAATTAATATGTATAGACAGATTACATTTTTGTGCAAATTTTGGTACATTAATTATGTTTTTCTGAGTTTAAAAAAATTAATTATGAATTTGAAAAGTTTAAATCAAAATCTAGATTTCTTGAAAAATTTGTAAATCAAAATATTGAATTTAATATTTATCAAAATTAGTTTGGGAAAAAAAAATTGAAGCTGACAGGTGGGGCCCGTGATGACATCAGATGATGACGTCATCAATGGCCACCTTCTTCCCCGTGCGGTGATGTCGACGATGGCGGCGGTGCTTGAGGCCGTTAGAGGCGGCGCGGCCTAGCGCGTTGGACGCGGCGCGTCGCGGGCAGCCGAAGTCTGTCGGCGCTGGGCAAGGTGAGCTCAGGAAGGCGGCGAATCGGGAGACGACGGCGGCGGACGGATGCGGCGAAGAAAGTCACGGCGCGGGCGTCTCCGACCTTACTGGCTCACGATTTTCAGTCGAGATGAAGAGGGAGGCGAGGCCGTCCTGCGGGTGTGTCTCGATCTGGACGGAAGGGCGTGGAGTGGCGGGACGACGCGGCGGCGGCGGCAACTCCGGCTGTGCGCGACAAAGGAGAGAGAGGAGAAGGGCGTGTTGTGTGGAAGTTATTGCAAAGAAGTCCCTGAGTTTTCGCGAAATTACAGATAGGATCCTGCCGCGGCTGGACCGTCGATCGCCGATCGGACGGTGCGGAGGCGTGCAGGCACTGGAGCGGGGCACAGTACCACGCGTTACTGTAGCTAACTACAGTGAAGCAATGTGAGGGCTCGATTTTGCTTGTCCTTAATATATAGTAGTATGCATATTTGGGTAGACATTGCTGTGGTACTGTCAGTGTCGTTACCATCTCGGCCGAAATCCCGTTTTGACCTGGAGTTGAGCCTGGGGTGTTCCTAAGGTCGTGTTCACTGAGTGGTAGCCGTTTCATGAAAAATCCAGTTTTAGAAATGTGTTTCCAACATGTGAGTGCCTTCGATAACCTGAATGTTTATTGATTGAGAGAAGACAGGTATGCACGAGTTGTAACAAGGCAGTAACAAGGAATGCATTTTTCGTTGAACCTTCCATTTGCCCACTTGAATAAAAGGCAGTATGTTGATGTTTTTTCTTTTCGCACACGGACGCGTATGTTTTTTCTTTTCTTGTTTCAAATCTTATGTGATCTTTACTTGTACTCCCTCCGTTCCAAATTAATTGACTTCCATTTGTCCACATGTGGATGTATCTATACGTGTAACATGTCTAGATACATCCATGTGTGGACAAATGGAAGTCAATTAATTTGGAACGGAGGGAGTAATAAGGATTGTAATAATCGTACTTTTTAAACTTCATGATAAAATTGGTTGTGTGCCTTTATTGATGCAGACTATTCTAACACATGCTACGTTCTTAGTTCTTACTGAAAAGCCTGCATACCTGGAGGTTGGCTTTCTGTTACAGCTGATATTTCAGATTCATGACACTCAAACGTGAAAGAAGTAGCCAGCTAGCTTAAACAAACGTGCCATTTATTTTTGCTGGCCGTCCGGCACGCGCAGCACCATTGTCTCCACAGTGAACCCAGGTCCAAATCCAACCATGGCACCCCACTCGCCCGTCGCCCCGCCCTCCTCCTCCATTCGCCTCCGCTGCTCATCCAGCACGAAGATGATCGTCGCGCCGAGCATGTTCCCGTACTCTCTCAGCACGCTCCGGCTCGCCGCCAGCTTCCCGGGCTCCAACCCGAGAGCCCCGTCGATGTGGTCCAGTATCCCTCGCGCGCCCGGGTGCACCACAAAGAAGAGCTTGTTCCATTCGCCTGCGCCGCAGTCGATCCCAAGCGGCTGGAGCGCGTCCTCGAGGCACCGCTCGATGTGCTGCGCGGCTAGAGGAAACAGCTCCCTGGTGAAGATGTGGCCGTCGAGGCCGGCTTCCGTGAGCTGCATGGTGAGCACGCCGTCGGTTTCCGGTATCGTGAACTGCGAGGCAGACACCATCTCGAAGATCGGGCTCTCCTCAGGGTGTTGGGCTTCATCGTCCGCGGCGCCGACGATGACCGCGCCCGCGCCGTCCCCGAAGACCGCCTGGCTGATGAGCGTGTGCGGGTGCGCCTCCTCGTCCTCGGGGCCACGCAAGGCGACCACGGTGAGCTCCACGCAAACCACCAGGACGCGCGCGCCGCGGCTGTTCTCGGCCATATCCTTAGCGAGGCGTAGCGACGCTGAACCGGAAGAGCAACCATTAAGGTGGAGCATGGTGCGGCGGACGGACGCGCGGAGCCCCAGGAGAGAGGCTAGCCGGAGGTCGATGGAAGGGGCGTGCGCGCCGGAGTTGGTGCTGACGATAAGGTGGGTGAGGTCGGTGGCCGGACGGCCCCACTTGGCTATGGCCTTGGCTGCAGCTGACGCGGCGAGCTCCGGCGCAGTGGCAGCCGCGATGGCGAGCCGTGCGTCGAGGGAAGGCTTGCCGCGGCAGAGGAAGTCAGGGTGGGCGTCGAGGAGCTGCTCCGTGTGGTGGAAGTAACGCTTCTTCGTGGTTGTCATCTCACCTGGTGGATCATATTCATGTTACCAAACAAACATCTTAATTCATGCGTCACAAGTTAAGTCATAAGTGGCGCTCACTCACACATGGTCTTGAGCTTCTGTTTAAGCTGGGTGAGGTGTTGGCTCTTGGTGACGCGGAAGTAGTAGTCCGGGAACTCCTCCTGGGACACGCAGTTGGGCGGGTTTGCGGTGCCGATGGCCAGCACGGCCGCAGGCCCGTCGGCACGCTGCGAACGCCGGATCTCGAGCATCGTCGGCAGGGTGCTGCTGGCCATGGTCCTGAATCAGAGTATCAACGAATTTGGAATTATATCTATAATTTATAAATTACAAACATAAATTACTTGCAGAAACAAATGAGCTACAAGTTTGCTGGGTCATTAAGAAAGAGAAAAGAAGCAAGAAATACCCAAGGAGCGTGCACTCAGTGCAAACAAAGAAGATGGGAGAAGGTGTAGGGGGACAAAACTGCTTCAAGATTGTTTGCTTTACGAGATGGGAAAGATAGATGAAGCAGGTGCCAAGTATTTATAAGGATGGGAACGGAGCAGGCAGCACGGCTGAGGTGCCAATGAAATGAGGCTCTCTCAGCTAGTTGTTTCAAAAACCAGCTGGGATACTTACACAATTCTCTTCTGTTTATTTTAAGAAACGACTAGGCATATCATATTCCGTCATAAATAAAAACTGACTCACATAGTGCATGTTTTTCGAGCCTGTTATCTAGGTTGAGTGGGTTCATGTTGCAGGAACACCGATATGAATCTTACTTGTCCTTTGTATGTATCTATTAGCTAACTAAATCTTATCCACCGATATGAAGTTTGAACGAAGAATCTTTGTTATTTAAGTTGAGTGGATTTCTATTTGACATTGTACAAAATACAACAACTTGAAAATTTAATGTTTCTTGATATCAAGCTTAACCTCCATTGCAGGTTATCAAAATATCATTCCTCTAACATTTTTGAATTATTTCTTGACTAACTAAACTGTTTTTCCATGATACAAAGTTGTACCAAGAATATTTAGCACATGATGGTCACATGTTAGGTTGATAAGGACATGATTAGCCTAGATATGACCAAAATTATTATTCTCAGACATGTTTTCCAGGTGATTTCTATTACTGATAATTTTATATATTATTTTAATATAAAAGAACTAGATACATCACCTCTTTTTATTACATGCAGAATTAACAGATATCTATACAAACCACGTGTGAAGATACGGTCATATGTACAAGTTGCAGTCACTCATGTTTCAGCCGTGAGGTCATTGCATGCAAGCCTGGTTTTGCCATCGATCAAAGTAATGAAAAACAATCAACTCAAAAGTGTCTGATCTTTCGATGAGATGAAGATATGTCGATTCTGGTGGAGTTCGACCTTGGCGATCCGACTACTACGCACACGTACGCAGCGCCAATGCAATCGCTAAACCAATCTCCCGAGGTTACCAATCCTGCAGATGCACGATCGGCCTGACCAATAGGTCTAGTTCTACATGCGATCGAGGAACAAGTAAGAACCAATATTACAATCAAAAATTGCGGATATAAGATGAGCTTTATTGAAAAAGTGGGACTCCGTAAGCGGTCTTAATCTGGTCGTTGGACACAAATCGAGTACACGAAGATGCGGCAATATACTAGGCAGTCTTTTAGCTAAACAAAATCCAATCTTAACCCTAATCGGTGGCTAATTATTTATAGCAGCGGCAGACGTCGGTTCGCCGGTCTCGCTCGAATGGGCTTGGGCCTCGATCAACGTTGCACATGTGCTGCTCTTTCTTGACCAAGATGCACGTCTCCGTGCCCACCCTGTCTCCGCATGCATGGCACGTGTGCTTGATTGTTTTTCATTACTTTGATTGATGGCAAAAACAGGCTTGCATGCAATGACCTCACGGCTGAAACATGAGTGACTGCAACTTGTACTCCCTCCGTTCCAATTTAATTGACTTGCTATCCACCAAATGTGGATTTATCTAGACATGTTACCTGTATAGATAAATCCACATGTGATGAATATGAAGTCAATTAAAATAGAACGGAGGGAGTACATATCAGCGTATCTTCACACGTGGTTTGTATAGATATCTGTTAATTCTGCATGTAATAAAAAGAGGTGATGTATCTAGTTCTTTTATATTAAAATAATATATAAAATTATCAGTAATAGAATCACCTGGAAAACATGTCTGAGAATAATAATTTTGGTCATATCCAGGCTAATCATGTCCTTATCATTGGGCCTCGATCAACGTTGCACACGTGCTGCTCTTTCTTGACCAAGATGCACATCTCCTTGGCTTGGGCCCACCCTGTCTCCGCATGCATGGCACGTGTGCTTGATTGTTTTTCATTACTTTGATTGATGGCAAAAACAGGCTTGCATGCAATGACCTCACGGCTGAAACATGAGTGACTGCAACTTGTACATATGACCGTATCTTCACACGTGGTTTGTATAGATATCTGTTAATTCGGCATGTAATAAAAAGAGGTGATGTATCTAGTTCTTTTATATTAAAATAATATATAAAATTATCAGTAATAGAAATCACCTGGAAAACATGTTTGAGAATAATAATTTTGGTCATATCCAGGCTAATCATGTCCTTATCATAGGTTCTATGCCTATTTTTTGTTCTACACATGGCACAGTGTCTGTAAACTTGACAATCTTAATATTTATTGGTGGTACATAACTTACCTACTCTTTATTTTTAATTAAGTAACCTTCATCTAGCCTTTGCTAGGTCCCGTTGCTCATATATTTGTTGATTTTATACCATGTCAAATTTAGTTGATGACAAAACAAGGCATGCAAATTTAGTTTAAAGTTAATGTTGTCTAAGTATGATCATGTTTCTAGACAAAATATAAATTCTACAATACCAAATCAATAGCGATAGATCTAACACAAAATATATTCAATAAGGAATTTATGATATTGCTATTTTCGTATATCTGTTTGGTCGAACTTGGTAAACTTTGACAAAATTTATAGGTGTTGTTTTATGAAAGAGACTTAGTTTATGTGTCTACATTGATTGCACCACATATCAACTTGACAATCTTAATGCTGTCAACGACCACTTACGATCTTAGTACACACCAAGATCTAGCACATTGTTCAATAGATTCATTAGGCGCTACATCTCCTCTTTTTTTGTTTGACATTGTACAATACACGTCATAACATTGTAACTTATTTGTCAACTTGATACTATTAATATATTTATATAAAGTATGAGGAAATCATCCATATGGATCTCGTATGTCTAAATGTGTATGGTTTGGACTCTATATGTTGCTATATGCAACTTGTGTGAACATGTAGGAACACTTGATGGATCTCGTGTATGCACTCTATTTGTGGCCTTATTATATGCACTCTATTTGTGGCGTTGGATCTTGTATGTGATCTATTTATGGCAATAGATCATTGTATTGTGTATTTGATGTTATATGCATTGAAATATGTTGCTATTGTGCCACAGATGTTGGCTTTATACATATTTGTGATATTTGTATTTGAATTGCTGGGAATAATGGGAAAACAGGCAAAACAAAAAATGTTGGGGCCTTTGCCGTGTACATGCACACGGCAAAGGGTGAAACCTGGGACCAAATGGTGCCTTTGCCGTGTGCATGCACACGGCAAAGGGTGTGAACCTGGGACCAAATGGTGCCTTTGCCGTGCTGGAGTCTGAAAAAAGCGCACGGCAAACCTTGTTGCACGGCACCGTGGCGGCACACGGCAAAGAAGCGACCACGGCAAAGAGAGCGGGCACACGGCAAAGAAAGCCCACGGCAAAGCCTTTGCCGTGTAAAGCGCACGGCAAAGAGGCCGTCACGGCAGAAGAAGGCACACGGAAACGCACGGCGCACGGCAAAATTCTCGGGGTGGGACCCACCTACAAACACAAGGCAAAGCGGTAGTGGGACCACTGTCACGGCGCCGTCTCGGCCGTGACGGCGTCAAGTTACTTTTGTGTGCCGTGCAATGCAATTTTGCGCACGGCAAAGGATTTGCCGTGCGTTTTTTTGGCTTTGCCGTGTCCCGTGTGTAACACGGCAAAGAATGCGTTTCCAGGTGATACATGTGGCCCAAGGTCGCGTGGAAATTTCAGAAAATGTGCCCGAACGGTTGTATCGTGTATTGGTGATTTCTCCAGGACATGCGCAAAGTCACTGTCAAATCGTACGTTGGGTCGAGGCCCGAGGGTGAACAGAATGGTCAGCCGATGTGTAAGTCCATGGCGGCCTATCGTTCACAGGGAAATTAGTTAATGGTAGCTCTGTTCCATATCTGTTCATCAATGTTTTTCATATGCCGCAAACGGATTGACTAGCAACTGGCCGGCCGGTACAATCTGAACCATGTATACTCTTTGCAATAAGATGCTAGCTATTTTTTCTTAAATAATGCATTTTTTTAAAGAAATTTCAAAAATAATATGCGTTATCAGAAAATTTCATAAATATTGCACCCTCGGCTATGCGTAGCCGAGCATGCCCTGTCGGCCACGCTGCAGCGGAGCAGGTGAACAGCCTGTGCGCTAGGCTAGGTGTGTGCACTTATCGGCCAAGGCGCAACCGACAGGGCCAGTCGGCCGCGGCGCAGCCGATAAGGACGCCGGGAAGGGAGGTGCACTCTCGCCGGCCGTGCGTGCGTGCTAGCTCTCGTCGGCCGGCCGTGCGTGCGTGCGTGCTAGCTCTTGCCGGCCGGCCGTGCGTGCATGCTATGTAGCTCTCCCCGGCCGTGCGTGCGTGCTATCTCTCCCCGGCCGTGCGTGCTAAGCCGTCCGCGCGCTCTCGGCGGAACGCTGCCGCGCTCGTCCAGCAGCCCGGGAACGACGCCCCGGTCGCCCAGCCGAACAGGAACGACGTCCAGCTGCCCGGGAACGCCGCCGCTCTCGCCCACCTGCCCGGGACCGCCGCCACGCTTGCCCAATGCCCAGCAGCCCGAGAACGACGCCGCGGTCGCCCAGAAGCATGGGCACGACGCCCAGTTACCAGGGAACGCCGCCGCTCTCGCCCAGCTGTCCGGCGCGCGAGAGACGCAGAGCTCGCGGGAGAGCACGCGCTCTGCCGCGACGGCATCGTCGACCTCCAGGCGCTCTGGCTGCGTGCGCAAGGGAGGCGGCCGCGCCCGCCCGCCCGCCAGCGCGATGGTATCGTCAACCTCCAGGCGCTCTGGCGGCGTGCACAAGGGAGGCGGCCGCCAGCCCGCTCTTGGCAGCTCGCCGCGCCCCGTGTGGCGTCTCTGCGCTCTCCGGCCATGGCCGTGCGTGCACATCGGCAGCGCCACGCCTGCACGCCATGGTCCCGCGCCGCGTCGCCTGCCCGCCAGCCCGCTCTCGCCTGTGCACCTGCCCGCGCCTGCCCGGCCCTCCAGCTCGTGTCCGTGCCACGCCCATTCACCAGTCGGCCGGTCGGCGAGAGCTAGCACGCATGGCCGGCCGACGAGAGCTAGCACGCACGCACGGCCAGCGAGAGTGCACCTCCCTTCCCGGCGTCCTTATCGGCTGCGCCGCGGCCGACTGGCCCTGTCGGTTGCGCCTTGGCCGATAAGTGCCCACACCTAGCCTAGCGCATAGGCCGTTCACCTGCTCGGCTGCAGCGTGGCCGACAGGGCCTGCTCGGCTACTGTGCAATATTTATGAAATTTTCTGACAGCGCATATTATTTTTGTAATTTCTTTTAAAAATGCATTATTAAAAAAAAATAGCTAGCATCTTATTGCAAAGAGTATACATGGTTCAGATTGTACCGGCCGGCCTGTTGCTAGTCAATCCGTTTGCGGCATATGAAAAACATTGATGAACAGATATGGAACAGAGCTACCATTAACTAATTTCCCTGTGAACGATAGGCCGCCATGGACTTACACATCGGCTGACCATTCTGTTCACCCTCGGGCCTCGACCCAACGTACGATTTGACAGTGACTTTGCGCATGTCCTGGAGAAATCACCAATACACGATACAACCGTTCGGGCACATTTTCTGAAATTTCCACGCGACCTTGGCCACATGTATCACCTGGAAACGCATTCTTTGCCGTGTTACACACGGGACACGGCAAAGCCAAAAAAACGCACGGCAAATCCTTCACCGTGTCACGCACATGGCAAAGAGCACCACGGCAACGTTTGGGACAGCAAAATGGGCTTTGCCGTGTGGACTGCAAAAAAGACACGGCAAAGCCTTTGTCGTGCGCAAAATTGCATTGCACGACACACAAAAGTAACTTGACGCCGCCGCGGCCGAGACGACGCCGTGACAGTGGTCCTACCACCGCTTTGCCGTGTGTCTTGTAGGTGGGTCCCACCCCGAGAATTTTGACGTGCGCCGTGCGTTTCCGTGTGCCTTCTTCTGCCGTGACGGCCTCTTTGCCGTGCGCTTTACACGACAAAGGCTTTGCAGTGGGCTTTCTTTGCCGTGTGCCCGCTCCCTTTGCCGTGGTCGCTTCTTTGCCGTGTGCCGCCACGGTGCCGTGCAACAAGGTTTGCCGTGCGCTTTCTTCAGACGCCAGCACGGCAAAGACACCATTTGGTCCCAGGTTCACACCCTTTGCCGTGTGCTTTGCCGTGTGCATGTACACGGCAAAGGCCCCAGCATTTTTTGTTTTGCCTGTTTTCCCATTATTCCCAACAATTCAAATACAAATATCACAAATATGTATAAAGCCAACATCTGTGGCACAATAGCAACATATTTCAATGCATATAACATCAAATACACAATACAATGATCTATTGCCATAAATAGATCACATACAAGATCCAACGCCACAAATAGAGTGCATATGTTCATAATAAGGCCACAAATAGAGTGCATACACGAGATCCATCAAGTGTTCCTACAAGTTCACACAAGTTGCATGTACTATATCGATGGCTATTTATTGACCGACTTCATCTAGTTTGTCCACACTCTGTTTCAAACACACGTAGTAATTGAGAGGCATGCAAGTGCGCAATTGTTTTTAGACATTAGCGTTTGGATGACATGATATACACTATTGTTTGCGCCGTACACTTGTACTACATGCATGTGTAGTCCGGGGGCAAGAACCTGGACAGACCTTTAAGAGACATGATTAGTGTGTGTAATTATCAATTCAATTATCATTTCACTATTTCAGTAGCTTACATATTCATGCATGACCATGCTATAAAAACCCTGGAGTACCTTCATCCGAAGCCACCACAATAAGTAACAAGATAGAGGTACTCGCCACTGTTAATTACTCCATACTGCAGTTTGTTAGCTCGATCACTACTTAGTTCGCTATGCAAACAAAAATGAGTGCTGTCGTCGAGGGCGGGGACATCGCCGTGGACCTCTATCCATTCATACGCGAATACAAGGACGGCCGTCTCGAGCGCTTCCTGTGCAGTTCATTCGTGGCGGCGTCAGAGGACGCCACTGCTAACCGCGGCGTGGCCACGAGGGACGTGGTCATCGACAAAACCACCGGCGTGTCCGCACGCCTGTTCCTCCCCTCCGCCGCCGCCGCCGCCGGTGGCGAGCCGCTGCCCGTCATCATGTACGTCCACGGTGGATCCTTCTGCACGGAGAGCGCGTTCGGCCGCACCTACCATAACTACGCCAGGTCCCTGGCGGCGCGCGCCGGGGCCCTCGTGGTGTCCGTGGAGTACCGCCTAGCACCGGAGCATCCCGTGCCGACGGCCTACGACGATGCATGGGCCGCGCTCCGGTGGGTGGCGTCCCTCTCCGACCCCTGGCTCTCCGCGTACGCCGACCCCGGGCGGACGTTTCTCGCCGGCGACAGCGCCGGTGCCAACATAGCCTACAACACGGCGGTGCGTGCCAGCCGCCTCAACCTGGACATCGAGGGGCTAGTCATTGTGCACCCCTACTTCTGGGGGGTCGATCGGCTGAGCTCGGAGACGGCCTGGGACGGTATCGCCATGTTCACGCCTGAGCTGATTGACAGGCTTTGGCCGTTCGTCACGGCTGGCAAGCTTGGTGACGATGATCCCATGTTGAACCCTGTAGACGAGGACATTGCCTCGCTGACGTGCCAACGCGTACTGGTTGCTGTCGCCGGGAAGGACAGCCTGCGCCACCGTGGGTCTCGGTTGGCCGCTCGCATGCGCGCATGGGCCGACGACGAGAGTGCGGTGACACTGGTGGAGTCCGAGGCCGAAGACCATGGCTTCCACCTCTACAACCCGCTACGCGCGAGCAGCAAGATGCTCATGGACAGCATAGTGCAGTTCGTGAACCAGCCCACGGCATCGCTGTTGCCGGCTGCTTTGCTCCCGGAGCTGGAGGAGCTGCATGCATGCCAAGGTAAGAAGAAGACATCAGCTGCGGGTGAGACGATGGGCTCTCGCTGCACCAGTCGTCAGCCTACTTTGTAGGCGTGCCAGCTAGGCCGTATATGGACGTCTTTGGTTATGGGATGGCCATGAAAGGCAGGACACGCACTAGCTGTTTGCAAATTGGATTAGGCAGAGCATCCAAGACTGGTACTACCAGATACGGTTCATTTCTGGGCCAAGTGAGGCTTACCAACAAGACACCAAAGCTCTCATTATCGGCAACACTACTTCAGGGAGCTCTGTTTCACACGGCTTCATTTAGTAGACCACCGAGTTTCTACATCCACGCAAGGTAATGACACATAGTTACGCCCTTAACGCGAACATTCGATCCAGAAGGTCTGTTTGTCATCCTATATGTACTCCCTCTGTAACAGATTATAAGACGCTGACAATGTATGCATGTAGCTATCGGAACGTCTTATAACTCTATACAGAGGAAGTAGTATACACCTACTATATTTTTCTTTGAAACGAATGCAAAAACTATATATACACATGTACGATAGACATGTACATGCATGCAGGTGCAGAAGAAAATGTCTACTATATGTATCTGCTTATTCTTGTAAACTGTATACGTAAGATCGATCGATCGATGTATTATTGTTGTTTCGTCCGTATTTTAATACATCAAAATTTATACAAACTATGTATAATTAGCCATCAGTATCGAGGTTAACGGGCTGCTCGACGGGCTCGCTCACTTAACCCTTTAACGATAATGGGCAAAAATCACGGACTCGCCGTGCTTCGAGATCCATGTCCAACCCTGAGACACAATGAAAGTAATGTTAAGCTACGCAGGACACGAGGGGGGCTCACTGCCTCTGGAATGAACGAACGTACATGTGCCACCGTGTAAAAAAATATGAACCCTATAAACTTGTTTTTGGAGACCCTATACCCTTTTTTGTTGTTGAGAAAAACCCTATAACATTTTTTTTTTAGAATTATAACCTTTATTTAAAAAGGAGTTTAGAGTACATCAACTGGGCCATGAACTTGTTTTTAGGACGCCAGGGGGGCCTCACTGCCTCTGGAATGAACCAAAGTAACACGTGCCACCATGTAAAAAAATATGAACCCTACAATATACTCCCTCCGTTTCAAAATAGATGACTTCCATTTGTGTAGATATGGATGTATCTAGACTTGTTACACATCTAGATACGTCCGCATCTAGACAAATAGAAGTCATCTAATTTAGAACGGAGGGAGTACTATTTTTTAGGAGACCCTATAACTTTTTTGTTGTTGAGAAAAACCCTATAACCTTTATTTGGGCTACCGCACCCCAGACGGGCTCAATCCACGGACATGAGTCCACGGCGGAGCCATCATCACTCGGTAACTCGCCTTGTCTCAAAAACAAAAAAAAACTCGGTAACTCGCCGTGCCGTCGTCGTTCCCATTTCACTTCGAGTACACTCTACGTTTGGGTCCACCCCTCTTTACTCCACCGTCCCTCACAGCTCACGGCGCGCGCCCAGCCGAGTTGGTGGCGCATCTCCTCTGCACGAACTCCCCACCACCTCCGCCGCCGGCCGTCCCCTCCGCCACCCGCGTCGCGGCGAAATGGCCATCCCCGTCGAGGAGGCCATCGCCGCGCTCTCCACCTTCTCCCTCGAGGTAAAACCGCCCCGCCCCGTCCCTCTCCCCTGTTCCCCGCCTCGCGCCCGATCTGCTCGGACTCGACCTCGAAGAAGCGCTCCGCGGGAATGCGGTCTCCTCCGGGCCGTGGTGGGCTTCTACCCGTCCCTCGCTGCTCGAGTGGCGTCGCGAATTGGCCGCGGGTAGCTCGGGGGTTCGTGAGGAGGCTTGTGTTGTGTTCAGGGTTCAACGACCCCCGGTGAAATGCGGGCGTAGGGTTGCCGGTGCTGCATCGGCTTCGCGCTACTCCCAGTTGAGTTCAGCGTTTCATCGATTCCCTCGATTTAAACACTTAAAGAGGACTGGAGTGTAGCAGAGGTGTGTGTGTGCATTTCGATGCTTTCGTGAATCTAACTAGCCCCGAATGGTGGGCTGCTGCCGACCGCCCTTTAGAATTGGCTCCTGCGCTTGATTTCGAGCCCCTGGTTCAGATGAAATGTGGAACACTTGACGGTTTCCTTCCGGTGCACTCTGAGGTGAAATGTTGGACGACGTGACTGCTTCCCAGGAGCTGCTTTAGATAGAATAGGTCTGGCAGCGTGAGATTTGCAAACTGTTGCGCTTGTCGAGCTCATCTCCAGGCTAGTTCTCAGGTTTTTATATCTAGGAGTATCTGTTTGATTATTTTTGTAGGTATCCAAATTTATGCAAATTTGGAGCCTCACGATTGCCGTGGCTTCAACTGTGATACACTATTATGTAAAGTTCAGGTTCATGCTTATTGGGAGCTGATGTGGACTGGGTATAACCATGTTCGCTTAGGTGTTAGGCAGTTTGTTATACGTGGCCATACACTTCTTATATGTAGTTCTGCTGTGTTGACGCGTGTGAAAATTTCAGATCCTTCCATAACTACGACATGCTATATAGTTACATATTCTCTGCTGTGCTTGATTGCGAGCTTCTGTTGATTAAGTATATTTTACATTTCAGGACGAGCAGCCAGAGGTGCAGGGACTAGCTGTGCTCCTGTCAAGTGAGAGATATGCAACTAATAGTCCTATTGGTATGTGAATGCGATAATTTCTTTCATCTTGCTCATGCTTTGACACTAGTATGCACAATTGTTGACCTGATGCCTGATGGGCAGATGTCACCCACAGTCACAACTACAAAGCATGAATCTACCCATCCCATTGCAAGCACCGTGATTCATTTTCTTTGTTTTGCTACAAACAGAAGAATTGCTCAAGAAAGACTTCATTGTTTCAATTAATCTTGAGTTGACTATTGCAATCTAAAACTTGCACTTCTATGTTCAGAGTACAGTGATGTTGCTGCGTATCGTCTATCGTTAGGAGAAGATACAAAAGCAATCAACCAGCTGGTATGTAATTGCTATCTTGCTTGTTCTTGCATTGTGCATGACTTTTTTTTCCTTTCTATCAGTAGATATTTGGTCCCTTGTGGTTAGTTTTTTTGTCTCCATGTGACATACTTGTAACTAACTAATTCTATTCTGCCATTTGATCCATAGGTGTTTAGTCCCACTCTTTTGGGGCAGTTGTTGTATTTAAGTGATCTGTATGTGAATAACAATGTCTGTGCCATTACCGTCCTGTTTGATGTATAAAACTGTTGATTAAAGAATCAATCTTACTCATTGAAGTTTGTACTCTCGCCGCCGACCCAAAACATCCAATTCCCCCTCAAAAGCCAGAACACATATGCATACATGAACGTGCACCCAAACATATGCATAGGTATTTTTCCATGGCATCATCATCGCTATTGACTACGTATATAGTGTATATACTATCCACTCTTATCTCAATCACAACTATTCACAATTTTGTGTCTACTTTCTTTCTCCCATCACTACTTGATGAACTACATCACCACAAGTCCTCAACTTATCTAATGCCTGCATTATGAACACTAACTGCCCTTTCTTTTGTTTCGTTTTGTGATGGAAGAAATTATAATCAAGTAGTGAAGATTGCTGAGTTTATATGGGTATCAGCTGCTTAATAATAGCAACTGTACTGTAGCAATGCTTAAGTAGCAAAGTGCTCTTGGTGGTATATAACCTAAGAAAAAAGTTATGGTGTCAAGGACCTCGAAAGGATTGCATATTTTGATATGTTGTAGCTCAGTTTGTTATGCTCCTTTTTTTCCTATTTTGATCCTTTCTTCTGTTCACCTCTTAATGCAACTACATTTCTTCATGTCCCTTTAAATGAAAGTGCTTACCTTCTTTCTTCCAATCATGTGGATGAAAATGAACTGCAGAACACTCTGATTCAAGAGGGAAAAGAAATGGCTTCTTTGCTATACACATACCGGAGCTGTGTTAAAGCACTACCTCAGGTTAACTTCTGCTTACTCTGTCCATTCACTTATTTCCATCTAAATAATCGCTACATTATGCCATTATGCTGTTGACATCTGTAAAAAAGTTTCCCATCACTTTGTTTTTCTATCATATCAACGGCATAAGACAACAGTAAGTCACTGGTAATCCTGCAATGTTATCAACAAAGAAAGTAACTAATATTTCTACATTGAGTTCTTGCCTTGGCTACTATGTTCCAGTCTTCTGTAGTTCTCTCATTAATTTGTGACATTAACCTGCTATAACACAGCTACTCACTTTTCCCACTTCCTGATGGCTAATCAAGATATGTGCAAACATCTATTAGTTTATTATGTTGATCGAATCACATCCTCTTTGAGCTGGCTCTTGTTTGGGTTAATTAGTTTAATGACATTTCATCTTGTAGATTCTGGAACCAAATATTATCATTTACATTTATAGAGTATCTGTTTTGTATTGAGTTCTTTTCTCTAATGCTCATATCAGATTGTTCATAGACGTCTCCAAGTGTTGTATAAATTTCTCACCATTAAGTAAAGTATTCCCTACTATAGTCTTGACTGAGTATCATAGACTGTTGAACATTGAATGCAGCTGCCAGATTCAATGAAGCATAGCCAAGCAGATTTGTACCTGGAAACGTATCAAGTTCTTGACTTGGAAATGAGCCGTTTACGCGAAATTCAGAGATGGCAAGCATCTGCTGCTTCAAAGGTAGGACCTCCATTGTGTTTAATTCCTTTGGGTGTGAATGAGGTTACATGGCCAACATTTCATTTCTTATGCTTATATTAATGGGAAGCGAGTAAGAACTGTCCAAAGACCCCTGAAACTTGAAATACATGTACATAATTCCCCATTGATTTCGCACGGCATGTGTTCATACACTGATTTAGATTAGGACAAGTGTCCTGTTATCTTCAGCTATCAACTAACTTGGGTTTGACCCGCAAAAAAAAACTAACTTGGGTTTGGGTTTGGACCTATTTCATCCCCACATTTTCCTTGTGGTGCCTTTGTAACTTGTTAGCATTGGTCAGCAGTTCAACAACTTCAGAAAGTTTTCAGCATGCATTGCAGATTCTAACAGCATTTTGTCATGTGGTGCAGCTGGCAGCTGATATGCAGAGGTTCTCTAGGCCCGAGAGACTGGTCAATGGACCCACAGTAACTCATTTTTGGTTTGTTCTTTTGCCCTGGCGACTGTTGTTAAGTTTTCTTTCCGTTAAGAGAGACGATAATAATGTTTCTTTATTAATATTAATTGCACACTTGTTTACTCTAGATGTATTAAAGTATTACTCCCTCCGTTCCCAAATATAAGATGTTTTAGACTTTGTGCACATACACATGTACACAAATGTATCTAGACACATTTCATGTGTATGTTCACTCATTTGTGTATGTGTCTAGATTCTAGACAACATGTGTAACATCTCAAACATCTTACATTTAGGAACGGAGGGAGTAGATGAAGTGAATCATGATGAAATTGTGCTCTAAGTAGTCTGGTTCTGGTATCCAGTACTCTGTCTCTTGAATACCCACTTATAGGTCTAGCAGGCATGAACATAGATATTTCTGTCGTACAATTGCACAGAGCTGCTATAAATGGGATCCATTATGCACCATTCTGGCTTCCCAGAAGATTTTGGTATATGTTGTGATACTTCCTTAACCTATAGAGGAAAAATAGAGTTTCCAAGCTTAACCTATTTCCATTAATTGCCTTTAGAGCAGCATTCTTAAGGTCATGTTTTTTGTGTTGTAATTCAGTATAAGGTGTGTATTTATTTTTTCATTAATAATCAGTCATATGGTTTTATCTTGATGCTGCTCGTGTTGATTTCAATGCAGGTCTATGCTGAAACTGCTCGATGTCCTTCTACAGCTCGATCATCTTAAGAATGCAAAAGCAAGTATACCTAATGATTTTTCGTGGTACAAGAGGTACATGGTCATGCTTTGACTTTTAATTTCCAGATGACCTACCACAACCATTAATAACAAAGCTGTTCGAATGCATTAGCATTGACAACAAAACTCTCTTCTTAGGTAGGGTAGTCGGCAGTAGGGAATTAAGGATAGCTGGAGTCCACATTCACCTTCAGTATAGTTATGTTCTAGGTACTTCTAATAAGTAATTACATGCTAGCCTTTTCCATGTTTTTTTGCATGCATAATATAAGGCGAGGTATTTATTAGCTAGTTCAGGGATCAAGATACTAAAGAAAGTTTCAGTAACCTACTGAGTACATAGTAGTGAGATGATTGCATGAATGTTCTAGACTGCTTGAGCATTGCTTTAAGTGGCGACTGTAACTGAGTAAATCTTGCAACTTTCAACAGGCTGTAGTTACTACCGATACATATTGGCATATCAGATAGTTATGGTTCCACTCCCAACATAGTTTCGTGGATGCTGTAGTTGATAGTAAAAACGAAACCATTTATTAGTTAGTACCTCGGTTAGTTACTTTGGACCAGTCAGTCATAGCCACTTTACCATTTAAAGATTGAACTACTTTGCTACCTACCTATTAGAGCATAAACATGTACCAATGTTTTCCGAACTGATTTATATGGAAAATGCTAAATTTTATTTTCTTGGGATGTATGGTTTGAAGGTGCATCCATATTTGCGTATGTCTCTCTTCACGTGGATGTTTCAGTAATTTGTTATTACTTGCTCTTTGATGCAGAACATTTACTCAAGTAAGCACCCAGTGGCAAGACACTGACACTATGAGAGAAGAGCTGGATGATCTTCAGGTTTCTGAATTGCCATGTCATTGAAAATCAAAGTCACCATGACCATGGTTATTCTGCATATATTTTAAGTATTTTCAAGAATGGGCACCGTTTCACTTTTATTTAAAGAAATGGACTTAGAGGCCAATACCGACCATTGAGTCATTGCCATAAAAATATATAATGGCATCGATGCATTTTAACTTAATTTCTTGCTGCCATTTGCAGATATTTCTGAGCACCAGATGGGCCATCTTGTTAAATTTGCATGCCGAGATGTTCCGAACAAATACGTATCCTACATTCCTACTATCTCCTTTCCCTTTTTGAAATGACTATGCACGCGCTTTTGGCAAATTATTAGGAAAATAACACATGTCCGAGATAGATACCTTTGATATATCTACCAGACCACCACAAGGATCTTTGATGCCCATATTACAGAGGTTTTCCAGCTGGAGGGAATAGTATAAGCTACTTTACAGGATCTGACTGACGGAAAAATATTTCAGCTTCGTTAGGAGCATTGTAGGGATGCATCTCCGCATTTGACATTGTTGCTTATAATGCATGTATGTGAACAGTTGCAACAAATCGTTAGTGGTCATGTACAATTGTAGATGGCTGCTTAATCTTTTTTTGTAGAAATGAATCTTATCATTATGTACCTAGTTCGTACTAGAGCTACTGTTCTTGCATGTGGCTTTTATTTTCCTTGTCATCATGAGTTATGATTCCCTTGACTTTAAGAATAGTGTCGAGGACATTCTACAGGTCCTTATAGTATTCTGCGTGGAGTCAGTGGAATTAGACTTTGCTCTTCTTTTCCCTGAGCGTCATACCCTACTTCGTGTTCTCCCAGTTTTGGTTGTTCTAGCAACCTCGTCGGAGAAAGAGAGTGAGGCACTCTATAAGAGAGTGAAGATAAACCGTCTTCTAAGTATTTTTAAGGTTTGTTTATCACCTTTAAGCTGTTCAGTTGACCTAATTATTGCTTTTTAGAAAAAAAATTATCTACCGGTTTCTGCTTTCATGCCGTATTTACCATTTACTTACTATTACTCTCACATAATTTTTGCAGAATGATCCAGTTATTCCAGCCTTTCCCGATCTGCATCTTTCTCCTGCTGCAATCTTGAAGGAACTGTCATCATATTTTCAAAATTTCTCCAGTCAAACTCGTCTTCTTACTCTTCCAGCCCCCCATGAAATTCCTCCTCGTGAACTACAAGAATATCCTTTCTGCAAAGTCTTCTATGTTTTTGTTAACTGACCAGATTGAGTATTCGACAAATGTTGGCTTTAACCCAAAGTCTCAAACAGATGTGACTATTGTCCAACAAAAAGACTTATTCCAGTAAAGAAGATGATAAAATCGAACTAAATATTCTTGGAGATGTAAACACCATGACACTAATGAACTGTATTCACATATGGCAAGTTGTATCATGCTTTAAATTTCTTAACTAAACCACCTATCAGAGGCATTACTTGATTCTGAACCACATGGGAACTATCAGAGCTGAGCACGATGACTTTTCCATACGTTTCTCCTCTGCAATGAACCAGGTACATTATTGTCGTTTTGAGTTACCAGTAAAGTAATTGCAGTGCTGAAATTAATATCTCATGAATTGTCGTTACCAGTTTACACCTCTCCTTGATGAAAATAGTCGCAAACATTGTCTTGAACATTTCTGCGAACTGTACACAATACCTCATAGTGATGCAGCGCATGTGTTATTCATGTAGATTTAAAATAGTATTTTTTCGAAAATAATTTTTTTTCTTGGCTGATGACGCATATTTTCTTTGGTGGGCTGTGAGCTACATTGACAAGCTGTATTTTCAGATGATAATATTGAAGTCATCAGATGGTGCAGATAATGACTGGTCTAGAGAAATTAAGGGGAACATGTATGATACTGTTGTTGAAGGCTTCCAGCTTCTTAGCCGATGGACTGGCAGGATATGGGAACAGTGCGCTTGGAAATTTTCACGCCCTTGCAAAGAACCACCTGTTTCAGATTCTCAACAAGACTCAACGACGTTTTTTGACTACGAAAAGGTCTATTTTTTCTTCATAAGTAGCATTTGTAGCATCCATCGTGTCTTGCATTTTTCTTTCACTTTAAAGCTTGAATGACTACAGTATCATTTAAGTGAGTGGAGAAGGTGAACAAGTTGGAAAAAATAACAAACAAAATGTTATACCATAGCCATTCCCTCAACGAATAGCTGCTTGAGGTCTTAACCAGTTAATGCAACTTGTGACCGAGTGCCGTTTTATTTTGTGTCTCTAATTTGTTTCGCCCTTGTAACATCCTAGTGGTTTTTAAACAAAACATCATAACTTTTTTGTCATTCCATTCTTAATTTCATTCAGTTTTAGCTTTGTAATTTCAAGTGGCATGTTCTTATTTTGAACTGAAAGAGGCATGTTCTAGTTCAGACAACAGTTTTCATCTATTGTTTAAATCGTTTGCAATCTTGTGAATGCTGGAAAACTTAGCCTTGATGCAGCTATTTGCATGATTCTCTATCCCTGCTCCCTTGATTGTCCTGTGTATGTTAATTAAGCTTGAGATATGTGGGCACAAAAATGTTCCCACTCCCACATTTTCATTCCGAGACTAGCTGATCAAGTGTTTCTGTGCATGAGAGTACAAAGTAGTTTTCCTCGTTGGCATGCAAAGAGGGTGGCTAGTAACTGCCGTGGTCTCTCTCAAACAGATAATATGAGCATAAATTTTATGCTATTCATGTTTTTTGTAAAATCGTCTTTGTATTTCATAAGCCGTAAGAACGATTTTAAGTTTTTGTGATCATAACTAATTTTATTTACTATTTACAACTTGCGTGCAGGTAGTGCGCTGGAACTATACTGCAGAAGAACGAAGGGCTCTGCTTGAATTAATTGGTTACATAAAGAGTATTGGATTGATGATGCAACATTGTGACACACTAGTGTCTGAAGCTTTGTGGGAAACAATACATATGGAGGTCCAAGATTTTGTACAGGATAAACTAGACACAATGCTTCGTACAACATTTCGGAAGAAGAAGGACCTTTCTCGGTAACTTGCTCTGTCTCAATCATCCTTGTGTTTGCATTATATTGAGATTTCCATCCACAGCTCCAATAGTCTCAGATGGGTATCGGCGTATCGGTCTCTGTTTGACTGGCCCCACATAACAATGCATTTAGTTTGGGATTGGCATAGTCTCTATATGTGTTGTCTTTGTGATCAATATTTATTTTTGTGGTGAATCGTTCTTTCTAAATCGTGAAAATGTACTGAGGGAACCTTTATAATGTTTTGTTCATTTTTCTTCACTATTCTTTCAGGATTCTCTCTGATATGCGAACCCTCTCCGCAGATTGGATGGCCAACACTAGTAAGGCAGATCCTGAGCAGCGTTCGCTACACCAAGAAACTGAGGAAATGAGACAAAGCACATTTTATCCAAGACCAGTTGCACCAACAGCTGCACAGGTTCTTGTCTCTGCACCTGCTCGTTTACAGTAACAAAGACTAAATGGTTTAACATCGCATCCAACAGGCTAACGGCCTAGCACCTAACCTGCAGTATCATGTATATCAGCGTATTTTGAGCATTGGACATTTCTGCCATATCTTAAACTATTTGAGGACGTGAAGAAATAGAACCTATGCAAACTTGTGTTGTTTCTAACATGTGACGCCAGCAGCTCAAATTCGAACAACCCCAGATTTGAAGCTTGTAATTATAGGTGGCTAAGTGGCATTGATTTTATCGAACAACATTATTGTTCTATTGATTTTCAATAATATAAAAGGTATAATGGTGTAAATTAAACCAAATCCACTGACTGAGCCACCAGAGACTAACTTCTTTCTAACCAGCTCACGGGAACTTCCAGTATTCTGGTTACAGCCCCTATTTACTTTTTGCTACTACAGTGTACTATTCTGATGAGGAGATAAATGGGTCAGAGTCATAGTTGAAATGTAAGTCATGTATCACTTACCATCACCTGAGAAATCTCAAATAATTTGTAGCTAACATGTATCTAGCCTTCTGGGTCTTCTCGAAAGGTGATTTTGTTTCCTCTTCACTGTAAACCTATGTATGTCCTATTTGCACTAACATGAAATAAAATCATAGAGTAAAATAATTGTTGGTTCTACTTATTTTTATACTTTTGTTTGTGATATGTTGATGGTTTTCAGAAAATCTTTCCCTTTTTTTTTCTTGGTGAAAAGTTTGAGCAATTTCCCAAGGAGTGAGTTGACTAGAATCCTATTTCAAATTATAAAATGTTTAATTTTTTAGTTTTACATCTTGCTGTAATTTTTTTATGGTTAAGAATATTTTGTTTACTCTGGTAATGATTTCTAACTTCTTTTTCTGTTTTCAAACGTCTTGCAGATTCATTGTTTGCAATTTCTCATCTGTGAACTTGTATCTGGTGGTAATCTGAGAAAACCTGGAGGGCTATTTGGGAACAGTGGTTCTGGAATACCCGTGGAAGATCTTAAACAGCTAGAGACGTTTTTCTACAAGCTCAGTTTTTTCTTGCATATTTTGGACTATACAGGTACCTGTTCTGGGTTGAAATCAGGAATAGCAATTGTCGTATGCGTGCAGTTACTGCTGTACATTTGTTACATTTCTTGCGCACACTACTTGGTGATAATCAACTTCTAATCTTCTATATTGTATTCATTGGAAAATACATTCAATTTATTCTAACTCCTTCTATTATTATAGAATACCAATCTAAATTTGGGAAGTTCATATTTAGTGTTTGTCATTTCCTCCCGTTTGTATAATGTAAATAACGTCAACTTCTGTGGACACATGCAGCAACAATTGGTACGCTTACTGATCTTGGATTTCTTTGGTTCAGAGAGTTTTACCTGGAATCTTCCCGTGTTATCCAGGTGCAGCATTTTTGCATTGCTTAGTAAAGTATAACTAAATTCAAAATCATAGCAAGTATTAATGAGATTAAGATATAATTTTGAATTTTAACCTTTGTGGTGTCCTGGTGTTACGATTGCCACATTGAATCTTTGGCAAGTTTCCCATTCCTTTTTGTTTCTTTTTCATTGTTTATGCGCAACTTAGTTCTCCAAGTCCTATTTGATTCATGATCATAATTCTAGTTTAATTCGGATTAGGGCAAAAGAACGATTGCACAGAGAAGCTTGGAGAAGCATGGTGAATAGTGAATACTGACATATACAATGAGTTGAGGACACTTAGTTTAGGATATCATGTGATACTTTTGTAGTTATCTGTATATCAGATCGCACAAATAAGACTCAATTACAAATGAGATAGCAATGCGCTGATTTTGCAGTGGGCATCAAACTATTCACTACAAAAATACCAACCACCTTTTCAAGTTCTTAATTCTTACTACCATTGCACGAAGGGAAAATTTGCTACAAGACACCATTATTTTGTGTCCTTTGCTCAAACACACTAAACTTTTGTGGATTTGCTGAGTACCATTACAATTTTATGGTCATTTGCTACAACACACCAATTGTACTAAAATGGAAAGGGGAGAAGTGGCCCGCAGAGCAGCGGGGTGGGGCGGGGAGCCACCGACCGGCTTGATCAATAACATACGTGAATAGCTAGCTAAAGCAGATCGATTCCATTGAGGTTTGTGCCTGCTTGCTTAGCTGATTCGTGCGTGCGTTGTCAGAATTCTACGAGCAGCTTTTGCTGCGTATATTCTCCGGAAGTCTGCATCATGAAGATCAGGCCTACGCCGACATCAGCTCCCGGCCGCTGCAGCAAGGTTAGCATGCGCGTGGCGTGGTTAGCAGCGACCGGACCCGGGGTGTCGGCGGAGCGACGAAGTGTCAGGGCGACGGATGGCGTGATCGCCGACGCGATCGAGGTCGACCGAGCGGCGCTGTTTTGGCCAGGTGGCATGGTCGCTGGCGCAATCAAAGGTCGCCGGGGCACGACGCGAATGAGACAAGTGGGTTACGCGGACGGCCATCTAGGACGGGTAGTGCAGCGGCGGAGCACCACGGCTGAAATGCGTGACAGTATATAGTTTTACATTTTTACTTGATAAGTTGTCATGGAAAGGTTTTTAATCATTGTACCAATGTAAGGAGCGTGAATAGTAACATACCTATATATCTGTGATGGTGATTTACCACTTCCAGTAGAGCCTTTTGTTGACTGGTGTGTTTTCCGATTTCCAGTTTGCCTTTCGAGAATAAACTAGCGAATGCCCTACCTGTCGAGACATACTGCGAAATAACATATGTAGGCAGCAAAAAGTGTTGTCAACTTTAACTCAACATACTAGATCATGCTTACCTAGTCGTTGCAATTAGCGAAGGTTGTCACTCCATATTTTTGTTTATACAGCTTATGGTTGTGGACTGTTCACACTAATTTACTTCTTGGTGGCAGTTTTGTTCATACTAATTTACTTCTTGGTGGCAGTTTTGTTCATACTAATTTACTTCTTGCTGGCAGTTTCCAATCGAATGTTCTCTCCCCTGGATGCTGGTGGACCATGTCATTGAATCTCAAGATGCTGGTCTTCTTGAAAGCATTTTGATACCACTTGACCTTTACAATGACTCTGCTCAACATGCACTGACTTATCTCAAACAGAGATTTCTCTATGATGAAATTGAAGCTGAGGTAACCAATTACAATTGTCGCATTTGCCCTTTTCTAGTCTGTACTGCTATATTTCCAGTCTGTACTTGTTATGTTCAACAGATAAAATAACATTTGTTCATTTGTGCGGTAAGTAACTAGTCTAGGATCTCAAAGTATGTGTCATCATATAAAATGGAACGCAGTGGAAGGAGAATGATGTTAAGTAGAAACTAATTTTATATCACAATTATGCTTCCAAGGAAGGGGGTTCAGCCGTCTTCAACTCCTGTCATTGCATTTATGCTTTTTTCATGGAAGGTAGAGGAGCCGAAGAATATGTGCAATCATTTTCGCCTTTTTATTAAGCATCTGTGCAAATTTCTTAGAAAAATTGCTATCACACCCTGTTCCTTCTCATTACTCTCTAGCTTTTTTCTAACTGAACCATCTCCTTCCCTTCTCACAACCTCTATAAATAAGAAAGTATACTAAGGCAAACTCATGATTCTGATATGATCTGATCTGATCTGATATTGTTTTAATCTGTACTAAATGATGTGCTGATATGTAAACTGGTGTTATGTACATGTTTGAATAAATTTCCATAATCACCTTAGATATTCTCATTTACCACGATGATTTTTTGTCTTTTATTAGTCTATACCCTAGTACATATACATTCTTACAATAAACTCTGGCACTGAGCTAAAGTGTTATATTATCTTCTCATTGTCACTTACAGGTGTAACTATCTGGACACACCTCGTGTAATTATGTCATGTCCCGTCCCTCAGTAACAACCATACTGTTTCTACCACATTTCAATTTTCAGTAATTTTACCGCTTGCAGTTAAAAAATTGTATGCATGATTGTATGCTCACCATTAGTGTAATACCAGAGCCCATTATACTTTGGGGGATGAACATGGTTAGGTGTAGAAACCTAGTCGTCGCTATGGGCTGGAAGTACCTGAAACTTTATAATATTTGAAACATCTTACCAGTGTCTCATGTGTGCTGATTTGTAGGTCGATCTTTCCTTTGATCTTCTGGTTCAGAAGCTTAATGAGATCATCTTTACATATTATAAGAGTTGTGCCGCAAGGTATACCTTTTCTTTTCATTTTACCTGTGCACCGGTTGACCTGAGATGCCTTTTTGTTTTGTACTGATGAATCCCTCCTCCCTCATATGCAGTACTCTTCTTGATAGTTCATTTACCTATGCATGTGATGATGGTGAGAAGTACTCTGTTAAACCCTTGAGATTTGATGCCATTTTCAAGTTAAGAAGAGTCATGGTAAGTGTTTATTTGGTATTGTTTATGTTAAGCTTTCAGTTTCTATTGATTAAAAGCAGTTATTCATGCAATCATGTGCATTTAAGAATCATATACCTTTTTTCTCCTCTAAATGCTAAGGATCCTTAAAACCTAATTGGTTAATTACATACTGTTTTTGATAACAGATTGTTTAGAAATCTACTTTCCTATATTTTGAGTCACGTCACTTTTTCCAAGTTTGTTGTTTACATTGGTAGTAGTGCCCACCCATGAGAGATATTGCACATACTGTAACTATAAGGCTGCTAGTGCCAAGGGCACTGTTGTTGGATGTCATATGGAGTTATATTTTTATTTTGTTATGATATACACTATGTATGTTGTGATTTCTTAAATTTGCATGCACAATCTAGACTTCGCGGGTTTACGTTTCAATTGTCTTTCACAGCTTTGCTTTTAGCCTCTGAACCAGTATTGAATATTTGACCTTAGGTCCGTCCTCTGACTTTGAGTCAAGGACGCAAGATCATCTGATTTCATGCTCAATTTATCTGCCTTGATTTAACATTTTCATTTCAGGCTACAATTTGTATGGTTTTTTATTTAGCACGCGCACTGTTACTGAATCAGTTCATTTCACATCTCAGATTTTAGGGAGGACAATTGACCTAAGAAGCCTAATTACTCAGAGAATGAACGCACTGTTCAGAGAAAATATTGATTTCCTACTGGCGCGCTTCGAAAATGGAGATCTATGTGGTGTTGTGGTAAGCTTCTCTTTTATTTTGTACTACCTCTCATGTATTTAAATTCAATTGCATCTTTTAAAGCAATTTACCTATTTGTTTGGAACATTGACTTTGTCTTTCAAATTAGGAACTGCAACAACTATTGGATATTTTGGAGCTTACACATCAGTCAATATCAAGATATCTTGAATTGGATTCTTACTCTCTTATGCTCAGTGAGATGAAAGAGAACCTTTCACTGGTTTCATATTCGAGTCGTATCTCCTCTCAGGTTTTTGGCCTTTACCATTTCACTTCCATGTGTAATTTAAGCAATAACATTTTATATTGACATGCCTGGTAGCCATGACCTGTAATTTGTGACTTGTCTTAGCTTATTCTTCCTTTGGCTGGACAATTCCCTAGTTGTTGATTTTTGTTAAATTCTTCGGTTGCGCAACTAGTTAATGATGTATTATTTGGTGGTAATTACATATGAAAGGCAGATCCTTATCTTTTTTTTCTGGGAGGTCACAGTATCAGTAGTAGTATTGCAATATGATATACATGTTTGTGCCTATCCTGCAAAAACTGCTGATTAATCCTGTTAAACTTCAATCCTAATTTGTATTTTTTGTATCAACCCAGATATGGAATGAGATGCAAACGGATTTCTTGCCCAATTTCATCCTATGTAATACCACACAACGGTTTGTTAGATCATTAAAAGGAGCTAATCACTCCTCTCGGAGATCAAATGCTTCTACTGGGAAGCCTTACTTCTACTGCGGATCACATGTAAGCACCTTTGATTAAATCTATCGCTTGCTATTTCCAGTATCTGTTACAGAATATGCCCTTGCCATTTCCAGTATTTGTTTTACATGTGATGATGCAAGTGTTAGCATCATGGACTAATGAGCAACTCTGGAAATAAGGCATTTTAGAGATTATTTGGATATGCTGGGATGTTCGTATACTACAGAATGCAAATTCCAAGATATGGCATCATTGCATCTCATACTTTGTGATGTTCTCATACGTCCAAAACGTGTTACACTCTTTATCTGGCAACATTCTATCCACCATGGACCTTAATCTCTACTACACCCTCTCGTTATCTTTGTAGGATTTGACCATGGCATACCAGGGTCTCGCTGGTCTGTACCGTGACTTCTTTGGGATCCCTCACATGTTTGCAGTTGTTAAACTTCTCGGTTCCAGATCATTACCTGGCATTATCCGTGCTTTACTGGATCATATATCAAGTAAGGTGAGTGGTATAACTTGTAACTCTATAAGGTATCATGCACGTGAAGGCACACTATCCTAATAAGCAAAGTAAATTAGTGGATGGAAATATGCTTGAGTGCTGTCATGACAGCTGTGTCTCTGATAACCAGAATACTAGGAAGGCAGAACTAGAAGAGACACGAAGCTTACTAAGTAACTGATTATTTGCTCTTCCTGTTCAGATAACAGCGATGGTGCCAAAAATAACTGCATTGCAAGAAGCACTACCAAAATCTATTGGACTTCTTTCATTTGATGGTGGTATATCAGGTAATATATTAGCTGGCGGCAGTAGGAGTTCCAAATCCCAGTGGGAATGGGCTCCCGTCCTGGCTTTCTGCAATACCTGCCTGCAACATAACATAGTTCATAATGTTTGAAAGGACTGAATCCAATGCAAATATGAGATAGCATTGGACCATTGATGATAACACTGCATAATGAACCCAATCCTGCCTAGGTGTCATGCATTGCCTCTCATTTATGTACAGTTGCCCAGTCCGTTCTACTTGATTTTATCTAGGCAAACTAAGTTTCCGTGGAAGTTTCATTTTAGATGATGTACTAGTACTATATGGTATCTCCTCAGGAACATAGGGCTACATAAGGAGCATAGTTTTCTTGCTACTAACTCGGTACATTGTCAGTGTGGTTCTGAAGTAGTAGAATCTAATCTATAGCTGCTGTTATAAGTTAATAATATTTTCTTAGCATAAAATAGGATGGTTCTGAACAATGTAAGTTTTGGCAGGTTACTTTGGTAGTTAAACTCTTCTTATTTTAGTTCGGAGAAGAATGAAATGTATGGTGCATTTATTATAGGCTGCCAGAAGATAATTCATGAAATATTGACATGGGAAGCGAAATCAGATGAGAAAATCGAAGTTCTTCATGATCTTAAGGAAATTGGAAGTGCTTTGTATTGGATGAGCCTTCTGGACATTGTTTTGGTGAGCAATATTTCTGTAGGCAACTTTGTGGGTTTCTTAGATTGTCAAATTGAATATTTGCTGCTTTGCTTTATGCTATCCTTCGAATGCTAGTCTACCCTGTTATGTAGGCTTGTATTTAGCATTGGTATTTTAATGAAGCAGCTGAAAGGGACCTTTAGTAGAGAACTAGCACTTTGCAGTGCACCTATTGAGTAGCTGAATGGCACCTATTGAATGGTATCTTTAGTAGAGAACTAGCTAAGGTCCTTTGATCTCAGCGCCTGAGAATATTAAGTGAAAAGTCGTATTGTTTACTTGAGTCATTTGTATTTTATCAATAGCAGATGGATTTCCCGAGGAAACTTGGTCACCTCGCGCCAATTGTACTGCTGGACCTGTTATACTACTTACGCATGTTAATGTTTTTGTCCGTTCCACGTTCGTCTAAGTTGTTTGATTTATAAACACATCGTTGGTCTGCGTTCTTTTTTTTTTTGAGATAATGGAAGCTTTTATTACGCCAGCCTATGCATCATAGATGCATACGGCCCAGCATCCTTTCTTATGTAATCAAAGGTCATCGGTTGTGTTTTATTTCTGGTCTGTCACTTTTTCTGCCCCTCTTGTTTTGTACTGTTATAAAATATTCTATTTATCTTACTGGTCCGTGATTTGTTTCTCCAATAGAGACAAATCGACACTACACAGTTCATGCAGTCAGCTCCATGGTTGGGATTGGTTCCAGGAAATGATGGGCAAGTGAAGCAGGCCAACTCTGATAATACTCCATTTACCACATTGCTAAGTGCTGCCACCAATGCCGTTGCATCAAGTCCAGCATGCTCAAATCCATCTTCATTTCTTGTCATGTCAAAGCAGGCTGAAGCTGCCAGTAAGTCCATATTTATATGTCTTAAATGATATTTTTTGCTTTCCATCTTTCCAAAAAAACAAAGGTCTGTGGACACTTACCCTCCAGACTAGGCATCTCATTTTGAATAATGCTAGTTAGCCCTTGCTCCCGTCCCATCCAAGCCGGACCTTAGAGCACGCAAATCTGTGTTTCTCGTATCTACTAATTTTACCATGTTACAAGTTTAAAGTTTAAACTAAACATTTCCCCCCACAGGCCTATTATACAAGTCAAATCTCAACTCAGGGAGCGTGCTGGAGTATGCTCTTGCTTTCACAAGTGCTGCCCTGGATAGACATTACAGCAAATGGAGTGCAACTCCAAAGACAGGTTTTATTGACATAACCACATCGAAGGACTTCTATCGTGTTTTCAGCGGTCTTCAGTATGTAAGTAAACCATAAGACACTGTTCTGTATATCTGTGCCATCCTCATCATTGACAGGCTTTTAGCTGCAGCTGCTTAATGTTTGTTTCACCTGTTTACAAGATAACTGCTTAGATGACAAAATCATATCTTGTTTCTCTGTAGCCTCCACCCTATTCCCATTTTGCTCTACTTTCTTTCGTATTGCGTGCTATTTCCTCCGGCATGGCATAGAACTTCAGAGCTATGGATGCTTTTCTTTTATGTTTCTAGCGTAATTCTGGTGATTCACCCTTTGCTGTGACTGAAAAAGTAGTTTTGCTTCTTATCCAGAGCTACTTGGAAGATAGCATTACCAATCCTTCAAAGAAACGGGAAATTTTGGGCGACTCTGTAGCATGGGCTGGCTGTACAATCATGTACTTGCTGGGGCAGCAGCTACATTTCGAGCTTTTTGATTTCTCTTATCAGTTCCTCAACGTGGCAGAAATAGAAAACACGACGGTTTCACTCTACCAATCTGGAGATAGGAGCAAGAGCCCAAATATTTTCCAGGTGAGACAATTTCCTACTGTCTTGAAGCTAAAGATTCTCTTAATACTGTCCGTGATTTTGAAGGTTCACATTGTTTTTGCATATGATGTGTGTGAGAAGGGCTACGAGACAATCCTTGAAGCGATGAGGAAGGCTAGGAGGCTGAACAACCACGTGTTCTCCATGCTGAGAGCGCGCTGCCCCCTCGAGGACAAGGTTGCGTGCGCTATCAAGCCAAGTGGGGCGCCCCTTCACCGCATGAAGTTTAGCAACACAGTTTCTGCGTTCGAGACGTTGCCGCAGAGAGCAAATGCATAGCACTAGGCCGATGCGTCCTTTCTTTCTGATCCTATCATGTATGTATGCGAGCTTGTATGTGTGTGTCGTCATGGACCTAATGTGTGTATATATATTTATGTAACTGTAGTCATAAACTCGGGAGCTAGGCGGATGTGAACTTGGGAACTTGAACAAAATACCTTGTGTGTCCAAGCTGGAGTGTTTAGCGTAAAACTACCACTTTACAAACTAAATCACAAAAACATACCACTTTTGCCCCGAATCACAAAAACATACCACATTTGCCCTGAATCACAAAAACATACCACATTTGTGCAAATCACGTTTCAGAGCGAATTGACACGAAACCTGACATCGCGGACCCACCTGTATTAACTCACCTGGTGGTGTTCTTTCCTTAGCTGTATCTCTGGTCTCAACTGTTAAGCTCTTACAGGTGGGTCCGCGATGTCAGGTTTCGTGTCAATTCACTCTGAAACGTGATTTTGCACAAATGTGGTATGTTTTTGTGATTCAGGGCAAATGTGGTATGTTTTTGTGATTCGGGGCAAAAGTGGTATGTTTTTGTGATTTAGTTTGTAAAGTGGTAGTTTTACGCTAAACACTCTCCAAGCTGCATCTGATCCTACATAATAGGTGCTGACATGCATTGTGTATCCAAATATTGCTAAAGGTTATGTGACCAATTTGTTGTTACTGGTATGCGCTTAGCATCAAAAGTAGGTGTTAAGATATCCACATACTACCACTGGTAACTGTTGCTGGCTTAGGTATTTTCATACAGTTCGCCCGCCAGCAATCTGCCATTCAGGCCAAGGCATTCAGCCTGATGTTAGCGTCCCAGATTGCAGGAAGGCCAAGGCATTCAGGCCACAACATCTGCCATGCAGACATGGCTGCAGTTTCATGCATCACGCAACGCAAGCTTGTACATGTACTCGGAAGCTTCTGTGTTAAAATAAAATAGCAGCACCCATATTTGCAAGTGGAATTTAAAAATGAAAGCAGCCAGCTAAAGGAGGTTATCATGACCTGCTGGGATCAGTGAGGTAACCAGTAATGTTTCAGAGTTTCATGGGCCTTCAACAGTTCTATTATTCCAAGGCGTGCCCGGCTATTGCTCCATGTAATGGTTCAGGTAAAGCTACTTGAGTTCCGCATGAATAATGAATTTACCGATAAGTACAATGCTATGGTAATTTTTTTTCGAGAATCAATGCTATGGTAATTCATCGGCCGAAAACATCACAAGTCATGTACATTTGCTTGCAACAGAGATAGTCAGTCGTCTCCTAGCCAAACTCAAACCTTCGACCTCAAGATATAAATACCACCGATGAACAAGAAACTGAAAATGAGCTTTGACTCTGAACTCGCGTCCAATAATTAGGTGCTGGATCTTGTATATTTACACTGGCAGCTGGTAACTTGCCATCTGATCACTGAAAGTTGCGGCGAATAGTATCAGATCTTGTCGGAGAGACTGGCCATCTGAGAAACCGCGCTCTTGAGGCTCGACAGGTGTGCCGTGAACCTGTCCCTGAGCTCTGCCGAGTCGGTTCCGTCAAGGGCGCTCCGCATGACCTTGAGACCGTTCTGCAGCAGCGCCATCCCTTCGGCGATCCCGTCCGGCACCTTCCTCTTCTTTGCGTTGACGCCATTTGAAACCACCGCTGTAGCTTTTTTCTCGGTCTCTGGAGCTGGTGGAGTCTCAGAAGTTGTTTCAACAACCAGTTTCTTCTTCAGCGCTGTGCCCTCTGTAACCAGAAACCGGGTCTGCTCTTGGGACCATTTGTCGGTGCCTCGTAGGGCAGCCTCTTTCTGAAGGAAAGCTCTCAGCTCCGACATGAACCCGTTCTCGTCAATGTCCACCCCCGTGTTTGCATTGTACGAAAGGGCGGCGTCTCCGGGATGAATCTCCAGAGCTGCATGAAGGACGTGCGGGCAGCGAAGTATCCGAAGGATCCCATCGCGATATGGATGAGCGCCCAGTGCCGTTCCCTGACCAGGAGATGGTATAGATCAGGCATGGCTGAACAGAGCGCGTTGGCGTCAGCTTCAGTAGTGTTCAGGTGGCCGAGCATCGACATAAAGGAAGCTAGAGACGGTTTGCACTGAGATAGCAGCGCTGCCTTTGGATTATCGGAACTGGATGTGAAGAGGGCGTGCAGTTCTAGCGTTAGCTTCTCCATCTGATAGAATGCGCAGAGACGCCTCACTTTCGAGATGATATCCAGTATGGAACTGATGTGCTGGGCAAGGTGATCCTTGCTGCTGTCAGGTGCAGTCCTATACAGATTAATGAGGGAGAAGCTGAACTTAAAGATAGCTGTAATACTCTTCCCATCTACGGCGCTGCAGTCCTTTATTTCGCTGCACAACAGAAAGAAGAGCATAAGAAAAACAGCATCCTGGCATCATATATACTTGGTAAATACAACGGGAGAAGGGACTTACCATCGTTGCAACGCAGAGGCTAGAGCATGTACAGGAAGACCTATTACACCCGAACTAGAAGTTGGCAAATCAGTCGCGCCATGATTCTTCAAGTAGCTCTGTAGATACCAGGCAAAAGATGTGAACAACTGTTTCACAGCCCGCGCCTTTACGCCATCCGATAACGAATCAAAAGGAAACCCTTCCATCAACAGTGCCAAATGCAGGATCGATGATTTGGGAGAGTTATGATCGTTCAGCACAGAGGTATAAGTCTGATCAATCGTCGCACAAGATGCATAGCTCAAGATGATACAGGATGCACGTGCAACCTTCCGCAAAGCACTGAGAGGCGCAAAACGTTCTCTGGGGACGCTACAGTCTTCAACAGAAGAAATAGTTGATTGATTAAATAAGCCGAAGCTTCATTTTCAGCATAGCGCATGAAGAAACACCATAGCTCTGTTAGGACTTCCAAGCAAAGGAAATGGGGATGGAAAAGGCTCTCAAGTAGGAAGGCTTCCAACTCATTCCAAGCAGCACCTGAAGCGGCAGCAGCAATCATATAAGTCTTCAGGGCTTGTATGAGGAAAGTATACACAGGTTGCCAGGCAACCACAGGAGGATGGTCAGCACCATAGAATGTAGCAATTTGGCAGCCAAGGACAAATGAGTAGACATCTTCCAATGTTAAGGTATTAAGAAGAACAGGTAGCTTTTTAGATAATTCGATGACCATCTCTTCTCCCAAGTTTGGGGAAATATTGAGGAAGTGCAAGAACACAATAAGTTCAGCAGGTAAAAGTGCTCTGTTTCTATTACCAACATCAGGATCCACAGAGAAAATGCAAGCCAATGAAGTCAAATTTATCTCTCTCTGATCATCCTGCACAATTTGAGCTGGGCTGTTAGCTTCTTCATTTTCTAAAAAATACTGCACAATCTGGCATTTTGACTCCAGTTTTACTTCTGATGACTTCATAAGTGTGTCTAGTAAAAGAAAGGAGCTAGGCTCCAATAGTTCAACAAGTGCCTCATTTGCTGCCTTCAACAGGGGATCTCTGCTGAATAAAATACTTGAGGATGATATCACCAACACACACCTGATTATGTCCTTATATATAGTCAGTGCTTCAGATGGGTAAACAGAACAAATCCTTACAGCATTTATTAAGAAAAATTTGATTGGTAGGAGTGCCCTTCTAGCTTCCGAGATACCAAGGACTTCTTGTAGCGACATGCACCATGTATCTGCAGCAACCCTCAGAGATTCGACGACAAGAGATATTAGGGTCGAGACGATATCACTGACACTTACTTTTACTTCTATCAATCCTTTGCCAAGTTGCAGTAAGGAAACTACACCCTTCCATGATACATTCAATAAGGCCACCTGGCTTCCACCACTGGATGCTGCATATGTTCCTATTTTACACAAGGTCTGAATAGTGCATGTTGTAATCCTGGTCACATCACTAGTAAGATCTGGTACCTCGTGTTTCACAGTTGTACCTTCTGTAAGCATGCTCATTCTGCTTATATCTGACTTTGCAGCCTCACAGTATGCTCTGCACAGCTTAATGGTTTCATCCAGAAAAACAGGTGCAGCCTTGGCAAAATGTGCTGCAGCTCCAGGAATTATCTGTCAACAGATATCTATCAGAGGGAATTGCTGCAACATTAACATTTCAATATGGTATATACCATTGCCTTTTAGTATGATCCAATGCAGAAAAATCAATAAAAACTTAGTCTGTTGAAGACATGTATTAGTCAAGACCATGAAAAGTCTTCCGTTTTTAAGGACGCAAATCCAACATTTTCACAAAATAGCCCACTTGAAGTAGCTAAAAGAAGCATGGTTAAAAAAGGTGCACCTAGGCGCTAGGAGACAGAAAAACGCCTAGTGCTTGGCCGTGCTATGTGTGCGCTTAAGGCGACTAGGTGAGATAGACGCTGGGCAGAGGCAAAACTAGGAATTAACGCCTGGCTCTTTTTTGAACCTTGAAAAAATGTGTAAGTAATTTGAGTCTGGAAAGGTCTAATCAGTGACATCGTGTGAGAGGTAACATATCTACTTTAACAAGCAGCACATTATTTCCATTCTTCACTTACATACCGTTGTTACATAATTTTCAGGAGGGAGGAAGCTAAGATATAAAACTATTTAGAGGACATAAAATCTAATGGGGTGATTATAAAACGAAATAAAGTGATTTAGTTCTCAGAAAACGTAGCTTTCTTCCATGCAGCTTACACAAACCTCTTCCCACTGCCTATGCTAGTTAGCCAGTTAATGCAACACTTGCAGAAGATTGGGGATGTTACCTTGTCGACTATTGAGCTTTCCGCGAGTGTTAGCAATTCCGAAATAAAATCACCAGTAGTATGCACCACATCAACAGTAATGCATTTTGCCGCCATTGGAAGCAGCTTGATAGAGATATTTAAGGTCAGTGAAATTATCTGCAGTCAAGGAGTTGAATCTTCATAAGAATTATTTAGAGAGAACCTCTACCACGTGAATTAAAAAAGATGCAATGACACTCCAGACGAAAAAGCATTTGACTGCAAACTTAAAAGAACATCTTAGTGGAGAAATTTGTCAATTAATACTGTTATACCGTATACCTTATATCGCCTGTATCTAAATATAAAGTGTTTGTCTTGTAAGGATTCATACACATTTTCTTTGTGCTATACCTAGATTCATGTGTCCATACATGTGTCCATACAATAAGATGTGATGCCCATAGTTTGTTCAAGAAGTGCAATATAGGTCCCAGTGACAGCTATACAGAACAAGGTGAAATCACAAATAAGGCAGGATCAATAGTTTAGAACTTGGGGTACTTTAGGCTATAAGATATCTGGAGGTCGGAGAAGCCTTAGCCCCGCGGAACATATTCTGTTAACCAAGCTATCCATTTCTAACCAAAGGAGCACAAACAAGCCGAACAAACTTAAAGGTGTAGATCCCTCAACCTCTAGGCATAAGCTATTGTGCTCTTCCTCCTGAACCGCTTCAGATTCATCAATAGATTCGACGAACCAAGTGAGATGCTTCCCACACCAGGAGCTGGCCTGGTACAGAAACCGTTGATTCAGGAAGATAGCAGATACACAGCTATGGTTGGCAGGTCAAGTGAAGCAGAACTGCATTTGAAAAAAAAAGGCAAGAGGTACCTTTGCGCCAAGAGTAAGAAATTGGCCCAGACAGGCGGCTGTATCTGACCCGGTGCATTTCAGAGCAACCTGCAGAACTGACTTGTGTAGTGTGCAGTGTGATACGCCTGAACATGTGGAGTCATCCCAAGATACCTAAGATGCCGTTAAGGGAACACACACAACCAGTGGCGGAGCTCCCCTACGGGCGAGGTCGGGCGGCCGCCCGACCTTGATTCTAGCAAAGTTCACGTATACGTATACGTATTTTGAATCAGTGGCACATTGCACTAGCACGCGACCAACCAATGAACGATCAAGGAGAGCTTAGCTAGAAGAAAATCCAATAAAAAATAGACTAGAAGACACAACGCACACTGTTTTGACTGCTTCATGTTTTCTTCTCAACCAAAAGACATCATTAGTAGAATGGTAGTTAGCTTATTTTACCAGTCAGTTATATCATGTATCTTCAGCTCTTCACTCGGCTACTAGGCGAAATTTTCTTTGTTTCCCAAATTCTTAGTTAAGGATTTAATAGCATGATTTGTTCACTCATTTTTTCTTTAAATTCTTATCTAATCAGTTAAAAAATCGTCTCATTTTATTATTGGTATGTTTCTAGGATCTATATCTATTTTAATATGTCTCTATTTTTATTGTACTAACTGATTATGTTTAGGATTCTATTAAATATTAATGTGTCAAGACTACATTGATTTTTTTTGTATCCAACATTGATATTTTACACTTTAGTGTTCGCCCGACCTCAGTTTTTTTCCGTCCTCCGCCACTGCACACAACGAAAGTGACAGCAATTACTTAAAGGCATGTATCAGATTAGTAAGTGATGGAGGGACTCAGAATCACACCTAAATAAATTAACAAAACGGGGAAAGGATACAGCAAGGCTTTCCAGTATGAGGCCCAGATCATCGGCAGAAAACTGGGAAGACCTCTCAAGCTGGTTGATAAGGGCGATCCTGTTCTCCAAAACCTGTTGTTAAGACCAGCAGAAGTTAGCGCACAGCAATTGATTGTACGACATACCCATCGAAATTTAGCCTCTAATCGCCGTGCTGAATAAAATCATGTGGTAAACCGCTGCCTAGAACCACACAAATCGAGCAGGGTGATCACCAATACAGACAGGAGGGCCGTCACGGGTACCACCAAATTCCAGCTAAGAACGCCCGCTCCCGAACCTCCGGTTGGCAATGCAACCGAATCCCGCTGTCGCACGCGCGCGCGCGTATCGAGCCGGAGCGCGGCCGCGGAGCCTCAAACGGAGTAGGTAAACCCTAGAGAGGGGGCGCGGAAATGGACGGCCGCGAGGTCGACGAAGGGACGCGCGCCGGTTGGGGGTGGGGGGAGATGACTCACCTCGGAGGTCTTGATGGCTTCGAGGAGGGGTACCAGCTCGCTTCTCCCCCTCTCCTCCGCCTTGCCGCCGCCGCCGCCGCCATCGCCGTCGATTTCCATTCCTCTCTCTCTCTATCTCCCGGCGCGCGTAGTGGCTTCCCTTTTCCCGCCCCGCCCCGCCCCGCCGCCTTTGTTGGGCCGCCGTCTGGGCTTCTTCGATGCTGTGCAAATTTGGCCCGATAACAGCCCACAAAAACGTAGCACCGTTTCCCGTTTCGCTGAAGGATTTAAATCGTGGGCTCGGCCCATTTAACTGCCTTCGCTCGTTCCGCCTCCCATCTGCTTTCCGTTCCTTTTCCGTTTCTTTCTAGTTCCCTCACCGTCTGTTCTTTTCTTTATAGTTTCGCATCCCCGACTTCTTCCTTCCTTTGCACCGCCTCTTAGGAGTCTTGTTCCTTCATGTTCCCGCTTTTTTATTCCCGTAAAATGTGCACCAAACGGAACAAGGAGACTCGCGAAACAGTCATGTTCCTCCGCGTTCCTGAACAATGAGTCTTGTTCCTTTGTGTTCCCGTTTATTGTTCCCAAAAAGTGTGCAGCAAACGGATCAAGCGCAGCGTGCAACGTTCGTTTTGTCCCACCTCAGAAGCCGAAGGTGATCCGCACCAGCTTAGCTCGGTCTGTCCACTGTTGTACGAGCAATATGAAGGCACTCAATACCATCTGACAACCAAGACCCACCGCCGAAGGAACCAGCTGAACGAAAAGAAACAGGAAGCATACTACAAAGGAACAGGAACATGCACAACGAGTAACTGGGCCACCAGCCCAACCGGGCGATTCTAGAGCAAGAGATCCGCTGCCGTCCTTGTCATGGATGGAGGGAGCCGCCGGAGAAGCTACAGCTGGCGCTGTCTGAGTGTTGCCACCATGGCCGGCCGAGTTCGACGACCTGTTCGCCGACGAGAGGTGGGCGCTGATGAGCTCATCGTCGGCGGTGGTAGAGCCTGCTTGCTTCCCCACTCCTCCTCCTTGACTGTATGTCATATAGGAATGATCAGTACATAACAACATATACATCGATACACATGTGTTTTAGTTTGTTACTCACTCTGTTCTTAAGATCCCTCACATGTTGACTAGGTACGGATCCAAATGAGTAAACATATAAACTAAAATATGTCTAAATACATGTATATATATGTAAATCTGAACAAAAGATAAAACATCTTATATTTAGAAACGGGGTGAGTATCTATCAGCTGTCGTTCATGGATCGATAGATGGATGCAGAATTTGAGGGGCCAATGGAGTCACTGGCCTAGAAATAGCACATCTCTTCTACATATATAATATGGATTAACGACCGTAAATCTCGTACGACCGTAAATCTCGTACGCCGTGGCCTTTTTGCATTTTACCCCCTTAATTTTTTTCGATAGAACCTCCCTTATCGCGCAGCCCTGCCTATGGTCAAGGCGCAGCTCGGCACGGCGCCAGCCCTCTCCTTTCTCGATGGTGTCTCTGTTTCCCCCGGTCGCCGGCGCTCGGAGAGACGGTTCACGGCGGAGGATGGGACGCACAGCCAAACCCGCGTCACGAAACAAGGCGTGCATAGGAGGTGGAACTACGGCGGTCGGCAGGGTGGCGGTTATGTTTATCGGGGGAGGTAGTGCAGTGTGTGGTTGGCCGGATCCGTTCGTCCATGTCCGTCCCCGTGAAGTACTCTCCTTCCAAAATGATGCTCCGTTTCTCTTCCCAGTCCAATCGTTTTATACTCCTGTGACTGTGACTGATACTATTTCTTTGTGCAAGGCAATGCCCTCAAGGAGTTTGACGAATTGTTCCGGTATGCCCATGGCCTCGCGCTCCGTGAATGGCACCTCTACCTGATGTCGCGATCTCGTGGTCCAGAGTTCAGAAGGTGCTGGTTCGCCGTCATGCAGGTTTGAGCTGGGCGTTGTTGCGTAAGTTTACCTCCATCAGGTTCAGTTTTACTAGCCATGTATGTTTCGCGAAACTTTCACGACATTTTTATGTTCACGTGCTATTTTGTAAAATCCATTGAAATTACAAGCATGTGATCGACATGTTGTCATAAAACACGAGGCAATACCTTTTTCCTTTCTTTTCTTTATTATATCATTCAGTCAGTATGTAAATGAAAAACACTTTAATGCAACAGTTGCAACTCCCGGATGTAATGTAACGACCCGCTGCATGGAAAAACAAATGTAAAAACCCCGGTCCAAACTTCAAAGCCAAGTCGCGATGAACTTATCCGTTCATTCACGTACAACTCCGAATAGGTCGATCAACAACTCATCAGTATGACCAAACTTCCTTAGAGAATCTATGAACTCTGTCATGGTGAAACTCCGGTACATTGCCGGCTTTTCCGCTGTAACAAGCTCTGGGAGAGGACCAAGCAAGTCGGAGTCGCCGCGGCTGCCTGCAGGATTGAAAAAGACGGCAAGAGATGCCCTGGCATCTTGGCTAGACTTGATCCTCACCCTATGGTCCACGCTATGGTACTCATTGTTCGAAACAAGCTGTAAATTTTTGTGGGAAGAAAACAGTTAGGTATTTCCACATTGTTTTTAATATCTTGTGCTAATTATTTTATACTAGTTTGTTAAATGAGAGACCCGGAGAATAAAGTTTTCTTTACGGTTTTGCTAAGTCTCAGTCGACTGAGACGTAGCTTATGTCTCAGTCGACTCTGTGTCCGTCCGATCGTTTTTGCGTCGCGATTCGTGCGCGTGGAGGTTTCGGCCCGTTTTTCCCGGTCTGGTTTTGTTGGGCTGATTTGTTTTTTCCCCCTGGATTTTTCAAATTGATTGCTGGGCTTTGGGCTGGGGCAGCGTGGTGGGTAGGTGCTGGGCTCGTTTTTTTTTTGTGTGTTTTCCCGTCCGGATTTAGGAAATTTTGGATCCATGGGCTTTTTGGGCTGGGGGGTGGCGCGATTCTTATTGTTTTTTTTCGTTTTTGCGTTAAAAAATTTAGTGTGGAGTTTTCAGGTCGTTTTTTGTATTTTTTCAGAAGTGTGGACTTTGTCGTTTGTGTCTAAAAATTAGTGCCTTTTTTTGGGTGGGGCTGGATAATTTTATGATGTTTTTTCTTTAATATCCGCACTAGTTTTTGTATGATTCGATTAAGCAAAAAAATTACTTCTTTTTTGTCTAATGTGCCGGTTGTTTGTTGTAGTTTTGTTGGGGGGGGGGGGCATCGGTTTGATTTTTTAGAAGTGTGTACTTTTATTTTGTATTTTTTGGTTTTATTTTGTTTTGTACGAAATTCTTTTTGTGTCAGCTCGATTTGGGGATTGATCGCCCATAAATTAGTCGATGGCAAAAGAAACCGAGGAACTAGTTTGATTAGATGAAGAATTTAGCTACCAAAATTTTGAATGCGTTTGTATAGATTATCATTAGTTCAAACTAAAGCACTAGTAGGTATTTTTTTTTTTGGAGTTGATTAGCTACCCAAAACTAGTAGTCAGTTGCAATCGCGCTCGCAACTGGGTGTTTTCTCGAGATAGGGGCCATTTTTTGCAACTGCGCTTGCAACTGGGTTTTATTTTTTATTTTTGTTATTTTTTTCTTATTTAATTCTAATTATTTTTGTTTTTATTTTCTGAAAGCGAGTTGCAATTGTGCTTGCAACTGAGTGTTTTCTCGAGACAAGGCCAGTTGCAACTGCGGGGTGCAACTGAGTGGTTTTCTCGAGACAGGCCAGTTGCAACTGTGCTTGCAACTGGGTTTTTATTACTATTTTGTTATTTTTTCTTTATTAATTCTAATTTTTTTATTTTTGTGTTTTTGGAAGCCAGTTGCAACTGTGATTGCAACTGAGTTGCCAGTTGCAACTGCGCTTACAACTGTTTTTTTTCGAGATAGGTGCCAGTTTTTTGCAACTGCGCTTGCAACTGGGTTTTATTTTATTTTTTTTGTTATTTTTTTCTTATTTAATTCTAATTATTTTTGTTTTTGTTTTCTGGAAGCGAGTTGCAATTGCGCTTGTAACTGAGTGTTTTCTCGATACAAGGCCAGTTGCAACTGCGGGGTGCAACTGAGTGGTTTTCTCGAGAAAGGCCAGTTGCAACTGTGCTTGCAACTGGGTTTTTATTACTATTTTGTTATTTTTTCTTTATTAATTCTAATTTTTTTTATTTTTGTGTTTTTGGAAGCCAGTTGCAACCGTGCTTGCAACTGAGTGGCCAGTTGCAACTGCGCTTGCAACTGGGTTTTTTCTCGAGATAGGGGCCAGTTTTGCAACTGCGGGTGGAACTGAGTGGTTTTCTCGAGACAGACCAGTTTTGCAACTGTGCTTGCAACTGGATTATTATTATTATTTTGTTATTTTTCTTTATTAATTCTATTTTTTATTTTTTGTGTTTTAGAAGCTAGTTGCAACCGCGCTTGCAACTGAGTGGTCAGTTGCAACTGCGCCTGCAACTGGGTTTTTTCTCGAGATAGGGGTCAGTTGCAACTGCGGGTGCAACTGAGTGGTTTTCTCGAGACAGACCAGTTTTGCAACTGCGGTTGCAACTGGATTTTTTTTTCAACTGCGCTTGCAACTGAGTTTTTCTCGAGACAGGCCAGTTGCAACTGCACTCGCAACTGTGTTTTAATTATTTTTTTGTTAATTTCTTTATTAATTTTAGTTTTTTGTTTTTGTTTTTTGGAAGCCAGTTGCAACTGCGCTTGCAATTGAGTTTTTCTTGAGACATGCCAGCTGCAACTGCACTCGCAACTAAGTTTTTTCTTTATTATTTTATTTTTTTTAAGCTAGTTACAACTGCGCTTGCAACTGAGTTTTTTCTCGAGACAGGCCAGTTACAACTGTACTTGCAACTGAGTTTTTTTTCTGAGACATGCCAGTTCCATCTGCACTCGCAACTGAGTTTTTATTTTTATTTTTCTTTTTTATTTATTAATTTTAGTTATTTTTTATTAATTTTAGTTATTGTTTAGTAATTTTTATTTTTATTTTATTTTTCTGAGACAGACCAGTTCCAACTTCACTCGCAACTGAGCTTTTCTTGGAAGTTAGTTCTTTTTTAAAACTAGTTGTTAATTTTAAATATTATTTTATTTTGTTTCTATTTTGCTTTTGTTATTTTTTCTTTTATTAATTTTAATTATTATTTTGTTTTTATAGGAAGCTAATTGTTTTTAATATTAATTTTAATTATTATTGGGATTCATATATATTGAAATTGTTTTTATTTGACGCATGTTGCTGTTTCGGATGCAATGAGTACGTCTGCGTGCTCTTCGGCTCCGCAGTTGGGCCGACCCAAGTAGTATTTCTTCTTTTCTGTCAGTTTTTTTTTAATTTTTTTGGTTATTGGTACCTTTTCCGGTTTGTTTGTTTGTTTTTTAATGTTAATTTCTGTTCAAATGTGAATATTTTTCAAATTTGAAAATTGTTCAAATATGAAAGTGGTTCAAACTTGAAAATTGTTCACATGTGAAAATCGCTCATATTTTTAAAATCGTTCAGATTGAAAAAAATTCTGATTTGAAATTTGGTTACGTTTAAACTTTGAAATTGTTCCGGTATGATTCATATATATTTGGATTCTATAATATATCAAGAACTCGGTGATAGCTTAGTTGGTTGACCTTGTCCTTTCCATCCAGGAGAACCTGGTTCGAATACCAGGATGTGCAATTATGTGCGCATTTTTTTTAGTTTTCCGCCTACGCAGTTGGGCCGGCCCATCTTCTATGTTTACGCGTGTGGTACACGCCAGAACAAAAAAAAATGAAGCAAACGAGCCCAACAACAGCGGGAGGAGCAAAGCGGGCCGAATTTGTCAAACATGACAAGGGGTGACGTCATTCGACTGAGACATAACTTATGTCTCAGTCGACTGAGTCCTAGAGAGACCCTTTTCTTTATTATGCGGGTCTTTACCTTGAGCACATCCCCAACGTTGACGAGAAGTGCGCCCGGCACCGGCGACACGTCCACCCACTGCCCGTCGTTGTCGCCGCCGTTGACGCGCACCTGAAGCCCTCCGATGGCGTCCTGTGCTAGAACGGTGAAGAGGGAGGGGTCGGTGTGCGCCGCCGCGCCCTCCACCCGCGCGGGCTCCGGGCATGGCGGGTAATAGTTGCACACCATCAGCCAACCTTCCACCCGCGTCGCCGTGTCCAGCCGCTCAGCTTCGACGCCCAGCGCCTCCGACAGCAGCCTGGCCATCTTCTTTCCCAGCTCCTCAATGCACCGCAGGTACTCCAGCAGCGCGTCCCGGCATGCTGCGGGGAGACGGCCAAGGTCGGATGGCAAGTCAACCCGGAGAGTGGCGCGCCATGGGAGGAGGGGGTCGACGCCGTCGAGGCTATTGGCGGGCTTGAAGGGAAGTGTAGAATAGTTCGTACCGCCGGCGGACGCGGTCGTGTTGAACGCGGACCGGACCTCCGCAGGAAGCTTGTGGAAGGCCCGAATGGCGAACAACGCGGCGTCGGCATCGACTCCGTGGTTGGTGACGTGGAAAAAACCGCACGTGCGCGCAGCGGCGCCGACGAGAGGCACTGAGTCTGAGAGCGGAAGAGAGAGGTCAATGGTCGGGATAGCGATGTCCGTTGGTGGATGGGAAGCAGTGCTGCTGGACGCGAGGAAGAGAGGTGGCACGGAGACGACTCGGGACTCCACGAGGTCCTGGACGGTTCCGCGGGAAGCGTGGAACTCAAGTCGTAATCCTCGACTACCGCTGCTGCTGCTGTGGCCATGTCTTGGAAATGGAGATTTGCAGAGTGGGGTTGCTGAGGCTACGAAGAAAAGCGTATTCCCTAGGAGGGAGGTGTACGTCGTGTTTATATTGAGAACATATCACAATGTTTGATACGGCGGAGATCTTCCTTGATCCTCAAATCGACTATACAAGTAGTAAAAGATAGAGGGAGATCATGACCGACCTGATTACACGGGATACACAACACCCCATACACGTACACGATCGATCTTTCTTTTTTGAACGAAAACAAAAAAGAAACTACCTATAGGCGACGCTTGATCTCATTTGGACGCTTGGAGGTGGCTACGACTCTGTACCGGTAGGAGTGCAGTCTACTGGGAAAGTCCTCGAAACAGGCTTACGCCCCGCTATATTAATATAGCAACACCACGATACAAGAAACATGCTGAGGCCGCAGCACAACCAAGCCTAAAAGGAAAGAAAGAGAAATACAAAAGAAAACAAATGCCAACATCGGCAGATCGACAAAAGCGAGGACGACCCGCAACCGCTGCGCCCGCCGGAGAATTCCACCACGCTCCTAGCACATCGAAGCGCCGCATACCAAGCAACACCTTCAACAAGGGAGGCGACGACGACGCCGCTGCTGCCCGGACAAGTCCTAGGGTTTCCCCCAGTACGCGGAGGGGAGTGGGATAGGGGTACACCCGACGCCCTTCAGGAAGGAACGGTGGCACCTGCAGGCGTCACCGCGTCAGTGCCGGACGAGCCAACAAGAATTTCTCCCGACCCCCAAGAAACCACCACCCCGGACAAATCGAAGGCTTCCACCCATCTTGTCGCCCACCAATACGCGCCACCACGGTCTTGGGACCATCCACGCCGTCACTCTGTGGTAATCGTCACGGGGCCTAGAAGCAGAGACGGGGGCCAGCAGGAACGGGGGTAGCAGCACCGCAGCCGACGGGAGGGAGCTACCTCCACCGCGACACCTTCGCGGTAGCAGACCGGACGCGGAACAGGACACACCAGGCCCCTACTGGCCAGGCCGGGCCCTCACAGGCCCGCAAAGTCCCGTTTCCACGCTGCAGCAGGTTTGCTGCACGCGCCGCCACCACCCAGCCACCACCGGAACACCTCCTCCGCCCCCAGGGAGCATCGCCGACGCGCAGGAGGCCGATGGCCCGTCCCAACCCAGATGAGGCCCAAATGGGCCCCGATCTGGGCCGACGACGGAGCCGCCAGCACCTCCCGGCCGCTCCGCCTCGCTGCAAGGGCAGCGCCGCCGCTCCTCCTCCCACCGGGCTCACGGGAGCTCACACCGCCGAGCCTGACCGCCGCCGGCCTAGCCACACCGCCGCAGGCCGCCGTGCCCCGCGCCACCTGACCACGCAGCGGGGAATGTCCGCGCGCCGCCGCCGGCACCGCTTAGGCAACGCCCAGCGGCCCACGCCGGTGGCGGCGGAGGAGGGGGGGAGAGAGGAGGGACCGAGAAGGCGGCGGCTAGGGTTTGCCCCTGCTCGCCCGCGGGGGGCGAGACAGGAGCGGGAGAGGAACTTTCTCCTCCAGAGACATTCTCCTTCGTCTACTGGGAAAGTAAATATTCTCCCTTCTGCAATCCTCGAGCTTCTTCGGGAGTGTAGCTCCTCCAGGTTTTGGGGTGGCGCGGGGGGTGACGGAACCTGGAAGTCCGCCATCAACCACTGCTAATTGCTCTCAAAGAATATCATCGGCATATAAAATCAACCCGCCTAGTAGCTGCATTTTAAAATCTGGTATAGCCATATCAAATCAACCTAGCTGGTAGTTGCATTTAATATTTGGTAATTACTCTCAAAGAAAGAAAATGTTAGGTACTATATCAAATCAACCCGATAGCTGCATTTAAATATACATCTGGTAACCGCTCTGAAATAAAATTAGGCATATCAAATCAACTTGTTAGCTGGATGTTGCTAATTGATCTCGAAGAAAATGATAGGTACATAAAAATCAACCACGTGGCTGCATTTAAATATTTGGTAATTGCTCTCTAAGAAATTGATAGGCATATCAAATCAATCTGCTAGATGCATTTAGAAATCTGATAATTGCTCTCAAAGAAAATGATACGTATATCAGATAACAGATCGATCTGGTAGCTGCATTTAAAAATCTGATAATTACTCTTGAAGAAAATGATAGTTTCAGACTCTATAATGGAAGCGGAATATGTGACAGCATATGAAGCTACCAATCATGGCTACTACATCAAGAAATTCATCACTGAACTTGGTGTGATTCTTTCCGCCATGGACCTGGCATTCTTCTTTACTTACCTCTTCGCAAACAACGCATCCAATCTATATCTACTAGCACATGCGTTGTAACGGGAGAGAAAAGGCATGTTGACCGCTAATGACCCGACTACCGATCACTTGCTTACTGTTGGACGTGTCGCGGGCCGCCGGATGGGATGCATGATAGTCGACCTCGCGGTCTACCAAGCGGATTGCTCGGCGTCGCCATCATCCACGAGAAGCAGCCGTGTTCCACGGAGAGCCGCCGCCTCCACGATGAGCTCATTGTCAGCGGTGGCAGCGCCTGCTTTCCCACTCCTACTCTCCATGTCCAAGTACCTACGTCCCTATCCCCTAGAGGCATGGGCACCGTCCCCCGTGGAGTACTCTCCTTCCAAAACGATGCTCCTTTTCTCTTCCCAATCCAATCTATACTCATGTGACTGCTACTATTTCTTTGTGCAAGGCAATGCCCTCAAGGAGTTTGATGAATTGCTCTGGTATGCCCCTGGCCTCGCGCTCTATGGACGCAACCTGACACTACAAGGAAACAACTAATCACTGGCGTGGCGATTTTGACATCACTGACGAGAAACCCACACGCCGTTAACTTCACGCTAGTGCTATTTGGGATCACCGACCTGTGTGAGGCCACGCCAGTGATATTTTCAGATCACCGGCGTATGGAGGCGCGTCAGTGATAGTTTGGTATTACTGGCGAGGGAGACCACACCTGTGATGATTTTTCGGAAATTAAAAGAAGGTATTGTTATTGAATTTGATAGACGACAATTAAGAGCAAAATACACGGAACAGAAACATAAACATTAACATAAATAGCACTGGCAGCAGCTGCGCCACTAAACAGCCACTCAACAAAGTTCTTATTGGTCATATCATTAACTTATTCGGAACTACGTGGCTAGTCATCTAGGGTAGTGATCACCTGAGGCATAAAATCGTGATCATGTCTAGGGTCATGATGCTCAGACTCGGAACTGTCGGAGTTGTCCGGGCCCTATAAATGAAGTTGCTCTCGGCGTCATCATGGTCGAGAAATAAGCTGCACCTCTCAACATGTTACCTGTCGTAGAAATCAAAAAGTTTTATCCAACGAGCGTCACTAAAGTATGTCCGGCCCATCGTGTTGGTGCACAGAACTCTGAAACTCCGGGTGGGCACCGTCATCTAGACCAGGTTGACCTCAGATGTCATGTGGTCGGTAAAGGCAAGGCCCACATGCTCCAAGAAGTCACGTATAGCCATGCGCGGGATGGTCCGAGAAAAACAACAATTAGACATTAGTGTTATTAGAAGGCTAGGATAATACAACAGTTTAATCAACGAAATAAGAGAATAATTAACAAGAAACATGTATAAAAATGTGCCTCATATGAACATTCCACATCATGAACTTTCTAAGAGTTTCAATCATTGACACATGGATCAAACATATGTATATGTTCACCAAGTATCAACAAGAAAAGTAAGCTCATAACATGTCGAATTTAAATGTACCATTCTCGTTTGAACCTCCTATGGCAGAATTATGCCAAACTTCCTATTCATGCACTCGGGATAGGCACAATCCTCACACATGATACATTTGCAGCATATGTTAAAAAAAACTCTGTCAAAAAAACAGTCTAGATACTAGGAGAGTACATTAAAGTTGAAGTAGTCTAAACATAAACTCGAATACGATAAGTTGCATATTATACATGACCTACTATGATAAGTTTAAACATCACATAAAGAACAATCCAAACATCAAAATAAAACAACAGTCTAAAGAACAACTCAACACAAGTTGACGTGTCGCTCTATGGTCCCTCGCCAGCTGAGCTCAGAACACCGGGTGTTTCATGTCGTCAGTATCCACGCTCCCCCCACGGCTGACCCGGAAGAGTGCAGAACGGACTCCACCCGTTCTGCCTATCTAGCTCGACCCAGTACTTAGGGTCTGTCTCGTGGTAAGTATCCGGGTCGCTTGCCCAACGGCTGACCCGAACACCTGATGTTGCTGCTCCATTTGCTCCAGCTCCTCCCAGAACCCCTCCCAGTCCCCCTGCTGCTGCTCCTCCTCCTCCAAGACCCCCTAGCGAGTGTCGTCCTCCTCAGAAGGACCGACGCTGTGGGAAGGCCACACCAAACTGCTGGTACAACAGAATATCCGGCTCCTGCTGCAGTAGACGCCTCACCCGCGGGTCGTCGTGGGGGCGGATGTTGCGTCGTACGATCTGCGACTCGCTCCTGCTCCTGCTCCTTCACGGCGCGGGCGCTCTAGCGCCCGCAAAGCCCGCCTTCCCGCACCGCTTGCAAAATTCGGCTCGGACCAGTCGTCGTAACAAGGTTGGCCTCCAGCCTCCCGTACTAGTTCGCGTTGCTCACTTCTCTGCTTTGGCACCTAGGGACAAGTGGTCCCACTTTTTAAGAAATTCGAAAACTGCACTTTTGTGTTTCAAAATATTCTAGAAAAAAGTATACGGAATTACATATGCATATTTACTATGTACGCTCTGAATTTCGTTGAAAATACGTTGTATTTTAAGCTACACAAAAAAGATAAAATTTGGGACAGAATAGAAGATTTTTACTATACTTCATACAGCCACAAATTTGTTATTTTTTCGTAGCCCGAATTTTTTTATTTGTAACCGAAACTTTGCACTAGCATGTATATGTAGTTACGTTCAAAAAATTGAATTTTTTAAAACTCAAAAGGTAGTATTTTCGATTTTTTTTAAATGGGATCACTTGTGCACAGATCTGACGCGGCCGAGTTTCGCAGTATTGCTGGTTTGTTTTGGTTTGGGTTGGGCCTGGATTTGGGCAGGGCAGATACAATGAATTAACACAAGCAGTAACTAGCACGAGCTGGAGGAAGTGCTAATCATGCAAAATTCAACAAGTACAAAGCTAACACTTGAGTTGTAACATTCTCAACCACAACATGATTAATCATAGGTTCCCAAGGGGTTAGCACGTTTAGAATATTGATGACATAGCTGGCTAACGATCAGGTTTGATCTTAGACTGATACGACATTAATTAGGCTGATCTGATTTGATTCAGTTGCTGTAATCTGTACCTGACACTGCGCTAAATGAAAGTCATCTACGGAGTAATTTGAAACGGAGGCCGGGTACTATATATGAGGCTATACGCCGTCGACACCTAGCGCGGTTGAGCGCAACATATCCATCGTGCTCTCTCGTTTGTTTCTCAATCAATGGACGAAGCGGAATGCCTGCCGGCCAGCCGTGGCTATGGCGTACGCCGCCATTTCCTGATCGTGACCCACGGAAGCCAGAGCCACCTCAACCCGTGTCGCATCCTCGCACGCAGGCTTGTGCAGCTCCACGATCTAGACGGATCTGGCCCCGTCCTCGCCACGCTCTCGGTTTCGTTGTTCACCCACCGCCGCATGTTCCCTTCGTCCGGCAAAGGTGTGTTGGAGGAGGAGGAGGAGGAGGAGGCAACAGACGGTGTCATCTCCTACGCCCCCTGTTAGATCCTCTGGATCGTCTAGGGTTAGATCAATCCGTGTAGAAACAGTGGTAGGAGGAGGTTCGGGTACCTTCTCCTTGAGATGCTGAGCTCGTGCTGCCGGCCATGGTGGACGGCGGCGGTGATGGCAGTGGCGTCGGTGGTGCTTCCCGTGAGCACCGCGCTAACCCTCGATCGGTAGGGGATGTGGTGGGGCGGTGGCGCACAGGTGAACCTCGTAATCAGTGCTACCGACCCCCCACCCTTTATGTAGCGCGAGTCACAGGGGCCCACCAACCTTGGTGCGGTTGGGCGTCCCCAATCAGGACGCGGTCAAGGGGACCGATCGACCCGTTGGGGTTCGACCGGATGAGATCAACCTAACATTTTCCCCCTTGATCTCAACTTTTACTTTTAACTTTATACTTTGTACTTTACTCGTTTCATCACGGATCAGTACATAGAGCATGTTTCATCGTCACAGCTCAATTGCCGATAGAATCAGACAGCTACAATATACGTCTCTGTTTTGAAACAAATCTGTTACTTTTGGGCCTCTTTATTGTCCGGAAATAATATAGACTATACCATAAACCCATGTCGACTATGTGTTCTCCAAAACACACTGGGCGGTAAGCCTTTAATTAGCAGATCTGCGAACACTTGTGTGTTTCTTTTATCTGTTCCTCTTATGCTCCAAGCATTTCAACATAATTCCGGACTTTCTCCTTTACAACGTATAACTCTGTGTCAATGTGTTTGGCACCACACTTGACTCGTTGTCTTAGGAGTGAATTACTTAATGGTTATTGCTGTTGTCAACCATTATCAATTCCGGGTACAGGTTTCTTAACCATTTTGCCTATCCCTCGGCCTTATATCATGCTATAACATGTCTTTACATCACACTGATGTCAATCTTTCATTCTCTGGAGCTTTTCCACACAAAAACTCCAAATGTGAAATTTAGCGACAATTGTGGATTTCGCTATACATTTCACAAATTCTTTCTTTGTGCTCACAACCTTTTGAGAGCACATTTATAGATCTATCTTTGTACTCACAACCTTTTGAGAGCACTCTGTTTCTTTTAGCATGAGGCCGATATCTTTGATTCCATTCCAGTGATCTATATCTGGATTGGACATTGCCAAAACAACCCGGATACATGAATTGTCAGGGTAATATTGAGTTTCCAACAGCTGAAGCATATGGTACCATATCCATTTGATCCGTTCTATGTTATCTCTTGGAACACTAAAGTTTCCAATTCCATTACCCTTGACAATAAGAACAGGCGTAGGTTTTCTCGACATGCATGCTTTAGAGACTTCTTCTCAGCATGTCCATGCGATATTTCTAATACCCCTTTTCTTCTTTTCTTAGTAAATCTCGATACTTTTAACGACAGACACTCTACCGAGAATACTCTTTTGAGGACAAGAACTTCTTTTCTCTGCCGGTAGTAGATTGACATCACCACTAGCAAGTAGGATATCATCCACATACACAGGATTAGGGAATGAATTTCCCATTCTATAAGTTTGTAGAAAAGCGATTGTCCTCTCATTCTCTTTAACCCAAAATAACTTCTGATTCTAGAGACTTGCTCTAGTCCGTAAGATCCCTTGTGTTCTTTACTTTCATCTGATGTAACTCAGATCATTATGTGCCATTATCACTCATTATAATCTGTTTATTCTCTTAGCGCAAACTTTCGATTTAAAATCGCTTTTTACATATTTCCTTTGGAGTCACATTGGCGTTGTAGACCCTTTATAGCCTACTGTTTTGGCTCCATTGGAAATTACTTATGAGTCCCAAACATCGTCGGGATTCACATAGTCTCTAATCATTAAGACAAGTAGACACTTGTCAAAATCGATTGAGCGCTGCTTATAATTCTGTAAATGAGGTGGGATCAACCTTCATTTAAATTTCTCTGATATAGACTTTATAGTCATCTGTTTTTCTCATATGGGGATGTTGTTGTTCTGTCATTGCCTAGAGGCAATTAATTCTGTAGTCTTCTATTGCTATAGCTCTTACAAGGACCTAAATCACAAGATCCATGTTTGCTTGTTCATCTCTATTATAAAGCAACAAGCTCCCCCAGATAAAATCTATTCGAGCCTTAGGTATGTTCATACCATGCTCCCCCAGATTACTCCATTTTCTCCAAAATGGTGTATCCTTAATCCTTTTATTTGGGTTTATTCTGTTAACCTGTCAATCTGTCTTCTTTATGGCACTTTGAGTACCGTCCTTAGTCTCCTTTCGGAGCTGTAAAAGATCCAGAATAAATCTATCTCTTTACTTTAGGGGTATCATTATTATGACCGTCGTACTCCCCAGACGATCACAATTCATCATAGATCACTTAGATGCATAATATGCATCACATTATCTGAAGTATAGGGGAGTTTATTCTGTAACATTCTCTATCTCCCCCTCGAAATGTGGCAAGAACCTTTTTGCCACAATTTCGAAACTTTGATTATCTGCTTTATTCAATATGAAGTTATCTTTTAACGTATGGGAGTACTTTTTCCTCATTCCTTTTCAAAACTCACAAGAGTTCTTTCTCAATGGTACTGCAAGTCACACTTGCATAACATTCTTATCTTTAGGTTCATTTGTAACTTTATTCTCTTTTGACTCATTAAGTGCTTTATAACTATGATACACAAGGTGTGCGGTCGATATAAAAACACATGAGTCATCACATCTTTCTTCTGTCATACAGAATAAGTCCTTTGTCAAAATTTTCTCCCGCCATGCGGGTATTTTCCCAGACTTTTCCCACCACGTGGGTATTATTATCGTCTTTTCCCGTCATGCGGGTAATTAAGAGACACAGATGCCACAATTGGCTCTTTAGACTGCATATTCAATCATCAAATTCAGAAATAAATCTGAATACTCTTTTATACACATGCTTAATCCAACGTTAGTCAAATTAAGCATTCATGTTGCTCGTTTAAAAAATTTCTTCACATAGAGTACATGAAAGAAATTCGTTAAACAAAACTCTGAATGATTTATTTGTTTTCTGCATGGAGAGTACATGAAAGACATTTGTCAAACAAGACTCTCGATGATCTATTTGTATTCTTGGATTAACATCCAAGAATTCTTTTTCTTTTGCAGTCATTCTTTAGAGAGAACATACTCTCTCACTTTATGACCTTTCTTGGTCATCTTTCGGGTCACAAGTACCCATCCTTTTGCTTTCACGAATGAAAACATGAGAATCTTTGTCTGAGAAAATATTCAATAATAATAAACAATAATGAGCATAAAAATAACTTTAAAACTTTCTTCTATATTCTAAATCACCGTTGGGCAGAATTAGAATAAAACATCATCTTTCTACACTAATTCTACATCACCGTTGGGCAGAAATAGAATCAATGCATAAAACTCATAAACAATATGATGATAATATTTCTATTGCAATAAAGAACTCTGTTTGGAAAAGACATTATCATCAACTCTATTTCAGCGGAAACATGAAATATACATATTTCTATAGTTCAAGAGCATTTCTTGATCTTTTATCTTTTCTCTGAAAATTGATCACTTTCATGCAAAATTATCAGAGATCTAGCCCTTTGACTATAGAACTCATATAATTATAGTACTGCTATCATCAACGTTGGTCAGAAAATAACAATACCATAATTAATCTGTTAAACAAGTATTTCTCTTTTTCCTCCTCTCTAATTAAATTTTCCCGTTGGTTCCAATTTAATTAGAGGAGAGTCCTTTTACTTTACAGCAGAAACTGTAAAATATTATCTGTATTTCACAAACATTGCACTGTTCAACGATTAACAAATCATGATTATGTTATTAACAACGTTGGTCGTAAAATAACAGGATCATAATTGTTTCAATAATTTCTGTAACATTCTCTTTAAAAATTAATTCTCACTTTAATTCTATTTTATCCTTCACTTTTCTTTATTTTGCAGCGGAAAACATGAAATAAAATTCCATAAACTTTGTACTTTTCAAACATTACTTTTACTTTTCTGTTTTCAAAACACAACCGTTTGTGCAATTAAAACTATATCACCGTTGGGCAATAAAAGAATTAAATGCACCTTTTAACACATAATAAACAAATCATGATCATGCTATTAACAACGTTGGTCATTTAATAACAGAATCATAATCATCTTTAATATCACTTCAATCATGCTTTTAATTCTCACTTTAAATTATGATAATGCTATTAACAACATTGGTCAATTAATAACAGAATCATAATCATCATAAATATAACTTTATCACGCTTTTATTCTCACTTTATTGCTTTTATGCAATTACTTTTAACTATTTGCAGCGGAAATATGAATGAAATTCATAAACTTTAAACTTTGCAGAAACATTTCTGTTACTTTTGAATTCTCTAAACAAAATTTTCGTTGGAATATTTTGAATAGAAAAAACTGGATGAAATTTGCTCAAAATATGGACAAAAATCATCAAACTGTGCTCTGTAAAAAAATAAACAGAAAAAGGACAGAAACTGGGCCGCAGCCCAGCTCTCTGCACGTCGCGCGCGCGTCCTGTTAGCTCTCTCTCGGCCCAGCAGAGGCCCAGCAGAGGCCCGCGGCCCGCCAGCCGCCTCCACGCGCCGCGCTCGATCAACACGGCCCACGGCCCGCGGCCTCTTTATCTTTCGGCCCAGCAGCCCGGGGCGTGCTAGGGTTTTTATCACAGCGCATCCTGGCCGTTGGATTGATCGGACGGTCGGACGCGTTTATAGCTGGAACAAAACCAGCGCGTCCGCCGACCCCGTAGTGTCATTTTCCCCCTTCGTGCCTCTCCCTCCCGTGGCTCTCTGTCCGCCTTCGGCGATGCTAGGGTTAGGGTTCCGGCGGCCGGAGACGACGACGACCGCCACCGCAGCGCGCCGCTCCAGCTCCTTCCCCTTCCACCCTCCTTTCTGTCTCACTCCACTCCATACCGACGCAAAAGACGACGACGGAGCGAAGACGGCGCCCCTGCTGCTCCCCTTGCCGGTGCACGCGAGCTCCCGAAGGAGAACGCGCCGCCGTCAAGCGGCGTAGCGGCGGTGCCCTTTTACCCCGAAGGGGTGATGCTCTCGATCTTGATGGCGGTGCCCTTTGCCCCCGAAAGGGTGGTGTTCTTTTGTTTTCTCCGGTTGTTCTTCCTCCGGGTGACTCGCAAGGCGATGCTCACCTGGATGGAGAGGAACTACGCGGCCACGGTGGCGGCGTCCGACTCCGGTAAGCCGCTTTTCCCCTCTCCCTCTTTGCTGTTAGGGTTTGGGGATCTTTCACAGGAGTGGATTCTTTTCTTTTGCTTTTCTTTTCTGTCTACACGAGATCTAGAACCCTCCAGCTCTGATACCATTGTTAGATCCTCTGGATCGTCTAGGGTTAGATCAATGCATGTAGAAACAGTGGTAGGAGGAGGTTCAGGTACCTTCTCCTTGAGATGCTGAGCTCGTGCTGCCGGCCATGGTGGACGGCGGCGGTGATGGCAGTGGCGTCGGTGGTGCTTCCCGTGAGCACCGCGCTAACCCTCGATCGGTAGGGGATGTGGTGGGGCGGTGGCGCACAGGTGAACCTCGTAATCAGTGCTACCGACCCCCCACCCTTTATGTAGCGCGAGTCACAGGGGCCTACCAACCTTGGTGCGGTTGGGCGTCCCCGATCAGGACGCGGTCAAGGGGACCGATCGACCCGTTGGGGTTCGACCGGATGAGATCAACCTAACACCCCCTACTCGAACGGCGTCGACGAGGGCACCGACGCCAAGGACGCTGGTGGGAGGGCGCGCCGCCGCCGCGCGAGTTTCGAGAGCCTCTCGGCTATCGTCGCGCGAGTCGCAACACGCGGTTGGCCCGTCACGTGCATCGTGTGCAGCCTTGTGCTCACCTGTGCACTGGACGTCGCGCGCGAGCACGCCATTCCCATGGCCGTGTTCTGGATCCAGCCGGCCGCCGTCCTCGCCGCCTACTACCACTACTTCCACGGCTACGGCGAGCTCATCGCGTCCCACGTCGCGGACCCCGAGCACGAGGTGACCCTGCCAGGACTGTGCCAGGCTCTCCGGATCCGCGATTTCCCGTCGTTCCTCGTCGATAGCACCGGCGAAGAGATGGTCAAGGTCCAGAACGGCGCGCTGCGCGAGCTGTTCGAGTTCATGGACGAACCGGGAGAGAGTGCCAAGTTCCTCGTCAACACTTTCGAGGACCTGGAACCTGCGGCACTCGCGGCCATGAGGCAGCACCTGAACGTGTTCGCCGTCGGGCCCGTGGTTGGGTCCTCGGCCCACGCGCGGATCCACCTGTTCAACCACGCCAGCGCCGACAAGAAGAGGTACATGGAGTGGCTCGGGGCACAGCAAGAGATGTCGGTGGTTTATGTCTCGTTCGGCAGCATATGGACGTACAGCAAGCTGCAGATGGAGGAGATCGCGCACGGGCTGCGGCAGTGCGGCCGTCCGTACCTGCTCATCGTGCGCAAGGACGGGCGGCAGGAGGACGTGAGCAGCTGCCTCGACGACGTCGTGCGGGAGGGGAAGGGGATGGTGGTGGAGTGGTGCGATCAGCCGGCGGTCCTGTCGCACCCTTCCATGGGATGCTTCATCACGCACTGCGGCTGGAACTCGACGCTGGAGGCTATGGCCTTGGGCATGCCGGTCGTTGCCGTGCCCAGCATGTTGGACCAGCCAACGAACGCGTTCTTGGTAGAGGAGGAGTGGGCTCTCGGCGTCAGAGGAGACCGCAACGGCGAGGGAGTTTTTTCCGGAGAGGAGCTCGCAAGGTGTGTCGAGCTGGTCATGGGCGGTGGCGCGAGGGGCGTGGAGATCAGGGAAAGAGTGGAGGCGCTGAAAGGGATGGCGCGAGACGCAATGGCTTCTGGCGGGCCCGCTGAGAGAGGGCTGCGAAGCTTCCTCACAGCGGCCAGCGCTACGGATAAAACTTAGGTCCGAGTCGATTCGTCGTCTTTGGCGTATGTATGGCGTCTCCGATCCCTTGGCGGTTGGAACGGAGGAAGGTATAGATGTAGCAGACACGTAGGATACACCTGTATATCCATCAACTATCATGACCGTCGAATCTGCATCCAGCGAATGATATAATTCCTAATTGATGTACTGATACAAAAAATCATGAGTAAAATAAATAGGGATGAATGCCAAAAATGGATTTTCCGGAAATGAGTAAAATAAAGCCCTACGGATGCTATCAATCTTTAGAAGGGCTTCCACCGGCATCCCGAGCACGGTAATAAAATTGATGACAACACTAGTGAGCACCGCCTTCACGAGAAACACCCGTCCTCCCATGGCAGCATGCCTTCCAATCCAAGGGACTAGCTTACCGGCCATCCTATCTTCCTAGCTAGTGTTGAAACTGAGCACGCCTTAGTCGAGTGACCGACAAGGAAGCCCAAGATACTTCATGTGGGGAGGGAAGCATGGACCGCTGGGAAGGCTTGGAGAATATCATCAAGGTTGATTCCCGCACATCGGATAGGGGCCACTTGGCTCTTTGCGCAATTGGTAACGAGGCCGGTGACCAAGCCGAATTGAGCTAGAGTGCTTGCCAAAAATTGAATGTCGCTTTTAATCGGAGCCATGAAGATAGCCGCATCATCGGCGTAGAGGGAGGTGCGGACCGTGGGCGATCTTCCTCGAATCTTGTGGAGGCGCCCTTGCATGGTGGCTTTGCGGAGAATATGATGTAGAGGGTCAATGGCCAACACAAAGAGGAGTGGGGATAGGGGATCACCTTGCCGAAGGCCTCTACCATGCTTTATTTAGTCACCGGCAATGCCATTTAGGAGCACCCTCGAGGAAGACGAAGAAAGGAAAGCCGCAAGCCAATCCGAAATTTAGGAGGAAAGCCCAAGTGTTGGAGGAGGTCCAAAAGGTAGTCCCATCTCACCGAATCAAATGCTTTCTTGATGTCAAGCTTAAAGAGGAGCGTTGGAGTTCTCGATTTGTGGAGCGTTCTTGTGGGCGTGGGGGTTTCCCGCGCGACAGTGGCGGGCGTGGTCCTGGCGATGTCGGAGGCCGTCACAACGGCGGATACAGCGGAAACGGTGGCCGAGGGCAACAACCCTGGGTGCGACGGTAATGCTCAAGGCGAAGGGCACGTGCCAGATATGTGGCATCTAGCCACTATGATCTACGGTGCTATTTGTGTCTCAATCACGTGATTCAGCCTAAATCGTCCAACCAAGCCACCAATGACTCCAACACGGTGAAGGATATACCAGCTATCCAAACTTGTATATGGATCCACCGACCACATGACAGAAAGTCATGGAGCGACTTCACGGCCACGAGGATTACAGGGGCAACGAACGCATCGAAGTTGCTAATGGTGCGCACATATAATGTCAAGATGTGCATGCAGAACTTTTGTTTGGAATTTTTGACATTTCATGATGTTTTTTGGGTGACAGGATAATATATTGCCATGTGTCAAAGTAATTTTTCCTGCGAAATGATTCTATTACATTCCACCTAGTTTCACAACCAAACACACCGCCACCAGGTACGTTAAGGCCGACCTGGGCCGTGGCCCGCCCAGAAATTGGTCAGTCCTTCGTATTTCTTGCTGGGCCGGCCCTATAAGACTCCACTTTAAAGGAAAAGCTTCTTCTTCTGCAACCTGGCCCGCCAGGAATTATGCTGAAGCTCCATCCGATTAATATAATCACCCCACGACGCTTAACCTCACCGATGATTGGATCCTCCCACGGTTTGAGTGCATGGACATGGACCCAAGTTCGAGATCCCAAAGCCCGGGACGGTGCCGCGCCTTTTGCACGTCAAACCGCCAACCTCACCGCCGGCAACCTGCACTGCATTACCACTATATATCTTCCTTCCGGTTGCTGTTGCCGATGCGACCTGATGACAGCAACTGGGCGTCTGGACAAGAACCCTCAATTTCCTCTCCAAATACTGATACCACAAGACACCCGAATTTCCTGGTGGTACTCACTGCAGGGAGTATACAAATAATCCAGTACCTGGTGTCAAATGTTTTATGTCAGCAAAGGACCAATGTCCCTGTACCTGGTGAAAACCATGATTACACCATCATTGTTCAAAGACCTGGCAGAGCTACGACCATGGCGCCGACTCTCAATCACCACCTGTAACAATGTAATACTAACATATAACACTTGAGCTACAAAAAACTTATAACACGGTTCCATAATCAGACTGCGAGTACGAAAAACAAGATCAAACACAGAGGATGCGAGTAATATAATGACCCCCACGACGCCTGCCTAATCTCACCTCCCGCAGATGATTGCTTTGAGGCGACACCGCCCCAAGTTGGAGATCCAAAAGGCCAGGCAGTGCCGCGCCTTCCGATGCCAAACCGTCAAGCTCACCGGCAACGTGCAGTGCATTACTACTATTTTTTCTTTGACTTGATAGCATCAATTGGGTGGTGTTGTAACTTCTGTTTCGACAAGAGGCCTCAGTTTCCTCTCCAAAGAGAAGGCCAGGCCCGAATTTCCTGCCGGTACTACTACTAGTAGTAGTTGAAGGTAGTACTAGTATCAGAAATTAATTTGGTAGTAGTGCTATAGTACTGACCTCGTGTCAAATGTATGCCCCTTTTTATGCCAGCAAGGGCCACTGGACAAGAATCAAATGAAGAGGTGGATCGAGCACAACTTTACAAAACGACGAGCAAAATGCTGTGCATCCAAAAGCGCTTTACTGCCTTCCCAAATTCCAGCTTTCAGAAAAGATGGAGCTAGCTCCAGTCCAGAGAGCAATGCACATACCTGAGATCCGGGGCCAGAAACTCTTCTCCCGTTTCATCAACAACAGACCACGGAAAAACACCGTGCCCTGGTTTGCTACCCTTCTTACAGCGGTGGAACGGGTCTGAAACTCTGAATCCACAACCTGGTCGATGAAACAAGTGTGAGGAAACTTGCTGAAATGTAGTCCCACATGGCCACATTAACTTCAAGCATCACCATGGAACAGGAACTCATCAACAAGTTCAGAAAATATAGTTACTTCACAGAACACCAGGCTCTGTCTTAGCTCTCATTGTTGGCTGAGCCAGGTAACCAGTCTCTCCATTGTCTGTCCATTTGACATAGCAATCAGAAAACAGCAATAGCTTGCATGAAGATAGAGGCATCCCTACAAGTACCAGTCTTGAGTATTAGCAAATTGAGCATATCAAAAGATAGTGTACACAAATTCCAAGCCGTGCAGCTAGAGCAAGATACACAAAATTACTGAAATCTGTTTTCAGAACTGCAGCACGCCGGTGGATGAGCTGCCGCAGCCGTTGCGTGCCAGGGGACTATTCTTCTCCAGCAGCAGCAACTATGAGATGGTGCGCCTAGTTTTGGCCAGAGCCACAAAAACAGTGAGGAACTACCACAGCCTCGTCATCAACACCTTCAACGCTCTGGAAAACCGCCGAGCTCGAGAGGATCCGCCATGAGCCACATACCGCCACGGTCGCCGTGACGGAGTGACCGCGGGTGCACATGTGGGGCAAAATCTAGACCAGTTTTTTGGAAGACGCAACTTTGTGACTAATGTGCACGTGCCGGGCAAGTTCGTAGACTAAAGATGTATTTCTCTTGTTCACGACCTGGCAGAGCTACACCTATCGTGCCGACTCTCAATCACCACCATAGCCAAACAATATCAAAACAGACTGGGAGTACAAACCAAAAAAAAAATCAAAACAGAAGGTGCGGCTCAAAAGCATCGCCATATCTGACTAATATAATCACCCCACGACGCCTAATCTCACCTCCAGCTGATGATTGGATTCCATGCTTCAAGGCTACCCAAGTTCGAGATCCCAAAGGCCGGGACAGTGCCGCGCCTTTCCATCTCAGTTTGCCAAGTTCACCGGCAACGTGCAATGCATTACTACTGTTTGCTTTCGATTTTCTGTTGTTTTCTTACTCGATAGCAGCAACTGGGTGTTGTGTTTCGACAAGAGGCCTCAATTTCCTCTCCAAATATACAAGACACCCGAATTTCATAGTGGTGCTAGTACAAGGTATATATAATAATACTAGTATACGGACAACATGTCAAATTCATGCCCGTTTTATGTCAGTCCACAGGGACAAAACAGAGCAAATAGTGCATCCAAAAGCGCTTTACTGCATTCCCAGATTGTAGGTAGCTTTCAGAAAAAGAGGAGCTAGCTTCAGAGACCACGTACCTGAGATCCGGGACAAGAAATTCTCTCCCGTTTCATCATCTTCAGACTTGATTCCACAACCTGATCGATGAGATCGGGGTGTGACGAAACAGGGCAGTGAACCGCCGGAGCTGTCGTTCTGTAAACTGCTGAAAAGCAGTCCCACATGGCCATATTAACATCTCTCGAGATTCAAGCAGGCAGGCAACATCACCATGGAACAGCAACTCATTGCAAGTGATGGAACGAGACTGTTTTTTTTCCTGTCCCAGCTACAACAAAATTAACAACTGGACCAATCAAAAAATATCAAGACATCACACATTAAGAATCTATAACATAGTTCTGTGTTGGCTGAGCCTGGTAACCAAACTCATGCTACCGTTGAACATAGCTATCAGTGGAAAAAGCAATATCTTACACCATTTAAAAGGTATCCCTGTAACTACACCTCTTTGACTGTTAGTCAATTGAGCATATCAAAAGATAGTACCAAAAAACAAACAAAATTCTGGAAATAACACAGAAGCAAAACTGATATACCTCTAAATCTTGCAAGGATTTACGGAACATTATTGCGCCAACAAAACAAAGAAAACTTCTAGTGTGAAAAGTATATATAGAGAGACAAGAAACGGCTATGTGTCATAGTTTTCTCAAACGTGGTTTTGGCACCACTTCTTAACACGCCTGTAGGGGCTGGATCATCAACAACATACATGATCACCAAAGCTACAGCGTCTAAGGGACTTTTAACGGCATATCTGCATCAGAGCGCCTTCACCGAGGGCAATTCTTTTGCACCCTTCATCTCATCTTTAAGAGCAGCTAGTTGTACAGAACGGTCTACTTCTGACCTCCCCGTTCGATCTTCCAAGAATTCTTGGCTGCAGACGAGTCGCCGCCGGAGTCAGCGCCTTTGTCGACCTTGGGCTTGGAGAAGAACGGATCCCACTCATGGGGTCCGATCGTCCGCTGCCCTTCTTCTAACAGATCATACTTCCAGCTGTTCTCTTCGACGAAATCTTTGTCCTCGCTGTTTGAGACGATGTCTCTTCTCATCTGTGTCACTTTCTTGATGATCGCCGCTACCGATACATCAAATGCGTCCTTGAGGGTTTCCAGCTTCGACCTTGGATCGGCGTATATCACCCTTGGTATGAGACTGATGACCTCTTCCCTCATCTGCTTGACGACATCTGGATGGATACTTCTCAGTATCGCCTCAATGCTGACATTTCCCTTGCGGACCGCCTTCTGGAATGAAGACGGAGTACCTCGTGTAGTTCTTCGGGAGGTGCCATGTATACTGGACGTACGCTGAACCGGGATGGAAGAAAACAGGAATGCAGCCTGCTAACATGGAGTCGAAGGCAGATCTTCTGGTGTAGGAATCACCCTGTGGCTGCAGGCAGAACAGAGAGCTCTGGAACATCTTCATGATCGCGCTCGGGGAGTGGCACTTGCTTTCTCCAAGGTCACACTCAAGCAATTTACAGTAACTCGACGCCCTGCACTGATCGATGAGCTTCCCCCGAATGGACATCGGATCACCTGGACGAGGAGCCCCCGCGAAGGAGAAGAGCCACGGCCTCTCCAGGCTCCTCATCCTGTCCTGCCAGAGGAACACGTCGGCGTCCTTGGCAGGGTGGAAGTAGGTCGGATACGGCACCGCGAAATCATTGGCATTCCACGGGCTGGACTCCACCACCAGCATCGACATGTTCTTGGCGGCCGGCATGAACAGCAGCTTGTTGCCCCAATCGGATTCTTCATCAGTCAACCGCCTGAAATCCCAGGCGATCCTGCCCCCAACCAAGAAATGGTCGCGCCCGCCCATGACGTCCCACTCGGGCCTCTTCCTGAGCCACTCCACCAGGTCACGCGACGCGGCGTCCCGCATCGAGATGTTGTACCCCCAGAGGTACCTGGCGACGTCGAAGCCGGCGTAGAAGGGCACGAAGACGGCGGCGGCGAGGGAGGAGTCGTTGGTGAGGCAGTCGTACTGCTTCATGCGGTTGCCGAAGATGACGTCGACGGCGAACTGGTTGGTGGCGTGCCAGCCGGTGGCGGAGAAGACCCCCTCGTCGTCGTCCAGCGGCGGGCCTAGCCCGTCGTTGCTCATGAACTTGCACATGTTGGTCCAGAGGCTGAGGCGCTGGCACTCCCGGATCATGTCGGAGTTGAAGCGCGGCGGGAGGTCGTGCACGTAGATGTACCGCCCCCCGCACGCGTCGCTCCCGTTCTCCGCCGCGGCCAGGGCGCGCTGGAACGGGTACTCTATCTGCCTCGGGGGCGCCTGCTGGACGACGGCGGCCGAGGGCTCCTTGGGAAGGGTGGTGGTAGGGGGTGGCGGCGGCTCCGAGGCGAGGATGGGGGGCGGGTCAGAGACGCGGGAATCGCGGGCAATGCGGGTGGCGGCGGCGACGTCGGGGTCGACGACGGCGAAGTGGAGGTAGAAGATGAGGACCCAGAACATGACGCAGAGCGAGGCGAGGAAGCAGAGGCGCGACTGCGGCGGCTTCCCGCCGCCCTTCTCGCGTCGTCGAGGTGGGACGGCAGCACGGGGCGCCGCCTCATGGTGGATGCCGGCCTCGCCCGCCCCGCGCTCGCGCCGTGCCGCCGCCGCCCGATTCGCCGGTCAAAGGCAAGCGCCGTCCGGGCCCCTCCGCATCAACGCCGGAACCACCGCCCAGAACTCGGGGCGCGCCGCGGGAGAAACGGATCGGTGGAGGGGGAAGGTTTTGGTTTTGGTTTTGATTTTGGGGGAGGAAGGAATGGGAGGCTTATTACGAGGAAGAAGATTTTGCTGGCGGGCGGCGTGGGATTATTTTCGATTTGGGGGTGGCCGGAGGATGTTTCAATGGCGTCTTATTTTTTGGCCGGAATGGGGAGGAATAAATGTGGGCGGAACGTGGCGGCCGACGACGAGGCCATCCTCTGTCTCATGGCGTGGGGAGTGTCGGTAGGAAGGAGATCGATGATGGAAGCTAGGAATATCAGGGCTCCTTTTATTTGGGTTTTTTTATTTATTTTGTCGGTGTTTTGAATTTTCTTACGTGAAAATCGTATCATCGCCTTTTAGAACTTGAAATTAATTTTGAGGCAGCTAGAAATTTGGTTGGAGAGCTGTTAAATTCTACTACCTCCGTATCAAAATGTAAGACTTTCTAACCTTTTGTGTTTGTTCAAATTCGTTACTAAATGAGTGAATCAACACTCTAAAACATGTCTACATAAGTACGAACTAGAACGTGTCATCCGGAGGCGACCACCGCAACAGTGTTGTCGTTCAATGTGATTGTGAAAAGGACATAGTGGTGCACTCGTGTAGAAAAAGGAGTCAAACCGTTGTAATACAACGGAAGCGAATGCTCGCGTCGAGACGCTCCCAAATACTCCTCCGTTTTTTAATATAAAATATTTTAGTTGTTCTACATGTTGTCTACATTTATACTAAAATGAGTGAACATGCAACTAAAATGTGTCTAGATATATTTGTATGCATGTGCATGTGGACAAATGGTAAAACATCTTATATTAAAAAATGAAGGAAATATATATTATCGACCATCTCCAAACGAAGATCTCAAGACACGGAGTTTTAGAGACTACTTATCCTTTACCGTACCGCTTCGAGAGATACTAAATTATACTCACTCCGTTAAAAAATAAGTGTCTTAGATTTGCATAAAAATGGACATGTTTCATGTCTAGATACATCCACTTTTTGACAAACTTGAGACAATTATTTTGGGACGGAGCGAGTAGTGCCGATATAGAAAGAAAAGTAGCACGAACATGTTAACTACTTATTATTTGTCTCTCATATACATGTGGGATTATTTCTCTCTTCGTTTTAGGGGAGGGGGTGTCGTAGTATGGATAACGGGAAGACGCCACAAAATATATGCACACACATCAAATGACAAGGAGTAAGTATGCAGATCTTCAAATATCTCCAAAACTCTTAGCACACGTGTGAGCCGTTGATGAGAATATGACGGTCCGATTTGAGGTAGCGGATTTGTCATTAGATAATTTTGGGCAAGCTCTTGGTCATTTACCAGATGCATTCCAATAAACTATTTCATAGATAATTCATACGTGAACATCGACTCCCCGAACTTTGGCAACTACAAATTCAACTCGATTTTATTAATAACTGCTTATGAGACCTTTTTGCCACATGGTCGTCATCTTACGGTTATTGACCAAACAAATCTCTAGCTAAAAACTATATGCGAGCGGTCGTGGATGATTGACGAGGCCGAGATAAGACCAACCAGGACTAACCCTGGTGGCTTATTTTATAGAAGAAGATCACTCAGGTGGGATGCCAAATATTCGCTCCTGACATGAGTTATTAGAAATTCATGCGAGAATTTTTCATATCCATAGAGTGTAGATTTTATGAAATGTTTGCCGTGAAACCAAAGGAAAAAAAGGAGGCCTTGGTTTATCTATCTATCATCAAGTAGAGTTTTTTTCTTTTTTAAAATGGTTTATGTTGATCGTGACATCAAGTCAGAGGAAATTATTAGTAATACAAAAAGGCAAGATCAACTACTATGCTCAATCATCCTGTTCGTAGTGCGGCCTATGTTCGAGTGGTTGGGTGTAAACGAACGAAGGTGAGGAAAATCACCGGCGGGATCCTGCCGACACCGGTTTTCACCGAATCTGCTGCCGCGGCAGCGCTCGACCGACAAGGACTGGGAGCTCGGGAAACCTTGCGCGTATCCCGCTGGTCCTGCCAACCTGCAGGTGATGATAGAATAATCAATCCGCTGATCTGATGCACAGCAGAGGTAATAGAGGCAACATGTAGTGGCCGAGGAGGTTATCAGTAGAAAAGAAGAATTAACCAAATTAAGACTCGGCGCAAAACACAACGGCAGAGGTAGTAGTAGTACTTACACATAAAGTGCAATTTGGTCAAACAAGGTACGGATGATTAGGAGTTACCCTTTTTCTCTTCTATACTCCATTTGCTGTCTCCACAAGTGTTCTATATCCGGGAGAGGACAAATGGCTCCTGAGCTAAATGGAGCCCTTTATTTTCGAAATTGGAAAATCTATATTTTGAAGTTTTAAAAAACTCCGGAACAAATAGGTGTAGATAATGTTGTATTCTACCAACATGTAAAATATTAAATAGAAAAATATTTATATTTTGGGTTGTACAAAAAAGATAAAATCTGAAATTGTAAATAGTGAACAGTGAACAGTGCAAAATTTGAACTCTTCCTTGTTATTTTCGTGTAGCCCAAAATGTGAATCATTTTGAGTTGATATTTTGCACGTCGGTACAACACAACATTACATACATCCAAGAGTTTTTCCATTTTTTTTGAAGCTTGAAATATGATTTTTGATTTTTCAAAAATAAAGAGGTTCGGCTTCCATTTGCCGTTTCCCGGCTATATCCCTGCCAGATGCTCGCTATAGTCTTTTGAGTATGTTACCGTTAAATAAATCCATTAATAATTTATCCACCGTAACCCCATTTAGCTCCAATTTATCAGGCTGTAGCCTCATTTTAATGGTTACCGCTATGTATTTAAGCCTGCTATTTAAAAACATTACTAGCCGGTCCCTGTATTCTATGGCTCTGTCCCGGAGCAAAGCATACGTCGCCATGAGAGTGGGCCTGCCTTGGAGTTGGAAGAAGTAAGCAAAAATGTGCGCTGCAGAAGAGTACGTCAAGAAAGAAAAGTCGCCGGGCGCAGGAGGAGCCGCCACTTGGTAAATATGACAAAATGGACACAAATGACCTTGTGGCCAAATAATAATACAAAATGAACTTCGGAATGAATCTATTTCACGTCTCTAACCTTTTTTGGTGACACCCAACGATCATGCGCTACACTCTACGGGGTAGCGTCCAGAGGTCAGGCACTACACATCCGGATGTGTAGCGCCCGAGCGGAAGGCGCTATACTCATATACTCATGGCTGTTTCCACACTTTATTAGAAACTGTACTCATACATAGACATCTGAATCGAGCAACTCAGATGGTCACAACGGTGCGTGCGTGTTGGCTTGGTCGCGGGTTCAAGTCCTTGAATTGCACTATTTTTCGTTTTTTTTCACTTGGCCGCCCGTCCCTGTCACTTGGCCGCATGTCCCTGTCCTTGCCCCGGCCGGTGGCTGCCGCCGCCCGCCCACGCGGCCCCACGCGCCACTGGCCGCAGCCCATCCGCACGCCACCTGCCGCCATCGCCCGCCTGTCCCTGTCCTTGCCCCGGCCGGTGGCTGCCGCCGCCCGCCCATGCGGCCCCACGCGCCACTGGCCGCAGCCCGTCCGCACGCCACCGGCCGCCGTCGCCCGCCCCCGCGGCCCCACGTGCCACTCTCCGCCGCCCGCCACCGGCCGCCGCCCATGACCCTGCTGTGCCGCTGTCCTCATCTCCTTCCATGACCTGCCGCCACCAAGCCAACCAAGCACGCACGCAACAAAAAAAAGTAAAAAAACGAAAATTTGTGCAATTTACGGAATCGAACCCGCGACCAAGCCAACCCGCACGCACCGATGTGACCATCTGAGCTGCTCAATTTGTATGTCTACATAAGAGTACAGTTTTTAATAAAGTGTGAAAACAGCCATGAGTATAGCGCCTTACGCTCGGGCGCTACCCCGTGTAGTGTAGCGCCCGATCGTTGGACACGACCCAAAATGGTTAGATGCGTAAAATAGTTTCACCCAGAATTCATTTTGTGTTATTGTTTCGTCACGAGGTCAACATCGTCCATTTTGCCCGTAAACATAGCTCCAAACAGCAAGATTAAGGAACGTAAATAAAGATACTTATTCTAGGCGGTACACGACGTCTACTGGGTCCATGCGCCCTTGTCCATTTCCCATGGTCCCATGTTAAGTTGTCGTGACCCGATCGAGATGGCCACGTTCCATACATTATTCTTTTTTAACAGACGTTTCCATACTACAGTAGTAGTGAGATTTTTAGTGTGTGCTTCAAATCGAAAATCGGTAGTGGCGTGGCTCCGAGCCCACCGGTATCCGTTTTTTGAAATTTTTGAAAACTCTACTTCTAGGTTGAAAGAAATCTGGAACTTGGTACACAAATACATATATACATCATGTAAAGTTTTGTCCTCTTGTTTTTGCTCCGAAGAAACTCCTTCACCTTCTTGATCCCCCGTATCCTTCCCCGACAGGGGGCAAGCAATCTTATATACTGACTTATTTTTTCCGAAGTAGTCGTTTAGTTAGTCGTCGTTAACTTTCAGCCTACCCACTAAATAATTCTGGACTCGCCGTTGCATCTAGGGATAGCCGTCTCCAAATTAACGAAGGTCGCAAAACTCTTTTGCAAAGAGCACCTCAGAGTCAAGGCAAGTGGCCGGCTAGGCTCCAGAGATGGTGAAGGTGCTTGATAGATTGTTCTTACTATCTTGAGTTGTCACGTTGGAGATCTTTGTTGATGTGTTTTCAGTGGTTTGTTCGTTGAGATGCGGTGATTGATGTGTCGAGAGTGTTCACTTGTAGCGGGCTGGGAGAGTGGTTTGATTTCCAAATTAAATACAGAAGCAAGATCAAATTATCATTAGGAAAGATTCACGTCACGCCACACTGTCTACGTACTCCACGGATCTTTATCAAACTAGATGACCCGTTGCGCGACTGCGCAACGTCGGATGCAACTACCACATTGTTGCCAATTAATTTTAAACAGATAGAACCGGGCAAAAGAGAAATCATGATCGATTCACCTCATTAAGGGGCTATACTGAACACTGAATCAATGACATAAAGGGGTGAATTAATCAATGACATAAATGGGTGAATTAATGAGAGAATAATAGAGATACTGACTGACTAAATGAGATAAATAACGGGAGCAATGAGAAAAACAAAACAATGAGAGCAAAATAACTTAATACTGAGGAAATAAGGATGAGCCATTCAGGTTACTGCAAAATAGATACGTGTCCTAAGATTAACATAAATGAAAGGAAGCATGCCTACATCGGTGTCATTTGGTTTAGGGTAGGCAGCCTCATTAGATAGGTCAGTAACAATAGATATGTCTTCTGAAGATGAACCATCTAAAAAAGGAAGGCTGGGTAGGGTAGGATTTTTTTCCGCTGCGAATCAATGATCAGCTTGCGTTTTTTCCGGTTAAAGGCAGCATGGGCTGGCACGGGTCCAGCAACCAAATTATTCCTGCTCAGAAGAGACCACATATCCATGCAAGTCATATGAGGAAGCTGCAATGAAAAACAAACCAAGACAATAATGTAAACGGCTAAAGGCTTAGAGAGACATACTTTTCCGACAAAGAAACTTCAGAAGGTCTGGAGGGAAAATAAATGGCTTATTCGTCAGAGAAGCAAAACCTATCCCACGCGGTATCTCCTGATTGAATTTTGTTGAGATAATATCAACATAAGATATAATATCTATCAGTACAGTAAGCCACACTATAGTAATACATTCTGGCTCAAATTTAAAGCAAAGCTAACCTTGGTGCCAACATTTTGTGTTACATGGGTAGTACCAGATGGCGCCAAGAGCTGTTCACCGGTGCACTTCTGCTTCATGGCACAAACAGGAGTAGAACCAGATTGTGACTTCTGCCTGCATTTATATTATTGATCAATAGGTGTTCAGTGAACTAAAGAGTATCAGTGTGATAGGGCATGACTAAAAAAATTACTCAAATTCTATCAGCTGGCAATGGTACAGGACCTGTTGTTGATTCCTTATCAAGAACTGTATCTTTAACAACCTGAGAAAACAGGTGTACAATTGAAAAATCTAAAAGTAAATAGCTAGTAGCTAGACTTTGTTCACATATATCTCTGGAATGAATGATCAATCAGGAACAGTGTAGTACCTCATCAGTCTTGACAAAGTCTTCAGCTTTTTGTAATACTTCATCTGCTAGCTCAGTTGCCTTCTCTTCGCAAAAAGGAGTAGAACTCGATGGAGGTAAGATCTGTCCAGCACTGCACTTCTGCTTCAGTGTATGAACATTAGTAAAAAGCTTGGCAATGTATAGTAAAGACATGCATACTGATTGGAGAAATTTACCTTAGTGTTTATGGTTTCCTCTATTAGATCTACTTTTCCTGGGGTTTGAGAAATGGCTACGACTGGGGTCTTCTCCTTGACCATCCTAGACAATGTTAGCTGTAACTTATCTGCATGTTGCTCAAAAGCCTCTGCCCATGATTTTGACCGCAGTAATTCCCTCCGACACTGCTTAAGATCAGCGGAGTGTATACCGTCTATGGTCAGCACTTTTACCTCTTGTAGGTAAACCAGAGCCTTAAAGCAGGCCGACTGAATAGCTGCATCAGTTGTTAGGGACCAGTCCCCATAAAAGAGCCTTGTTTTCATCCGCGCGACACGGATATGTGGAGGAACATCAATATGAATAGCAGTCAGTATCTCATTTGATTCATCGTCGCGGGTGGTCGTCTCATGCATAGAAAATCCTAGGGCTTCTACAGCCTGTTGCAACACAAGCCGTCTGCAAACAGAGATGGAGGTTGCGCAAAGCTTTGGCACTCACAAAGAAACTTCTATTAGTACACGAAGTGATATAAAGCTTACAACAGTGTATAGCAGCAGATCAAATTTGCACTACATGGACAAACAATTTCCTATATTTAAGAGTATTGCATATAAGAAGTGTACAATATTTAAGAGTACACTGTAAATAAAACACTGATGATGGAATACCCAAATGACAGTGACATAATCGCCATAAGGTAAACCGTAAATGTTGCCTAAGGCTCACTATTTTGCTACATATAAATTAGATGAATTTAAAACTCCCGGTCAAATACTTGAATGTGAAGTACAATCCAGACTATTAAATGGTGCCAGAAGTAAGACCATACTGTTGCCATAAGATCTCTTTGTTTCCCTATCCATCATTCGATTAAAATTAACTCGCAACAATGCCAACAATATTAACTCGCAACAATGCCAAAATCCAGACTATTAACTCGCAACAATTCCAAAATTAACTCGCAACAATGCCAAAATCCAGACTATTAACTCGCAACAATGCCAACAATATTTTTATTCAACACAACGGCTTGGCTTAGAACGCATCCCACGGAGAGGGCTTGAGAATGCGTCCATTTAGCCCAGCATAAATGTGTCAAGAGATCAGTAGGCAAATGAACTACAGATAAGGGTTTTTGAGTTGCAGGTCAGAAAATGGGTTGCAAAACAAAATAAAAGGGTTGTGCACAATTTAAGGAGCGAGGAAATCCAGGACTGCAACTCATAAGGCCAGTATGCCATATATGCACAATTAGAATCATAATAAAACCTACAGTAGCAGAAATACCCATCATACATTTCTATGCTTAGAGAAACTACTCAAGGGTGGTAATCTCTGGCATTTCTTTACGTAGAGTAATCTCATCATATCCCTGAGACAAAAAGGTGTAAACACAAAGGTGGAAACGGTAAATTAGCAGTCATATACTAACCAACTATTCTAATGATCTTATCAGCCAAAAAGGAACCATCATCAACTATTTTAACCAGCTGAGCTAACCTCCAAATGCCAGCAGCTAGCATCCAATTGCCAGCAGCAAGCTAACATCCAAACTGTTTAATCAGCTAACCTCCAAGGCCAGCAGCTAGCTACTATGTACAATATAACATGGGCACATCAGCAGCAACACCATGGGCATACACAAACAAAGCAAACCACGGGCATACACAAACATTGCAAGCCGAAACAAAAACAAGAACAGGGGAGGCGGGGAGAAGATAGAAAGATGGGGAAGAAAGAGGAGTCGTACCTTCCAGCCCTGCTGGGAGAAGCTTCCCAGAGAGGAGGAGATGCTGCCCTGAGAGCAGGAAGCTGGCGTAGGCGGAGGAGCAAGCTGCTTCCGCCTGGAGGAGAGCTCCTCTCTCTCTCTCAATCGATTTCTGACCGGTTTGCTCCTCTTTCTCTATCTCTCTCTCTTGCTTCAATAGCTTCGAACATGCCTTTGAAGAACATAAGCAACTCAGTCTTAATGCACACTTCATTAGTGCAAATATGTATGCATATTAACTTTGAAATTCTGAAGTTGTGTCTGCAAAACACTAACCATAGTCAAATATTTATTTACGATGAGCCGGTGGAAGACATAAACGGAAATAGGTAACTCGATTAATAAAATAGACCTACAAACATAGTGTCGGTGCAAGAATTTAGCCAATTCAGTCTATATACTGCTCTCGCTTTAGGTGGTATGGTGCTATCTCAAAATTAAGACAGGATTTTCAGAAGGTACGATCTTACAATTGCAAGTGTAACTGCTCAATGCTTCTTTTGGACCCCAAATATACTCCATCCTTTTGCTTGATCAAGACAATAGGTTTACGATAACTATTCATAAACCAACGTCGTGTGATTAAGCATTTAAGGTAACTGTAAATAGAACCCACTCGGTCATTTCCAGAGGAAAATAGTATGCATATTAACTTTGAAATTCTGAAGTTGTGTCTGCAAAACACTAACCATAGTCAAATATTTATTTACGATGACCCGGTGGAAGACATAAACGAAAATAGGTAACTCGATTAATAAAATAGATCTACAAACATTGTGTCGGTGCAAGAATTTAACCAATTCAGTCTATATACTGCTCTCGCTTATCCTCTGAAATTCAGGCAGTACAGCGATCAGAGATCAGCTTATCCTCTAAAATAGTCAAATGGCCTAGCACTTTCTCAGAGATCAGTTGAATCAAACATGCAGGCAGTACAGCGTATATTTTCATTCTAGCCTTTCTTATCTGTGGAGGGGGTTTCTACTTAAGGAACCTAAACTGTTTTGGCACAAACAAGATATATAGCTCTAGAACAGCTAGAGCCTATTAAAGCTCTATCCTCTGAAATTCCTTGAACCTGGAAGCATACAACAATGCCTACCTTACCCTACCTACAAACCAGCACTCTTCCGCTTACACAAAAGCAGATCTAAAAATGTAGACCTTGCTACCTTGGTGGTGCTTTACTGAGAGATTGGCATGGTGGTGGCCGATTCTGTGCAGGAGGAAGCAGCTCTGGTGTTACAAATCATTTCGAAGTTAATATGTATATATATTTGTAATTTTTACCTCCACACAGAAGACAACAAGATTCACGGTATACCTACATAGAGAAGATACATCAATGATAAATGGAAGGTATGGCATGCAGCTACAACTATGGTAGTGGGATAATTACCCAGCATGCAACAACAATGTAGTACTTGCGAGAAGCTAATATTGAAGGCTCTGACCAACAACGATGAACCACGCAAGCACCTTTGTAAACCTGAAAGGAAACTGAAATACACAAATGACATCTTAGCATCTTTTTCAAAGACTATCTGAACTTGGAAAGAGCACATGCAAACATTAGTCGCAAAATTAGCAAGGAAATTAGAAGTAGACATGCCTAATCTCATCAGTTATTTGATGGTAGGCTATTTTTTCTTATGAAATTATGATAACGCCCAACAATCCAGTAGTAGTTTGTTAAGAAAACATGCCAGCTTAATAGCTTATCCTTAATATAGACAATATTTATTCCAGCAGCAGTCACGTTGGAAGGCAAGGTTTTAATTCGGATGAAGGACTGGAGATTCTTTTTTCCTTAATTGGTTGGAATAATTTCCTTTAATGTCCATGTACGGAGCTGCGAGTAGACCATGCAGATGCTCTCTGTGAACCTGCGTTTCCATTGTTAAGCCAATGCAATTAGAAGCATGATATATAGGCAATGTAACAATGGCCTTTTTAGTACCCCATGAAATCTACAATGCATCCTGAAACACAACAGAAGAAGTTTCTTTCATTGCCTTGTTACTGTATAGCTAAAATAAACTCGTCATGAAAAGCTTTAAAAAAATAGAAAAACCTTGTAGCGGCTAGAAAAGTAACAGTGGCCAATAACACCGAGAGATGCACATAAGAAATAATTAAGGTTGCAGTGATCAATTCAAAGGATCAGATGTGCATGCTCTATTTGTTTAGTTCGGTCGTCAGTGATTTGAAACAAACTGAAATAAATTCAAGATCAGATGTACATGCTCTATTTTGTGTATATTTTGGTTGTTACAGATCTGAAACAAATAAGCACATAAAATCCTTAGATTGTGTTTGAAACACATAACCTCAAATCCATGTGGTCATTTTGGCTTGGTTAAAATGAGCAGGAAAACTGAAGCAAATTTGTATACCGATGGAAAATGTGCAAAATTGTACCGTTGAATTCAGATAAATAAATCTGCTTTTTTCCTTTCGATTTCCAAGAATCAGCAAATGCACAATCGATGCATATCAATTGGATAGAAGAAGCTGGGTAAAGAAAAGGTATATACCTCGCGAACTGGGAAACGTTCCAAACAGAGCGGCCACCAAAATGAAAGAGAAAACCAAATCACATAAGGTGATGTCTCGCAAGATCAGACCACTGCACTCCGGTGTACAAAAATGTAATTAGAAAGCAGGGAGGCAAGCACCTAAAAACGGAATCCTCTACAAAAAGGGAACACCAGTAAGAACTCACAGATTCTTTGCACTTCTGATCTTAGATCCGAAGATAGGCACCGCTTGAATTGTCTCATTAGAAAATTTATCGGTATAGCTTCTCGAGCAGCTCAGTCTGAAGAATGTAGCACATAATTAGATAATGCTCTCGATGACTTCAGCAAGCGAGTTGATGAAAAAGCTCCTAGCAGTATGTGCAATGCTGAAGTTACACTTGAACAACCAGATGACCATTTACAGAGTGCATGTCTAAAGAAAAAGGAGCCACAAAAGAAAAATACAAGGCGAAAGAAAGGTTGGCTTGAGAAGCAGCGCCCGCGTAAAAAGAAGAAGGAACCAAGTAATGAAGTACCAGAGAAACAATCTGATTTTGTAAGTTACTTGCCAATATCTTTTATAAATATTGAATTAAAAAATTAACATGGAGAAATATCTTATAAACTTGTTTATTTGATTAGAGAGAGGGGGAAGAAATGGCAGGACCACAAGACCAAATTCCTCTGGAGCCAATCACTAGAACAAATGAGAAAGAGTTTCAGGAATTTGGTTGTATCCCCAGCTACACCCAGCTTCTGATGGTATTCAACTTTGTCTAAATCAGCTAGTCAATCAATATGTTCTAATCATGTTCTAATCAATTCTTTATTTCTTTAATATGCAGAGTTCTAGCAGTGGGCAGGACATACTTGACGATACGACTTGGAATTTTCAGAACTCATATCTTAGTGGCTGGCCACATTAGCTTGATAGATACTGAATAATTTCTCGAATTTAGTGTTTGATTTTCTACCATGTAGAGATCTTAATCCAGCATCAAACTATGTACTTGTTTTAAAGATACAGATGCTCATTTCATATTCCTGCAGTACACTGTTTGAGCTATCTATAAATGAGTACACATATTTTGCTAAGTCCGGCAATGCGCAAGGGAGCAAGTATACTGGCTGGCCGGCCGGCGGCCGGCGGCCGGCCGGCCGTCGACGTTGGCCTCGTTTGAAGGATGTTGCTGCCTGTGTCTATTTTGTATGTTCAGCAATTAGCAGTACTATGACAATTGTTGCTTCTGCAGCAAATATTTTGGCGCCAACACAGAAAATATGCAAGATTATTTTTCCTCCATGTCTCTTTAATTCCAGGGAATTTGTTTCCAAAATAGCTGCGTAGGGAGGAACGAAAGGTGGTCCGTTTGATTAAACTGGACGGCTAATTTTCTGAGAACTGCACCGTACTGTACCAGCTCGAACTGTAGAGGAGCCGCGCCTATCAAATCAACCTAGCTGGTAGCTGCATTTAAAATTTTGGTAATCAATCTCGAAGAAAATGTTAGGTACTATATGTCTATATCAAATCAACCCGATAGCTGCATTTAAATACTCCCTCCGTTCTGAAATAATCTACATCCTGGATCCATTATTTTTTCAGAAATAATCTACATCCTGGGTAAGTCCCACCTCGTAACTAAGGGCATGCACCTCGGTAATTAAAATAGGTATTAATTGGCATCAAACTCCATCCCCACTAAACTATCCGTGAGTAGTATCTGAGTTGAAATTGAATGCATGACATTAATTATTCTTTGTTAATCGTGTAGGTGCTTTGTTTCTTGTGATATTATAATTGTAATGCATGTGAATGTGTAGCCAAATAGTACTAATAAATGCTGGACTAAATTGTCTGAATTTTCCTAGAACGTAGATTAAAAGAGAACGGAGGGAGTATCTGGTAACCGCTCTGAAATAAAATTATGCATATCAAATCAACTTGTTAGCTCGATTAAAGAAAATCCGGTAATTGATCTCGAAGAAAATGATAGGTATATCAAATCAACCACGTGGCTGCATTTAAATGTCTGCTAATTGCTCTCTTAGAAATTGATAGGCATATCCAATCAATCTGCTAGCTGCATTTAGAAATCTGATAATTGCTCTCAAAGAAAATGATACGGATATCGGATCGATCTGGTAGCTGCATTTAAAAATCGGATAATTACTCTTGAAGAAAATGATAGTTTCAGACTCTATAATGGAAGCAGAATATGTGACAGCATATGAAGCTACCAATTATGGCTACTAGATCAAGAAATTCATCACTGAACTTGGTGTGATTCTTTCCGCCATGGACCTGGCATCCTTCTTTACTTACCTCTTCGCAAACAACGCATCCAATCTATATCTACTAGCACGTGCGTTGTAACGGGAGAGAAAAGGCATGTTGACCGCTAATGACCCGACTACCGATCACTTGCTTACTGTTGGACGTGTCATGGGCCGCCGGATGGGATGCATGATAGTCAACCTCGCGGTCTACCAAGCGGATTGCTCGGTGTCACCATCATCCGCGAGAAGCAGCCGTGTTCCACGGAGAGCCGCCGCCTCCACGATGAGCTCATTGTCGGCGGTGGCAGCGCCTGCTTTCCCACTCCTACTCTCCATGTCCAAGTACCTACGTCCCTATCCCCTAGAGGCATGGGCGCCGTCCGGCCGTGGAGTACTCTCCTTCCAAAACGATGCTCCTTTTCTCTTCCCAATCCAATCTATACTCATGTGACAGCTACTATTTCTTTGTGCAAGGCAATGCCCTCAAGGAGTTTGACGAATTGCTCTGGTATGCCCCTGGCCTCGTGCTCTGTGGACGCAACCTGACACTACAAGGAAACAGCTAATCACTGGCGTGGCGATTTTGACATCACTGACGAGAAACCCACACGCCGTTAATTTCACGCTAGTGCTATTTGGGATCACCGACGTGTGTGAGGCCACGCCAGTGATATTTTTGGATCACCGGCGTATGTAGGCACGTCAGTGATAGTTTGGTATTACTGGCGAGGGAGACCACACCAGTGATGATTTTTCGGAAATTAAAAGAAGGTGTTGTTATTGAATTTGATAGACGACAATTAACAGCAAAATACACGGAACAGAAACATAAACATTAACATAAATAGCACTGGCAGCAACTGCGCCACTAAACAGCCACTCAACAAAGTTCTTATTGTTCATCTCATTAACTTATTCGTAACTACGTGGCTAGTCATCTTGGGTAGTGATCACCTGAGGCATAAAGTCGTGATCATGTCTAGGGTCATGATGCTCAGACTCGGAACTGTCGGAGTTGTCCGGGCCCTATAAATGAAGTAGCTCTCGGCGTCATCATGGTCGAGAAAGAAGCTGCACCTCTCAACAGGTTGCATGCCGTAGAAATCAAAAAGTTATGTCCAACGAGCGTCACTGAAGTATGTCCGGCCCATCGTGTTGGTGCACAGAACTCTGAAACTCCGGGTGGACACCGTCATCTAGACCAGGTTGACCTCAAATGTCATGTGGTCGGTAAAGGCAAGGCCCGCATGCTCCAAGAATTCACGTATAGCCCTGCGCGGGATGGTTTGAGAATAACAACAATTAGACATTAGTGTTATTATAAGGCTAGGATAATACAATTGTTTAATCAACGAAATAAGAGAATAATTAACAAGAAACATGTATAAAAAATGTGCCTCATATGAACATTCCATATCATGAACTTTCTAAGAGTTTCAATCATTGACACATTGATCAAACATATGTATATGTTTACCAAGTATCAACAAGAAAAGTAAGCTCATAACATGTCGAATTTAAACGTACCATTCTCGTTTGAACCTCCTATGGCAGAATTATGCCAAATTTTCTATTCATGCACTCGGGATAGGCACAATCCTCACACTGATACATTTGCTGCATATTATACATATAACAGTCTAGATACTAGGAGAGTACATTAAAGTTGAAGTAGTCTAAACATAAACTCGAATACGATAAGTTGCATATTATACATGACCTACTATGATAAGTTTAAACATCACATAAAAGAACAGTCCAAACATCAAAATAAAACAACAGTCTAAAGAACAACTCAACACAAGTTGACGTGTCGCTCTATGGGTCCCTCGCCAGCTGAGCTCAGAACATCGCGGCAGACCCGGAAGAGTGCAGAACGGACTCCACCCGTTCTGCCTATCTAGCTCGACCCAGTACTTAGGGTCTGTCTCGTGGTAAGTATCCGGGTCGGCTGTCCGAACGGCTGACCCGAACACCTGATGTTGCTGATCCATCTGCTCCCGCTCCTCCCAGAACCACTCCCAGTCCTCCTGCCAGTCCCCCTGCTGCTGCTCCTCCTCCTCCAAGACCCCCCCAGCGAGTGTCGTTCTCCTCAGAAGGACCGACACTATGGGAAGGACCGGCGCCGTGGGACAAGGCCACACCAAACTACTGGTACGACAAAATATCCGGCTCCTGCTGCAGTAGACGCCTCACTCGTGGGTCGTCGTGGGGGCGGACGTTGTGTCGTGCGATCTGCGCCTCGCTCCTGCTCCTTCTCCTTCGCGGCGCGGGCGCTCTAGCGCCCGCAAAGCCGCCTTCCCGCACCGCTTGCAAAATTCAGCTCGGACCAGTCGTCGTAACAAGGTTGGCCTCCAGCCTCCCGTACTAGTTCGCGTCAAATAACGACGTCGTTGCTCACTTCTCTGCTTTGGCACCTAGGGACAAGTGATCCCACTTTTTAAGAAATTCGAAAATTGCACTTTTGTGTTTCAAAATATTCTAGAAAAAAGTAAACGGAATTACATATGCATATTTACTATGTACGCGCTGAATTTCGTTGAAAATACGTTGTATTTTAAGCTACACAAAAAAGATAAAATTCGGAACAGAATAGAAGATTTTTACTATACTTCATACAACCACAAATTTGTTATTTTTTCGTAGCCCGATTTTTGTATTTGTAACCGAAACTTTGCACTAGCATGTATATGTAGTTACGTTCAAAAAATTGAATTTTTTTAAAACTCAAAAGTTAGTATTTTCGAAAAAAAAATAAATGGGATCACTTGTGCACAGATTTGACGCGGCCGAGTTTCGCAGTATTGCTGGTTTGGTTTGGTTTGGGTTGGGCCTGGATTTGGGCAGGGCAGATACTATGAATTAACACAAGCAGTAACTAGCACGAGGTGGAGGAAGTGCTAATCTTGCAAAATTCAACAAGTACAAATCTAACACTTGAGTTGTAACATTCTCAACCACAACATGATTAATCATAGTTGTAACCGAAACTTTGCACTAGCATGTATATGTAGTTACGTTCAAAAAATTGAATTTTTTTAAAACTCAAAAGTTAGTATTTTCGAAAAAAAATTAAATGGGATCACTTGTGCACAGATTTGACGCGGCCGAGTTTCGCAGTATTGCTGGTTTGGTTTGGTTTGGTTTGGGTTGGGCCTGGATTTGGGCAGGGCAGATACTATGAATTAACACAAGCAGTAACTAGCACGAGGTGGAGGAAGTGCTAATCTTGCAAAATTCAACAAGTACAAATCTAACACTTGAGTTGTAACATTCTCAACCACAACATGATTAACCGGAAAATAATCCTATGAGACCGGGTCTATATCCCTATCAATTTAGACCCCTTTTAGGAGAAGCCACGTTGTCTTCACCAATCTCGAAGCATGTAGTCGTCTTCTTCCTCGGCCCACCCGGCTCCAATCCATCGACAATCTGTCATCACCGAAAAACTCGGCCGATCAAAATTACCTCCAGCTAAATCTGCCGATGCTACATCCATGGCCCCATTGTAGCTAATGCCTGTTACCACGCTGATTACTAGGGTGTAGCAAAAGACATACAGTAGTAGCCGCCATAGTTGAGAGAAATCGATCTGACTGCTACTCTTCATCTTACTAGTCCATTCATTAATTTCTTCCTATGTCCAACTCAACGTCGAGCCTGTACACGCTTCTCTCGTGTCAGGTGAGCAACATTATTTTATTTTCGGATGTCCAGTAAGTTTCCGTCTGACCTTCAGACTTGGTACCTGTAAATCCAGAAATTCTTCTCTCGCATCAAGTAAACTTTCTCTCGCCTATCATTCGACGAATGATTCTCATACGAAAGCCTAGCCGTGGACATGGCTAATGCAGGAGTCCCTGACGGTGAGAAATTCGTTGAGGTGATCGTTAAAAGAATTTGTGGATTTACTAACAAATATATTGCAATCGATGGACTTAACCGGATGGGCTCGGGAAGAAGATGACTAAATGCTTTGAGATAAGTGTGGACACGTGGCTTCTCCAAACGGGGGTCTAAATTGATAGGAATATAGACCTGGTCTCATAGGATTATTTTCCGGTTCCCAAGGGGTTAGCACGTTTAGACAATCATTGGCCATAGACGGCTACTGGATGACTAGCACACAGTCAGTCGTCGGAAATTGTTGACGCAACGATGTCTCAACAACTACTTGTATGTTCCTATGCTTCCTGGAACGCTATGTACTCACCATAGGGAAATTAATTATTGAGCAGTGACGGCTGGACAGGGCTCTCTCAACGTCCATATGTATACCTACAAGTTTGATTACCTAACTGATCTATATATCCAAGAACAAATCGTGTCCACATGATTCTAATAATACCTCTGGAACTCTTTTAGGAGAAGCCACGTTGTCAAGTCTTTTGGGATGTTATCAAGTCTGATTTACTTCAACTGTTTGCATGTCTTCACAATGGACAGCTAGAGTTGTTTCGTCTCAATTTTGGTGAGATAATTTTATTACCTAAGGTTAACGAGGCAGAAAGGATTCAACAATTTAGACCTATATGCCTTCTTAACGTTAGTTTTAAAATATTTACCAAACTGGCTACGCTTCGACTGAACAGTGTGGCAGATTATGTAGTTCGTCCGTCTCAGACGGCTTTTATGCAAGGCCGCAACATCCTTGATGGAGTTGCGATCCTACATGAAACAGTTCACGAGCTACATAGGAAAAAGCTGAATGGGGTAATCCTTAAAATTGACTTTGAGAAAGCTTATGATAAAGTCAAATGGTCTTTCCTTCAGCAGACCCTCAGAATGAAAGGTTTTTCTCCTGAGTGGTGCGCGTTAATTAATAGCTTTGTTTCGGGAGGAAGTGTAGCCATTAAGGTCAATGATGACACTGGCAAATACTTTCAAACGAAAAAAGGACTCAGACAGGGTGACCCGTTATCGCCAGTACTATTTAATATAGTGGCTGATATGTTGGCTATCTTGATCGAACGCGCTAAATCTGAGGGTCAAATTGAAGGAGTGATTCCACATCTTGTTGAAGGTGGTTTATCGATTCTTCAATATGCTGACGATACAATTCTTTTTATGGAACATGACATCGAAAAAGCTCGTAACCTTAAGCTGATCTTGTCAGCATTCGAGCAACTTTCGGGTCTTAAGATAAATTTTCATAAAAGTGAATTGTTTTGTTTTGGTGAGGCTCGAGAAAACGCCGCCTTGTATGCTGAACTTTTTGGCTGTGAGCAAGGTCAATTTCCTATCAACTATTTGGGTATTCCGATTCATTATCGGAAACTTACAAATGCTGAATGGAAAAAGGTGGAGGAAAGACTTCAATTACGCTTAAATAGTTGGAAAGGCAAACTCTTATCCCTGGGTGGAAGATTGGTTCTCATAAACTCGGTACTAACAAACATGGTACTGTATATGATTTCATTTTTCCAATTGCCTAAAGGAGTCTTAAAACGATTGGATTATTTCCGATCAAGATTCTTTTGGCAAGGGGACTGCGAGAAGAAAAAATACCGACTGACTAAATGGAGTGTGGTTTGCTGCCCTAAAGACCAAGGAGGGCTCGGAGTTCATGACCTTGAGGTCAAGAATAGAGCCCTGCTAGGTAAATGGCTCTTCAAACTTCTATCGGAAGATGGAGTTTGGCAAACCCTCCTTAGAAGAAACTATGTGGGGGATCAAGCTGTTTCTCAGGTTCTTTGGAAACCTGGCGATTCACACTTCTGGGCTGGCCTCATGGCTACAAAGAAGTTTTTTTTCCAACATGGATCTTTCTTAATTAGGGATGGATCGGAAATTCGTTTTTAGGAGGATAAATGGCTAGGCCATTCTACCCTTAGAGAACAATATCCGGCTCTGTACACTATTGTACGAAACAAAAGCGACACGATCGCGAAGGTGTTGGGTACCCCCACCAGATGTTTCGTTCAGAAGAAGTTTACTTGGAACAAGACAAGCATCCTGGAATGCCTTGCTCATCCGATTGAATTCTGTCCAATTGTCGGAAGGTCCAGATAAATTTCAATGGAATCTTACGAAGAATGGTAAATTCTCGGTTGATTCTATGTATAGAGCACTAATTCTACCCGAAGTGCCAGTCGATATTAAGGATAATAACAAAATTTGGAAGATGAAGATACCGCTTAAAACTAAAGTGTTTGCGTGGTATCTTCGTCGGGGTGTAATTCTTACAAAAGACAACCTTGCCAAGCGTAATTGGCACGGAAGTAAAAAGTGTGTTTTCTGTCAACATGACGAGACCATTACACACTTATTCTTTCAGTGCGAATTCGACAGGTCTATATGGTCAGCCGTCCAGATAGGTTCTACCTTACATCCACCGCGTACTGTTGCAAACATTTTTGGCAACTGGTTGAATGGCGTGGATCCTAGGTTTAAACTCTTCTGTAGGATGGGCGCGATTGCCGTTATTTGGTCGCTGTGGCTATGTAGGAATGACAAGGTTTTTAACGATAAAAATGCTTCAGTTATGCAGGTTATCTATCGGTGTACAGCTACGCTACGAGCATGGTCGACCCTGCAGCGTGTAGAGCACCGTGACTTTTTTTTTGGAGGTGGCGTTGAGGCTGGAGGCTGTGGCCAGGGAGTTATTCTCCCGGCATGGATGGCAACATAGACTCCGGATAGACCTACCGGCATCTTAGGCGGATCTGCATTATCTCATTATGATATGTAATTCGCATTTTTTACTTTTTGTTCTGAATTGGTTACTGATGAACTGGTGGCTGTGTGCATCTTAGCTATGCAGAGGCCGGGTGTAATGCTTAAACTCTTAAGTAATAAAAGCCCTTTATCTAAAAAAATAATAATACCTCTGGAACGGACGCGGTCATCAGCGACGAAATTTCGTTTGAAACTAATACGAGAATTGTGGACCGGAGATCGAACTGGTCCAAGCTCTCCAGCTTGTCAGCATCGATCAGAATAGGTCGCCGACACTCCGTGAAGCCATCAGCAACTTAACTTAAGCTGTGTTGGACACGACGCTCGAAACGTCTATATATGTGGAAATTCAGTTGTTTGACCCACTAGGCCACTACAGCCTCCCGTGAAACTAGTATTATATGTAGTACTACCATTAACGGGTATCATTTTGTTGCCATGCAATCAAAATATGATGAAGTGTCATTGCAATATGGTAGTAGTAATATGATACTACCTCCTTTCCGAAATATAAGATGTTTTAGCTTTTTTATTTGAATGTATCTAGATGTGTTTTAGTGTGTAGATTCACTTATTCTAGTAAATATCTATAACATCTTCTAATTTGAAACTAAGAGAGTACGTTGCAATATCTTATCTACTAAGATCAAAAAAATGAATTCAAACACAATAAGCAGAAATTCAATTTGGCGCCCATGATCAGTTTCCCAGAAAACCGACATTTTTTATGGTCTTTATAAAAAAAAGTCTCGTGAAAAGCCTTTTTAGCACTAAAAAATTGTCTTTTTTACACACAACATAAAAATATCGATTTTCCGTGAAACGACTTCGTGAGCACATAGAACGTCGACATGTACATGCGAAATTTTTGGTTCGATTTTTTCTGAAATTTCAAATGTGTTTAAAATGTATTTTTAAAACAGGGAGCATATCTACTGGGTGCCAAAATGCAACCCCCAAAAGCAGGCTCTCCAATTTAAAGAGACCCTTATGTTGTTTAGCCCATCAGTGGGACCCTTCAGGCCATGCGAGTCAATTTGGCAACGGGACACTAATCCGATGGTTATTACTTAATTATAGTCATCCCCGTGCAACAAAAATCTCCCCATCCCCATTAACTGTCATGGGCCAGTTGTTTTACCATCCCTATCCGCATCCCCATCGAGTAAGCAAATAACCACCGGATCCCCATCCCTGACTTAGCCGGCAACATTAAGCTTAACAAAAGAACAACATTTCCCTAACAACCTTGCTAAATAAATGATATCAACATATGGGAGCAAAATGAGCACACAACAAGCTTATGTACAAAAAAAATAGCACTTCATATATAAACAACAAGTATATATCATGGAACAACACGGAAATTCGCATTGGCACCCGGGAGCATATGCTCCCGGTATTTTCAAAACAAATTCAAAATTTGAAAACTTATCAAAAAAATCTGAAAAAAATCATGCACGTACCTGACCATGGTACGCACCACCGTGTTTTTTTTCGCGCCGAAATGACATCGTACGCGCCCTGTACAAAAATGACAAATTTCCTGTCAGAAATTCAAATTTTTAGATCTCATTTTCCTGTCAGAAATTTGTCATTTTTGTACAGGGCGCATACGATGTCATTTCGACGCGAAAAAATACACGGTGGTGCGTACCATGGTCATGTACGTGCATGATTTTTTTCGGAATTTTTTGATAAGTTTTCAAATTTTGATTTTTTTTTTTAAAATACAGGGAGCATATGCTCCCGGGAGCCAAAACGGCGCTCCCGGAACAACAAGCATATATTACAAGCGATGTTGCAACGCTGGGATGGGGAGGTGGCTGAGATAATATTGGCTGACAGGATGTGGCGGCACCACATGTCATATGCCCTAATAAGGAATTCATGGGTACCAGTTATGGGTAGTGCTGACTTAGACCCAGCCCTGTTTGCCCGATGAGGAGGATTTTGCCTTTGATAAGATCCAACATGGATTAAACTCTAACCAAAATCATCCCCTAGTAGATGAATTAACCACCGGGGATCAGAGAATGGCCCCCGTTGCCACATTGAGACGCGACCGTCTCGCGTCGCTGCCAGACGATATATAGGATTTGCATTTTTCTTTCCAGTAGTTGACATGTACGTGCAACGCACGTTTTCACAATTAAATGGTTCAATTTACAAATAGGAACGTACCATGATTTATCTGGATATGTACGTGCAACGCACGTCTGTACAGTTGGTCAAAGCACTCTTGGACGACCTTTATAAAATCAACAAAATAATTTTGGAACCAATAATAGAAAATCGTTAGAAATATTTTTTTCAAATCATTTGTTAGCGCCGGAGTAACAAAACTACCAACAGATATTGTAGATCATCTCTGCCAGTTTGAAAATGCCATCTCAAATAGATGCCCTATAATAGGACAACAGTTTTCGCTTATAAGGCTCATGTTTTAGTGTTTTAGGTCACTATTTTTTTTTGGTTTTTCAGATGGCCTATTTTTGGGCACGCTGCTCCAGCAAATGCCTCAAATAGGGCACCGTGGACGCGCCACTCCCTTGTTTTAGTGATTTTTGAGAAATGAAAACAAACATATAAATTTAAACATTGCAAAATATATACCGCTAAAAATCCATTTGCACTTCCGAGCAAAATTCCTGGCAAAAGAAAAGGGTAGTTCCAAATTTTCACGTAGAAACTCAACTTGCTAACAACAAATTGTACAAATTACAGAATTTCCACCGGTAGACAAATCGGAAAGGTAAACAATAGATTAATCAAAAGATACAAAGCAACATCTGCTAGGGATTGGAAGAAGCAGCAGCTAGCTGCAAACCAGACTGACTGCCAGCTCACCGGCGATTTCCAGGACATCGGCGATTAGGATTTCGATTTCCAGGTGGCTAGCTGGATCGCGATTTCGATTTCCAGGACTGCAAGGTACCGGGCGGTTAGCTAGCTGGATTGCGATTTCCAGGACATCGCTGCCGATGCAGGCCCACACCCCCGCCCTCGTTCAGAGCTCGCACTTGAGGACCCTGCGACAACGCTCGATGTGGCGACTCCAGCGTACACGACGACCAACGGCAGACGTAATTGTGGTCATGAGCTTCGACGCAGGTCGCTGTGACGCAGATGCGGTCCGCCATGGCGCAGATGCGGAGGACCTCGATTCATTTTTTTTCGCCACTGGCCGCCGTGGGCAGAGCTCGCATGAACAGCGGGATGGCCGGCGCCGGGGAGAGTCGGTAGAGGACGGCGAGGGGAGCAGCGGGATGGTCGGCGTCGGGGGAATCGGTAGGGGGACGCCGAGTGGATTCCGTTCTGGTGAGCGGCGGCATTGGGAGTTGCCGGATTGGCCGGAATTCAGTCGGAGGAGAAGAAAATAACCAAGCTCGCATCTCATCTCAGCGCCGACCACGATGGCCAACGGTGGCCTAGAAAGAACGTTTTGTTTTAGCGGTGGCAGACCCATGTAATTATCACGAAACGAAAAGATGTGTTGAGTTGTCAAACATTGAAACAATCTGGACCATTGCCCAAATATTGAAGGGCTCAGATTTAATGTATCAACACAAATTTGCTCTTTTAATAGTAAGTATAGATCGATGACATAGCTGGCTAACAATCAGGTTTGATCTTAGACTGATACGACATTAATTAGGCTGATCTGATTTGATTCAGTTGCTGTAATCTGTACCTGACACTTCGCTAAATGAAAGTCATCTACGGAGTAATTTGGAACGGAGGGCCGGGTACTATATATGAGGCTATACGCCGTCGACACTTAGCGCGGTTGAGCGCAACATATCCATCTCTCTCTCGTTTGTTTCTCAATGAATGGACGAAGCGGAATGCCTGGCGGCCAGCCGTGGCTATGGCGTACGCCGCCATTTCCTGATCGTGACCCACGGAAGCCAGAGCCACCTCAACCCGTGTCGCATCCTCGCACGCAGGCTTGTGCAGCTCCACGGTGTAGACGGATCTGGCCCCGTCCTCGCCACGCTCTCGGTTCCGTTGTTCACCCACCGCCGCATGTTCCCTTCCTCCGGCAAAGGTGTGTTGGAGGAGGAGGAGGCAACAGACGGTGTCATCTCCTACGCCCCCTACTCGAACGGCGTCGACGACGGCACCGACGCCAAGGACGCCGATGGGAGGGCGCGCCGCCGCCGCGCGAGTTTCGAGAGCCTCTCGGCTATCGTCGCGCGAGTCGCAACACGCGGTTGGCCCGTCACGTGCATCGTGTCAGCCTTGTGCTCGCCACTCGCCAGTGCACTGACGTCGCGCGCGAGCACGCCATTCCCATGGCCGTGTTCTGGATCCAGCCGGCCGCCGTCCTCGCCGCCTACTACCACTACTTCCACGGCTACGGCGAGCTCATCGCGTCGCACGTCGCGGACCCCGAGTACGAGGTAACCCTGCCAGGACTGTGCCAGGCTCTCCGGATCCGCGATTTCCCGTCGTTCCTCGTCGATAGCACCGGCGAAGAGATGGTCAAGGTCCAGAACGGCGCGCTGCGCGAGCTGTTCGAGTTCATGGACGAACCGGGAGAGAGTGCCAAGTTCCTCGTCAACACTTTCGAGGACCTGGAACCTGCGGCACTCGCGGCCATGAGACAGCACCTGAACGTGTTCGCCGTCGGGCCCGTGGTTGGGTCCTCGGCCCACGCGCGGATCCACCTGTTCAACCACGCCAGCGCCGACAAGAAGAGGTACATGGAGTGGCTCGGGGCACAGCAAGAGATGTCGGTGGTTTATGTCTCGTTCGGCAGCATATGGACGTACAGCAAGCTGCAGATGGAGGAGATCGCGCACGGGCTGCGGCAGTGCGACCGTCCGTACCTGCTCGTCGTGCGCAAGGACGGGCGGCAGGAGGACGTGAGCAGCTGCCTCGACGACGTCGTGCGGGAGGGGAAGGGGATGGTGGTGGAGTGGTGCGATCAGCCGGCGGTCCTGTCGCACCCTTCCATGGGATGCTTCATCACGCACTGCGGCTGGAACTCGACGCTGGAGGCCATGGCCTTGGGCGTGCCGGTCGTTGCCGTGCCCAGCATGTTGGACCAGCCAACGAACGCGTTCTTGGTAGAGGAGGAGTGGGCTGTCGGCGTCAGAGGAGACCGCAACGGCGAGGGAGTTTTTTCCGGAGAGGAGCTCGCAAGGTGCGTCGAGTTGGTCATGGGCGGTGGCGCGAGGGGCGTGAGATCAGGGAAAGAGTGGATGCGCTGAAAGGGATGGCGCGAGACGCAATGGCTTCTGGCGGGCCTGCTGAGAAGGGCTGCGAAGCTTCCTCACAGCGGCCAGCGCTACGGATAAAACTTAGGTCCGAGTCGATTCGTCGTCTTTGGTGTATGTATGACGTCTCCGATCCCTTGGCGGTTGGAACGGAGGAAGGTATGGATGTAGCAGACACGTAGGATACACCTGTATATCCATCAACTATCATGACCGTCGAATCTGCATCCAGCGAATGATATAATTCCTAATTGATGTACTGATACAAAAAATCATGAGTAAAATAAATAGGGATGAATGCCAAAAATGGATTTTCCGGAAATGAGTAAAATAAAGCCCTACGGATGCTATCAATCTTTGGAAGGGCTTCAACCGGCACGCTGAGCACGGTAATAAAATAGATGACAACACTGGTGAGCACCGCCTTCACGAGAACCGCCCGTCCTCCCATGGCAGCATGCCTTCCAATCCAAGGGACTAGCTTACCGGCCATCCTATCTTCCTAGCTAGTGTTGAAACTGAGCACGCCTTAGTCGAGTGACCGACAAGAGAAGCCCAAGATACTTCATGTGGGGAGCGAAGCATGGACTGCTGGGAAGGCTTGGAGAATATCATCAAGGTTGATTCCCGCACATCGGATAGGGGCCACTTGGCTCTTTTCGCAATTGGTAACGAGGCCGGTGACCAAGCCGAATTGAGCTAGAGTGCTTGCCAAAAATTGAATGTCGCTTTTAATCGGAGCCATGAAGATAGCCGCATCATCGGCGTAGAGGGAGGTGCGGACCGTGGGCGATCTTCCTCGAATCTTGTGGAGGCGCCCTTGCATGGTGGCTTTGCGGAGAATATGATGTAGAGGGTCAATGCCAACACAAAGAGGAGTGGGGATAGGGGATCACCTTGCCGAAGGCCTCTACCATGCTTTATTTGGTCACCGGCAATGCCATTTAGGAGCACCCTCGAGGAAGACGAAGAAAGGAAAGCCGCAAGCCAATCCGAAATTTAGGAGGAAAGCCCAAGTGTTGGAGGAGGTCCAAAAGGTAGTCCCATCTCACCGAATCAAATGCTTTCTTGATGTCAAGCTTAAAGAGGAGCGTTGGAGTTCTCGATTTGTGGAGCGTTCTTGCGGGCGTGGGGGTTTCCCGCGCGACAGTGGCGGGCGTGGTCCTGGCGATGTCGGAGGCCGTCGCAACGGCGGATACAACGGAAACGGTGGCCGTGGCAACAACCCTGGGTGCGACGGTAATGCTCAAGGCGGAGGGCACGTGCCAGATATGTGGCATCTACGGCCACTATGATCTACGGTGCCATTTGCGTCTCAATCACGTGATTCAGCCTAAATCGTCCAACCAAGCCACCAATGACTCCAACACCGGTGAAGGATATACCAACTATCCAAACTTGTATATGGATCCACCGACCACATGACGAAAGACATGGAGCGACTTCACGGCCACGAGAATTACAGGGGCAACGAACGCATCGAAGTTGCTAATGGTGCGCACATATAATGTCGAGATGTGCATGCAGAACATTTGTTTGGAGTTTTTGACATTTCATGATGTTTTTTGGGTGACAGGATAATATATTGCCATGTGTCAAAGTAATTTTTCCTGCGAAATCTTTACTATTAAATGGGAGTCTGCGGTCGTGATGGTAGGTTGTGGTACGTTGGTACGTCGTGCCTGGTCTGACCGTTTTCTGCCTCGATCCATGGATCGCCCCTTCCTATCGCTAATATGGGCCGGCCGTTTCCTTCAGAGGCCCACTGGTTGCCCGACAGATTTCCCCTACCTGTCTACCCCATTCTCTCTTGTGCGAAGCGAGCAGAGCGGCTAGGGTTACGCTGCGCCACGGCCTCACAGCGTCACCTTGCACCTCCACCCTCGCCGCTAACGCGACACACCATTGCGTCCCGTCACCGCCACAAGCCACCGCGTCCCGTCGCCTCCACGCACCACTGTGTGCCGCCGCCACCTACTGCATTCACCATGATCTAGACAGGGAGGGACGAAGCGATATGGATCAGGAATTGTGTTCGCAACTTTGCATCGAAGTCGTCGACGGGAAAACTCAGCTACATCGGGAGGGAGGCAGGATTTATTCGACGGGACAGGGGAAATTTGCGATTGACGATGAGGTGGAGGCCCCGTTTGGTACTTTGGTTTCGTAGGATGGTTGTGATTCCCTCCGTCATGGTATGTGGCCATGCACTTCCTTATTTTCCCCAGCTGCTTGCTAGCTAGCACCGGTGGGAGTAATTACTCTCGAGACTCCAGATTGCTTTCACATTGTGTCACTAATTGAGCCAGAATATTCGTAGCCAGAATATTTAACTTATAATCAGCAAAGGTAATTGTGTTACTAATTGAGCGTCAGATAGAAGTACTAATCTTTTCGATTGAAACTGGTTTGATAAAGGTAAATTTAGTATAATCATCTATATTCGTGGTAGGCATCAGATGAATATTCATAACTAACTAGCAGTGAGTTTTTCTGAAGAAATGTATTTGATGTGTAGTGAGAATTAGATCAGAGTTGTTTGGCACAGTTAAGATATTCAATTTATATAGCATTGTATGCATGAGCAATGAGAATTTTCCTTATATACAGCAGCCTATCCAAACAGTGATGAAAGGTGCAGGCCCGTGCAGTTATATATCGTGTGCTCCGGCATCTCAATGCGGGAAGGAGGATCAGAGGGGTTGAGATAAAGGCGGCACACTTGGATCAATCTCTTGCCGGCGAACTGTCAGCGAGGAGCGTGTCACCACAACAGGTCGTTGTCCCACACTTCTGGAATGGGATCAAGGATAGAATCTAGCTGCAGCAATGAAGATGAGTATGTCTATTTCAAATCTTCTTACTGTACAATTTGCAATTTGGTGTTGTTCGCTGAAATAATAGGTCAATTATGCTTAATTTCATAGCTTAATTTTCTATTGAGTGAATCATAGAGCTACTTGAAGGAACTGTAAAGTTTGATGCTCCAGAAACCATAAAATTTACACTTTTGTACTGATAATTATATTGTTTTTGTGTAATTCCAGAAGAATCGAGGAGGATAGCGGATTTGATTGGGTTTATAAACCAGGTGCTCCGGAAGTTTGATGCCCTCGATTTATACACACAAAAACCTACTTCTGCGATTTTAGATGAAAGCCTCAGTATGGATGTGAAGCTACTTAAGTATGTTTGCACTAATTTGAGATTATTCCCAGATCTCATTGATGCGATACTGAAGTTGGTTCTCATGGAAGTTTAGCGTTTATTTTGGTTGAAAGGCCTGGAGTCAAATTTTGTGTTTGGATGGTTATAGCACTTCCACTTGTGAACAAAAGCATATCTGGATTTTTTTTTGTTTGGTCCATGATTTTATTTTAATGTTCGCTCTGTTTCTTGCTCTTTATTTTGGTTATTTAAGTAAGGGAAGTAATTTTCGTTTCTGCCGTGGTAGTATTAGTATCTGGTTTGCGGTGTGAATAAAGTTTGTTGTTTGGAACCTCTTTTAGGATTAATCTATCATTGTACCAATCACTAGCCTTAGCATGATCATAGTGTTGTGCTTTATAACATAATATCTGAATGAAGGTTGGGTACATTAGTATGGGATTTCGTCCAAGATGCTCATCAAGTGTATCTCTAGGTGGGGCATCACCAAGTTCTTCCCGGTCTAGGTATGTGAAGCATGAAGTTGTTTTCTCTTTTGGCTGAAGCATTTATATGATTATTCTTCCCATAATCATATAAGTTATGTATCCTTCGGCTTTTATGAAAAGCCTTTAATCTACAATATATCTATGAACATCTGTCAATTAAAGAGGCGTTTAGTTAGAGAAAGTTGAGAGGTAGTTGACATGTGTTCCCAGAAACTTCTTGTTAGTTACGTATATGTTGAGAGTAGTTGACATGTGTTGTTTCAGAAACTTTTTTTCTGCATTATAATTTTTGGCATGGTATGGTTATATAGATCTATTTGGTGCATAAACTGACTAGAGGCAAAGTAAGCCCGTTCATCTGATGATGCTATTCTAAGTTTTGTAGCACAACTTTGCCAACATAAAATCTCCTAGAGTTTTGAATATTGCAAAATATCACATTGTGTCTAATCAGTGAGGGGAGATTAGCAACACCGTGACCCACGTGGTGGAGTATCTGTTCTGGGGCAAAGAGAGACAGTACAGGTATGGGGTAGTCCTGGAGAGCAAAGAACTGGGCGAAGACAATTTTGTACGTGGATCCTATTCAGAAAAATCATTAGAACAAGAATTATGAATATTTCTACATATTATATTGTTAACTTTGTGAAGTATGCGATGTTAACCTGGGAATCAAATCGTCATGGGCATGCCTTTATTGTAGCAACTGCACGATTTGAGTTTGCTTCGATGCACACTTCAGGCTTCTTGCAGATTTGGAGTTGGGACGAGCACCCCTTGCGGCGAGTTGGGGACGAGCACCCCTGGCTTAGAGGGACATATTAATTATCGTGGAGCTGTGGCACCTTGACTTAAAGCCTCTGGAGGTGACATTGCTGAATAGAGATCGATGGAGGGATTTTACAGCTAGGTATTGGACAACCGAGAAAGAGAAAGTGGTGGTGGGGTACTGCAAATGAGGAATAAAAGGTCCATTGGCGACCAGGCCAGAGAAGGGAGGAAACACAGACACGGCGGAGGAGGAAGACGTTGTGGAAATGATGCTCATTAGTTTTGTATGGCTACGCTCGTAAGATGATGCTCATTAATGTAAATGTTGCATGCAACCATAGAGAAAGAGCATCACATTGAACATGTTTAATTAGACCGCAACAAGAGAGGCTTTCTACAAAATTGATTATGGAAATTTATTCCTCCCTCCGATACAATTTATAAAGCCAACACGTAGTTTTCAAAAGACATAACTTTTGTAACATATAATTCATATTTTGTTGACCAGATTAATTGTCAAGCCTAAATTGCATGTATGCCTTATAAACTATACCGGAGGGAGTGGTTGGTTTTATTTCCATGCTATTTGAAAATTGAGAACTGGCCTTATATATAAAACCGGAGGGAGTGTTTGGTATATTATGTCTTTTTGTGGAGACATTAGGCGGTTGAGCGGGGTAGAGGAGAAAGAAAACACATACAAGAAGCAAGGAGGGAGTATAGAAAGGAGGGATGAGGTGAAAGCCACTTAAGAGGAATGAGATAAAAAGCCAATGAAATAGAACAACAATCAATAAATTTACATATCCGTAGCAACGCACGGGCATTCACCTAGTGATTCTATTACATTCCACCTAGTTTCATAACCAAACACACCCGCCACCAGGTACGTTAAGGCCGACCTGGGCCGTGGCCCGCCCAGAAATTGGTCAGTCCTTCGTATTTCTTGCTGGGCCGGCCCTATAAGACTCCAACTTTAAAAGAAAAGCTTCTTCTTCTGCAACCTGGCCCGCCAGGAATTATGCTGAAGCTCCATCCGATTAATATAATCACCCCACGACGCTTAACCTCACCGATGATTGGATCCTCCCACGGTTTGAGTGCATGGACATGGACCCGAGTTGGAGATCCCAAAGCCCGGGACGGTGCCGCGCCTTTTGCACGTCAAACCGCCAACCTCACCGCCGGCAACCTGCACTGCATTGCCGCTATATATCTTCCTTCCGGTTGCTGTTGCCGATGCGACCTGATGACAGCAACTGGGCGTCTGGACAAGAACCCTCAATTTCCTCTCCAAATACTGATACCACAAGACACCCGAATTTCCTGGTGGTACTCACTGCAAGGAGTATACAAATAATCCAGTACCTGGTGTCAAATGTTCTATGTCAGCGAAGGACCAATGTCCTTGTACCTGGTGAAAACCATGATTACACCATCATTGTTCAAAGACCTGGCAGAGCTACGACCATGGCGCCGACTCTCAATCACCACCTGTAACAATGTAATACTAACATATAACACTTGAGCTAAAAAAACTTATAACACAGTTCCATAATCAAACTGCCAGTACGAAAAAAAAGATCAAACACAGAGGATGCGAGTAATATAATGACCCCCACGACGCCAGCCTAATCTCACCTCCCGCAGATGATTGCTTTGAGGCGACACCGCCCCAAGTTGGAGATCCAAAAGGCCAGGGCAGTGCCGCGCCTTCGGATGCCAAACCGTCAAGCTCACCGGCAACGTGCAGTGCATTACTACTATTTTTTCTTTGACTTGATAGCATCAATTGGGTGGTGTTGTAACTTCTGTTTCGACAAGAGGCCTCAGTTTCCTCTCCAAAGAGAAGGCCAGGCCCGAATTTCCTGCCGGTACTACTACTAGTAGTAGTTGAAGGTAGTACTAGTATCAGAAATTAATTTGGTAGTAGTGCTATAGTACTGACCTCGTGTCAAATGTATGCGCCTTTTTATGCCAGCAAGGGCCACTGGACAAGAATCAAATGAAGAGGTGGATCGAGCACAACTTTACAAAACGACGAGCAAAATGCTGTGCATCCAAAAGCGCTTTACTGCCTTCCCAAATTCCAGCTTTCAGAAAAGATGGAGCTAGCTCCAGTCCAGAGAGCAATGCACATACCTGAGATCCGGGGCCAGAAACTCTTCTCCCGTTTCATCAACAACAGACCACGGAAAAACACCGTGCCCTGGTTTGCTACCCTTCTTACAGCGGTGGAACGGGTCTGAAACTCTGAATCCACAACCTGGTTGATGAAACAAGTGTGAGGAAACTTGCTGAAATGTAGTCCCACATGGCCACATTAAATCAAGCATCACCATGGAACAGGAACTCATCAACAAGTTCAGAAAATATAGTTACTTCACAGAACACCAGGCTCTGTCTTAGCTCTCATTGTTGGCTGAGCCAGGTAACCAGTCTCTCCATTGTCTGTCCATTTGACATAGCAATCAGAAAACAGCAATAGCTTGCATGAAGATAGAGGCATCCCTACAAGTACCAGTCTTGAGTATTAGCAAATTGAGCATATCAAAAGATAGTGTACACAAATTCCAAGCCGTGCAGCTAGAGCAAGATACACAAAATTACTGAAATCTGTTTTCAGAACTGCAGCACGCCGGTGGATGAGCTGCTGCAGCCGTTGCGTGCCAGGGGACATATTCTTCTCCAGCAGCAGCAACTATGAGATGGTGCGCCTAGTTTTGGCCGGAGCCACAAAAACAGTGAGGAACTACCACAGCCTCGTCATCAACACCTTCAACGCTCTGGAAAACCGCCGAGCTCGAGAGGATCCGCCATGAGCCACATACCGCCACGGTCGCCGTGACGGAGTGACCGCGGGTGCACATGTGGGGCAAAATCTAGACCAGTTTTTTGGAAGACGCAACTTTGTGACTAATGTGCACGTGCCGGGCAAGTTCGTAGACTAAAGATGTATTTCTCTTGTTCACGACCTGGCAGAGCTACACCTATCGTGCCGACTCTCAATCACCACCAGTAATAATTTACTAACATAGCCAAACAATATCAAAACAGACTGGGAGTACAAACCAAAAAAAAATATCAAAACAGAAGGTGCGGCTCAAAAGCATCGCCATATCTGACTAATATAATCACCCCACGACGCCTAATCTCACCTCCAGCTGATGATTGGATTCCATGCTTCAAGGCTACCCAAGTTCGAGATCCCAAAGGCCGGGACAGTGCCGCGCCTTTCCATCTCAGTTTGCCAAGTTCACCGGCAACGTGCAATGCATTACTACTGTTTGCTTTCGATTTTCTGTTGTTTTCTTACTCGATAGCAGCAACTGGGTGTTGTGTTTCGACAAGAGGCCTCAATTTCCTCTCCAAATATACAAGACACCCGAATTTCATAGTGGTGCTAGTACAAGGTATATATAATAATACTAGTATACGGACAACATGTCAAATTCATGCCCGTTTTATGTCAGTCCACAGGGACAAAACAGAGCAAATAGTGCATCCAAAAGCGCTTTACTGCATTCCCAGATTGTAGGTAGCTTTCAGAAAAAGAGGAGCTAGCTTCAGAGACCACGTACCTGAGATCCGGGACAAGAAATTCTCTCCCGTTTCATCATCTTCAGACTTGATTCCACAACCTGATCGATGAGATCGGGGTGTGACGAAACAGGGCAGTGAACCGCCGGAGCTGTCGTTCTGTAAACTGCTGAAGAGCAGTCCCACATGGCCATATTAACATCTCTCGAGATTCAAGCAGGCAGGCAACATCACCATGGAACAGCAACTCATTGCAAGTGATGGAACGAGACTGTTTTTTTTCCCGAGCGCCCAACAAGTGCAAGTTCTTCCTTTGGCTGGCTCTGAAGAACAGGGTTTGGACTGCAGACCGCTTAGGGCGGAGAGGGCTGCCTAGACCGAATGCCTGCCCACTGTGCGACCAAGTGGGGGAAGATATAGATCACCTTCTCCTCGATTGTGTCCTCTCTAGAGAGGTTTGGCACTCCTTCCTGAGCAGGTGGGGGAAGGTGGATTGGGTCCCTGCCCACGATGCTCGTCTTGTGGATTGGTTACCAGCCAAGACTCTGGGAGGTCGAGATGAGAAGGACTTGTGGACGGCGATCAACTTGATTTGCTGGAGCTTGTGGAGGCATAGGAATGGAGTGGTCTTCGAAGGACACAGGCCTTCAGTAGGGACTGCCATTAGTATGGTGGAGGCCGAGGCCGACCTCTGGCGGGCAGCGAGGATGTTTAGGGGTAGCTTAGGACCCGTAGACAGGTGGAGGGTTGGCGAGTGATCCCTTTTTTCTATTTGTGGATTGACGTTTTTGGCGCATGTGCCTAAACGCGTTGTAAGGCCGCTTGGCCTCTTCTCCTTAAAAAGTTTACCTCCATCAGGTTCAGTTTTACTAGCCATGTATATGTTTGTTGAAACTTTCACGACATTTTTATGTTCACGTGCTATTTTGTGAACTCCATTCAAATCACAAGCATGTGATTAAGATAACGACATGTTGTCGTAAAACACGAGGCCATACCTTTTTTCCTTTCTTTTCTTTATTATCATTCAGTCAGTTTGTAAATAAAAAACACTTTAATGCAACGGTTGCAGCTCCCGGATGTAATGTAACGACCCGCTGCATGGAAAAACAAATGTAAAAACCCCGGCCCAGGTGGCTCATGAACTAGCAAAGTCAAGTTTTATCTCTAAAAGTTCTTGTATCTGGGACGATGATCCCCCTAGGTTTCTTCTTAGCACTCTTTTTACATGATGTAACGATGTGATTTGATGAGGTGGCAAGTTTCAGACGCACTCTTTCCTTAACCAGGGTATCGAAAGGGACTGGTAGTATTTTAATGAGGCGGCTTGCTGACCTAATATATGTGGTGGAAAATTTCAAAAAAAAAAAGCCAAGTCGCGATGAACTTATCCGTAGGAGGATTCATTCACGTACAACTCCGAATAGGTCGATCAACAACTTATCACTATGACCAAACTTCCTCAGAGAATCTATGAACTCTGTCATGGTGAAACTCCGGTACATTGCCGGCTTTTCCGCTGTAACAAGCTCTGGGAGAGGACCAACCAAGTCGGAATCGCCGCGGCTGCCTGCAGGATTGAAAAATACGGCAAGAGAGGCCCTGGCATCTTGGCTAGACTTGATCCTCACCCTGTGGTCCACGCTATGGTACTCATTGTTCGAAATAAGCTGCAATTTTTTGTAGGAAGAAAACAGTTAGGTATTTCCACATTGTTTTTAATATCTTGCGCTAATTATTTTATAGTTTGTTAAATGAGAGACCCGGAGAATAAAGTTTTCTTTATTATGTGGGTGTTTACCTTGAGCACGTCCCCGACGTTGACGAGAAGTGCGCTCGGCACCGGCGGCACGTCCACCCACTGCCCGTCGTTGTCGCCGCCGTTGATGCGCACCTGAAGCCCTCCGATGGCGTCCTGTGCTAGAACGGTGAAGAGGGAGGGGTCGGTGTATGCCGCCGCGCCCTCCACCCGCGCGGGCTCCGGGCATGGCGGGTAATAGTTGCACGCCATCAGCCAACCTTCCACCCGCGTCGCCGTGTCCAGCCGCTCAGCTTCGACGCCCAGCGCCTGCGACAGCAGCCTGGCCATCTTCTTTCCCAGCTCCTCAATGCACGGCAGGTACTCCAGCAGCGCGTCCCGGCATGCTGCGGGGAGACGGCCAAGGTCGGATGGCAAGTCAACCCGGAGAGTGGCGCGCCATGGGAGGAGGGGGTCGACGCCGTCGAGGCTATTGGCGGGCTTGAAGGGAAGGGTAGAGTAGTTCGTACCGCCGGCGGACGCGGTCGTGTTGAACGCGGACCGGACCTCCGCAGGAAGCTCGTGGAAGGCCCGAATGGCGAACAACGCGGCGTCGGCATCGACTCCGTGGTTGGTGACATGGAAAAAACCGCAGGTGCGCGCAGCGGCGCCGACGAGAGGCACAGAGTCTGAGAGCGGAAGAGAGAGGTCAATGGTCGGGACAGCGATGTCCGTTGGTGGATGGGAAGCAGTGCTGCTGGACGCGAGGAAGAGAGGTGGCACGGAGATGATTCGGGACTCGACGAGGTCCTGGACGGTTCCGCGGGAAGCGGCCAAGGTGGCCATGGAGTCGTAATCCTCGACTACTGCTGCTGCTGCTGCTGCTGCTGCGGCCATGTCTTGGAAATGGAGATTTGCAGATTGGGGTTGCTGAGGCTATGAAGAAAAACGTATTCCCTAGGAGGGAGGTGTACGTCGTGTTTATATTGAGAACAGATCACAATGTTTGATACGGCGGAGATTTTCCTTGATCCTCAAATCGACTATACAAGTAGTAAAAGATAGAGGGAGATCATGACCGACCTGATTACACGGGATACACAACACACCATGCACGTACACGATCGATCTTTCTTTTTTGGAAAAAAACTACCTATAGGCGACGCTTGATCTCATTTGGACGCTTGGAGGTGGCTACGACTATGTACCGATAGGAGTGCAGTCTACTGGGAAAGTAAGGGCACGTTTGGTTCACGCCAGGGTCAGCCCCATCAAATTCTGGGCATGACCAAAATTTTGGCGAACAATTCCTGCGCCCACGGTTCGCCCATGATTGGCGTGAAATTGCACTGCATCCAGCAGGCTGGGTTGGGCTCGCCAATTTTTTGGAATCAAACCAAACAGCGGCCGGATATCATGGGCGTGCCAATAATTTGGTCAGGCTAGCATCGGCTCAGAACCAAACATGCCCTAAATATTCTCCCCCTACAATCCTCGAGCTGCTACGGGAGTGTAGCTCCTCCAGGTTTTGGGGTGGCGCGGGGGGTGACGGAACCTGGAAGTCCGCCATCAACCACTGCTAATTGCTCTCAAAGAATATCGTCGGCATATAAAATCAACCCGCCTGGTAGCTGCATTTTAAAATCTGGTATAGGCATATCAAATCAACCTAGCTGGTAGCTACATTTAAAAATTTGGTAATTAATTTCGAAGAAAATGTTAGGTACTATATCAAATCAACCCGATAGCTGCATTTAAATATCTGGTAACCGCTCTGAAATAAAATTTGGCATATCAAATCAACTTGTTAGCTGGATTTAAGAAAATCCGCTAATTGATCTCGAAGAAAATGATAGGTATATCAAATCAACCACGTGGCTGCATTTAAATGTCTGCTAATTGCTCTCTAAGAAATTTATAGGCATATCAAATCAATCTGCTAGATGCATTTAGAAATCTGATAATTGCTCTCAAAGAAAATGATACGTATATCAGATCGATCTGGTAGCTGCATTTACAAATCTGATAATTACTCGTGAAGAAAATGATAGTTTCAGACTCTATAATGGAAGCGGAATATGTGACAGCATATGAAGCTACCAATTATGGCTACTAGATCAAGAAATTCACCACTGAACTTGGTGTGATTCTTTCCGCCATGGACCTGGCATCCTTCTTTACTTACCTCTTCGCAAACAATGCATTCAATCTATATCTACTAGCACGTGCGTTGTAACGGGAGAGAAAAGGCATGTTGACCGCTAATGACCCGACTACCGATCACTTGCTTACTGTTGGACGTGTCGCGGGCCGCCGGATGGGATGCATGATAGTCGACCTCGCGGTCTACCAAGCGGATTGCTCGGCGTCGCCATCATCCGCGAGAAGCAGCCGTGTTCCATGGAGAGCCGCCGCCTCCACGATGAGCTCATTGTCGGCGGTGGCAGCGCCTGCTTTCCCACTGCTACTCTCCATGTCCAAGTACCTACGTCCATATCCCCTAGAGGCATGGGCGCCGTCCCCCGTGGAGTACTCTCCTTCCAAAACGATGCTCCTTTTCTCTTCCCAATCCAATCTATACTCATGTGACTGCTACTATTTCTTTGTGCAAGGCAATGCCCTCAAGGAGTTTGATGAATTGCTCTGGTATGCCCCTGGCCTCGCGCTCTGTGGACGCAACCTGACACTACAAGGAAACAAATAATCACTGGCGTGACGATTTTGACATCACTGACGAGAAACCCACACGCCGTTAACTTCACGCTAGTGCTATTTGGGATCACCGACGTGTGTGAGGCCACGCCAGTGATATTTTCAGATCACCGGCGTATGGAGGCACGTCAGTGATAGTTTGATATTACTGGCGAGGGAGACCACACCAGTGATAGTTGGACAAGGTGGTTATCCCTGAGGATGTTGTACCCTTGAGTGGGCTGAATATGCAACTCAAAAGAGTACATGATGATACTTGTATGACAACGGATAGAGGCCAGCGATGGAATTTATTTCAGGCGCAGTGTATGATAAAAGGTAAAGCATGCAAGTTGTTGATTGACGGTGGTAGCTACTGTAATGGCATTAGCAAGGCGGTTGTGGAGGCTTTTGGTTTATCCACATGGCGTATTCCAGAACCGAGGCATGTTGAGTGGGTGAATAGTTGCGGTATGATGAAGATTACTCACAAGGTGCGTGTGCCATTTACAGTTGGTGACTATGTTGATGAGGTGGAATGCGATGTGTTGCCATTGTAGGTGTGTGGGTTGTTACTTGGACGTCCATGGCAGTATGATCGTAATGCGTTACATGCTGGGAGAGCAAATACATATTCTTTTGTGCATGATGGCAAGCAGCGGACTTTGAAGCCTATGAGAGATGATCAAATCAAGTCCGATGTGGTGCTGGTGGTTCGCAAGGAGAAGTTGCGCAAGGCTAAGCCACAACCAGGGCTAGCTAAGGTGCAGCATGAGGAGCATGATGCGAAGAGCGTCAGTAGTGACAATTTTTCAGCCAAGCCTGTAGATGACAAGCCAGTTGTTCTTGTTAGTGACAAGCCGGTTGAAGTCCAGCCTCTTATTGTTGACCGGAAGGATATGTCAGCATGTGTTCCATGTGTTCCACTTCCAGTTCGTGTTGACATGGGTGTTCAGACCGATGACGGTGGTGATGATCGTGTTCCGGTGCATATGGTGCCGCGGGTAGTCAGCCACAGTTTTGTTAGAACACCTCAGAGATGTTTTGTTGGAGCAGCAGTACGTGTGCATAAAGGCAAGGATGGACGTGTTCGTCAGTTGTGTGGCCCAGGCATTACTACTTTGCAGGGTCGTGCAACGAAGGTTCATGTTCAGCAGCATAAAGCTCCATCAAGTGTTGAGAAGAAGAAGGTGGTGGCGCCGACTTCCAAGCTCATGTGGCGAAGAAAGGAGGCGTCAAGTGCTATGTCAAGTCAAGCAGGCCGAGAGGGAGGATGTGGTGTGGTAGGCAAGCAAGACTTGAAGACGGCGAACATGCGTGGTGCTATTGTTTATATTCCGCCACCCTTTCGAGCAGACCCTCACGCGTTGGGGACAACGCTTTTTGAAGGGGGGAGGATGATACGGGCATGACGGAGGAGGTGAAGCCCAATTTCAGGACTCCACCAAGCTAGATGTGTCATTAGTTGTGTCATGTGAGTTTTATTTGTGTCGCTGCTATTTTAATAATTTTGTGTGTGTTCGGTTTGGGCCTGTCCAACCGAAACAGGCTGCCAAGTCCTGGCTGTGTGCACTGTAGCGCGCACTGTAGCTACAGTACGCCCCACCTAGGTTAAGCCGCACCCCCTCCCCTCCATATAAGGAGCTGGGCGCATTAGGGTTAGGGAGTTCAGAATTTTAGTCTAAAACTATTATGTTGTGTTTCCGTGGTGAAGCATCCCTCCGGGGACGGCGATGCCGTTTATCTAATAAAGATTGCTGCGGAGGTTCTTGTGTTCATCAAGGATTGTCGTGCTGTGGTTTGAGGCGTGGTGATCTTCATCACGTTGCTTGCTGGATTCGTTCCTCGTCTTCAGGTGACGTTCATCGACGTTGTTGGAAGGATTTCTATCCGGGTTACTCGCTGTGAAAGATCGGGACAACAATCATAGGATCATCCCCTGTGATCTTTATCAAATTGCGAAGAACATATTTGATGTAGGGGATTTCTTTGATATGATTTCAGTTCTATTGAATGTTGTGGGGGCATCTTGCAAGAGAAAAGACCAACTTAGAGAACATCATCGAGAAGAACTAAGGAAAGCAATTGGTTGCGGGGAGATTGCTACAGGAAGTGGACTAAATCAGGAACTATCACTACAAAGACCAGGTGACACTCGATGGAATTCCCATTATAGAACATTATTGGGTTTGTCAAAGATGTTCTCGTCAGCGGTTAAAGTACTGGAATATATTGAGAAAGATGGTTCAGATGCTGGAAAGAGGCGGCAAGCTAATGGTCTTCTCAAATACTTCCAAACTTTTGATTCAATATTTTTCTTACATATGATGATGATGATATTAGCTTTAACAAATGGGCTATCGAAGACCTTACAGAGGAAGGATAAAGACATTGTAAATGCTATTTCCGATGTGGAATCCACTAAGCGGGAATCAGTAAAGCTTAGAACAAATGAGGGGTGGAATTCTCTTATGGAGAAGGTAATTTGTTTCTGTGAGAAGCATGACATCTCAATAGTTGATATGGAAAAGGACTATGTGAACCCAAAAAAACCAAGAACGAAGACGGGCATTAAAAATGAACATCATTACCGTGTTGATTGCTTCTTTGTTGTTCTGGATCAGCTAGGAGAAGAGTTTCATGATAGATTTAATGAGGTAAATTCTGAATTGCTTCGATGTATGTCTGCCTTGAGTCCAAGTGATCTATTTGCTCAGTTTGATAAGGAGAAGTTGGTGCAGCTAGGTAAGCTTTATCCTGATGACTTTAATCACAAAGATATGGCGACTCTTGAGCATGAACTTTCCCTCTATATAGATAATATACTCCATGATACAAGGTTTGCTACCCTGGACAGTATTAGTGATTTAGCTAAACTCATGGTTGATACAAGGAAGCATCTGTCATATCCATTGGTGTTTCGGCTTTTGAAATTAGCACTAACTCTTCCTGTTGCCACTGCCACCGTAGAGAGATGTTTTTCAGCCATGAAGATTGTGAAGAACGCTCTGCGCAACAAAATTGGTGATGATTATTTGAGCCATAGCCTCATTTGCTATGTGGAAAAGGGATTGTTGAACACAATTACTAATGAAGTGATTGTTGCTCGTTTCCATAAGAAAAATCGCCGTGGGAGAAATGAAATGTAATGGTTTAATGTCTTTTTGTTCAAAAAGGCTTGTTCACTTTATTCATAAATTTGTCATATTGCTATTGGATGAAAGTGTTATATTAGTTATGAGAAAACAGCTATATATATATCATATTTGGACGTTTACATGCATTTATGTGTTGTGATTTTTCTTTAACAAAAATTTGTTGGTGACTTTGTATACATGGATGCCCCCGGTGCCTTTTTTCCCTAGGTCCGCCACTGGTCCCAACGGCTGACCCAAACACCTGATGTTGCTGCTCCATCTGCTCCCGCTCCTCCCAGAACCCCTCCCAGTCCCCCTGCTGCTGCTCCTCCTCCTCCAAGACCCCCCAGCGAGTGTCGTCCTCCTCAGAAGGACTAACGCTGTGGGAAGGACCGGCGCCGTGGGACGAGGCCACACCGAACTGCTGGTACGACAGAATATCCGGCTCCTGCTGCAGTAGACGCCTCACCCGTGGGTCGTCGTGGGGGCGGATGTTGCGTCGTGCGATCTGCGACTCGCTCCTGCTCCTGCTCCTTCACGGCGCGGGCGCTCTAGCGCCCGCAAAGCCCACCTTCCCGCACCGCTTGCAAAATTCGGCTCGGACCAGTCGTCGTAACAAGGTTGGCCTCCAGCCTTCCGTACTAGTTCACGTTGCTCACTTCTCTGCTTTGGCACCTAGGGACAAGTGGTCCCACTTTTTAAGAAATTCGAAAACTGCACTTTTGTGTTTCAAAATATTTTAGAAAAAAGTATACGGAATTACATATGCATATTTACTATGTACGCGCTGAATTTCGTTGAAAATACGTTGTATTTTAAGCTACACAAAAAAGATAAAAATTGGGACAGAATAGAAGATTTTTACTATACTTCATACAGCCACAAATTTGTTATTTTTTCGTAGCCCGAATTTTTTTATTTGTAACCGAAACTTTGCACTAGCATGTGTATGTAGTTACGTTCAAAAAATTGAATTTTCTTTAACTCAAAAGGTAGTATTTTCGATTTTTTTTAATGGGATCACTTGTGCACAGATTTGACGCGGCCGAGTTTCGCAGTATTGCTGGTTTGGTTTGGTTTGGTTTGGGTTGGGCCTAGATTTGGGCAGGGCAGATACTATGAATTAACACAAGCAGTAATTAGCACGAGCTGGAGGAAGTGCTAATCATGCAAAATTCAACAAGTACAAAGCTAACACTTGAGTTGTAACATTCTCAACCACAGCATGATTAATCATAGGTTCCCAAGGGGTTAGCACGTTTAGAATATTGATGACATAGCTGGCTAACGATCAGGTTTGATCTTGGACTGACGATACGACATTAATTAGGCTGATCTGATTTGATTCAGTTGCTGTAATCTGTACCTGACACTGCGCTAAATGAAAGTCATCTACGGAGTAATTTGGAACGGAGGGCCGGGTACTACTATATATGAGGCTATACGCCGTCGACACTTAGCGCGGTTGAGCGCAACATATCCATCTCTCTCTCTCGTTTGTTTCTCAATCAATGGACGAAGCGGAATGCCTGCCGGCCAGCCGTGGCTATGGCGTACGCCGCCATTTCCTGATCGTGACCCACGGAAGCCAGAGCCACCTCAACCCGTGCCGCATCCTCGCACGCAGGCTTGTGCAGCTCCACGATGTAGACGGATCTGGCCCCGTCCTCGCCACGCTCTCGGTTCCGTTGTTCACCCACCGCCGCATGTTCCCTTCGTCCGGCAAAGGTGTGTTGGAGGAGGAGGAGGAGGAGGACGGTGTCATCTCCTACGCCCCCTACTCGAACGGCGTCGACGACGGCACCGGCGCCAAGGACGCCGATGGGAGGGCGCGCCGCCGCCGCGCGAGTTTCGAGAGCCTCTCGGCTATCGTCGCGCGAGTCGCAACACGCGGTTGGCCCGTCACGTGCATCGTGTCCAGCCTTGTGCTCGCCAGTGCACTTGACGTCGCGCGAGCACGCCATTCCCATGGCCGTGTTCTGGATCCAGCCGGCCGCTGTCCTCGCCGCCTACTACCACTACTTCCACGGCTACGGCGAGCTCATCGCGTCGCACGTCGCGGACCCCGAGTACGAGGTGACCCTGCCAGGACTGTGCCAGGATCTCCGGATCCGCGATTTCCCGTCGTTCCTCGTCGATAGCACCGGCGAAGAGATGGTCAAGGTCCAGAACGGCGCGCTGCGCGAGCTGTTCGAGTTCATGGACGAACCGGGAGAGAGTGCCAAGTTCCTCGTCAACACTTTCGAGGACCTGGAACCTGCGGCACTCGCGGCCATGAGACAGCACCTGAACGTGTTCGCCGTCGGGCCCGTGGTTGGGTCCTCGGCCCACGCGCGGATCCACCTGTTCAACCACGCCAGCGCCGACAAGAAGAGGTACATGGAGTGGCTCGGGGCACAGCAAGAGATGTCGGTGGTTTATGTCTCGTTCGGCAGCATATGGACGTACAGCAAGCAGCAGATGGAGGAGATCGCGCACGGGCTGCGGCAGTGCGGCCGTCCGTACCTGCTCGTCGTGCGCAAGGACGGGCGGCAGGAGGACGTGAGCAGCTGCCTCGACGACGTCGTGCGGGAGGGGAAGGGGATGGTGGTGGAGTGGTGCGATCAGCCGGCGGTCCTGTCGCACCCTTCCATGGGATGCTTCATCACGCACTGCGGCTGGAACTCGACGCTGGAGGCCATGGCCTTGGGCGTGCCGGTCGTTGCCGTGCCCAGCATGTTGGACCAGCCAACGAACGCGTTCTTGGTAGAGGAGGAGTGGGCTGTCGGCGTCAGAGGAGACCACAACGGCGAGGGAGTTTTTTCCGGAGAGGAGCTCGCAAGGTGCGTCGAGTTGGTCATGGGCGGTGGCGCGAGGGGCGTGGAGATCAGGGAAAGAGTGGAGGAGCTGAAAGGGATGGCGCGAGACGCAATGGCTTCTGGCGGGCCCGCTGAGAGAGGGCTGCGAAGCTTCCTCACAGCGGCCAGCGCTACGGATAAAACTTAGGTCCGAGTCGATTCGTCGTCTTTGGCGTATGTATGACGTCTCCGATCCCTTGGCGGTTGGAACGGAGGAAGGTATGGATGTAGCAGACACGTAGGATACACCTGTATATCCATCAACTATCATGACCGTCGAATCTGCATCCAGCGAATGATATAATTCCTAATTGATGTACTGATACAAAAAATCATGAGTAAAATAAATAGGGATGAATGCCAAAAATGGATTTTCCGGAAATGAGTAAAATAAAGCCCTACGGATGCTATCAATCTTTGGAAGGGCTTCAACCGGCACGCTGAGCACGGTAATAAAATAGATGACAACACTGGTGAGCACCGCCTTCACGAGAACCGCCCGTCCTCCCATGGCAGCATGCCTTCCAATCCAAGGGACTAGCTTACCGGCCATCCTATCTTCCTAGCTAGTGTTGAAACTGAGCACGCCTTAGTCGAGTGACCGACAAGAGAAGCCCAAGATACTTCATGTGGGGAGCGAAGCATGGACTGCTGGGAAGGCTTGGAGAATATCATCAAGGTTGATTCCCGCACATCGGATAGGGGCCACTTGGCTCTTTTCGCAATTGGTAACGAGGCCGGTGACCAAGCCGAATTGAGCTAGAGTGCTTGCCAAAAATTGAATGTCGCTTTTAATCGGAGCCATGAAGATAGCCGCATCATCGGCGTAGAGGGAGGTGCGGACCGTGGGCGATCTTCCTCGAATCTTGTGGAGGCGCCCTTGCATGGTGGCTTTGCGGAGAATATGATGTAGAGGGTCAATGCCAACACAAAGAGGAGTGGGGATAGGGGATCACCTTGCCGAAGGCCTCTACCATGCTTTATTTGGTCACCGGCAATGCCATTTAGGAGCACCCTCGAGGAAGACGAAGAAAGGAAAGCCGCAAGCCAATCCGAAATTTAGGAGGAAAGCCCAAGTGTTGGAGGAGGTCCAAAAGGTAGTCCCATCTCACCGAATCAAATGCTTTCTTGATGTCAAGCTTAAAGAGGAGCGTTGGAGTTCTCGATTTGTGGAGCGTTCTTGCGGGCGTGGGGGTTTCCCGCGCGACAGTGGCGGGCGTGGTCCTGGCGATGTCGGAGGCCGTCGCAACGGCGGATACAACGGAAACGGTGGCCGTGGCAACAACCCTGGGTGCGACGGTAATGCTCAAGGCGGAGGGCACGTGCCAGATATGTGGCATCTACGGCCACTATGATCTACGGTGCCATTTGCGTCTCAATCACGTGATTCAGCCTAAATCGTCCAACCAAGCCACCAATGACTCCAACACCGGTGAAGGATATACCAACTATCCAAACTTGTATATGGATCCACCGACCACATGACGAAAGACATGGAGCGACTTCACGGCCACGAGAATTACAGGGGCAACGAACGCATCGAAGTTGCTAATGGTGCGCACATATAATGTCGAGATGTGCATGCAGAACATTTGTTTGGAGTTTTTGACATTTCATGATGTTTTTTGGGTGACAGGATAATATATTGCCATGTGTCAAAGTAATTTTTCCTGCGAAATCTTTACTATTAAATGGGAGTCTGCGGTCGTGATGGTAGGTTGTGGTACGTTGGTACGTCGTGCCTGGTCTGACCGTTTTCTGCCTCGATCCATGGATCGCCCCTTCCTATCGCTAATATGGGCCGGCCGTTTCCTTCAGAGGCCCACTGGTTGCCCGACAGATTTCCCCTACCTGTCTACCCCATTCTCTCTTGTGCGAAGCGAGCAGAGCGGCTAGGGTTACGCTGCGCCACGGCCTCACAGCGTCACCTTGCACCTCCACCCTCGCCGCTAACGCGACACACCATTGCGTCCCGTCACCGCCACAAGCCACCGCGTCCCGTCGCCTCCACGCACCACTGTGTGCCGCCGCCACCTACTGCATTCACCATGATCTAGACAGGGAGGGACGAAGCGATATGGATCAGGAATTGTGTTCGCAACTTTGCATCGAAGTCGTCGACGGGAAAACTCAGCTACATCGGGAGGGAGGCAGGATTTATTCGACGGGACAGGGGAAATTTGCGATTGACGATGAGGTGGAGGCCCCGTTTGGTACTTTGGTTTCGTAGGATGGTTGTGATTCCCTCCGTCATGGTATGTGGCCATGCACTTCCTTATTTTCCCCAGCTGCTTGCTAGCTAGCACCGGTGGGAGTAATTACTCTCGAGACTCCAGATTGCTTTCACATTGTGTCACTAATTGAGCCAGAATATTCGTAGCCAGAATATTTAACTTATAATCAGCAAAGGTAATTGTGTTACTAATTGAGCGTCAGATAGAAGTACTAATCTTTTCGATTGAAACTGGTTTGATAAAGGTAAATTTAGTATAATCATCTATATTCGTGGTAGGCATCAGATGAATATTCATAACTAACTAGCAGTGAGTTTTTCTGAAGAAATGTATTTGATGTGTAGTGAGAATTAGATCAGAGTTGTTTGGCACAGTTAAGATATTCAATTTATATAGCATTGTATGCATGAGCAATGAGAATTTTCCTTATATACAGCAGCCTATCCAAACAGTGATGAAAGGTGCAGGCCCGTGCAGTTATATATCGTGTGCTCCGGCATCTCAATGCGGGAAGGAGGATCAGAGGGGTTGAGATAAAGGCGGCACACTTGGATCAATCTCTTGCCGGCGAACTGTCAGCGAGGAGCGTGTCACCACAACAGGTCGTTGTCCCACACTTCTGGAATGGGATCAAGGATAGAATCTAGCTGCAGCAATGAAGATGAGTATGTCTATTTCAAATCTTCTTACTGTACAATTTGCAATTTGGTGTTGTTCGCTGAAATAATAGGTCAATTATGCTTAATTTCATAGCTTAATTTTCTATTGAGTGAATCATAGAGCTACTTGAAGGAACTGTAAAGTTTGATGCTCCAGAAACCATAAAATTTACACTTTTGTACTGATAATTATATTGTTTTTGTGTAATTCCAGAAGAATCGAGGAGGATAGCGGATTTGATTGGGTTTATAAACCAGGTGCTCCGGAAGTTTGATGCCCTCGATTTATACACACAAAAACCTACTTCTGCGATTTTAGATGAAAGCCTCAGTATGGATGTGAAGCTACTTAAGTATGTTTGCACTAATTTGAGATTATTCCCAGATCTCATTGATGCGATACTGAAGTTGGTTCTCATGGAAGTTTAGCGTTTATTTTGGTTGAAAGGCCTGGAGTCAAATTTTGTGTTTGGATGGTTATAGCACTTCCACTTGTGAACAAAAGCATATCTGGATTTTTTTTTGTTTGGTCCATGATTTTATTTTAATGTTCGCTCTGTTTCTTGCTCTTTATTTTGGTTATTTAAGTAAGGGAAGTAATTTTCGTTTCTGCCGTGGTAGTATTAGTATCTGGTTTGCGGTGTGAATAAAGTTTGTTGTTTGGAACCTCTTTTAGGATTAATCTATCATTGTACCAATCACTAGCCTTAGCATGATCATAGTGTTGTGCTTTATAACATAATATCTGAATGAAGGTTGGGTACATTAGTATGGGATTTCGTCCAAGATGCTCATCAAGTGTATCTCTAGGTGGGGCATCACCAAGTTCTTCCCGGTCTAGGTATGTGAAGCATGAAGTTGTTTTCTCTTTTGGCTGAAGCATTTATATGATTATTCTTCCCATAATCATATAAGTTATGTATCCTTCGGCTTTTATGAAAAGCCTTTAATCTACAATATATCTATGAACATCTGTCAATTAAAGAGGCGTTTAGTTAGAGAAAGTTGAGAGGTAGTTGACATGTGTTCCCAGAAACTTCTTGTTAGTTACGTATATGTTGAGAGTAGTTGACATGTGTTGTTTCAGAAACTTTTTTTCTGCATTATAATTTTTGGCATGGTATGGTTATATAGATCTATTTGGTGCATAAACTGACTAGAGGCAAAGTAAGCCCGTTCATCTGATGATGCTATTCTAAGTTTTGTAGCACAACTTTGCCAACATAAAATCTCCTAGAGTTTTGAATATTGCAAAATATCACATTGTGTCTAATCAGTGAGGGGAGATTAGCAACACCGTGACCCACGTGGTGGAGTATCTGTTCTGGGGCAAAGAGAGACAGTACAGGTATGGGGTAGTCCTGGAGAGCAAAGAACTGGGCGAAGACAATTTTGTACGTGGATCCTATTCAGAAAAATCATTAGAACAAGAATTATGAATATTTCTACATATTATATTGTTAACTTTGTGAAGTATGCGATGTTAACCTGGGAATCAAATCGTCATGGGCATGCCTTTATTGTAGCAACTGCACGATTTGAGTTTGCTTCGATGCACACTTCAGGCTTCTTGCAGATTTGGAGTTGGGACGAGCACCCCTTGCGGCGAGTTGGGGACGAGCACCCCTGGCTTAGAGGGACATATTAATTATCGTGGAGCTGTGGCACCTTGACTTAAAGCCTCTGGAGGTGACATTGCTGAATAGAGATCGATGGAGGGATTTTACAGCTAGGTATTGGACAACCGAGAAAGAGAAAGTGGTGGTGGGGTACTGCAAATGAGGAATAAAAGGTCCATTGGCGACCAGGCCAGAGAAGGGAGGAAACACAGACACGGCGGAGGAGGAAGACGTTGTGGAAATGATGCTCATTAGTTTTGTATGGCTACGCTCGTAAGATGATGCTCATTAATGTAAATGTTGCATGCAACCATAGAGAAAGAGCATCACATTGAACATGTTTAATTAGACCGCAACAAGAGAGGCTTTCTACAAAATTGATTATGGAAATTTATTCCTCCCTCCGATACAATTTATAAAGCCAACACGTAGTTTTCAAAAGACATAACTTTTGTAACATATAATTCATATTTTGTTGACCAGATTAATTGTCAAGCCTAAATTGCATGTATGCCTTATAAACTATACCGGAGGGAGTGGTTGGTTTTATTTCCATGCTATTTGAAAATTGAGAACTGGCCTTATATATAAAACCGGAGGGAGTGTTTGGTATATTATGTCTTTTTGTGGAGACATTAGGCGGTTGAGCGGGGTAGAGGAGAAAGAAAACACATACAAGAAGCAAGGAGGGAGTATAGAAAGGAGGGATGAGGTGAAAGCCACTTAAGAGGAATGAGATAAAAAGCCAATGAAATAGAACAACAATCAATAAATTTACATATCCGTAGCAACGCACGGGCATTCACCTAGTGATTCTATTACATTCCACCTAGTTTCATAACCAAACACACCCGCCACCAGGTACGTTAAGGCCGACCTGGGCCGTGGCCCGCCCAGAAATTGGTCAGTCCTTCGTATTTCTTGCTGGGCCGGCCCTATAAGACTCCAACTTTAAAAGAAAAGCTTCTTCTTCTGCAACCTGGCCCGCCAGGAATTATGCTGAAGCTCCATCCGATTAATATAATCACCCCACGACGCTTAACCTCACCGATGATTGGATCCTCCCACGGTTTGAGTGCATGGACATGGACCCAGTTGGAGATCCCAAAGCCCGGGACGGTGCCGCGCCTTTTGCACGTCAAACCGCCAACCTCACCGCCGGCAACCTGCACTGCATTGCCGCTATATATCTTCCTTCCGGTTGCTGTTGCCGATGCGACCTGATGACAGCAACTGGGCGTCTGGACAAGAACCCTCAATTTCCTCTCCAAATACTGATACCACAAGACACCCGAATTTCCTGGTGGTACTCACTGCAGGAGTATACAAATAATCCAGTACCTGGTGTCAAATGTTCTATGTCAGCGAAGGACCAATGTCCTGTACCTGGTGAAAACCATGATTACACCATCATTGTTCAAAGACCTGGCAGAGCTACGACCATGGCGCCGACTCTCAATCACCACCTGTAACAATGTAATACTAACATATAACACTTGAGCTAAAAAAACTTATAACACAGTTCCATAATCAAACTGCCAGTACGAAAAAAAGATCAAACACAGAGGATGCGAGTAATATAATGACCCCCACGACGCCAGCCTAATCTCACCTCCCGCAGATGATTGCTTTGAGGCGACACCGCCCCAAGTTGGAGATCCAAAAGGCCAGGGCAGTGCCGCGCCTTCGATGCCAAACCGTCAAGCTCACCGGCAACGTGCAGTGCATTACTACTATTTTTTCTTTGACTTGATAGCATCAATTGGGTGGTGTTGTAACTTCTGTTTCGACAAGAGGCCTCAGTTTCCTCTCCAAAGAGAAGGCCAGGCCCGAATTTCCTGCCGGTACTACTACTAGTAGTAGTTGAAGGTAGTACTAGTATCAGAAATTAATTTGGTAGTAGTGCTATAGTACTGACCTCGTGTCAAATGTATGCCCCTTTTTATGCCAGCAAGGGCCACTGGACAAGAATCAAATGAAGAGGTGGATCGAGCACAACTTTACAAAACGACGAGCAAAATGCTGTGCATCCAAAAGCGCTTTACTGCCTTCCCAAATTCCAGCTTTCAGAAAAGATGGAGCTAGCTCCAGTCCAGAGAGCAATGCACATACCTGAGATCCGGGGCCAGAAACTCTTCTCCCGTTTCATCAACAACAGACCACGGAAAAACACCGTGCCCTGGTTTGCTACCCTTCTTACAGCGGTGGAACGGGTCTGAAACTCTGAATCCACAACCTGGTCGATGAAACAAGTGTGAGGAAACTTGCTGAAATGTAGTCCCACATGGCCACATTAACTTCAAGCATCACCATGGAACAGGAACTCATCAACAAGTTCAGAAAATATAGTTACTTCACAGAACACCAGGCTCTGTCTTAGCTCTCATTGTTGGCTGAGCCAGGTAACCAGTCTCTCCATTGTCTGTCCATTTGACATAGCAATCAGAAAACAGCAATAGCTTGCATGAAGATAGAGGCATCCCTACAAGTACCAGTCTTGAGTATTAGCAAATTGAGCATATCAAAAGATAGTGTACACAAATTCCAAGCCGTGCAGCTAGAGCAAGATACACAAAATTACTGAAATCTGTTTTCAGAACTGCAGCACGCCGGTGGATGAGCTGCCGCAGCCGTTGCGTGCCAGGGGACATATTCTTCTCCAGCAGCAGCAACTATGAGATGGTGCGCCTAGTTTTGGCCGAGCCACAAAAACAGTGAGGAACTACCACAGCCTCGTCATCAACACCTTCAACGCTCTGGAAAACCGCCGAGCTCGAGAGGATCCGCCATGAGCCACATACCGCCACGGTCGCCGTGACGGAGTGACCGCGGGTGCACATGTGGGGCAAAATCTAGACCAGTTTTTTGGAAGACGCAACTTTGTGACTAATGTGCACGTGCCGGGCAAGTTCGTAGACTAAAGATGTATTTCTCTTGTTCACGACCTGGCAGAGCTACACCTATCGTGCCGACTCTCAATCACCACCACTAACATAGCCAAACAATATCAAAACAGACTGGGAGTACAAACCAAAAAAAAATATCAAAACAGAAGGTGCGGCTCAAAAGCATCGCCATATCTGACTAATATAATCACCCCACGACGCCTAATCTCACCTCCAGCTGATGATTGGATTCCATGCTTCAAGGCTACCCAAGTTCGAGATCCCAAAGGCCGGGACAGTGCCGCGCCTTTCCATCTCAGTTTGCCAAGTTCACCGGCAACGTGCAATGCATTACTACTGTTTGCTTTCGATTTTCTGTTGTTTTCTTACTCGATAGCAGCAACTGGGTGTTGTGTTTCGACAAGAGGCCTCAATTTCCTCTCCAAATATACAAGACACCCGAATTTCATAGTGGTGCTAGTACAAGGTATATATAATAATACTAGTATACGGACAACATGTCAAATTCATGCCCGTTTTATGTCAGTCCACAGGGACAAAACAGAGCAAATAGTGCATCCAAAAGCGCTTTACTGCATTCCCAGATTGTAGGTAGCTTTCAGAAAAAGAGGAGCTAGCTTCAGAGACCACGTACCTGAGATCCGGGACAAGAAATTCTCTCCCGTTTCATCATCTTCAGACTTGATTCCACAACCTGATCGATGAGATCGGGGTGTGACGAAACAGGGCAGTGAACCGCCGGAGCTGTCGTTCTGTAAACTGCTGAAAAGCAGTCCCACATGGCCATATTAACATCTCTCGAGATTCAAGCAGGCAGGCAACATCACCATGGAACAGCAACTCATTGCAAGTGATGGAACGAGACTGTTTTTTTTCCTGTCCCAGCTACAACAAAATTAACAACTGGACCAATCAAAAAATATCAAGACATCACACATTAAGAATCTATAACATAGTTCTGTGTTGGCTGAGCCTGGTAACCAAACTCATGCTACCGTTGAACATAGCTATCAGTGGAAAAAGCAATATCTTACACCATTTAAAAGGTATCCCTGTAACTACACCTCTTTGACTGTTAGTCAATTGAGCATATCAAAAGATAGTACCAAAAAACAAACAAAATTCTGGAAATAACACAGAAGCAAAACTGATATACCTCTAAATCTTGCAAGGATTTACGGAACATTATTGCGCCAACAAAACAAAGAAAACTTCTAGTGTGAAAAGTATATAGAGAGACAAGAAACGGCTATGTGTCATAGTTTTCTCAAACGTGGTTTTGGCACCACTTCTTAACACGCCTGTAGGGGCTGGATCATCAACAACATACATGATCACCAAAGCTACAGCGTCTAAGGGACTTTTAACGGCATATCTGCATCAGAGCGCCTTCACCGAGGGCAATTCTTTTGCACCCTTCATCTCATCTTCTAAGAGCAGCTAGTTGTACAGAACGGTCTACTTCTGACCTCCCCGTTCGATCTTCCAAGAATTCTTGGCTGCAGACGAGTCGCCGCCGGAGTCAGCGCCTTTGTCGACCTTGGGCTTGGAGAAGAACGGATCCCACTCATGGGGTCCGATCGTCCGCTGCCCTTCTTCTAACAGATCATACTTCCAGCTGTTCTCTTCGACGAAATCTTTGTCCTCGCTGTTTGAGACGATGTCTCTTCTCATCTGTGTCACTTTCTTGATGATCGCCGCTACCGATACATCAAATGCGTCCTTGAGGGTTTCCAGCTTCGACCTTGGATCGGCGTATATCACCCTTGGTATGAGACTGATGACCTCTTCCCTCATCTGCTTGACGACATCTGGATGGATACTTCTCAGTATCGCCTCAATGCTGACATTTCCCTTGCGGACGCCGCCTTCTGGAATGAAGACGGAGTACCTCGTGTAGTTCTTCGGGAGGTGCCATGTATACTGGACGTACGCTGAACCGGGATGGAAGAAAACAGGAATGCAGCCTGCTAACATGGAGTCGAAGGCAGATCTTCTGGTGTAGGAATCACCCTGTGGCTGCAGGCAGAACAGAGAGCTCTGGAACATCTTCATGATCGCGCTCGGGGAGTGGCACTTGCTTTCTCCAAGGTCACACTCAAGCAATTTACAGTAACTCGACGCCCTGCACTGATCGATGAGCTTCCCCCGAATGGACATCGGATCACCTGGACGAGGAGCCCCCGCGAAGGAGAAGAGCCACGGCCTCTCCAGGCTCCTCATCCTGTCCTGCCAGAGGAACACGTCGGCGTCCTTGGCAGGGTGGAAGTAGGTCGGATACGGTACCGCGAAATCATTGGCATTCCACGGGCTGGACTCCACCACCAGCATCGACATGTTCTTGGCGGCCGGCATGAACAGCAGCTTGTTGCCCCAATCGGATTCTTCATCAGTCAACCGCCTGAAATCCCAGGCGATCCTGCCCCCAACCAAGAAATGGTCGCGCCCGCCCATGACGTCCCACTCGGGCCTCTTCCTGAGCCACTCCACCAGGTCACGCGACGCGGCGTCCCGCATCGAGATGTTGTACCCCCAGAGGTACCTGGCGACGTCGAAGCCGGCGTAGAAGGGCACGAAGACGGCGGCGGCGAGGGAGGAGTCGTTGGTGAGGCAGTCGTACTGCTTCATGCGGTTGCCGAAGATGACGTCGACGGCGAACTGGTTGGTGGCGTGCCAGCCGGTGGCGGAGAAGACCCCCTCGTCGTCGTCCAGCGGCGGGCCTAGCCCGTCGTTGCTCATGAACTTGCACATGTTGGTCCAGAGGCTGAGGCGCTGGCACTCCCGGATCATGTCGGAGTTGAAGCGCGGCGGGAGGTCGTGCACGTAGATGTACCGCCCCCCGCACGCGTCGCTCCCGTTCTCCGCCGCGGCCAGGGCGCGCTGGAACGGGTACTCTATCTGCCTCGGGGGCGCCTGCTGGACGACGGCGGCCGAGGGCTCCTTGGGAAGGGTGGTGGTAGGGGGTGGCGGCGGCTCCGAGGCGAGGATGGGGGGCGGGTCAGAGACGCGGGAATCGCGGGCAATGCGGGTGGCGGCGGCGACGTCGGGGTCGACGACGGCGAAGTGGAGGTAGAAGATGAGGACCCAGAACATGACGCAGAGCGAGGCGAGGAAGCAGAGGCGCGACTGCGGCGGCTTCCCGCCGCCCTTGTCCGCGTCGTCGAGGTGGGACGGCAGGACGGGGCGCCGCCTCATGGTGGATGCCCGCACCCGCACTCGCGCCGTCGCCGCCGCCCGATTCGCCGGTCAAAGGCAAGCGCCGTCCGGGCCCCTCCGCATCAACGCCGGAACCACCGCCCAGAACTCGGGGCGCGCCGCGGGAGAAACGGATCGGTGGAGGGGGAAGGTTTTGGTTTTGGTTTTGATTTTGGGGGAGGAAGGAAGGAATGGGAGGCTTATTACGAGGAAGAAGATTTTGCTGGCGGGCGGCGTGGGATTATTTTCGATTTGGGGGTGGCCGGAGGATGTTTCAATGGCGTCTTATTTTTTGGCCGGAATGGGGAGGAATAAATGTGGGCGGAACGTGGCGGCCGACGACGAGGCCATCCTCTGTCTCATGGCGTGGGGGTGTCGGTAGGAAGGAGATCGATGATGGAAGCTAGGAATATCAGGGCTCCTTTTATTTGGATGTTTTTTTATTTATTTTGTCGGTGTTTTGAATTTTCTTATGTGAAAATCGTATCATCGCCTTTTAGAACTTGAAATTAATTTTGAGGCAGCTAGAAATTTGGTTGGAGAGCTGTTAAATTCTACTACCTCCGTATCAAAATGTAAGACTTTCTAACCTTTTGTGTTTGTTCAAATTCGTTACTAAATGAGTGAATCAACACTCTAAAACATGTCTACATAAGTACGAACTAGAACGTGTCGATCCGGAGGCGACCACCGCAACAGTGTTGTCGTTCAATGTGATTGTGAAAAGGACATAGTGGTGCACTCGTGTAGAAAAAGGAGTCAAACCGTTGTAATACAACGGAAGCGAATGCTCGCGTCGAGACGCTCCAAATACTCACTCTGTTTTTTAATATAAAATATTTTAGTTGTTCTACATGTTGTCTACATTTATACTAAAATGAGTGAACATGCAACTAAAATGTGTCTAGATATATTTGTATGCATGTGCATGTGGACAAATGGTAAAACATCTTATATTAAAAAATGAAGGAAATATATATTATCGACCATCTCCAAACGAAGATCTCAAGACACGGAGTTTTAGAGACTACTTATCCTTTACCGTACCGCTTCGAGAGATACTAAATTATACTCACTCCGTTAAAAAATAAGTGTCTTAGATTTGCATAAAAATGGACATGTTTCATGTCTAGATACATCCACTTTTTGACAAACTTGAGACAATTATTTTGGGACGGAGCGAGTAGTGCCGATATAGAAAGAAAAGTAGCACGAACATGTTAACTACTTATTATTTGTCTCTCATATACATGTGGGATTATTTCTCTCTTCGTTTTAGGGGAGGGGGTGTCGTAGTATGGATAACGGGAAGACGCCACAAAATATATGCACACACATCAAATGACAAGGAGTAAGTATGCAGATCTTCAAATATCTCCAAAACTCTTAGCACACGTGTGAGCCGTTGATGAGAATATGACGGTCCGATTTGAGGTAGCGGATTTGTCATTAGATAATTTTGGGCAAGCTCTTGGTCATTTACCAGATGCATTCCAATAAACTATTTCATAGATAATTCATACGTGAACATCGACTCCCCGAACTTTGGCAACTACAAATTCAACTCGATTTTATTAATAACTGCTTATGAGACCTTTTTGCCACATGGTCGTCATCTTACGGTTATTGACCAAACAAATCTCTAGCTAAAAACTATATGCGAGCGGTCGTGGATGATTGACGAGGCCGAGATAAGACCAACCAGGACTAACCCTGGTGGCTTATTTTATAGAAGAAGATCACTCAGGTGGGATGCCAAATATTCGCTCCTGACATGAGTTATTAGAAATTCATGCGAGAATTTTTCATATCCATAGAGTGTAGATTTTATGAAATGTTTGCCGTGAAACCAAAGGAAAAAAAGGAGGCCTTGGTTTATCTATCTATCATCAAGTAGAGTTTTTTTCTTTTTTAAAATGGTTTATGTTGATCGTGACATCAAGTCAGAGGAAATTATTAGTAATACAAAAAGGCAAGATCAACTACTATGCTCAATCATCCTGTTCGTAGTGCGGCCTATGTTCGAGTGGTTGGGTGTAAACGAACGAAGGTGAGGAAAATCACCGGCGGGATCCTGCCGACACCGGTTTTCACCGAATCTGCTGCCGCGGCAGCGCTCGACCGACAAGGACTGGGAGCTCGGGAAACCTTGCGCGTATCCCGCTGGTCCTGCCAACCTGCAGGTGATGATAGAATAATCAATCCGCTGATCTGATGCACAGCAGAGGTAATAGAGGCAACATGTAGTGGCCGAGGAGGTTATCAGTAGAAAAGAAGAATTAACCAAATTAAGACTCGGCGCAAAACACAACGGCAGAGGTAGTAGTAGTACTTACACATAAAGTGCAATTTGGTCAAACAAGGTACGGATGATTAGGAGTTACCCTTTTTCTCTTCTATACTCCATTTGCTGTCTCCACAAGTGTTCTATATCCGGGAGAGGACAAATGGCTCCTGAGCTAAATGGAGCCCTTTATTTTCGAAATTGGAAAATCTATATTTTGAAGTTTTAAAAAACTCCGGAACAAATAGGTGTAGATAATGTTGTATTCTACCAACATGTAAAATATTAAATAGAAAAATATTTATATTTTGGGTTGTACAAAAAAGATAAAATCTGAAATTGTAAATAGTGAACAGTGAACAGTGCAAAATTTGAACTCTTCCTTGTTATTTTCGTGTAGCCCAAAATGTGAATCATTTTGAGTTGATATTTTGCACGTCGGTACAACACAACATTACATACATCCAAGAGTTTTTCCATTTTTTTTGAAGCTTGAAATATGATTTTTGATTTTTCAAAAATAAAGAGGTTCGGCTTCCATTTGCCGTTTCCCGGCTATATCCCTGCCAGATGCTCGCTATAGTCTTTTGAGTATGTTACCGTTAAATAAATCCATTAATAATTTATCCACCGTAACCCCATTTAGCTCCAATTTATCAGGCTGTAGCCTCATTTTAATGGTTACCGCTATGTATTTAAGCCTGCTATTTAAAAACATTACTAGCCGGTCCCTGTATTCTATGGCTCTGTCCCGGAGCAAAGCATACGTCGCCATGAGAGTGGGCCTGCCTTGGAGTTGGAAGAAGTAAGCAAAAATGTGCGCTGCAGAAGAGTACGTCAAGAAAGAAAAGTCGCCGGGCGCAGGAGGAGCCGCCACTTGGTAAATATGACAAAATGGACACAAATGACCTTGTGGCCAAATAATAATACAAAATGAACTTCGGAATGAATCTATTTCACGTCTCTAACCTTTTTTGGTGACACCCAACGATCATGCGCTACACTCTACGGGGTAGCGTCCAGAGGTCAGGCACTACACATCCGGATGTGTAGCGCCCGAGCGGAAGGCGCTATACTCATATACTCATGGCTGTTTCCACACTTTATTAGAAACTGTACTCATACATAGACATCTGAATCGAGCAACTCAGATGGTCACAACGGTGCGTGCGTGTTGGCTTGGTCGCGGGTTCAAGTCCTTGAATTGCACTATTTTTCGTTTTTTTTCACTTGGCCGCCCGTCCCTGTCACTTGGCCGCATGTCCCTGTCCTTGCCCCGGCCGGTGGCTGCCGCCGCCCGCCCACGCGGCCCCACGCGCCACTGGCCGCAGCCCATCCGCACGCCACCTGCCGCCATCGCCCGCCTGTCCCTGTCCTTGCCCCGGCCGGTGGCTGCCGCCGCCCGCCCATGCGGCCCCACGCGCCACTGGCCGCAGCCCGTCCGCACGCCACCGGCCGCCGTCGCCCGCCCCCGCGGCCCCACGTGCCACTCTCCGCCGCCCGCCACCGGCCGCCGCCCATGACCCTGCTGTGCCGCTGTCCTCATCTCCTTCCATGACCTGCCGCCACCAAGCCAACCAAGCACGCACGCAACAAAAAAAAGTAAAAAAACGAAAATTTGTGCAATTTACGGAATCGAACCCGCGACCAAGCCAACCCGCACGCACCGATGTGACCATCTGAGCTGCTCAATTTGTATGTCTACATAAGAGTACAGTTTTTAATAAAGTGTGAAAACAGCCATGAGTATAGCGCCTTACGCTCGGGCGCTACCCCGTGTAGTGTAGCGCCCGATCGTTGGACACGACCCAAAATGGTTAGATGCGTAAAATAGTTTCACCCAGAATTCATTTTGTGTTATTGTTTCGTCACGAGGTCAACATCGTCCATTTTGCCCGTAAACATAGCTCCAAACAGCAAGATTAAGGAACGTAAATAAAGATACTTATTCTAGGCGGTACACGACGTCTACTGGGTCCATGCGCCCTTGTCCATTTCCCATGGTCCCATGTTAAGTTGTCGTGACCCGATCGAGATGGCCACGTTCCATACATTATTCTTTTTTAACAGACGTTTCCATACTACAGTAGTAGTGAGATTTTTAGTGTGTGCTTCAAATCGAAAATCGGTAGTGGCGTGGCTCCGAGCCCACCGGTATCCGTTTTTTGAAATTTTTGAAAACTCTACTTCTAGGTTGAAAGAAATCTGGAACTTGGTACACAAATACATATATACATCATGTAAAGTTTTGTCCTCTTGTTTTTGCTCCGAAGAAACTCCTTCACCTTCTTGATCCCCCGTATCCTTCCCCGACAGGGGGCAAGCAATCTTATATACTGACTTATTTTTTCCGAAGTAGTCGTTTAGTTAGTCGTCGTTAACTTTCAGCCTACCCACTAAATAATTCTGGACTCGCCGTTGCATCTAGGGATAGCCGTCTCCAAATTAACGAAGGTCGCAAAACTCTTTTGCAAAGAGCACCTCAGAGTCAAGGCAAGTGGCCGGCTAGGCTCCAGAGATGGTGAAGGTGCTTGATAGATTGTTCTTACTATCTTGAGTTGTCACGTTGGAGATCTTTGTTGATGTGTTTTCAGTGGTTTGTTCGTTGAGATGCGGTGATTGATGTGTCGAGAGTGTTCACTTGTAGCGGGCTGGGAGAGTGGTTTGATTTCCAAATTAAATACAGAAGCAAGATCAAATTATCATTAGGAAAGATTCACGTCACGCCACACTGTCTACGTACTCCACGGATCTTTATCAAACTAGATGACCCGTTGCGCGACTGCGCAACGTCGGATGCAACTACCACATTGTTGCCAATTAATTTTAAACAGATAGAACCGGGCAAAAGAGAAATCATGATCGATTCACCTCATTAAGGGGCTATACTGAACACTGAATCAATGACATAAAGGGGTGAATTAATCAATGACATAAATGGGTGAATTAATGAGAGAATAATAGAGATACTGACTGACTAAATGAGATAAATAACGGGAGCAATGAGAAAAACAAAACAATGAGAGCAAAATAACTTAATACTGAGGAAATAAGGATGAGCCATTCAGGTTACTGCAAAATAGATACGTGTCCTAAGATTAACATAAATGAAAGGAAGCATGCCTACATCGGTGTCATTTGGTTTAGGGTAGGCAGCCTCATTAGATAGGTCAGTAACAATAGATATGTCTTCTGAAGATGAACCATCTAAAAAAGGAAGGCTGGGTAGGGTAGGATTTTTTTCCGCTGCGAATCAATGATCAGCTTGCGTTTTTTCCGGTTAAAGGCAGCATGGGCTGGCACGGGTCCAGCAACCAAATTATTCCTGCTCAGAAGAGACCACATATCCATGCAAGTCATATGAGGAAGCTGCAATGAAAAACAAACCAAGACAATAATGTAAACGGCTAAAGGCTTAGAGAGACATACTTTTCCGACAAAGAAACTTCAGAAGGTCTGGAGGGAAAATAAATGGCTTATTCGTCAGAGAAGCAAAACCTATCCCACGCGGTATCTCCTGATTGAATTTTGTTGAGATAATATCAACATAAGATATAATATCTATCAGTACAGTAAGCCACACTATAGTAATACATTCTGGCTCAAATTTAAAGCAAAGCTAACCTTGGTGCCAACATTTTGTGTTACATGGGTAGTACCAGATGGCGCCAAGAGCTGTTCACCGGTGCACTTCTGCTTCATGGCACAAACAGGAGTAGAACCAGATTGTGACTTCTGCCTGCATTTATATTATTGATCAATAGGTGTTCAGTGAACTAAAGAGTATCAGTGTGATAGGGCATGACTAAAAAAATTACTCAAATTCTATCAGCTGGCAATGGTACAGGACCTGTTGTTGATTCCTTATCAAGAACTGTATCTTTAACAACCTGAGAAAACAGGTGTACAATTGAAAAATCTAAAAGTAAATAGCTAGTAGCTAGACTTTGTTCACATATATCTCTGGAATGAATGATCAATCAGGAACAGTGTAGTACCTCATCAGTCTTGACAAAGTCTTCAGCTTTTTGTAATACTTCATCTGCTAGCTCAGTTGCCTTCTCTTCGCAAAAAGGAGTAGAACTCGATGGAGGTAAGATCTGTCCAGCACTGCACTTCTGCTTCAGTGTATGAACATTAGTAAAAAGCTTGGCAATGTATAGTAAAGACATGCATACTGATTGGAGAAATTTACCTTAGTGTTTATGGTTTCCTCTATTAGATCTACTTTTCCTGGGGTTTGAGAAATGGCTACGACTGGGGTCTTCTCCTTGACCATCCTAGACAATGTTAGCTGTAACTTATCTGCATGTTGCTCAAAAGCCTCTGCCCATGATTTTGACCGCAGTAATTCCCTCCGACACTGCTTAAGATCAGCGGAGTGTATACCGTCTATGGTCAGCACTTTTACCTCTTGTAGGTAAACCAGAGCCTTAAAGCAGGCCGACTGAATAGCTGCATCAGTTGTTAGGGACCAGTCCCCATAAAAGAGCCTTGTTTTCATCCGCGCGACACGGATATGTGGAGGAACATCAATATGAATAGCAGTCAGTATCTCATTTGATTCATCGTCGCGGGTGGTCGTCTCATGCATAGAAAATCCTAGGGCTTCTACAGCCTGTTGCAACACAAGCCGTCTGCAAACAGAGATGGAGGTTGCGCAAAGCTTTGGCACTCACAAAGAAACTTCTATTAGTACACGAAGTGATATAAAGCTTACAACAGTGTATAGCAGCAGATCAAATTTGCACTACATGGACAAACAATTTCCTATATTTAAGAGTATTGCATATAAGAAGTGTACAATATTTAAGAGTACACTGTAAATAAAACACTGATGATGGAATACCCAAATGACAGTGACATAATCGCCATAAGGTAAACCGTAAATGTTGCCTAAGGCTCACTATTTTGCTACATATAAATTAGATGAATTTAAAACTCCCGGTCAAATACTTGAATGTGAAGTACAATCCAGACTATTAAATGGTGCCAGAAGTAAGACCATACTGTTGCCATAAGATCTCTTTGTTTCCCTATCCATCATTCGATTAAAATTAACTCGCAACAATGCCAACAATATTAACTCGCAACAATGCCAAAATCCAGACTATTAACTCGCAACAATTCCAAAATTAACTCGCAACAATGCCAAAATCCAGACTATTAACTCGCAACAATGCCAACAATATTTTTATTCAACACAACGGCTTGGCTTAGAACGCATCCCACGGAGAGGGCTTGAGAATGCGTCCATTTAGCCCAGCATAAATGTGTCAATGTGTCAAGAGATCAGTAGGCAAATGAACTACAGATAAGGGTTTTTGAGTTGCAGGTCAGAAAATGGGTTGCAAAACAAAATAAAAGGGTTGTGCACAATTTAAGGAGCGAGGAAATCCAGGACTGCAACTCATAAGGCCAGTATGCCATATATGCACAATTAGAATCATAATAAAACCTACAGTAGCAGAAATACCCATCATACATTTCTATGCTTAGAGAAACTACTCAAGGGTGGTAATCTCTGGCATTTCTTTACGTAGAGTAATCTCATCATATCCCTGAGACAAAAAGGTGTAAACACAAAGGTGGAAACGGTAAATTAGCAGTCATATACTAACCAACTATTCTAATGATCTTATCAGCCAAAAAGGAACCATCATCAACTATTTTAACCAGCTGAGCTAACCTCCAAATGCCAGCAGCTAGCATCCAATTGCCAGCAGCAAGCTAACATCCAAACTGTTTAATCAGCTAACCTCCAAGGCCAGCAGCTAGCTACTATGTACAATATAACATGGGCACATCAGCAGCAACACCATGGGCATACACAAACAAAGCAAACCACGGGCATACACAAACATTGCAAGCCGAAACAAAAACAAGAACAGGGAGGCGGGGAGAAGATAGAAAGATGGGGAAGAAAGAGGAGTCGTACCTTCCAGCCCTGCTGGGAGAAGCTTCCCAGAGAGGAGGAGAGCTGCCCTGAGAGCAGGAAGCTGGCGTAGGCGGAGGAGCAAGCTGCTTCCGCCTGGAGGAGAGCTCCTCTCTCTCTCTCAATCGATTTCTGACCGGTTTGCTCCTCTTTCTCTATCTCTCTCTCTTGCTTCAATAGCTTCGAACATGCCTTTGAAGAACATAAGCAACTCAGTCTTAATGCACACTTCATTAGTGCAAATATGTATGCATATTAACTTTGAAATTCTGAAGTTGTGTCTGCAAAACACTAACCATAGTCAAATATTTATTTACGATGAGCCGGTGGAAGACATAAACGGAAATAGGTAACTCGATTAATAAAATAGACCTACAAACATAGTGTCGGTGCAAGAATTTAGCCAATTCAGTCTATATACTGCTCTCGCTTTAGGTGGTATGGTGCTATCTCAAAATTAAGACAGGATTTTCAGAAGGTACGATCTTACAATTGCAAGTGTAACTGCTCAATGCTTCTTTTGGACCCCAAATATACTCCATCCTTTTGCTTGATCAAGACAATAGGTTTACGATAACTATTCATAAACCAACGTCGTGTGATTAAGCATTTAAGGTAACTGTAAATAGAACCCACTCGTCATTTCCAGAGGAAAATAGTATGCATATTAACTTTGAAATTCTGAAGTTGTGTCTGCAAAACACTAACCATAGTCAAATATTTATTTACGATGACCCGGTGGAAGACATAAACGAAAATAGGTAACTCGATTAATAAAATAGATCTACAAACATTGTGTCGGTGCAAGAATTTAACCAATTCAGTCTATATACTGCTCTCGCTTATCCTCTGAAATTCAGGCAGTACAGCGATCAGAGATCAGCTTATCCTCTAAAATAGTCAAATGGCTAGCACTTTCTCAGAGATCAGTTGAATCAAACATGCAGGCAGTACAGCGTATATTTTCATTCTAGCCTTTCTTATCTGTGGAGGGGGTTTCTACTTAAGGAACCTAAACTGTTTTGGCACAAACAAGATATATAGCTCTAGAACAGCTAGAGCCTATTAAAGCTCTATCCTCTGAAATTCCTTGAACCTGGAAGCATACAACAATGCCTACCTTACCCTACCTACAAACCAGCACTCTTCCGCTTACACAAAAGCAGATCTAAAAATGTAGACCTTGCTACCTTGGTGGTGCTTTACTGAGAGATTGGCATGGTGGTGGCCGATTCTGTGCAGGAGGAAGCAGCTCTGGTGTTACAAATCATTTCGAAGTTAATATGTATATATATTGTAATTTTTACCTCCACACAGAAGACAACAAGATTCACGGTATACCTACATAGAGAAGATACATCAATGATAAATGGAAGGTATGGCATGCAGCTACAACTATGGTAGTGGGATAATTACCCAGCATGCAACAACAATGTAGTACTTGCGAGAAGCTAATATTGAAGGCTCTGACCAACAACGATGAACCACGCAAGCACCTTTGTAAACCTGAAAGGAAACTGAAATACACAAATGACATCTTAGCATCTTTTTCAAAGACTATCTGAACTTGGAAAGAGCACATGCAAACATTAGTCTGCAAAATTAGCAAGGAAATTAGAAGTAGACATGCCTAATCTCATCAGTTATTTGATGGTAGGCTATTTTTTCTTATGAAATTATGATAACGCCCAACAATCCAGTAGTAGTTTGTTAAGAAAACGTGCCAGCTTAATAGCTTATCCTTAATATAGACAATATTTATTCCAGCAGCAGTCACGTTGAAGGCAAGGTTTTAATTCGGATGAAGGACTGGAGATTCTTTTTTCCTTAATTGGTTGGAATAATTTCCTTTAATGTCCATGTACGGAGCTGCGAGTAGACCATGCAGATGCTCTCGTGAACCTGCGTTTCCATTGTTAGCCAATGCAATTAGAAGCATGATATATAGGCAATGTAACAATGGCCTTTTTAGTACCCCATGAAATCTACAATGCATCCTGAAACACAACAGAAGAAGTTTCTTTCATTGCCTTGTTACTGTATAGCTAAAATAAACTCGTCATGAAAAGCTTTAAAAAAATAGAAAAACCTTGTAGCGGCTAGAAAAGTAACAGTGGCCAATAACACCGAGAGATGCACATAAGAAATAATTAAGGTTGCAGTGATCAATTCAAAGGATCAGATGTGCATGCTCTATTTGTTTAGTTCGGTCGTCAGTGATTTGAAACAAACTGAAATAAATTCAAGATCAGATGTACATGCTCTATTTTGTGTATATTTTGGTTGTTACAGATCTGAAACAAATAAGCACATAAATCCTTAGATTGTGTTTGAAACACATAACCTCAAATCCATGTGGTCATTTTGGCTTGGTTAAAATGAGCAGGAAAACTGAAGCAAATTTGTATACCGAGGGAAAATGTGCAAAATTGTACCGTTGAATTCAGATAAATAAATCTGCTTTTTTCCTTTCGATTTCCAAGAATCGGCAAATGCACAATCGATGCATATCAATTGGATAGAAGAAGCTGGGTAAAGAAAAGGTATATACCTCGCGAACTGGGAAACGTTCCAAACAGAGCGGCCACCAAAATGAAAGAGAAAACCAAATCACATAAGGTGATGTCTCGCAAGATCAGACCACTGCACTCCGGTGTACAAAAATGTAATTAGAAAGCAGGGAGGCAAGCACCTAAAAACGGAATCCTCTACAAAAAGGGAACACCAGTAAGAACTCACAGATTCTTTGCACTTCTGATCTAAACATGCATCTATGCTGGCATTTTAAATATATCAGGAAAAATAACCATCTTCAACAATTTAGGAAAAGTAACCATCTTGAACATTTTGTGACTGATCTCATTGATAATAAACCAGAAATATGATTAATATAGAAGCACATAAGCTCCAAAAAATTATAACTACAATAATGTTGAGCCTTCGCTTTCTTATAAATTAAATATATTATTACTATATGGGCATTTGGGGATTCTGTAAAACAATCATGATATACCTCAGTTTACTGAACCAAAAAGAGACACCGAGGACTGAAGAAAACAATCATGATATACCTCATCCTACTAATCCATTTCAACCATGCATTCAAAATTTGTAGGCTGTGCTATTTTTTTATTAGTATCACTCTATGCAGCAATTGGTATGCCACCAAAAGGATACGACTCTGTACTGAAATTAGTAACCTTTTTCAAATATTTACTCAATGCAAGAGGTAGTATAAATCAACAAGTACTAACGAGAACCTTCAGTGCTAAGCCTGCACCGGAAACGATCATCCAGAGATGGCACTTACCAATAAAGAACAGAGACCTAGATATGTTTGAGGCTGCCGTCAGTGATGTTGCTGTTGCGTCATCTAACCTCAAAACCGAGTGAAATCAGATCCATGACCAACATAAATAAAAATCAATGCAAACCTTTAAATATTTACTCAATGCAAGAGCTAGCGTAAATAAACAAGTAATAACGAGAACCTTCATTGCTAAGCCTGCACCGGAAACGATCATCCAAAGATTGCACTTACCAATAAAGAACAGAGACCTAGACATGTCCTGTTTGAGGCTGCCATCAGTGATGTTGTTGTTGCATCATCTAACCTAAAAACCAAGTGAAATCAGATCCATGACCAACATACATAAAAATCAATGCAAACCTGCATATTTTCTATCACTCTCATAAGCTTAAATTTTAATTTACCTCGAGAAACAACAGCTTCTCTGTATCAGATTGCTTTAATTTAGAAACTGGAATACTCGTCCACCGGCTCACAATTTCTGCAATATCATCTTGGGTCGCCTCTTCTCTTAGCATGTATTTCCCAAAACTTTGATATTGATTTAGTTCATTCTCTGTTCTTTGAAGCTGACGCTGCAATGCATTCAGACTGCCATACTTCAATTCAGCAGCACGATTGAGATCATACTCACGTTCAACCTGCTGGATCTCCATATTTAACATGTCAATCTGTTGTAATGGTTAAACATAAATCAGATCGAGTGACAACAGCAATCCTGTTGGTCTATAAAACAAAGAGATATTACTATATGGGAACTGAACTCACCTCTTAATCGCTTTAATCTTTGTCATCACCGAAATCTCATGCTCCCACTGCTCCGCCAGTTTCTTCTGTCTATCTTTCAAAAGTGACAGTTTGGCTTCAATGTGAGATACTCTGTCTCTTGATGCTTTGTATGCGTCATTTGTTAGCGCGAGACTTTCCATTTCAAGTTTAAGAAAACGGTCACGATCTCGTCCAGAGCAGTCAGCTTCGATGTTACCTCCATTTTCAACTTGCTAGCTGATTCATCGACCAAATCAATTGCTGCAACAAAACAAAACAGTCACTGGTTAGAACAAGCAACAAAAGAACCGGGTTGTATCATCAAGCAGGGTTGTAGCTTCATGTAAAAACAATCCCTATAGTATAAGAAACAACTTTGTCAGGCAAAAATCGTCCACTGATGTAACGATGAGATAAAACAGAAGCACACAGGAGCACTATCTGTTATGCGGACCCCATGGTAAGGACCTATAACATGTGAACTAAATGAAGCAAATGCTTTATATTTAATATATTATACCTGCTGGTTTTAAGGGAAAAAGATTATACATCAAAGGTAATTATATCATAAATGAACATGAAAGGGGAGAAGAATTTAGCTTGTAGCTTCCATATAAATTTGAGCATCGAATATCAGACAACTATCATCCCATTTACTCTATTAATGAAATCCAACTCAAATCCTACTAATCCGTTTCAACCATGCATTCCAAGTTTCTAGGCTGTGCCATTTTTCTTATATAAGTATCACTCTATGCAGCAATGGGAACTGAACTCACCTCTTAATCGCTTTAATCTTTGTCATCACCGAAATCTCATGCTCCCACTGCTCCGCCAGTTTCTTCTGTCTATCTTTCAAAAGTGACAGTTCGGCTTCAATGTGAGATACTCTGTCTCTTGATGCTTTGTATGCGTCATTTGTTAGCGCGAGACTTTCCATTTCAAGTTTAAGAAAACGGTCACGATCTCTCCAGAGCAGTCAGCTTCGATGTTACCTCCATTTTGAACTTGCTAGCTGATTCATCGACCAAATCAATTGCTGCAACAAAACAAAACAAAACAGTCACTGGTTAGAACAAGCAACAAAAGAACCGGGTTGTATCATCAAGCAGGGTTGTAGCTTCATGTAAAAACAATCCCTATAGTATAAGAAACAACTTGTCAGGAAAAAATCATCCACTGATGTAACGATGAGATAAAACAGAAGCAGCCACAGGAGCACTATCTGTTATGCGGACCCCATGGTAAGGACCTATAACATGTGAACTAAATGAAGCAAATGCTTTATATTTAATATATTATACCTGCTGGTTTTAAGTGAAAAAGATTATACAACAAAGGTAATTATATCATAAATGAACATGAAAGGGGAGAAGAATTTAGCTTGTAGCTTCCATATAAATTTGAGCATCGACCATATCAGACAACTATCATCCCATTTACTCTATTATGAAATCCAACTCAAATCCTACTAATCCGTTTCAACCATGCATTCCAAGTTTCTAGGCTGTGCCATTTTTTCTTATATAAGTATCACTCTATGCAGCAATTGGTATGACACCAAAAGGATGCGACTGTACTGAAATTAGTAACCTTTTCCAACTCCAATCAAGACAATCAAAATTTGTAGGTGTGTGCTGTGTCAATCCCATGTCACCAGATCCACCTGCAACAACAATCCATAGCATCGTGACTGTCACATATCAATCCAATCAAGGCAAACAGCAGCTCCTCACAAAACTGGGAGAGAACTCTTCCCATGTAGGATTTTCATCAAAAGCCTATTAGGCATAAAGTAAAACAGAACGTAGAAAGAAAGATTAAGATCTATGGGCGGGAGAGAGAGGTAGAGAGAGAGAGGAGGAGGAGGGAGAGGGAGAGAGAGTACGAACCTGGAGGTTGTGTGCAACTCCTGCTCAGCTTCGTCGCACAGGTCAGCCACTGCTGTGCTTTGCCGCATAGCAGTGGCGCCTCCTCCACCCGTGCTTGCGCCTCAGCCTGCTCAATTGGAGAGTTGGAAGAGGGGCTCGTGTGCAGCTCCTGCTCAGCTCCACCGCGTCCAGGTCGCCGTCGACCCCCGCCGTCCAGGTCGCCGTCAAGCCTCTGCCCGCTGCCCGGGCGCCGCCGGGGGCAGCGCCCGCGTGCTCCCTTCCGGCCCTTCTCCAGCGCGGGCATGGCGAGGTGGAGCCATGGAGGGAAGGGCAGGGCGATGGCGGCGCGTCCAGAGAGAGATGTGGGAGGGGATTGGTTCACGGGAGAGAAGAAGGGGATTGGGTATCTAGGTTTTGACTGCTCGTGTGCTTGCCCTTTCGCGCTAGGAAGAGACGCGAGCGATGCGCAGCTCGGGCGCGCACGCGGCTGAAGACCGGGCCCCAGAAAAAACTGGCCCCAGCTGTCATGGCCTGTGCCCCTCAGTCGAATAGTAACAATAAAATTCACTGCATCTAACGGACACGGATGAAACACCGGGGCTATTTACCCTGTTCAATGGAAATCGCACGGCCGGGAATCACCGCTCGGGGCAAGCAGGGGGAGAAGGCGGGTAGGCTACGGGCCTTTATAGAAGAGATTCGCCCATCATTTTCTCAAACTCCCCAGCCAGCCGGTCCCCAAAGCACAACCATCTGGACGTGTGTCGTCATGACCGACGAGTGGTCCTCACGTCTCACACAGTATGACAGACAGTACTACTCCATCCTGCATGCCTAAAACAAAACTAGTCTCCGCCGGGGGCGAGCTCGACTTTTTTTTTTACACTAAACTTAGAGACCTTTATTCAGACACCCGAGTCGTCAGCCAACAAGCTGGCGACCAAAAAATCAGGAGGCGAGCCCAACCAGCTGCTCGTCTCCGTCAGATTACATGCAGTTTTTGCACAGAGGTGCGCAACAAGGTTCGACACCCTCGGTACATGCTGAATATCAAAGGAAATAAAATCACGAGCTAGCACTCTAACTTCAGAAAGAATCGGAGCAACAACCGACCGATTGTTGTGTTCCGTGTTCCAGAGATTGACGATCTCTAGACAGTCTGTCTCGATCACCAGCTTCGGGTAGCCTCGGAGCTTTGCAAAGATAACTCCTTCTCGGACAGCCAAAGTTTCAGCAACGAGCGGATCGGTAACTCCAGGAAAAGGTTTCGCCCACGCCGCCAAGAAAGAATGACTGCGTGCTACACCACCTCCCCCTCCCTGACGGGAATCAAAAGCAACACCACCATCTGTATTGATCTTGATCATACCTTCCTCGGGTGATCGCCATCCATGAACTGGAAGCATTTTTGTATATTTCTTCGGTAGCTCCAGAATAGCTAATGCTTCTCTTGCCATCTTCATCGATTGGGTAGGATTATACCCTCCCTTACCATGAGTCCAGCTATTGCGAGACGATCAGATCGCCCACAACACTGTAACAATCTTCGCCCGGTCTGGTTCAGAGAACATTGCATCGCAAGTAATGTCCCTGGCCCATGTTTTCGGATGTAAATTAGGTAGTTTGACATCCAACCAGGCCTGAGCTTCACACCAAAAGGCCTTCGCATGAGAACAGGAAATCAAGGCATGCATGAGATCCTCGTCTTCAGCCAGGCAGATTTTGCATCTACCAAGTTCTGCAATATGTCTATGCCTCAATAGAGTTTCAACCGGCAGAATTCCGTGTAGAACTCGCCACCAAAAAACCCTAACTTTTGGCATAACATTTAACTTCCAAAGTTTAGTCCATAACTGCTGTTCTTTCGTTGAGGTTTCGGTCATCGTCCCTTCACCTAGAGCAATATGCTCGTTGCGGTTCATAAGAGTACGATACACTGACTTAACAGAATAGACTCCATTCTTCTCGTATGCCCAAGCCCAGAAATCTTTACCTCCATCTCTTCTTAAAGGAATATTCAATATCGCATCACCCTCAGGAGCAGTGAAGTTTCTTCGAATAATGTTGATCTTCCAAACCCCATTGTCATGATCAATGAGATCGGAAACTTTTGGTATCTCCTCTGGAGCGGTGGCATTTGGTTCGCTGATCTGTACCGAAGGTTTCAAAGAAGAGCACCCTGGAATCCAGTTATCAGTCCATGTATTAATTGTTTTGCCATCCCCCACACGCCGAATAAGCCCCAATTGCAACACTTTTCTCCCAGCCACAATAGCCCGCCATGTTGCTGTTGCATGGCGTGGTACAGTGGCTTGCAAGAAATCAGTATTGGGGAAGTATTTCCCTTTCAGTACTCTAGCACATAGTGTGTTTGGTTTTGTCATTAGCCGCCAACCATGCTTTCCTAGCAGAGCTGTAGGTCGCGAAATCCCATTCTTCCTCTGACTTTTGGCTGCACAAGAGCCTCCCAACAAATCCAGTGCACCGATCTTCGATCAAGAGAGGAACTCCACCGGTACTTCCCCATACATGCCGCTAGTTTACCACACGTTTTCTTAGTGAGCAGAAAACACAACATGCTATAGGTAGGAATCGCCTGAACAACCGACTTCAAAAGTACTTCTTTCCTGCACAAGAAGCTAATCTTTCCGACCCACCATTTAGTTTACTTCGGATTTTTTCTTCAATATGATCAAAAGATTCACTTGGCGAGCTCGACTCGAAGATTACCCAACAAATAATTGGCATCACATCACATGGAATCTACGTACACGACCACCGTTGCTTGGTCCACCTAGTAAGATCGATCCATCACCGGCGCGCATAGCGCCGCCCCGAGCGCCGCCCTGTCGGTCCGATCGCCAGGGTATATATTATGTTAATCTGTCAGAACTTTCTCTCTTTTGCTTAGCCTAAAATATAACAATTTTTTTACGAAACTTTTGACGTACTTAAGTAATGTGTATATGCATCTGTGTAAGAAAATTCAGATTTTTTGGAAGCAAAAAAGTTTGATTTTCAATTTTTTTTCAAAAAACGAGCTCACTCGTGCTCGCGAGCCACAACGGATTTTCGCTTTTACTAGTACTCTCTCCGTCAAAAAATAAGTGTCTCAGATTTGCATAAAAATAGATGTATTTGCACATCTTTCATGTCTAGATAAATCAACTTTTGGGCAGATCTAATATAGTTATTTTGGGACGGAGGAAGTACTGTTCTTTTGTTAAAATTGAATTGGACTACTGGTCGCACTGGACTGATTCAGATGCAGTTTGATTTAGGGATTGTGCGTGAGGTCAAAGCCTCCACACGTCCACAATATAAATTGATCAGCATATTACATACACGACAGGAATACGGAAAGAGGTACGCTAGACCTAATACGAATACAACTCTAACATACCCCCTCAATCTAAACCGCTATGTACATACAAGGTTAAGATTGGCCTTAAATCTGTCTAGCATCTGTCGTGTGGCTGGTTTAGTAAATACATCAGCCAGCTGATCGTTAGTGGAAATAAACTTGACATCCAATGCACCGGCAGTTACTCGTTCTCGCACAAAATGGAAATCGATCTCAATGTGCTTAGTTCGAGCATGAAACACTGGATTCGCCGTCAGGTAAGTAGCCCCAAGATTATCGCACCATAAGATGGGCGTACGCTGCTGGGTTACTCCAAGTTCCTTGAGTAGAGAGTCTACCCATATCGCTTCAGCAGCACCATTTGCTAATGCATTATACTCAGCCTCGGTACTTGATCTCGAAACTGTAGGTTGCTTCTTCGAACTCCATGAGATGAGATTCGGTCCAACAAATACTGCAAAGCCACTCGTGGAGCGCCTATCATCCACGTCACCTGCCCAATCTGCATCCGTAAAAATACTAATGCCGGATAATGGAGATTTGCGAAAACGTAAACCAGTTCTTAGTGTGCCTTTGACATATCGCAGGATGCGCTTAACTGACTCCCAATGTACATCAGTGGGCTGAGAGAGAAACTGACACACTTTGTTCACAGCAAAAGAAATGTCCGGACGAGTGAGGGTCAAATACTGCAGTCTGCCAACAACACTGCGATACCGGAAAGAATCATCGGCACCAAGTGGCGAACCCGTGTCACGAGCCAATCTCACGGAAGTGTCAAGCGGTGTGGAGGTGGCATTACAATTCTCCATGTTGACGCGATGAAGAAGATCGAGAGCATACTTCCGCTGAGTCAATGTCATACCCCCTGAACTGTAAGACGCCTCCAATCCAAGGAAATAATCCAGCTTACCCAAATCCTTAATAGGAAAACTGTCTGAGAGGGAACGCACCAGACGATCAACAGCCTCTAGAGTAGAGCCAGCAATGACAATATCATCAACATACACCAACATGTATATGTGAACCCCGTCGCGAGAATATATAAACAGAGACGTATCAGCCTTGGACGAGATGAAACCAAGCTGATGAAGAAGCTGACTCAAGCGAGCATACCATGCACGGGGTGACTGCTTCAGACCATAGATAGACCGTTGAAGCTTGCAGACATGAGAGGGGTACCGATCATCCTCAAACCCTGGGGGCTGCTGCATATAGACGTCCTCATTTAAAAACCCGTGAAGAAAAGCATTGCTAACATCAACCTGTCGAAGACACCAATCACGAGAAATTGCGAGGGACAGGACTAGACGCAAAGTTGCAGGCTTAACAACTGGACTGAAGGTATCACCATAGTCAATCCCATGCTGCTGTGTGAATCCGCGTGCAACCAGACGCGCCTTATGCTTATCAATAGAGCCATCAGGACGATGCTTGGTCTTGAAAATCCATTTGCTGCCAACAATATTAACACCGGGAGGTCGAGGCACCAAGATCCATGTCTTATTGTGAGATAGAGCAGCAAATTCATCCTCCATGGCAGCACGCCACGCAGGTTCACTCAAGGCGTCACGATGCGACGATGGTGCAGCGAAGAACGCACGACGTCGAGGATCATACCGCACGGTGCCGTCAGTGAACTTCTTCTCTTTTCTTGTGTTATCGCGGAGGCGAGTAATCATTGTGTGCCCTGGTTCGATCACAGGTTCAACGGGATGCTCAACCGAAGGTGACGCGGCCGGCGACGCAGTCGACGTCACGGCAGAAGGCGACACGGGCTGGGCATCAGCTGCAGGGAAGACGAGCTGGGTCGAAGTGTTGGACTGGTCCAGATCCGCTGGAGACCGGTGCCGCGACGCGGAAGGCGCGCATGGTGACATAGATGCAGAGGCACCCGGCCCATGTTGGGAAGCAGGATCCAAATGTGTACGGGGAAGCGACCCGTGCATGGCTTCCTCATGCATATGCACACGTTGGGGCGATCCTTGCATGGCTTCCTCATGCACATGGATCGATCGATCGGTGCTAGCTCCAGGCAGCTCCTCAGGCACCTGCACAGGAGACGCTTCGCCTAATGTAGGCGGATTAGTGGACAGGTAAGTTAAGTCATATTTACGCATAGGTGCACTCGTAACCGGTTCATTAGAAGGAAAAGAAATAGATTCTGCAAGAGTAGATACGTCAACAGAAACACCGGGTGTGGAGAACGGAAAAACTGACTCGTCGAAAACCACATCACGAGAAATATATATCCGACCCGTGGAACGATCTAAACACTTGTATCCCTTATGCATCGGGCTGTAGCCTAGAAACACACACATTTTAGAACGGAAGTCTAATTTGTGAGAATTGTATTTGCGCAGACTCGGCCAACAGGCGCACCCAAAGATGCGAAGAAAATCATAGTTTGGTTGAACATGCAACAAGCGAAAAATAGGTGTTTCCTTGTTGAGAACCGGTGTGGGCATACGATTAATGAGATAACAAGCTGTGAGAAACGCTTCATCCCAATAACGGAGGGGAAGCGATGAGTGTGCAAGTAAGGCGAGACCCGTCTCAACGAGATGGCGATGCTTACGCTCAGCAATGCCGTTCTGTTGTGAAGTGTGCGGACATGAGACACGGTGCGAGATCCCGGTGCGCTGAAAATATCGATGGAGTTTGTGATATTCACCACCCCAATCAGACTGAACTGCCTTGATTTTAGTATCCAAAAGGCGTTCCACATGAGCCTGGAAATTGTAAAAGACTTGCTCAACGTCAGACTTGTGTTTAAGGAGATAAATCCAGCAAAAACGAGAATAGTCATCGATAAAGCTAACATAGTACTTGTACCCCCCAGACGACATAAGAGCTGGACCCCAGACATCACTATGAACTAGCTCCAAAGGCATAGTGGAAACACGTGAAGAAGCATTATAAGATAATTGGCGGCTCTTGGCACGCTGACAAGCATCACAAACTGAAGACGAGGTGTCTGACGAACACAAAAGCTTATTTGTTTTGACAATAGTCTGAACGACATTATTTGTAGGGTGTCCAAGACGCTGATGCCACTGCGTAGGCGTGACTCTGACACTAGCTGATGCTTGACGAGATGAAGTGAAAGCACGTGTGAACGGGACGGGGTAGAGTCCCCCCTGACTCCTACCGTGAAGCAGAATTTTCTTTGTGGCCTTATCCTTAACACAGAAAAAATGACGGTGAAACTCAACAAAAACGTCATTATCAGAAACAAGTCGATAAACAGAAAGGAGATGCTTGCTAATGTGTGGAACATGAAGGATGTTTTTCAGTTGTAGAGATGAACCGGTTAAATTCGAATGACCAATATGCGAAATAGACAAACCTGCACCATTGGCCACGTAGACTTGATCCTTCCCACCATAGCGCTCATGAACATGAAGACGCTCGAGGTCACTCGTCAGGTGATCTGTAGCACCCGTATCCATGTGCCAGTGTGGATTGTCGGTGGAGCTGGTGGAGGCGGAGTTCCCGACACGCTGATTGTTGTTGTTGTTGTTGGGGCGGTAATCCTGATCATAGCGCTGGCGACAAGCGCCTGCCTCATGCCCCCAATTACCGCAAATCTGACAGCGTGGTCTCCAACGACGATTGCGTCCGCCGCTGCAGTCTCCATTGGCTCCATTGCGACCGCCATACCCTCCATTAGGGTTGGCGCCATCGTTGCCGCCATTGCGGCCTTGCCCCGGCTGACTGATACGTCCAAAACGTATCTACTTTCCCGAACACTTTTGCTATTGTTTTACCTCTAACTTGTGTGTTTTGAATACAACTAATGCGGACTAACGCTGTTTTCAGCAGAATTGCCCTGGTGTCTTGTTTTTGTGCAGAAAGTCAACTTTCGGGAAAACACCAGAAAAGATCGCAAACCTCCTATTTTACCAGAAGACTCACGGAGCCAGAAGGGGAGTTGGAGATGGGCCACGAGTGGCCCAAACCACAAGGCGGCGCGGCCAGGGGGCCCACCGCGCCGCCAGGTGGTGTGGCCGCCTCGGTCACGCCCACGAGCCCCTCTCTCGACTACTTAACCCTTTTGACCTACAAACGCGAGGGGTCGTCCACTTCATCCAGAAACATCACCGTACGCCGCCGCCATCGCGAAACCTATTTCGGGGACCAGAAACTCCGTTCTGGCACTCCGCCGGGACGGGGAATTGGAGGAGATCATCGCCATCATCATCACCGACGCTTCTCCATCGACCATCCATGTTTCCCCCATCCATGTGTGAGTAATTCCCTGCTGTAGGCTGAGGGGGATGGTAGGGATTGGATGAGATTGTTCATGTAATAAGTATAAGATCATTAGGGCATGGTGCCTAGTATCCGTTGTTAGTACTTATTGATGTTGTTGCAACTTGTTGAGCTTAATGCTTGTCACTAGGGCCCGAGTGCCATGATTTCAGATCTGAACATGTTATTGTTTCATAATGATATACACTGTTTATTGATCATACCTGCAAGTTGTATACACATATTGTTGTCCGGAACCTGAGGTCCCAAAGTGACAATAATTGGGACAGCCGAGGGGAATGGCTGCGATGTGAGGATCACATGTGTTCACGGCGTGCTAATGCTTTGCTCCGGTACTTTATTAAAAGGAGTACCTTAATTACCAGTAGATTCCCTTGAGGCCCGGCTGCCACCGGCTGGTAGGACAGAAGATGTTGTACAAGTTTCTCATTGCGAGCACGTACGACTATATACGGAACACATGCCTATGTTTACTTAGTACTTGGATGCTTTATCATTATTATCTGCAATGCCTATATCTTGATTATTATATGAGCTATCTTATCCATGCAGCGCCCGTTCATCCATCCCTATGCCTACAGTGTTTTAATCCTACTGTTTACTGCAATCACTACTGCTGTCATTACTTCACTGCTGCTATTATTTCACCGCTACTACTGCTATAAAACTGTTGCTACTGATAATCTGTGTCGAGCAAGACTATTCACAGGTGCAGCTGAATTGACAACTCCGCTGTTAAGTCTCTCAAGTATTCTTTGGCTCCCCTTGTATCGAATCAATAAATTGGGTTTTACTTCCCTCGAAGACTGTTGCGATCCCCTATACTTGTGGGTCATCACTGACCATAGGGGCGATTTCCACCGTTGACGACGGGGTTCCCGGCTTGATAAAGCGGGCTATAATCCTGCACGTGTGGACGGCCGAAGTTGCCGACAGGTGCGGAGCGCGACGCGGCATGGACACCCACTCCTCAACCTGAGCCTGTTGTGCCTGGAGGGACTCGAAGGAGAGGATGTGCGCATAGAATTCGGTGTAAGGAACCGATTTGTTGCCAACGGTCAGCGACGCCGCGATGGAGTTGTACGCGGAGCTGAGGCCGGTGATGATGTAATCGACGAGTTCGTCGTCGGAGACAGGGGTTCCTCCTGCAGCCATGGCGTCGGCGAGGGCCTTCATTTTATGCATATAGGCTGCTGCGGTGAGGTCCTCCTTCCACGTCGATTGGAGCTGACGACGAATATGGCGGATATTAGCACGGCTCTGAGCGCCGTACATGGCGTGAACAGCCGTCCACGCTGCTGCCGCGCTCGTGCAGCCGATGAGCTGACACGCGATGTCCGGGTCCATCGATCCGAGAAGCAGCCCAAGGACCCGCTGGTCCTGAGTCCACCATTGGTGGTACGCCGGGTTGGGGACGGTCGACGCATTGACTCCTTCCCCTTGGGTGAGTGTCTTCGCCGGTGCCGGAGACGATCCGTCGAGGTGGACATGAAGGCCGGCACCGGAGAGATTGGGAAGGAGGAGACCCTTCCACAACACGAAGTTGCTGGTGTCCAAGCGGACGGCGACGGGAGGCACGGACGAGTCGGGCGTCGAGAGTGACGACGATGAGGGAGGGCCATCGCGGCGGCGGCGGCGGAGAAGAGAGGCGGCGGAATGACTCGCTCGCCTTCTACGATCGTGTGGATCGTGAGCTGATCAATCGATTAGGCTGATCGATCGTACTAGCTAGCTGATCAATCGGATCGTAAGATCGGATCGTGAGCTGATGACGGCCGCGGCGCGCGCTACGCGGCTCTGATACCAAGTTTGATTTAGGGATTGTGCGTGAGGTCAAAGCCTCCACACGTCCACAATATAAATTGATCAGCATATTACATACACGACAGGAATACGGAAAGAGGTACGCTAGACCTAATACGAATACAACTCTAACAGATGCTAGTCCTCGACACGCAATCTACCTATCGATCAGAGACCACCCTGGAGAGTTTGCTTTCCAAGGTAAACGCCTAGAGAGTTGAGATCGATCAACCACCCCTACTTTTCCAAGAATCCAAGGATCGCTTCCGGTTAACACCATGATCTAGATGCTCTAGCTTTTGCTCGTTAGTTTCAGCTGAAGACAGCACTTTTCGTAGGGAACCTGCAGGCTGGAGAATTATGTTTTTTTTTAGGGAAGGCTGGAGAATTAAGTGAGCCTCGTCGCTTCGGTCCATGTGCAATCACTGCATGGCTCGTAGATTTGGGCTGTTTGGTAGGCCGGCTACGTTCACGATTTGGGTTGAATACCAGGTCTCCTAGTGGCCGAGACAGCCCAATTCTCTCGCGTTCCTAACCTGTGCTCTCTCTGATCTGTCCATCTGGAGCCCCATTTTCTCACGTTCCTCACCTCACCTCTCCTTCCTCCAGTAGGCCCATCCGTGGAACCCAATATAGCAACAACAAAAAAACAAAACTTCCCTTTCGCATTTAAGAGTAAAATATTTGCTTGTTTTAAGCCATGGGATTTTAAAAGCTATATATAGAACATATCTACATATTCCTCCCACTTTTTGTCTGTCCATTATGCGCATCTACAATATCGTAAGTCGAATCGCTCAGTCAAATACACCATTTCTTTTATATAAAAAGAGAACACGATAATATCAAAATTGATGCCAAATGCACCAGCGTTCCTGAGAACTAGGAAAATACCCCGCGCGTTGCAGCGCAAACCTTAAAAATAATTATATTATAAAATAAATGATATTTTATGCATGAAATGAAAAAAAATCTCACAAATATGGAGAATTTGATTAGCCACAATATCGAAAATATAAATTTACATAATATGAAATGTCTGTATATTTAACCGCTAAAATTGATGATGCGTAAAATTTTATGGCTAAAAGAATTTATAATAGCTTGCATGTATGGATGAATATCATGACAAAATATGGAATAACATGGATAGATAAATGTCTCTAATAGTGAATGATGTGGTGATGAACGTGGATAAATGAATGGCTCAAATAGTGGATGATATGGACACCTTACATGTAGAGATAGACTAATTTAATGCATGCTAGTGTAGTTTTGTCTTATAAAAAGTATAGATACATATAGTTCACGAGAGATCAAATTTTTAATTCCAAACCGTGGTGTTCAACTAACAATCCCTGATTAAAGCTACAAATGATCTCAACACGCCTTTGTATTGACGCCTCTATTTTACTGACGAAATAGACTTAGTATGTCTGGCTCGAGCTATCGAACCGGCCAACAATGTGGAAGCGTGTATACTTCCCATCTAGTGGGGTGAGGGTACTAGTGTCTCGAGAGTGGTGATGTCTTTGGTCTTGGACTGAATCTATCACATTGAACGCATATCTGGGATCCTGGAGAAATTACTCTTCATGAATTTGGAGAAGTTAGATTGGGCCATACCATATCATGGAAGTGTAGAAAGTGCAACAAGATTAGAATATTGTTATTTAAAGTGACACACCTCTATAGAGTGGAAAATATTATGGCCAGTCACTGCTTGTTTCACGAGGAAACTAGATCGAGCAGAAAAGAAACCCTGTGAGATTCTAACAACCAGTCAAGATTCACAAACATAGTTTAACTATCAGGGTAAAACTTGACTTGTAGAAAAAATGTTTACAAAACATCATTTTGCTTATGACCTACGGTCATGGTTGTAGCTAGAATATTTGAAACACTTATTCTTCTATCTGAACTTGCTGAGTAGGTTATACTCATGTGTTCCATCTTAGAATATTTTCTTGGACTTCAAAGATATGAACGAGGTAGGTATGGAGTATACGATGAAGGGGAAGTCTAATATGAAGCACTTGGTCGGGGGAATGGAGGGACCCAACTACATGATCGCGTATGGAGCTGACGTCAACAAAGAAGAGCTAGAGTTATAGGCTTATCTACTAGTTATAGAAACCGAGCCAAGAAACATTAGTCTAGCCTAAATAATTTGTTGAGATCGATTGGTTATAAGTTGTGTACCTTTTATCCATGCAATCTATTCCGGGATGAGTATCTGGAAATTTTATCCCTGTAATCTAATGGATATGATTGTAAGCATGTCGATTTTGTCAGCAAGTTTCTCGTTTTGATTGTACTATGTGCAAATTGTTCCCACATGCGGGCATATGCGGTTTAGCCGTCGGCTCCACTGGCGCCCCACCATCAACACAGATCAGGGCACGTCCATCACTGATTCTTCTTGTCCCTTAGTTTCCTCCCCTCCCAGGCTCGTTGATCCGGTCCGCGGCATGTCAAATACGGAGCGGTGGTAGTAGAGGAGGAGGAGCCAGGGCGTGGCCGTTAGGGTGGCCAGGAAGAGGAGGCGAGGCAGCCATCATTTGCCGTGTGTAGCCGTCGATCTATCTATGGTCATAATCTCTCACTCACACTTGCGACTACTTTAAGCAGTAAGTAGTACTACAATGTACCTAGACCATGAAAAAAATAGCGCAATATTTTGGCGCTAATAGCACGCTATATCATATCTGCAGAGTCCACGCTAAATCTTAATTAACGCGCTAGATGTGATCATGTTTGACTCCAGGGCCGGCCTTGAGGGGTTCAGGAGGGGCGACCGCCGCGGCCCCCGGATCCAAGGGCCCCTTGCCAGGTATGGTATATGTGGTGCAGCGGTAGGGCCATTAGAGGCATAGTCTAAGCTCTAAATAAATAAATTAGAGGCATTGTCTGAAGCTTTTTTTTCATCGCGTGTATTTCAGGGTGAGTGGCGATGACGGACAGAGCACCGAATCGTTATCTTCCTAGTGGGTTGCACCGCACCTTGGGCTTTCTCGCTTGGGCCCATTCTTATTTTGTTCTGTACAATTGCACAAAATGTTACGGTTATTAAGTGGCCCGCTTAAAAAAACAAGTGACCCGCTCAGAAAGAATAAAAAAGATTAAGTGGAGCCACAAGACCAATTCATAGATTGGATCACATAATAGAGGATTTCCTGTTCCACGTCCGCCTTGAAAGAAAATCTGTTTCATGTGGCGCCGATTTCACTAATTATTACCAAGCGGAATATTCAACCCACCCTAATGCGACAAACACAATACAAAATGGTCCACCTTCCAATGTTTTAAGCTATAGTATCTGTTTTCTTTTCAAAATACAATTTCAAATATAGCACGCTAGAGTGTATAGGACGCCGTAACCTAGACTAGACGCACGCGCCGGCATCAGTTCGGCCATGTGTGAAGCGTCTATGGGAGAGGCCACACAGTCTCTGTCCATATCCTCTCCCGTCCAGTGGAAGGCGATTTTTGGATCCACCGGAAGAACTCCACCCTCGCCGGCTCGATCCGCTCGATCCCTCGGCCTCCGCCGGCCGCCTCGGCGGCGGGAGACCGGGGGATCCCGTCTCGTGTCCTGTATATAGAGTAGGTGTTCTTTGGTTCTGCAGGTCGCCGGCGATCTGGAGGTGGAAGCGCGGCGGCTGGTGTTTGCGGGCGGTGGCTCTCCTCTCCGGCGGCGGCGCTCTGCGGAGTGTCGTCTTCGAGCCACCGCCACGGGCGCCCTCGCATCTCCGCGGAGGTGCCGTGGCGTCGCTCCCTTGGTCGGCTCCGTGGACGGCGGAGCCCCCAAGTGCTCAAGATTCGAGTTTTCTGGTTGCTTCCGGCGGCGGCGACTCCGAAGACGGCCGCGGATTGGAGGATTAGCTGGGTCAGGGGGGCGCTCGTCAAGGCCGTTCATCGTCAAGGTTTCCGCCGCGGCGCGGCGGACGTTCAAGACGGCGTCTCTCATAGGGCAAATCGATCCCTGACAGTGGCAAGGTGGAGGATGGTGGTCTTCGTCCTCGACGCCGGCGTGGTCGCCGATCTCGTTTCTTGGTTTGATCCCTCTTCGTTTTGCTCTTCCTTTGCGAATTTCTGTGTACTTTGTATGTGGAATGCTGGTGAATAAACGTGGTTGTTGGATGTGTCAAAAAAAAAAAAAGAAGCGTCTATGGGAGGCCGCACTATTTTGTCTGAGCATGCTACGGTATTAGTACTATTTACCTTGACCTAGCATCAGTTCGGCCATGTCTGACTCTCATTCCATTGGTGCGATCTCTCAGCGAGCGATGACTTTCTGAGAACGAGCCGCGCATTGATGAACCATGCACGATCGGATCGGAGAGAGAGAGAGCTACTAACCATCGGATTCCTCGAAGGCAGCAGCAGCAGCTAGACCGATCTCGAAGTGATTGGCGCTGCCTTCTATTCTTTTGCCCAGTTGCCCAGTTGCCCGGCCCCTGCCTGCCTGCCTGCAGCGATCGTTGCCAGAAACTCTGACACTCAATTTTTTTTTTTTTAAATGTTCGAATTTCATTCAAACTTAACATCCTTCACAAAACGGGAGGCTGATCCCAGCAGGGCGGCAGCTCCTCCTCCACGTCTCTTAGAGGAGTTGGAGGTGGCGGACCATTTTTCGGAATTGGACGGTGAAAGGAAGCAGGGCGGATACGAAGACACGACAGACTATTTTATAGGGGGCTTTGACCTCGGCGAAACATTAGCGAAGGCGTGAAGAACCGGGTGGTTGGGAGGCGACACTTCGGTTTAATACCGGCGACACGTGGGGAAGATGTGCCGCCGTCGCGCCGGGAAGCGGTATAGCCAGCCTCGAGAATCGAAGAGGTTGTTGTCGCCATTAATCAAGACTGGACGACCCGCGTTGATGACATGTTGGATGCACTTGTCGTTCGGGTGTGTCCGGCACCCTCGAGCCCACCCTGAAGGTTGGGACGGCAAGAGGTTGTTGGACACATTTTTGGGCCGCCCGGACAAATGAGGCTGCTCAGGACCATTTTTGTGTTTGAACCCCAATTGGGCCGATGGGAAGGATTAACAGGACACATTTTTGGGCCGTCTGGGACTTTTCTTCGTGCCCCATAAACCGCCTTTTAAACCGGACAGGAGGGAGTATATATTCCTCAGTCGACGCTCTAAATTATTTGACGTAAATACCGAGGGCTTATTTGATTCATAGGAATTCGGAATAGATAGGAACAAGAAAGGATAGATGGTGTAAAACTTGTCTCGTTCCTTGTGCACAAGAACCAAATCATGAGGTTTGAGGGCTCCTTTGATTCAAAGGGATTTCATAGAATTTTTTGGAGAATTTGATCCTTGGGAATTTTGTTTATGTGAATTATTTGTTTGGTAGGATTAGATCATTATGATTTTCCCCATATAATCGCTATGTTTTGAAGGAAAATTTCTCCACTATAACCTCTGTTTTAAATAGCCGGCTATTGTGTTTAGCCCCAACGATTTCGGAAGCTATGAAAGGCTATAGCCGGGCTATAGCGCAGCTATGGCCTTATAGCCGTTTTTGTAAATAATGAAAAAAAAACAATATTTGGACAGCATATGTTTGTATATATATAAACAATTCACAGATGCATAGCATAGTCACTAATAGATACGAATAATCAACAGTTCTGGACATGGTTCTGTCCAAATATTACAACATTAAGTAGCACAATCCAAATATTAGCATATTACATAACCGGGTGTAGCAAAATGAAGTTCAGGACATGATACATGATTCTGTCCACATAAGCGGGATAAATTTGGCTCGAGCGGGAAAAAATTTGGTCTATTTTTTTTGGATCCACTAAGTGGGAAAATAGCGGCTATGGGGCTAAATTGAGGCTAAATTCACATGGCCGGGCTATTAGCCACTATTACCCTTTTAGCCTTCAAAGACGTTATCTATAGCGCCGACCCTCTCGCAAGGCTATAGCCGGGCTATAGCCGGGTGATAGCCGGCTATTTAAAACAGAGACTATAACCTCGTGTTATAATTCATTTTTTCCTGTGATCCAAACATTTCTTTATGTGAAGTTTCGTAGGTTCCAAATCCTATAGAATTCAACTGGATATGTTATTCTAAGGGCCTTTTGTTCATGGCATTTGAAAACCACGGTATGAATATTGTGGGAATATGATGTCATGACATATGGAATGTTACAGAAATAAAAAACGCAAGAAACGGTAGCAGCTGTTGGTTGGTTGTACACATGAACACACAATACATTTGTATATGGATTGAGTGCATGCCATATAAACATAGGAATTTTTCCGAGAGGTTCCACCTCTTGCTGGAAATCCTATAGGATTATAGTGTAGGGAAGAAATTCATGGGAATTGTAGAGGATTCATTGCTTTGAACCTAATGAACTCTGTTGGAAAAATTTCTATGGGTTGAAATTTTGTATAATACCTTTGAAAAACTTTTAAATCAAAGAGGCCCTAAACCTGGGTTTTATCTATTCCCATGTATTTAGAATTCTGCGATTCAAAGAGGCCCCGAGTGGATTTTTCCCCTCCATCAAAGGAGTAAAAAATAGCATCTCTTGAAAACTTCCTACCCCTCCAATTTTCGTTGGTTCTACTCTGGATTGTTATGAGCAAAACAAGATCGAAAATGAGAATTCAACTACTCAAGCATACTTCATACGAGAGAAGAGAAACGAATTTTGGTGGTGCACAATGATCACACCTTTCATTTGTTCTTCATTAGTGTAAATGCACATGAATAGCTATTTCCTCCATCCGGAACCTAGAGGTCGCCACGGTGACACGTTGTGATTGTCAGTGGCCGCTCGGCTCCCCCTGGCCGCTGCTACCTTGCTGATGATGCCCTCCACGGCGACGTCGAAGGCGTCCCTCACCGTCTCCAGCTTCGACCTCGGGTCTGCGTACAGCAGCGTGGGTATCATCCCGATCACCTCTTCCCGCATCCGCTCCACCGTCTCCGGCGGGATCGCCCGAAGCACCGCCTCGATGCTCACGTTACGCGTCCGCACGTCCTCCTCCGTGATGAACACCGAGTACTTGGCGTGCTCCTCGGGGAGGTGCCACTTGTACTGAAGGTACGCCGTCCTCTGGTTGAAGAACACCGGGATGCAGCCGGCGACCATGGAGTCGAACACCGACCGCCGCGTGTAGGAATCCCCCGGCGGCTGCAGGCAGAAGGTGGCCGTCTGGAACAGCCGCATGATATTGTTGGGGGAGTGGCACTGGCTGGTGCCAAACGCGCAGCCCAGCTGGCCGCACGCGCTGGGCGCCGCCGCACACTGCGCGATGATCCACTGCGGATGTTCGCCGGGTTGTCCGGCCTCGGCGCGCCGACGAACGCCATGAGCCAGCGCCGCTCCAGGCCGCGGACGTTGTCCTGCCACCGGCGCACCTCGGCGTCTGACCTCGGGTGGAAGTAGGTCGGGTACGGCACGGAGTACTCCCGCTCGTGCACGAGAGAGCATTCCAGCACGAGCACCGTCATCTCCCGGCCGCCTGGCATGATGAGGAGGTCGGTGCCCCAGTCGGGGTTGATGTTGTTGCTTCGCCGGAAGTCCCACCCCGTCCTGCCGGCGACGACGAAGTGGTCACGTCCTCCTGCTCGCTTCCACTCGGGCCGCCGCATGAGCCACTGGGTCAGGTCCATTGACGCGGCGTCCTTGGTGGCGTTGTCGTATCCCCAGTGGTAGCGCACGAAGTCGAAGCCGGCGTAGAAAGGGACGAAGACGGCATCTGCCATGCCGGAGTGGTTGGTGAGGCACTCGTACCGCTTCATCCGGTTGTGGAAGATCGCGTCCAAAGCGAACTGGTGCGTGGCGTACCAGCCGTTGTCGCCGGTGAAGATAGTGTCGAGCGGGTCGGCGAGCGGGCGGCCCAGGCCGGCATTGCTGACGAAGCCGCACATATCCGGCCAGTGGTCATCGGTCTTGCGGCAGTCGCGGAGGATGTCGGCGTTGAAGCGCGGCGGCAGGTCTTGCACGTAGACGTACCGTCCCCGGCAGGGGTCGGCGCCGTCGCTCTGGCCACCGGCCACCAGCGGCGACCCACCGTGGCCCTCCTGCAGCACCGAAAGCTTGTAGTAGAGGAAGGAGATCCACCCCACCACGACGAGCACGACGATGAACCGCAGCGGCGGGGACGCGCTCGAGGTCTTCTGGTCCGCCGGCGCCCCCTTCATTAGCCACTCGCCTCGTCGCGGTCGGGAACCGCTGCCGCCCTTCTGTGCGGGTTGGATCAGCTGGTAGTTCATGTGCGGACTGGAAAAATTTAGGTACGCGTGGCCGCGCTCACCAGATATGGAGTTCGCGACAATTTGCATGGCATGAAGCTTTGGTGCACGCACTTGTTTTTCTAGTTAGATGCTAAGCAAACTAGTGGGGCAGATGGGCCAATTTTTTTCCGCGACTTGTGCAATGAGTCTTATATTTTTGTAACTTGTGGTCGTGATTCTCATGTGCTTGAATTTTTTTCTCCTTGGACTAAATTTATGTGCCGCTTGTAATCGCGAGTTGTTCCACGTACTCCATGGTACAAATTTGATCCACTTGTAGATGCTATTTTGTGCTTCTCATAATAACATGTCGCCCATGAACCCTCCATGCCGGGGGTGATGCACCACATCGCACGTTATGGGAGTCCTGTCGGAAGTGTGATACACAAGACAATTCAGCCGATTCTATTAAGAACCCAATACCCCGCTCGTACGAGAGGGACACCATCAGGGCTCGTGACAGCTATGCGCCGAATGTCGGTGTTTCGTAACAGTTAGTGAACTTCTATGTAGGCAAAGTCTTGTGACCACGATCAGACGGGATAACAACGTCAAACACACAAGAATGAATACAAGTTCAGACCCCAGAATCGTCTCCGGTAGAAGCACTACTCCTGTTGGGATCGATTATATTCCAGCGCGTGAGCCGCTCAAGGTATAATATCAAGCCGGCTAGGTGGATGGCGGTTTCTCCGATGGAGAAGGTGTATGGTTTGTATTTGTGGGTGTATGTGTGTGAATGAATGATCTCTCCTCTTCCAAGGAGAGAGGTGTGCCTTATATAGAACTCACTGCCGCATTATAGATGTGGCAGGTAGTGTTATAAGCCTGGTAGAGGCTATGATGGGATGGAAGCTCCACTAGGTTGTTGTAGCTGACGTTCGCCTATCTGGTCCGTACGTATAGTAGCGTCGATCCACCACACCACTTGTCACTAACGACTTTTGGGGATTAAGGTGACTTTCCTACCCTGATTGTTTGGGATGGGAAAGATAAAAATGTTCATAAATTCCAAAAATGGTTCAGAAAAATGAATGAAATTCCAAAAATTATTAATGGGTTCGAGAACATATGTACATAAAATTCAAAAAATATCATGAAGTTAAAAATATTGATGGTTTTGTAAGACAAATAAGTTCTTTATTCCGAACTACCGGTTAAAAAAATGTACGGTAGCAATTATTCATGTTATGCTAAAAATATTTTTTAACAATAGTAATATTGATGATAAAGAAAACATAAAATCGAGAGTACATTTTTTTTGGTTTTTCATTCTTTAAAAAATAAGTGTTCTTGATTTAAAAATGTTGAAATTCAGAAAAATATGTTTTTCTAAAAAGTCGTGCAAGGTTAAAAATACACCCGGATGTTCGAAACAATGTTCGCGAGAAAAATGTTTTTTGTGTAAAAAGTGTTAACGATGTTAAGAAGATTCACATGTTTTTAAAAATCATTCATTGTCCACAAAAATATTTTGACATGTATTCAAAAGGTTGTTCACTATTTTGAAAAAAGTTCAGAGAGGGGCACGAAAAATGTTCATGGGTTCAAAAAAGAGTTAACGGGGTTAAAGATATGCCACAAGATGAAAAGATGTTCATCGATTCGAGAAAATACTCAGAGGGTTTCTAAGAATATTTTCAGAGTTTCAAAAGGAATAGTGGTTATTAAACAAATGTTCATTGTTCTGACAAATATATTCATGGTTTTTTATTCAGATTGATTTTATGATTGATTCAAATGAGATTTATTAAAATATATTTTAGGAATAAATAAATAAATACAAACTATTTATAAAAAGTTAGGCACGTACAATAGCAAGCACACTAGCTCTGGTTAATAACTACACCCAACTCATTTTTTCAACCGTGGCTAATTAATCATTGTCAGACCACATAGTTACAACCAGCTCATATTTTATTGATCAGCTAGTACACCCCGCACGAGCTGGCTCGGCTTAATGGGCCGACCCATTCCAGTTCGCTCTAGGCGGCTGTAGTCTCCCATGCCGCAACTGGCCGTGTAGGGGATCACTCCTGGACCAAGTCCATAACACATTGTTTTTGGGGCTGGGTAAAATTAGGCTTTGGGTAGTACCCAACTGTTAGAGGACTCGAGCAGCCAACCATCCCAATGTACTCATGCTTCTCTTCAGTGCTTCCTCTGATATATCCATCTAGATCCCAATTTAGAAGAAAAAACAAATATTTTTCATTTTCCTTATATTGTGGGTTCTTTGATTCAAATGTTTTTCATATGAAATTTTCAGGATTTTATATCAGGCAAATATTCATTACTTTTCTTCATGACGCAGTCGAAATCACATACAGTTATGGTCTCTTGATATTTCGCTTTGGCTTCTGAATCGCTATATATTTTCTTGCAATATTGTAGGCCATTCAAATTTGCAAGTTTCACGCGATGAGATGTTTAGAGCTAATGGATATATCAGTATATTTTGGCAATTTTTCTTATAACCATAATGTGCATCCTAAAGGAGAACATATCTAGTGCCCCCACCATATGAGGTGCTACCGTATTTTTTTAAACGGCAGCACTTATGAGGTGGGAGCACTAGATATATTCTCCATCCTAATGTGGGTACATAGTCCCTCTTAGGTGATGGCGGAGGGTGATGTGTCAACTTAACCATGCGGAGCTGACGAGCTCATGATCTTCCTCAAGCTAGCAGATTGATCATTTTCCATTTACTTCTTCCCTGTACCTTTTGGTTTGTTTTGGGCTTGAACCACTTTTTCCCCATAAAAGATACCATAATAGTATCAAAATTGATAGTCTCTCCAACAGTACTACGCGCCAAGAGCTACTCTAAAGACCACCTTAAATAACGTTCATGAGAGATCAATTTTTTTAAACTGATGCATCAACTATGGATATTTCATACACCTTTTTCTTTAGGTAGTACTCACTCCGATCCATATAAAGTGTCGGAGTGAATCAGCATGCCATGCTCAACTTTATTCCTATACTACCGACACTTTTTGTGGATACGAGGGAGTATTTTTTTTACTATAACTATTAAGGTAGCATTATAGACCATATTGTTACTCTTACTAACACCAGGATAGATCTGTCCTCTCTCTCGGTTTCCCCCTACATATATAGGATATTTTAAGAAATGAGCATCTTGATGAATTTGTTTTAATTTCAAACCGGGTTCAACCGATAATCCATGGTTACAAACGATCTCAACATGTTTTTGCATATATTTTGCTTACAGAACAAAACAAACAAAATTCTGTTTCACCCTAATTTTCCGTGCTGGACGCCTTCGTCGCCCCATGATCAGCCATCTCCTTCCTGATCTTGGTGACCCTGTTGATGACGGCCTCGAGCGTGACATCCACGGCATCCTTCAGCGTCTCTAGCCTCGACCTCGGGTCAGCGTAGACGAGCCTGGGTATGAGCCCGATGACCGTCTCTGTCATGCGCTCCGCCACCTGCTGCGGGATCCTCCGCAGCGTCTCCTGCACCACGCTGGCGTTGCCGCTCCGCACGTCCTCCTCGGAGATGAACACGGAGTAGGCGGCGTGGTTGTCGGGGAGGTGCCACCGGTACTGGCTGTACGCCGAGTCTTTGTGGAAGAACACGGGCACGCACCCGGCGAGGATGGCGTCGAACGCCGACCGCCGCGTGTAGGTATCCCCAGCCGGCTGCAGGCAGAAGCGCGCCGTCTGGAAGACGTGCATAAAGGTGCTGGGCACGAGGCACTCTCTCTTCCGGCACTGGACGAGGTTGCAGGAGGACGACCCGTTGCACTCGCGGATGAGGTGGTGCCGGATAGAGTAGGGGTCGTCGGGCCGCTCGCCGCCGGCGAAGGCGAAGAGCCAGTCGCGCTTCATGCCGCGCATCCGGTCCTGCCACTGGAAAACGTCGGCGTCTCTTGCTGGGTGGAAGTAGGTCGGGTACGGCACGGCGAAGTCGAAGTCCGTCCACGGCACCTTCTCGACGAAGAGCACCGTCATGTTCTGCACCGCCGGCAAGCGGAGCAGCTTGTTTCCCCATTCGGAGTCGCTTTCCGTCTGCCGCTGGTGGTCCCACGCGGTCCTCCCGGAGAGCATGAAGTGGTCGCGCCCGCCCATGGCGCGCCACTCGGGCCGCCGCGCGAGCCAGTCTGCGAGGTCGAGGGGCGCGCCGTCCTTCGCCGTTGCGTTGTTGCTCCAGAGGTGCCGCACGACGTCGAAGCCAGCGTAGTAGGGCACGAATACGGCGGCGGCGCGGGCGGAGTCCTTGGTGAGGCAGGCGTACTGGCGGACGCGGGCGTGGAAGATGACGTCGAGGCCGAAGTGGTCGGTGGCATACCATCCCCTGTCGGCGAACGCGCCGTCTGAGTTGTCGATGGGCGCGCCGAGGCCGGCGTTGGCGAGGTACTGGCACATGTCGATCCACGGGTACCAGTTGCGGCAGTCGGCGAGGGCGTCCGCGTTGAACCGCGGCGGCAGGTCGTGGATGTACAGGTACCGGCCTCGGCAGGGGTCGACGTCGGAGTCGCCCTGCCGGTGCGCCCCTGCTGCGGCGGAGGTGGTCGGGAGCTTCTTGAGCTGCTCCTTGTGCAGGGAGAGGAAGCGCTGGTGGGAGGGCGGCGCGTCGAAGACGGAGCGGTGGCAGTAGATGATGAGGAGCCATGACGTGGCCGACAGGGCGGCGAGCAAGAGGAGGCGAGGCCGCCAGCGTTTGCCGTGGGCAGCCGTCGTCCTCTCCATCCTCTCGCTCACACTCGCGACTGCTTAGAGCAGTACGTAATACTGTTGCGGTGTACCTAGACTAGACGTACGTGGCGGCGATCAGCTCGGCCATGGCTGACTTTCCTTTCCATTGGTGCGAGCTCTGAGCGCAGAATCTCTCTGCGAGCTCTGACTTTTGAGTAGGAGCCGAGCATTGATGAACCACGATCGGAGACTGCAACAGCTAGATCGACGATGGGGAGCGTCCAGTATTGCCGCTATCTTGTCTGAGCATGCTATTTCTTTAGCTTAACCTAGACTAGACGCACGCGCCGGCATCAGTTCGGCCATGTGTGAAGCGTCTATGGGAGGCCGCACTATTTTGTCTGAGCATGCTACGGTATTAGTACTATTTACCTTGACCTAGCATCAGTTCGGCCATGTCTGACTCTCATTCCATTGGTGCGATCTCTCAGCGAGCGATGACTTTCTGAGAACGAGCCGCGCATTGATGAACCATGCACGATCCGATCGGATCGGATCGGAGAGAGAGAGAGAGAGCGCTACTAACCATCGGATTCCTCGAAGGCAGCAGCAGCTAGACCGATCTCGAAGTGATTGGCGCTGCTGGATCGGCGCCGTAACCCACGCCTTCTATTCTTTTGCCCAGTCGTTGCCCCTGCTTGCCTGCAGCGATCGTTGCCAGAAGCTTCTGAATATGTTTTCTGACACGGCACGATTTTACACCAGATTTCTGGAATTATTACTGCGATTTTTGAGCATCGGCGACAAGTCCAAAGTAGTACGTACTGGGCTACTGGCTACCAGAGGCTAGCTTCTCAGGAGACGCAGACTGGAGATCGAAGTACTCCCTCAGTTCTAAATTAGTTGACTTGCATTTGTTTAAATACAGATGTATCTATACTTATTTAGTATCTAGATACATCTATGTTTTGACAAATGTGAGTCAATTAATTTGGAATGAAGTGATTATTAGGTACCGCGAGTGTTCAGCACCTGTGGCCTTTGCTGTGGAATAGCACTAGCATCCCGATCTAGAAAACAGTTTGATGGCAGCAGAACAAAAGCCAATTTCCCTTTCTTAAGTAAGATGATTTGCCGAGTTTTTCTTTATTTTGGTGTCCCATGATAACTTTTCACGAGATGTTTTATTTTTTACGTAGGCCACAAAATATATATTTCTTCGAGCTTTTTTTTTGCGAAAACTTCACCGATCTATTAATATATAATCATCAAAAGTTGTACTACAAAGTTCCCAAAAGTAATAAAAGTTACAGATAGGCCATTGGACCACCTAGCGACGACTACCACCACTGAAGCGAGTCAAAGGCGCGCCGCCGTCCTCACCCCTCCCTCATCGGAGCCGGGCAAAGCTTCTCGTAGTAGAGCTTGTTATAGTAGACAGACGGGAAGTCGTCGTGCTAAGGTCACAAAAGACCAACGCATCAGAGCAGCAACCGTCGCCATAGATGAAAATCGTAGATAGGAAGAGTCAGACCTGTAACCACACCAATAAACACGAAAAACGGACTGGATCCCAGGAGATCCGCCGTACACACAACTCCACGTGCCCTCCGCCAGCACTAGGAGCACCAACAGAGCGAGGATAGGGCGGGGAGGACCTTATTCTGACATCGGGATGTGCCGCCGCCTCACCATCCCGACGAAGACACGAAGATTAACTAAAATAAGAAACGAAAATCCTCCCGCCGACCGGCCGTGGTCCGCCGCCCCTCCTAGACCTGAAAGGCCATCGGAGGCGGGCATACCAGTGGCAGCGCCGGTGGAGGGGATGAACTCTGGCCGCCGCATGTAGATCGCCTTTTCTCCTCTCGTGTCTCACTTACCGGTTATTTGTTCGAACTTTGCGGGCGAACATAAAATGTTCGGATGTATGCCTACTTTATTTTAGGATTTTTAACATTTTGAAATTCTATTAAAAATGCACATTTCATAGCGGGAGCTTCTCCCCTTATGAGGGAAAACATCATGTCCCTATATGAGTCCGACACCCCGAAATGGTGGCTTTGGTGATGCCAAACACTTGTTCAAACAAAAAGGGGAGGATGCCCCAGCGGCGTCCCAATAATATATATTTTAAGCGAACACTCGAAATTAAACAAAATGCTCAAATTTCATCTAAATTTAAGGATAATCTTGAATGCAATTTAAACCAAAAAATAAACCTAAACCTAATGTAGGTCGATGCTGACATGCTCGCTGCTGCCTCAAGCCTCCTCTCCATTGCTGCTTCGCGCGTCGCTTGGCGGTGCGTTTCCTCCATCCGGAGGCGGCCTGCGATGCCTCCCTCCGAGCTGGTAGCGACATGCCGACTTGTTGACCATCTGTATGAGCTAGCGGGTTGCGGCTTCCTTCGCCAAAGTGGTGATGAAGATAAGCTGCTTGATGAAGTCATTGGTCTTCTCTAGGACCAACTCTCATATTCAAGCCTCTTATGGCGGGTGTCGTAGGACGCGAGCTGGATGGTCTGCTCCGCCGAGCATGGTGTGGCAACTCCTCCTCCACGTCCTCCTCTTCGTCATTGTATGAAGGTGGAGGTGTGGGCTGCGGTGGTGGCACCTACGCGCGACTGCTGTTAGGGTCACCAATGTGGTGGGCCATTTTTTTCGTAATTGGACGGTGAAATGGAAGTATGACGGATCGACAACACGATGAACCACTTTATAGAGCACTTGTACCTCGGCGGGAAATGATGGCGAAGGCGCAAAGCACCAGGTGTTCTGGAGGCGACACGTCGGTTTAATGCCACTGACACGTGGGGAAGCCGCACCGCCGTCGCGCTTGGATGCGGTAGCGCCAGCCTCAAGAATCAAAGAGGTTGGTGGCACCATTAATCAAGGCTGACCGTCTCGTGCCGATGACATGTCGTACGCACCTGTTGTCCGGGCGTGTCCGCACCTCCGAGCCTGCCCCGAAGGTTGGGGCGAACAAGAGGTTGCCGAACATATATTCGGGCCACCCGGACAAATGAGGGCGCCGTCGGGGGTCATTTTTGGTGTCTGAACTTCCATTAGGACGATGGAGAGGCCTATCAGGGGTGCCGGTGAGGATGCTCTTACGTGAGATTTTTAAGGGGATTGATTGGCTAAAACAAATCGCTGGAACTTTTCTCCACGCATGGGTCGTAGCTCTCCCCATAACGCGTCTTTTAAACTAAACGAGAGGGATATACTCCTAAGTCAATGCCAGAAATTGTCTGATCTAAATGCCGATGGCTTCTTTCATTCACAAGATAGGACAACCGAAAGAATACGAAAGAGATACGAACAAGCAAGGATGGCGGGTGTAAAACTTGCCTCGTTTAGAAGGCCATGTCCAATCGAATTCCACATGATTTGTAACCTACATGAATTTTCATAAAGAAGTTCGTATGATTTGAGAACCATAGTAATGGGAATATTGCAGTAATATGATGTCATTACTTTAGAGTCCTAAGGGAACCAAAACCGCAGGAAAACGTAGCAGGCGTTGTTTGGTGCACCTCTTGAAAACCAGAGTAAATTTCTATAGAAATTGAGTGCATGTCATAGAAAAATGATTTTGGATTGTAGAGTAGGGAAGCAATCCATACGAATTTTTGAGAATTTATTACTTTGAACAAAATGTACTACGTAAGAAAAAATCCTATGGGTTAAAATTCTATGCAATTTATTTGTCTCAAAGAGGTCCTAATCCCGCCTTTTCCTATTCCTATGTTTTTAGAATCCTGTGAATCAAAGAGCCCTTAGTGGATTTTTTTTCTTTGTTTTGCACTGAAAGTAAGATCCATAGGAAAAATTCATATGGTTTTCGGTCCCTTCCACCGTTCCTCTGAATTAAAGGAGTGAATAGTAGCATCTCTTGAAAATTTCCTAATCCTCCATTTTTGTTGGTTTCTACCTGGTGCTACACAATGACCGTGTAGAAAGTTGTAGAAACCTAATATTTTGTTGTGTATTGATCTCATCCTCGTGGGATTTCCATAATCCTAATCTATCTCTATCTGTACATGTATACACCCCTCATTCGTAGCGGGAGTGAAACGGACGATTGCGACTGGCTTTGAAGTCTTGCGCTTCCGTCATCGTCTCCTCTCTCTGATGATACATGTATACATATTCTAACAGACCGCACCTTTTCTTGGTCCTTTGTTTACTTCTTATAGGCGTTTACAGATATGACTCCACAACACGAGACGGCTACACCAAACACAACACGACGTGACCCAGTACACAACTCATAAGCGGTTTAGATTCTTCGTATCCTTTTCCTAACTCGAACAAAATTTTACCTAATCTTTAAACTCTTGGACCAAAAGATTAAACACCAACACTTTTCCTCCAAATCAAAGCAATCTTGAGATTCTTGTAAATGAACAGGAATAGCTATTTAAATTTCCTCCATCCGGAACCTAGACCTCGCCACGGCGACACGTTGTGCTTGTCAGTGGCCCCTGCTACCTTGCCGACGATGCCCTGTACGGCGACGTCGAAGGCGTCCCTCACCGTCTCCAGCTTCGACCTCGGGTCCGCGTACAGCAGCCTGGGTATCATCCCGATTACCTCCTCCCGCATCCGCTCCACCGTCTCCGGCAGGATCGCCCGGAGCACCGCCTCGATGCTCACGTTGCGCGTCCGCACGTCGTCCCCCGTGATGAACACAGAGTACTTCTCGTGGTCCTCGGGGAGGTACCACTTGTACTGCAGGTACGCCGTCATTCGGTGGAAGAACACCGGGATGCAGCCGGCGACCATGGAGTCGAACACCGACCGCCGCGTGTAGGAGTCCCCCGGCGGCTGCAGGCAGAAGGTGGCCGTCTGGAACAGCCGCATGATCTTGTTGGGGGAGTGGCACTGGCTGCTGCCGAACGCGCAGCCCAGCTGGCCGCACGCGCTGGGCGCCGCCGCGCACTGCGCGATGATCCACTGCCGGATGTTCTTCGGGTTGCCCGGCCGCGGCGCGCCGACGAACGCCATGAGCCAGCGCCGCTCCAGACCGCGGACGCTGTCCTGCCACCGGCGCACCTCGGCGTCTGACCTCGGGTGGAAGTAGGTCGGGTACGGCACGGAGTACAACCGCTTCTTCTTCAAAGAACGTTCCAGCGCGAGCACTGACATCTCCCGGCCGCCCGGCATGACGAGAAGGTCCGTGCCCCACTCGGGGTTGACGTTGTTGCTCCGCCAGAAGTCGTACCCCGTCCTGCCGGCGACGAGGAAGTGGTCGCGCCCTCCCGCTCGCCGCCACTCCGGCCGGCCCATGAGCCACTGGGTCAAGTCCACCGACGCGGCATCCCTGGTGGCATTGTCGTATCCCCAGTGGTAGCGCACGAAGTCGAAGCCGGCGTAGAAAGGGACGAAGACGGCATCGGCCATGCCGGAGTGGTTAGTGAGGCACTCGTACCGCTTCATCCGGTTGTGGAAAATCACATCCAAAGCGAACTGGTGCGTGGCGTACCAGCCGTTGTCGCCTGTGAAGACCCTGTCGAGCGGGTCGGCGAGCGGGCGGCCCAGGCCGGCGTTGCTGACGAAGCCGCACATATCCGGCCAGTGGTCATCGGTGTTGCGGCAGTCGCGGAGGATGTCTGCGTTGAAGCGCGGCGGCAGTTCGTGCACGTATACGTACCGTCCCCGGCAGGGGTTGGCGCCGTCGCTCCGGCCACCGGCCACCAGAGGCGCGCCGCCGTTGCCCGCCTGCAGCACCGATAGCTTGTAGTATAGGAAGGAGATCCACCCCACGACCAAGAACACGACGATGAACCGCAGCACCGGGGCAGCTCTCCAGGTCTTCTGGTCTGCCGGCACGCCCTTCATTAGCCCCTCACCCGTCGCGGCCGCACCGCCGCCGCCATTCTGTGCGGACTGGAGCAGCTGGCAGTTCATGCAAGGTGAAGTGAAATGCAAGCGAAACAAGTGCACGCACTTGTTTTTCTAGTGCAAAGCGCAATCTTTTCTTACTCTTGTTCGTGCACAGGCGCCAATGTTGGTTAAGCAAACCAGTGGGGCACCAGTTAGATGCATGTTTAATTAATGTTGGTTAAGCAAACCAGTGGGGCACAGGCGCCAATTTTTATCCACCTATAGTCTGTGACTTGCCCAATGAGTCTTATACTTTTGCTCGACATATTCTAAAATTGTTTAACTTCTGGCCGTGAATTGTTTGTCATGTGTCTAAATTTTGTCCCGACTGAGTAATCGTGAGTTGCTCCACGTACTCTATGGTATAAATTTTGTTCCGCCTTGATAATATTCAACTACATGTATTGATATATATATATATATATATAGCTGTCAGCTATTCTACAACCGGTTGTAGATTAAGGATCTACAACCGAACTTTTACTTTCTGCTGTCGATTCTGTACTTCCCACAAAAAGACAGTATACTGCTCGCTGTAACAGTACCGTAATTTTGACGTAGTTTTTTAACCATTTGTCTGAATTTCGCAAATAATATACCGTTGAAAAGCTATTGCAATTCCGCATCTTTTGTACCTCACGGTATTTTTCCAAATTCTTTACTGTTTGAAACTAATTTTGAAAATACTTAAATCTGAAAATACAACAGCGAACGCATATTTTGAATAGTTTCTCAACCGCTTATCGGAATGATGCAAATGATATGCCGTTGGAAAGCTGTTGAAATTCCGCAACTTTTATGCTTTTACGGTTTTTCCAAATTCTGCACCGATTAAATATAATTTCGAAAATACACTAACCTGTAACATGTCCTATACGGGCGTACAGTATTTTGCCCGGCGTTTCACAAGCGCTTGTCGGAATGATGCAAATGCTATGTCATTGGAAAGGTACCGATGATACGCAACTTTTTCGTGTTGATCGATTTTTCAAATTCCATACACTTTAGAAGTAATTTAAAAAGTTCTAACATCGCAATACCGTTCTTTCACGGGAGTGACGAGATCATATCGACGATTTTATCACTTTAATTCGTAATAAGTTTCACTACTTATGATAATTAGACTAATATTACACCATATGATCCTTATGCTACTGACATTTGAGGCGTATAGGGCTCAAATCGACGAGATTATTAAGAAATATTTCCGTCATGAAAAAACAGAGTACGTGAACTTCTCTGAACGGATAGTTGAACTGCTCGTTTATTTTGTATGTACTGCCGGCGTAGTTTTCGCTATTACTGTTACTAAAAAAGTATAACTTTCTCATACGGTCTCCATTTTAGACCTATGACCATTCAAACTGCTCGTACTGAAATGACGCATCTATTAAATTAACCGGTAACATCGGTAACGAAAATCTCAAAAATCAATTTCTAAGAGGGTTTTTTGCGGTCAAAGTTTGGTCAAACCTCTTTTACTCGTTTGATAAATTATTTGGCATCTCAGAATTGAGTGATTCTTGATGCGTCGGAAAGATTAACTCAGTGGTTATCTGCTAAAAAATAATATAAAAATAAAAATATATGTATAATAGAATTGCCAAGTTCATATCACCTGTGTACTTCCCAAAAGTGCAATTTGTACTTCCGGAAAGTGAGATTTGTACTTCCCTGATTATTTATGTATACTTCTAGGCGGTATTTATTTTATTTTATTTGGTGAACTTCTCATTGGGACCTGAACTTAACAACCCAAAGTTGTGTACTCCCTTACTTAACCATGTGTATTTTCTTAACCAGTGCACATGAACTCTCGACACATAACTGAACTTCTCTGTTGATTTGTTTGTACTACCGACAGGTATTTTTGTTATTAGTGATAACTTTCTCATACGGTACCCGTTTCCAGTGTATGACCACTCAAAATGCTCGGACTGAAAAGACACATCTACTAAATTTACTTGTAAAACGAAACTCTCAAAAATCGATTTCTAAGTGGTTTTTTGCGGTCAAAGTTCAGTCAAACCATTTTTACCCGTTTGATAAATTATTTGGCAACCCATCCGACCTCGGAATTGAGTTATTCTTGTTGCGTTGGAAAGATGAAGTCAGATACTATCTACTACAAAATGAAAATAAAATCAAAAAATATGTGTAAAAAAATAGCGACTATTATTCACTAAAACTTGTTCATACCACACTTGTATTCCTGAAAATGAGTTTTGTACTTCCCGGATTATATGTGTGTACTTATAGGCTAGATACTTACTGTTTCGTTAAACTTTCCGGTGGGATGTGAAATTCATAAACAAAATACATGTACTTCTCTCGACACATACCTGAACTTTTGTGTTGATTCGTTTGTACTGCCGACGGGTATTTTTGTGATAAGTATTTACTAAAATAGCAATAACTTTCTCATACGGTGCCCGTTTCAGGTGTATGACAACCCGAAATGTTCCGTCGGAAAAGACACATCTATTTAACTTACCGTCGGAGAAAATCTCAAAAATCGATTTCTAATTGGTTTTTTTTGTCAAACCTTTTTTACATGTTTGATAGATTATTTGGCAACCCATCCGACCTCGGAATTGAGTGATTCTTGTTATCTTCGAAATATGAAGTCAAGGCTATCTACTAAAAATGGAAATAAAAATAAATATATATGTATAGCAGAATTGTGAGTATTATTCACTAAAACATGTTCATAGTACTTCCCGAAAGTGAGTTTTGTACTTTCCATATTATTTATGTGTACTGCTCCGAATCGATGTGTTGTACTGCCAAAAATAATGTGTCATCCTTAATTAGCCACCTTTTTTACTCGTTTGATAAATTATTTAGCCGCCCATCCGATTCCGAATTGGTGGTCATTCTTAACTAGCGTTTTTTACTTCAAATACGGACATCATGTGAAAATTACGCTGAAAAAGCTAGCCTCAGTTCTAATTTGACGAACACAAACAAAGAATATTTATAAAAATAGGAAAAACGTATATGGTCCCCTAGGTCTCAGCGCTCGTAGCATAGGCGAGTCGAGGTCGGAGCTACCGTTCTATGTTGATGGTCAGCACCAGTCTGTGTTGATGGCTCCGGAGATGCCACTGTACAATTTTTTTGACAAATATACTCCTAAATATTAAACTCGTGCACAACATTTTGATGAAGTTGTGTACTTGGTGGTATGAACTACTGCACTTCAGACTACATGTAACTGTAGAATCTTCTTAACATACATAAACGAACTGAGATTCAGAAATCGAGCAACACATGTAGCTTCATATCGATTCTGTCCCTAACTGAAACATTGCACTGCCTGGTATAAACGTTTGTACTTCCCAAAACTAAAGTAAAAGCGCTGAGTAACAGCAGCACAATTTATTCAACTACAGACGCATAGCAACAAAACCTTCAGAGCATGAAATCAAAACTAGAATGTCCACAACACGAAGGCAGCATCTAGACCATGGAGCAGCGATGTGCACTTTGAGATTCTGAAATTCCTGCATTTCCCAAATCGAAAACTCGCACTTACCACTTCTATATGTTTGCACTTTTCCGGTAATGCGGCACCGATGCTGTCCGGCCGAATGCAATTAACAGAGTAATAAGCAAAGCACCTGACCAATGTAGGGGGCCGTGCCCAGCAGCTCCTCTTCGTTGCTGCATAGCTGCACAACTACAACATTTGCATCAGCCTGCTATATATAACATAAACAGATTCAGAAAACCACCACAAGAATTATGTATAATCTGAGACCAAACTCAATCGCTGTTTACTTGTATTTTTTTGCTAGATTGAACTTTTTTTCTAAACTTAATTGTACTGCCGAACGAAAAAGACAAATTCTAACTAAACTACAGCTGAGTGTAGTGCCGGTTCCACGAACAGCGATTGCTGCATATACTGCCAAGGATGGAGCCAAGTAAGCTGTTGGCGACAGGGCCAAGGCGAGCGGGCTAGGAGGACGAGGGTCACAGGGCAGCGGCCAAAGTGCCGGGAGACGCGAGACCTGGAAGAAGATGGCGGAGAGATCGAGGCTGCCGTGTACTGCTACTGCTAGTGTGCCGATGTGCCGGAGAGATCGACCTGGAAGAAGCAAGTGTGGTACGAGCTAGTACCAGAACGCAACCAGGCAGGGGTCGCTTGAGAGGCCCTCAATGAACTAAGAACTAAATTACTCACAATAATTGGGGAATTGCTCCGATATACTCACTTCCAGAAGAAAGATTAGGGTTCATACGATACATTGAAGAGGGAGCAAACCCTAGCTAAACTACGCCTAGAGAATAGCTTGTTCCAACTTAGATTTTCTCCTACCTACTCTTGGCTTATAACACGCCAGCGAGCGATAGCGAGCAGGAAGATAAACAGTAAAATAGAAATTACATCTCAGCCGTTGAATTAATGTGATCGGTTGGTGACGCATCGTAGCCCTTCATTCTCCACCTTGTCTCTTCGTCAGGACTGGGTCCTGACAATGCCTGCTCCTTGAAATGCACCTTGTCCTCAAGGTGAAAATTGAGGAAAAGTTTTGGTGATGAAGGAAACGTCCTCCCAGGTTGCATCCGCCTCTTCCAGGTTTTCCCAATGTATCAGCCATTGTGCCACGGCTTGTTTGTTGCGCTGGACTATGCGTCGCTGAAGCAGTTTCATTGGTGCAGTTTCGATCTTCCCAGTGGATGTCATTAGTGGAACATGCGGCAAGGGAATGGCATGCTTGCCCAGCTGCTTCTTTACCTGAATAACGTGGAAAACCGGATGAATCTCAGCTTGGTCAGGAAGTTGCAGTTTATAAGCCAGTTCACCCACTTTCTGAATGATCTTGTAAGGGCCATAATATTTGGAGCGCAGTTTGAGAGAGCCACGAAGTCCAAATGCATTTTGCCTGTAAGGCTGAATCTTCAGGTAGGCCATATCACCTACTTGAAAGGAGCGCTCTGAACGGTGCAAGTCAGCGAAATACTTCATGCGATCCCGGGCTTGCATCATATTCTCCTTCAATGATTTCATCATTGTAGTTCTGTCATTCAGTGTACTGGTAACTTCAGGAGAAGTATGTTCAGGGATAGCTAATTCACCAATCATGGGAGGAGGGTAGCCATAGAGAGCTTGAAAAGGTGAAACTTTGAGAGAGGTGTGATACGAGGTATTGTACCAGTACTCAGCAAGTGAGAGCCATTTCATCCATGTTTTGGGGTTCTGGAATGCCATGTTTCGCAAATAAGCCTCGAGACACTGGTTAACGCGCTCGGTTTGGCCATCTGTCTCGGGATGGTGTGCAGTGCTAAGCCTTACTTCCACCTTCAATGCCTTGAACAATGCTTGATACACTTTACTGGTGAAGATACGATCTCTGTCCGAGATGATTGCCACTGGCATACCATGTAACTTGAAAATGTGATCCAGGAATGCTTGCACAACTGAGTCCACATTATAGGGATGCGACATTGGAATGAAATGTGCATATTTGGTCAGACGATCTACTACCACCAGAATTACTTCCTTGCCTTGTGAGTTTGGGAGAGCTTCAATGAAATCAAGGCCAATGTGAGCCCAAGCCATGTCAGGAAGGTCAATAGGTTTCAGCAATCCAGGTGTTTTCACATGTTCCGGTTTAGTGAGCTGGCATGTTGGACAGACTGCAATATATGTTTCTACATGCTTTTTCATTCCAGGCCAATAGAACAACCGTTTCAAACGGTGGTACGTTGCACGGTTACCTGAGTGTCCTCCAATGGCAGATGTGTGGAAATCATGGAGCAGTGTATATCTCATGTCAGTAGCTGCTCCCACATACAGGCGATTCTTGTATTTGAGAATGCCAGCTGATAACTTGAAAAGAGGAACAGAAGAGACATCCGCAGCAAGTTTCTGTAGTATTTTCATGCTATGTGGATCACCTATGTAGCTGCTTTTCACTTCATCCAGCCATAGTGGAGTGATTGTGGTTATTGCTGAACAAGAAGCAGGTTCCACTGTGTCTCTTCGTGACAGAGCATCAGCCACAACGTTTTCCTTCCCTTTCTTGTACTCTATCAAGTAATCAAACTCAAGGAGTTTCAGCAGAAGTTTATGTTGTATACCTTCTGTCAGGCGTTGAGTAGCCATGAACTTGAGGCTTTGATGGTCCGTTTTGATGATTAACCTGTTCCCTAGCAGATAGTGGCGCAACTTCCGGATAGATTCAATTATTGCCATTGCCTCCTTTTCATAAACTGATTGAGCAGCTGCTTTCGGACCTAGCCCTTTACTGAGATAAGCTAAAGGGCGACCAGACTGCATTAAGACAACACCTATCCCTGTTCCACATGCATCGGCTTCAATGACAAATGGTTGGTTGAAGTCTGGTAGTGCCAATACAGGACTTGTTGTCATGGCTATTTTCAATTGTTCAAAGGCTTTGTTCTGTTCAGGACCCCAGATGAATGCATCTTTCTTCAATGCTTCAAACAAAGGACGGCATATCAAGCTGTATCCTTTGATGAATCGACGGTAGTAACCTGTTGCCCCAAGTATGCCTCGCAGTTTACTAGATGAAACTGGAATTGGCCATTTGAGGATAGCTGCTATTTTTTCAGGGTTTGTACTTACTCCATCTTTAGAGATTACGTGACCAAGGTAAGTCACCTGTGTTGTTGCAAAAGAACATTTGCTCAGTCTCAAGAACAGTTTGTTGTCCCTTAGTATTCCCAATGCAAGTTTCAAGTGTTCTTCATGTTCAGCAGCAGACTTGCTATAGATTAATATATCATCAAAGAACACTAGTATGAACTTGCGAATGTAAGGACTAAAGATGGTGTTCATCAGGTTTTGAAATGTGGCCGGGGCATTAGTTAACCCGAACGGCATCACTGTGTACTCATAGTGTCCCAGGTGGGTTTTGAATGCCGTCTTCGGAATGTCCTCAGTTGCCATCCTTATTTGATGGTATCCCGACTTCAAATCCAGCTTGGAGAATATTACAGCACCATGGAGTTCATCGAGGAGATCCTCAATCACAGGCATTGGGAATTTATTTTTGATGGTGATCATGTTAAGCAATCTGTAGTCAACACAAAGTCTCCATCCTCCATCTTTCTTGCGGACCATTACTGCTGGAGAAGAGAATGGACTGAGGCTTGGCCTAATTTCTTTGTTGTGTAATAGCTCCTTGATGATAGCTTCCATATCATCTTTTTGATAGTGTGGCACCCGATAAGGTCTCAAGTTTGGAGGCTGAGCTCCAGGTTGGAGAGGTATGTGGTGATCACATTCCCGAGAAGGTGGCAGTCCTTCAGGTGAGTGGAAAACATCCTTGTAGAATTCCAAGAGTGTTTGGAAACGTTCTGGTATATCATTGTCTGCTTCAAAGGATGTGGGAATGATGTCAGAGATCTGCAATCGATATCCCAGCACACCCTTCTTGCACAGTTTGCTCATGTTCTTTGCTGAAGTCAGGTGTGGGTGTTGCGTGTGATCAACCAGTGTGATTGGAGTGCCATTTTTGGTAACCACTAACTCTCTCTTTTTCAAGTCTAGTCCAATGGGACTGAATTCATAAATCCAGTCAGCTCCAAGTATGATGTCAAAGGTTTTCAGAGGATGTACTTTGAAACTAGAGTGGAAAGTGTGACCCTGCACCTTGTATTGTGTGTTTGGAAGGCAAGCATCAGATAATAAGTGAGAACCTCCAGCAACTGCCACTTTGGTTGTTGGTACTGGTGTCGTGATGAAGTTGTGTTGCTGTACAAAATTGCTGCTGATGAATGTATCTGACGAACCACTATCCACTAATGCAACAGCCCGTTTTCCAGCAATGGTGAGTAACAGAGAAAATGTGGATCTTCCTGGTATTCCAGTAGCTGCATGGGTAGAGATTTCCATAGCTATTGTTGTTGGGTTCTCACCCTGTGGTTGTGGGGTGTTAGGTGCTGTGTGGAAAGGTTGTTCCGGAGCTTGTTCTTGTGTGTTCTGCTCCAATACTGCAATGTCATCATCATCGAGTTCTTGTAGGATATGCAAGGCTCTTTACAGTACCAGCAATTTTTCGGCTCCTTCCCAGGTGTGCTGGTCTGAACTGCTGGTGGTACAGTTGCAGTTGTCATGGGCATTGGAGGTTTCTGCCAATTCTGCATTTGTGGTTGGAACCGCTGCCGAAATGCTGGCTGGAATACAGCTGGTTTCTTCGAATTGGCAGCCTTTTCATAAATTTTGGAGTACCAATATGCTTCGAGTAAGCTATTTGGTCTCTGTCCTGCCACATCATGTTTTACTTCAGCCTTAAGTCCTCCAATGTAACAACTCAAAAGGAAGCATTCTTGTAAATATGGGTGATCTCGTTTGACTAGGGAGACACATTCTTCGAATTTGTCTATGTATGCAGCAATTGTAGTTGTGTGCCTGATGTTCTGCAGCTGTTCTACTGCCTCGTGAGCGTTTGCCTCAGTAAATCTGTCCGCGATGAGGTTGCAAAATTGCTGCCAAGTAACCATCTGCCATGGAACGCAGATGTTCTTGAGCCAGGTGGATGCCCTGCCCTGAAAGTGTCCCGTGGCAATGTTTACCCACTGATCATATGGTGTGCCTGTCATGTCGAAGAATTTTTCACAAGCAATAAGCTAGCCTATCGGATCCTCGCCCGAAAACAGAGGATTCTCCAACCTTGGTCCTTTAAGAACTGCTTCTGCATAATAGGAAGGCCCTCCCAGCTGAGTTGCATAACTATTCCTCTGATCAGTGTACAATTGCATTCCGGACTGATATATGCTGGGGACTGAATTTCCATTAACGAACTGACCCGTCAGTGGGTTGTACATGTGCGGTGGAGTATACTGAGGTGCTATCACCGGGGTAAAATGACCAAAATTGCCAGTGTGTGTGTGTTGCTGTGGTATTTGTTGTTGTTGCATGGTGTATGGTGGTTTCGGCAAAAGGTTGGGCTGTGGAAGGGTGGGAATAGTAAGTGGTGAGATTCTAAATGGTGCTGATTGTTGTGCCTCATCACGAGTAGTAGCTACCATGGTACTCTCTGTGTATATGGTGGTGGGTAGTGTTGCTAACGAAGTTGGAACCGAAACCATTTGTGGTAGTGTAGTTTGTGCTTGCTGAAATGCAGTTTGCAAATCTGTCACAGGGAGAGTGTGAGAAGTTGTACCCAAGGTTGTTTTAGCAATGTTCGCCTTTTTGTTTTGGGTGGACGCCGATCCTGCATCATCAGGAGCTGTCTGCCACAGAATCTGCTGAAGCATGGATTATAGGTTTGACTCCATTGAAGAGAGCTTCTGATCCATCGCTGGAATCACTTTTATGTTCTCCTGAATTTGCTGAACCTCCTGCTTAAAGTTGTGTAGGTCCGTCAGTTCTTCGCGTATCCCCATCATCTCCTCCTGAAGTTTGTCGATCGCGTGCTGGCCTTTGAGACGTGTTCCTTCCGCCATGACCACAGATCCGTGCGAGATTTGCGAGATCTCGTCCGAAACACTCTGTGGTCAACTCAACTCCCACGGAAAGACCGAGACGAAGCCGGAATTTTACAGCAAGGCCAACCCGCTCGTGCTCGTCTATCCACTCGCCGCCGATGAAGCACTGAACTAGGAAAGGTAGGGGATTTTACGACCGGAGCGATGTGCTCGGGTAACCGTACCTGAACCCAGATCTGCTTCCGAAGGTCTCCGCCGCCAAATCGCCTCCAACAGCTACCAACACCGCCGCCGCGAGACAGGGAGGGAGGGAAGGATTTTACCGGAGATCCGAACCAACCTAACTCCGCTGCTCGGAAACGCCGCCGAGGACCGACTGTGCTCTGATACCCTTGAGATTCCCTCAATGAACTAAGAACTAAATTACTCACAATAATTGGGGAATTGCTCCGATATACTCACTTCCAGAAGAAAGATTAGGGTTCATACGATACATTGAAGAGGGAGCAAACCCTAGCTAAACTACGCCTAGAGAATAGCTTGTTCCAACTTAGATTTTCTCCTACCTACTCTTGGATTATAACACGTCAGCGAGCGATAGCGAGCAGGAAGATAAACAGTAAAATAGAAATTACATCTCAGCCGTTGAATTAATGTGATCGGTTGGTGACGCATCGTAGCCCTTCATTCTCCACCTTGTCTCTTCGTCAGGACTGGGTCCTGACATCACTGATGCGTACTGCTAGTACTGGCGTCATGTACTTCTCGTCCTGGCACCGGCGGCGGTCGGGAAGGAGCCCTGTCGAGGAGGGCCGGTCCGAGGGCGGCCGCGGGGTACGGCGGCGGCATTCTTCGATCCCAGCACAGTTTCGGCACTCGGTTATGCAAAATTAGCCCAAAAATCAGAAAATCCCAAATCGATTGGGCTGCAGGCTGGTTCGGCACTGTGGCCGGGGACGTTGAGTGCGCAGCTGCGCGGCGGAAGAAAAAATGACGACCGGGAGAAGAATGGGGTGGCCGCGGAAGGCCAGTCTCGGCAGGGAAGATGGCGTGGAGCTTCAGGGGTCGTTGAGGGGACCCGTGGTGAGCGGCGGCGGCGGCCTGTTCCAGCAATGTGCAGCTGACCACGGCGGCGGTGGCCCTTTCCAGCGGTGTCACGGGGACACGTGGGTGGCGGCGGACGGAGGCGCGTAGCCGGCGGCGAGCAAGGGCGTGTAGATGGGGGCGGCTCAAGGGCACGTGGCCGGCGGCGCGTGGGTGGCAGCGTCATGACAAGAGTGTGGCCGGCGGCGGCGTGGAAGGCGGCAGGAATTGGGGGCGGATTGAGATGCGGGAAGAGGTGGGGACGGCGACACACAGGAGGCAGAGCCGCGGCACGCAGCCGGTGAGCAAAAGGTCAGCGGGCGTTGGGGATGTTGCGTGTGCAGGCCGAGCTCCCTCACGCCGGCTTCCGCCGTCGCTCGCTCGCCCGCCCCGCGCCGGAGAAGGTGGTTAGGGTTGGAGACGCGCCGTGTATGGGCCTCGCTCCCTCGCGCCAGCTACCGCTGTCGCTCGCTCGGCCCGAGAGGAAGAAGGAGGTCGTGGTCGGAAACAAGGAAGAGGAGGTTGAATTGTATCGTGTTGGAGCGCATCGCTCCAGACTCCGGTTGTAGATCCTTATTCTACAACCGGTTGTTGATTATACCCGCCCTATATATGGAACGGACTACCACTATAGGAAGCAGGAGATACGCCGACGGCAGAAGCCCAAAGGTCGTCAGCGTAGCCTATGCCGACGGCCACCGTCGGCTTAGCTCCGTCGGCGTAGATCCCTGCAGGCGTAGGTCAGCAGGCCGTCGGCAAAGAAACAAACCGTCGGCGTAGGCCGTGCCGACGGCCTGAATCGGGCCGTCGGCGTATTTTACCGTCGGCACAAGACAGGTGGGGCCCACGACATCCAGTGGCTCAGGAAGGACCTACACCGACGGCAAAGCCGTCGGCATAGACCTGGTACGTGGCAGCACGACAACAGCTCCTGGAAGCACCTGTGCCGACGACATTGCTGTCGCTATAGCTATGACCATTTGGTCACTGAGGAAGCTATGCCGTCGGCATAGGTATGTGCCAATTTTTTATAAAATTTGCCAGCAGCTCGTTTTTGCTGAAAAATGGCAGCAAAAATATCAGAAAATATCCAAAATATCAGAAAGATCACACATAGGCTATATATCATCACAAACAATATCACAAGCAATATTATCAAGCAAAATGCTAAATCATCAAGTTGATACACACATAGAACCCTAGTCATACATAGCTAAATGTCTAGAGACCGAAAGCCCTACATCAAGGGCGGCGACGGGGTGTACCCCATATCTCCCGCGGTGAGAATAGGTGACCGACGCCTCGGCGCAGCAGCAGTAGAACCACCAGAACAAGGGGAAGCACCAGGCGAAGCACCAGGCGAAGCAGCATGTGAAGCACCAGGAGAAGGACCACCGGGATGTACCGGTGTGATCTCACGCGAACCCGACAAAGCAGCATCGGGATCAAACGGCATGATCTCACGCGAACCCGGCGAGTCACTACCAAAGTGTGGGTTCTCCGAACATCCCGTTCCCTACATGTTTGAGGAAGAGTTAGCAACTTGCGAGGCAAAGGAAAGCGGTAACCAGTGGTTTCGCAAAGAACTTACCGGGGTCGATGAATAGTAGCTGAGAGCGAACTCGTCCTTCGATGGAAACATTGGCGGCTGCCCCGGCTCAGGAGTCTCCTCCGTAGGAGCGCCGACCTGCTCTCCAGTGGCAAAAATGTGCATAAGCGCCTGCAAGATAGTTTAAATGTCAGGCGTTGCAAAAATAAAGGTTCATACTAGGGAAGTGGGACTTGTCATATTTTGCAAAAATAAAGTTTGAAACTTACAGCGTTCATCGACTTTGTGAACGAGCGGTGGGCGTCACTCCTCTGCAGCCACTGGCGATAGGCCTCCTGATACTCCACATGAGCGGAAGCGTAGGCCGCCTCAAAATCGGCCTACGATTTCGAAAATAATGAAACTCGTCAACTTAGCCATGCAGGATCGAATGTCGGAAAGAGGATGAAAATGAGAAAACATACATCGGTGGAGGTGGATGGACGAGGATGTCGACGAGGCGGGATAAGGGGGCTGTCGTCAGGGAGGGTAGCTCGGAGACGCGTGAAGCTCGAGGCAGGCCTGAGCACCTTCTCAAGAACGTGATTACGACCATGCGGCCTTCCGTGGCGCCCCGACAGGACAACCGTGTTCTCGTCGACCTCCTCGCTCAAGGGGCCATCCACCTCCGGGTGATAACCCTTGAATGTCGTGCAGTAGTTCTTCAAGTCCTCCTGTGTCCTGCCGTAGTACTCGGGAAGCAAGGGCTGAGGCTTCGATAGATCGGGCTTCTTCTGCTTCATCTCCCGCCACGTTTGCAAGTCAGTTCTCGGCTCCCCGGTTTTGGCCTCCTGCATCGCAAAAAGAAATGTTATGCGTACCAAGTAGTAACATGACGGGAAAAAAATGCAGGTCATTCCATGTATATGTATACCAGCTTTTCCTTGAAGCGGTGGTGGTTGAGGTTTCCCCCACTGTGTGTTCCCTCGGTGCCTCGGTTTGCCTTGTTCCGCTTGCTCACGGCGTCAAACTCGGGGTCATCCCCAACCCACCTCGAAACCAACGCCTCCCATGCGTCTTCTTTGCCATCGGTCCAGTCGGGCATAATCTGAAAATCTAATTCAAGAAGAGATAATGCAATGGCAACTTAGCAGCAATATAGAATTTCATTGACATTTTACTTACCGACATGTAATCCTCCTTCGTCATCTCCGGTGGCGTCTTGACATTTTCTAGCTTCTTGGCCCTCTTACCCTTCGTCTCAGACATGAACTGATTGGCGGTCGTATGCCTTTGGTTGTAGAATTGCTGCCGTGTCAACCTCACAAAATGAGCACGCAAAGTGGGAGCCGCGTGTTGCAGATGCTCGTCCTCCACCGAAAAAATTGTTTCAACCATGCATAAAAAAATTGTGAGAGTCATGAGTTAGCACGGTGGGGTCATAAACTATGAACGGAACTCGAAAAATATGTCTTACCCAAAACTTGGTGATCACGGCATCAGCAGCTGTCGCGAAGCCCGGGGACGGGGCAACCTCATAATCTGCCCAACGATAGGCTACCTTCTTCTCGCCGTCGGGGACCGTATCGTAGAAGCCCGGCCAATGTTTCCTAATCAGAGCTCCAAGCAAGCTCGCAGGAGTGCGGGGAGGCTTAACTGGCCATGGCCAATTGCTGCACAATAATCAAACATTAGTACATATGCCAAATTGTTATGACGAAAATGGAATTACATGTTCAAAATTACAAAATTAGTACACTTACTCCAATTTGTTAGGAATAATGATGGCTTCCCCTCCTCACTAGTAGGCCACTGGTCCTTGTTGGGGACTCCCGCTTCACCACGACACCGCTTAATCTTCGGCGCCGCCTCCACCTCCACCTGCTCCTCGTCCTCCACCTCCACCGCGTGCTCCACCTCCAACTCCGCCTCGTCCTCCACCTCGTCCTCCAACTGGAACTGGGAAGCCACCTCGCCAGAAGCGGAGGGCAACTCAGAAGCCACGTCGCCAGAAGCGGAGGGTGGACGGTCCACGTCTCCTCCACCTCGTGCTCCACCTCATCCTCCATCTCGTCCTCGTGCTCAACCTCGTCCTCCATCTCGTCCTCATGCTCGTCCTCCTCGCACATCGCCAGGCTCGACATAACGCGGATTGGGAATTGGACCTTGGTCAGTTCGTCTAACTCCAGGCACTCCAGGCTTCTCCTGGCGCAGCGTACTAAGAAAGGTCGCCGAGTTTTCCTTGCCTTGGCTCATATTGTTCAATCACCTGCATTGAGAAAGAGAAAACAAGTAAGCATAAAGACATAATAAAATGTAGACATTAAGCATAAATAAGCATGTTGAAAAATAAATACTAAAGCATAAAGACATAATAAAATGTAGACACTAAGGATAAAGACGTAATGCAATTAAGAAGCATGTTGAAAAATAAATACTAAAGCATAAAGACATAAAAGACCGTCACCTCGAATCATCACTCTCATAATTAAGTTGGTTCTCATTCTCATTCTCACTATCACTATCACGTGAGTAGTAGGTTGGAGGCTCCTCGCACGGTGGAGGCTCGTCATCGTTTTCATTGTCCGCATGTAACTTCGAGAGCATATCTATTTCCTTCAGCTCCACCACTGCCTCACCACGAGTGTGTGCATCGTTCTCGAGGTCCTCAAGACCACCCGGTTGTAAGGCAAAGTCCCCGAAGTCCTCTTGCTCTTGATAGAAAATTCCCTCGTATGTTTTAGGGTCAATATTGTTGTAATCATCGGCAGAGGGCATGGGTAGCTTACCATGTGGCGATACCCGGAACACGACCTCCCAGCCCTTGAGGTTCTCTTTCTGGTATGGGTAGGGCATATAATAAACTTGCTTGGCTTGGTGAGCCACAATATAGACATCGGCTCCGCTATAGGTGGTTGAAGGCTTAACTTTTTTTTTGAGAGGAGAAGGCTTAACTTGAACTAACCCAATGGAAGGGTCACTTGTCTGTCCACTGTGTGGTCCAGTGTGTGGGTCGAACCAGTGGCACTTGAACACAACGAGCTTGAGTTCTACGTTCGCACCATTGAACGTCAGCTCGTATACCTTCTCTAACCTTCCGTAGTAATCTACGTAATCGGCTCCATCGACTCCTCTGGATCCTTTGGTGAAGACCCCAGTATTTACAGTTTTTGCATTCGGCCGACTCTTCTGGTGATCCTCTGTATGGAAGCGGTACCCATTCACATCATACTTCTCATACTTCATGATGGTACGGTTAAAACTTTGGGAAACACATCTCAATTCATCCGTCATCTCAACGTTGGGATCAGCTCCCTACGAGTACAATTCAAATTGTTTTGTGCATTAGTTACGCGTAATAAGAGGAACAAGTCACAGATTGCAAGGTAAGAGGGACATGTTAGAAATTACTTTATCCCTGAACCAAGACACAAGCTTTTTTTCCTCCGGGAGCACCCTCTTTCAGAAGAGTGTCCAGCTCCGCGGCACAGGGATCCACCATTCCCGACCACTGTTCATGCTTGAATTGGCTAAAAGGAGAAAATACGTATTAGATCGAAACCGAGTTACTAGTTGCAAAATAATTTGTTCACCATTTTACCTGATGAAACCGCCTACTTCCGTCATGTTCATAAGCACATAGAGCATTATGCAATCCTTCTCTTCCTTGATCAAAGTATATTTTACACCGCCACTGGCCTTGCCACCGGGACATTGGAAGAGGAGGAGCTTGGGGTCATGCTTGGGCTCGTCGACATTGTACCGAGAGACCGGGTTATGCAGAGTGGGAACATCATCGGGTAGTACGTTGTCACGGCGTCTGCCATCTCCCGAAGTACTGTTACCTCAGCTATGCATGCTTCAATCATAGCTTTGTTTCCAGTTATGTTTTGAATATACTTGAACCCTCTCTCAATACAAAACTGCCAACGAAACTGCACCGGTCCACCCAAGAGTGCCTCGTTCGTGAGATGCACAACGAGATGTGCCATCGGAACAAAGAAGCCTGGCGGAAAGATCATCTCTAACTTGCATAGCAACTCCGGCACAAAATCATGCAGCTTCCCAATAATCAGGGGACATATCTGCTTCGCACAGAGCGTGCGTAAGAAATGGCTCAACTCCGCAAGCACTCGCCAGACACGCTCGGGGAGATACCCTCGAACCATCACCGGCATCAACCGCTCAATCCATATATGATAGTCGTGACTCTTGAGCCTAGTGACTTTTCCCGTTCCAAGATTGACTCCATTACTTATATTGGAACAATAACCATCAGGGAACATCACGACGTGTTTGAGCCACTTGAATGACTCCTTCTTTTGGGTACTATCAAGGCAGTAGTCGGCATTCGGCTTGAACCAATTTTTTCGATGGCGGTCAGGAGGCTGCATGTGTAATCTCTCCCTATCACATATCTTCTCAACATAGACTCTAGCCTTGACATTATTCTTCGACTTCTCAGAAATGTTCAGGACTGTGTGAAAGAGGGACTCTCCGACATTCTTTTCGGTGTGCATCACATCGATGTTATGGGGAAGTTCGAGATCCTTGTAATACTCTAGCTGCGTTAAGCCTGCCATGTGAGTCCAGTTGTGTTACACCATATCCCGCAAATCGTGGGCCAGGTCCCACAACAGGCACGAGAGCACTTAGCTCGGCATCAACAGTTGCACCATCGAACTTCGGTATTGATACGTCTCAAACGTATCTATAATTTCTGATGTTCCATGTTGATATTATACCAATTGTTACATGTTTTATATACACTTCATAGCATTTTTATGCATTTTCTGGGACTAACCTATTAACAAGATGCCACAGTGCCAGTTCCTGTTTTCTGCTGTTTTTGTATTCCAGAAAAGCTAGTCTGAAAATATTCTCGGAATTGGACGAAACTTGGACAGAACCTCCTATTTTTCCAACACGAAGACGGAGTCCAGAGGAGAGACGGAGGAGGGCCACGTGGCACCCACACCATGGGGCCGCGCGGGCCCCCCTACCGCACCGTGGGGTGGTGTGGGGCCCTCGTGGCTCCGCAGCCACCGCCCTTTCGCCCATTTATTCTTCCCGACACGAAAACCCTAAATACCCGAGCCATTATCCACGAAAAGTTCCAGAGACGCCGCCGCCGTCAACCCTAGCTCGGGAGGGTTCAGAAGCTCTTCCCGGCACCTGCCGGAGAGGGGAATCATCACCGGAGGGCTCTACATCACCATGCCTGCCTCCAGAGTGATGCGTGAGTAGTTCATCCTTGGACTATGGGTCCATGGCAGTAGCTAGATGGTTGTCTCTCCACTTTATGCTATCATGTTTAGATCTTGTGAGCTGCCTATCATGATCAAGATCATCTTATTGTAATGCTACATGTTGTGTATGCTGGGATGCGATGAATATTGAATACTATGTCAAGTTGATTATCAATCTATCTTATATGTTATTTTTGATCTTGCATGCTTTCCGTTACTAGTAGATGCTTTGGCCAAGTAGATGCTTGTAACTCCAAGAGTGAGTATTTATGCTAGATAGTGGATTCATGCCTCCGGTAATCTGGGAGAGTGACAATAACTTCTAAGATTGTGGATGTGCTGTTGCCAATAGGGATAAAATAACCGATGCTTAGCTTAAGGGTGCGCCGTTAAGTCTAATGCATTTGTTTACATTACGCACATTACTTAATACAATTATCCATTGCTTGTAACTTAATACCAACGGGGAACTCGGTATGACAACCTGGCGGTGGATTATTAGTCATAGACGCTGTTGGATAACGGTCTATATATTTTGTCGTAATGCCCACATGAATATCATAGTAATTGATACGTCTCAAACGTATCTATAATTTTTGATGTTCCATGCTTGTTTTATACCAATTGCTACATGTTTTGCATCTACTTTATATCACTTTTATACATTTTTTGGGACTAACCTATTAACAAGATGCCGAAGTGCCAGTTCCTGTTTTCTGCTGTTTTTGTATTACAGAAAAGCTAGTCCGGAAATATTCTCGGAATTGGACGAAACTACACGGGGTGCCTATTTTTCCAGAACACGCCTGACGGAGCGAAGGAGGCCACACGCACCTAGGGCGCGGGCCCCCTTCTGCCGCACCCTAGGGTGGTGTGGGCCCCTCGGGGGTCCGCAGCCGCCGCCCTTTCGCCTACTTATTCCCCCCGACGGAAAACCCTAAGTACCTGAGCAAATATCCACGAAAAGATCCAGAAACGCCGCCGTCATCAACCCTAGCTCGGGAGGGTTCAGAACCTCTTCCCGGCACCCTGCCGGAGAGGGGAATCGTCACCGGAGGCTTCTACATCGCCATGCCTGCCTCCGGAGTGATGCGTGAGTAGTTCATCCTTGGACTACGGGTCCATAGCAGTAGCTAGATGGTTGTCTCTCCACTTTGTGCCATCATGTTTAGATCTTGTGAGCTGCCCTACATGATCAAGATCATATTATTGTAATGCTACATGTTGTGTTTGCTGGGATCCGATGAATATTGAATATTATGTCAAGTTGATTATCAATCTATCTTATATGTTATTTAAGATCTTGCATGCTTTCCGTTACTCGTAGATGCTTTGGCCAAGTAGATGCTTGTAACTCCAAGAGAGAGTATTTATGCTAGATAGTGGGTTCATGTCTCCGTTTAACCTGGGACAGTGACAGAAAGTTCTAAGGTTGTGGATGTGCTGTTGCCACTAGGGATAACCTAACGATGCTATGCCCACGGGCATATGTGTTTGTTTACATTACGCACTTTACTTAATGCAATTATCCGTTGCTTGCAACTTAATACCAACGGGGGACTCGGATGACAACCCGGCGGTGGATTATTAGTCATAGATGCTGTTGGATAACGGTCTATGTATTATGTCGTAATGCCCAATTAAATATCATAGTAGTCAACATGTCATGTATATGCATTGTCATGCGCTCACTATTCGTCAATTGCCCAGCTGTAATTTGTTCACCCAACATGTTAGTTATCTTTTATGGAGAGACACCACTAGTGAACTGTGGACCCGGTCCATTCTTTTAAACTGATTAAACAACCACAAACTGCAAACTGTTCCTTTTTCATTCTCTGCAATTTAATACTCATTTTCCACACCATACGTTTAATCCTTTGTTTTCAGCAAGCCAGTGAGATTGACAACCTCACTGTTTCGTTGGGGCAAAGTAGTTTGATTGTGTTGTGTGCAGATTCCACGTCAACAGTCCAGACTCCTTCGACAGCTATTTTTCTGGCGCCGTTGACAACCTTCTGAAGAGTTGTTGCTCCTACTGGTTCGATAACCTTGGTTTCTTTCTGAGGGAAAACTTGCTGCTGACTACATCATACCTTCCTCTTGGGGTCTCCCAACGAACGTGTGTTTCACGTCATCAAGCTATTTTTCTGGCGCCGTTGCCGGGGAGACAGCAGTCTTCTGCAAGGGGAGTTTCACGCTTCCAATTCTTTACTTGTTTTTGTCTTGCTTAGTTTATTTTATTTTATCTTGTTTGCTTTCAATTATCAAAAACACAAAAAAATTAGTTACTTGCATTTAGTTTATTTCGGTTTGTTATTATGTCTAGCTCTTTACTTGCTATCAATGGTTACTTCCTTGAAACTAGTCCTATGGCTGAAAACAACATGAGAGAGCTTTATGAAATTTATCTTGAGTTGGGACATGAGTGTTTGAAGAGAAAATTAAAAAGCCTATGGAATTTATTTGCATAACAATCATGATAGTAGCAATGTTATTAGCATACATTCTTTGAACACCATTATTGCTAATGCCATGGAAAGCTCTAAGCTTGGGGAAGCTGGTTTTGATAAAAATGTTATTTTTAGTCCCCTAGCTTTGGAGGAGGAAGAATGCTATATTGTCGAATGTGATGATTCTATTGAAATATCTTTTTTGATAAATTTGAAGTACATCCTCCTTGACTCAAGTAAAAGAGGAAATTGCAGAAAGTAAAAATGTGCTCCCTAATGTTATATATGATAATGCTCTTGATGATGGTCCTATATTGCCTAATGATATTAATTATACTACTATTGTCAAAAGTGGGTTTGATAACCCTACTGTTTTTGAGCTTAATAAAAATTATGTGTTTGTAGATCATGAAAAGCATGCTTTATGTGATAGTTATATTATTGAGTTTGTTCATGATGCTACTGAAAGTTATTATGAGAGAGGAAAATATGGTTGTAAAAGTTTTCAAGTTACTAAAACACCTCTCTTTATGTTGAAAGTTTTGAAGCTATATTTGTTTCATCTTTCTATGCTAGTTGCTTTATGCTTCAATAATTTATTTTGTTACAAGATTCCTTTGCATAGGAAGTGGGTTAGACTTAAATGTGTTTGATATTTGCCTCTTGATGCTCTCTTTTGTTTTTCAACTCTTATTCTTATGAGAGCATCATTAAAATCTTCTAGCCTAGCTAAAAGGCATTAAAAGAAAGCGCTTTTGGGAGGCAACCCATTATCTTTTATTTTCAGTATTAGTCAAGGAGGATGTTTACTTCTGTAGCAACTCCTTTGTATCTTTATTTTCTCGCATTGTTGTGCCAAGAGTAGCCTCTAATGTTAAGATGATGCTTAATTTTGATTGCTGCGCAGAAACAGATTTTTGCTGTTCACTGTACGAAATTCCTAAAATCACCAGATTGTTAATTAAATCTGAAATTTTTGTGCGTAATCTTTATGAATGTCTGAAACTTTCATTAGTCAGAGTTTTTCGATCTGAGCGTCGTAAGTGCCTTGAAAAAATTCGTCTTTGCGGACTGTTCTGTTTTAGACAGATTATGCCTTTTTATTTTGCATTCTCTCTTTTACTAGTGTTGAGTGAAATTCTTTTTTGGGTGGAAGAGCTTCACATAACATCAGTGGCTGTAGCTAATGTTTAAAGTAACAAATCATATTGCGTCTTTATAGAACATGTGAATTTTTGATTATGCACTAACCCTCTAATGAGATCTACTTTGAGTTTGGTGTGACGGAAGTTTTCAAGGGTCAAGAGAGAAGGATGATATAATAGGATCAAGAAGAGTGAAGAGCTTAAGCTTGGGGAGGCTCCCATGGATCTCCCCAGCATATTTCAAGAAGACTCAAGCGTCTAAGCTTGGGGATGCCCAAGGCATCCCCTTCTTCATCGTCAAAATTATCAGGTCATCTCTAGTGAAACTATATTTTAATTCTTTCACATCATATGTGCTTTTCTTGGAGCGTCTGTGTGCTTTTATTTTCAGTATTGCACTTTTATTTTCAATAAAGCTTGACTGGACCCTAGCATTCTTGATTGGGAGAGAGACACGCTCCGCTTTTTCATGAGAATACTCCTATTCTTCACTTATATTTGTTGAGTATTCATATCTAGCGCTGTTCAGCTTTTAGCTCTTGTTTTCATGTATCTCTTGTCAGAGCTATTAGCTTTCTTTTGTAGAAAGTACTCTCTTGCTTCACTTATATTTGTTTGGAGAGTTGATGAAATAAATTGATTGGTGTTTGGTTGGTTCAGAAAATGTTGCATGTGGTAATTGGTATAAGGAAAAACTTGCTTAATCTTGTAGATCACTAAAATGGATAACTTGATGCTTGTCAATTGTTTTGAGTTAACAAGTAGATCATGATTAAATTGTGCATCACATGAGTTAAGCCTATTAGTGAAGAACTACCGTAAAGCTTGTTGAAAATTTGGTTTGCATCGGTGGTATCTCTAAGGTCTAGATATTTTCTAATAACAGGGTTTGGTTAACAAGGAAGACGGTATGAAGTCTTATAACGTTTGCAATATGTTTGTCATATAAAACTTGGTGTACGGGTTGATATTCTTGTTTGCTTACATAACCTTGCTAGCCTAAACTCTGTACTGAGAGGGAATGCTTCTCGTGCATCCAAATCCTTGAGCCAAAATCCATGCCATTTGTGTCCACCATAACTACCTATATGTGGTATTTCCTTGCCACTCCAAGTAAATTTTTCATGTGCTACCTTTAAATTATTCAAAATGTTATTATTCCCTTTTTGTGTCAATGTTTACTAGCTCATGAGGAATTAGTGTGGTTATTCTTTATTCTATTTGTTGAATGGACTTTTACACCTGGACTAGTGGCATATACATCCGCTTATCCAATAACTTGCAAAAAGAGCTGGCAACGGGGTGCCCAGTCCCAATTAATTACAACTTTAACCAATTAATTCTCTTCACACTTTTGCCCTGATTCATCAGTAAGCAATGACAAACAGTGAAATACCTGAATGTGTGTAAACCAAAGAGAAAGAGGGATGATCTGCCTTGCTGGTAGAAATAACGTCCTTCATGGGAGCCGCTCTTAAAAGTCCGTTCGACAGGTAGAATACTGTTCTCACCCGCTACCATTCGTTGACAATTAACAAACACCTCTCAAAAATAGATACTCCTCCATGGTATGTGATTGATGGAAGGCACCCGAGGATTCGGTTAGCCATGGCTTGTGTTAGCAAGGTTGGGAGGAGTATCAAATATTTTATGCAATCTCTATATGCTTTCAAAAACCTAAAAGCTCTAGCACATGATTTAATCCCTGCTTCCCTCTGCGAAGGGCCTTTCTTTTACTTTTATGTTGAGTCAGTTTTCCTATTCTTTCTGTCTTCCACAAGCAAACACTAGTGTCAACTTTTTGCAACATGCGTTATATGCAATGTATTGGACTTGTTATACTACTTTGTGTTGACAATATCCATGAGATAAATATGTTGAAAGTTGAAGCAAATGCTGAAACTAAATTCTTCCTTTGTGTTGATTAAATACCTTTTATTAGAAACTATTGCTTTATGAGTTAACACTTATGCAAAACTGTTTGATGCTTGTCTCGAAAGTACTATTCATGAAAACGTTTAGCTTGTGTGATTCATTGTTTACTCATTATCTATTTGGTAGCAAATTATAGACCATTGACTTGGATCACTTCATTCATTTACATGTGCCTTGCAATGTTATATGATCAAGATTCAGAACACGCCTGACGGAGCGAAGGAGCAGCAGAGGACGGCCACCAGGAGGCCACACGCACCTAGGGCACGGGCCCCCTTCTGCCGCGCCCTAGGGTGGTGTGGGCCCCTCGGGGGTCCGCAGCCGCCGCCCTTTCGCCTACTTATTCCCCCCGACGCGAAAACCCTAAGTACCTGAGCAAATATCCACGAAAAGATCCAGAGACGCCGCCGTCGTCAACCCTAGCTCGGGTGGGTTCAAAACCTCTTCCCGGCCCCTGCCGGAGAGGGGAATCGTCACCGGAGGCTTCTACATCGCCATGCCTGCCTCCGGAGTGATGCGTGAGTAGTTCATCCTTGGACTACGGGTCCATAGCAGTAGCTAGATGGTTGTCTCTCCACTTTGTGCCATCATGTTTAGATCTTGTGAGCTTCCCTACATGATCAAGATCATATTATTGTAATGCTACATGTTGTGTTTGCTGGGATCCGATGAATATTGAATATTACGTCAAGTTGATTATCAATCTATCTTATATGTTATTTAAGATCTTGCATGCTTTCCGTTACTCGTAGATGCTTTGGCCAAGTAGATGCTTGTAACTCCAAGAGAGAGTATTTATGCTAGATAGTGGGTTCATGTCTCCGTTTAACCTGGGACAGTGACAGAAAGTTCTAAGGTTGTGGATGTGCTGTTGCCACTAGGGATAACCTAACGATGCTATGTCCACGGACATATGTGTTTGTTTACATTACGCACTTTACTTAATGCAATTATCCGTTGCTTGCAACTTAATACCAATGGGGGACTCGGATGACAACCCGGCGGTGGATTATTAGTCATAGATGCTGTTGGATAACGATCTATGTATTATGTCGTAATGCCCAATTAAATATCATAGTAGTCAACATGTCATGTATATGCATTGTCATGCGCTCACTATTCGTCAATTGCCCAGCTGTAATTTGTTCACCCAACATGTTAGTTATCTTTTATGGAGAGACACCACTATTGAACTGTGGACCCCGGTCCATTCTTTTACACTGATTAAACAACCACAAACTGCAAACTGTTCCTTTTTCATTCTCTGCAATTTAATACTCATTTTTCACACCATACGTTTAATCCTTTGTTTTCAGCAAGCCAGTGAGATTGACAACCTCACTGTTTCGTTGGGGCAAAGTAGTTTGATTGTGTTGTGTGCAGATTCCACGTCAACAGTCCAGACTCCCTGCGACAGCTATTTTTCTGGCGCCGTTGACAACCTTCTGAAGAGTTGCTGCTCCTACTGGTTCGATAACCTTGGTTTCTTTCTGAGGGAAAACTTGCTGCTGACTACATCATACCTTCCTCTTGGGGTCTCCCAACGAACGTGTGTTTCACGTCATCAGTAATCATCATGTCATATATATGCACTGTCATGCGCTCAATATTTTGTCAATTGCCCAGCTATAATTTGTTCACCCAGCATGTTAGTTATCTTTTATGAAGAGACACTACTTGTGAACTGTGGACCCCGGTCCATTCTTTTACACTGATAATACAACCAACTGCAAACACTGTTCCTTTTCATTCTCTGCAATTTACTACTATTTTCCACACCATACGTTTAATCCTTTGTTTTCAGCAAGCCGGTGAGATTGACAACCTCACTGTTTCGTTGGGGCAAAGTAGTTTGATTGTGTTGTGTGCAGGTTCCACGTCAGCGCGCCACTGACAACCTTCAGAAGTGATTTCTTGCTCTTACTGGTTCAATTAAACCTTGGTTTCATACTGAGGGAAAACTGCTGCTACACTGCATCATACCTTCCTCTTGGAGTCTCCCAACGAACGTGTGATCCACGCAATCAAGTATCTCTTTTTCTTCACGCACAACTTTGCTCTTCGTGAAGTTCTTTTTGTCTTGTCGATAAGGATGCCTTCTTTTGAGGAACTGTCGATGCTTGTCAAACGCGACATACTTGCGACCTGCGTTTAGCCAAAGGAACTCAAGTCGGTTCCTGCACACTGGGCATGGCCACTTACCAGTTGTACACCATTCGCAGAATAGGGCGTACCCGGGTAGGCCGTGCATGGAATAGTGGAACCAAATTTTCATCAAGACGTTCTGCTTTGATGCTCAGTCGTATGTCAACGTCCCATTGTGCCAACAGTGGTGCAAATCATCGACAAGCGGCTGCATGTGGACACTCAAATTCTTCCCCAGGTATTCAGGCCCTGGAGTGATCATCGACGGAAATATGAACTTCCTTTGCATTAGAACCTCGGGAGGGAGATTGAGCGGAATAAAAAACACGGGCCAGCAGCTGTACGAGGCAGTCTACATACCATATGGATTGAATCCATCTGTTCCTATCGCAATTATGACATTCCGAGCCTCTCCTGCCTCATGGGGGTGTTTGGCATCGAAGTTCTGCCTTGCCTTACCATCAGATGGATGTCCCATCTTTCTCTGTCCTGCGTCGTCTATGTATCTCTTCCCCTTCTTGTGCCACGTCATCTGTGTGGCAGTCTCCTCGAACAAGTAAAGCCGTTGGATTCTTTTTATGAATGGGAGATACCGAAGAATCTTCACGGCGACTTTTGTCTGCGTCTTCTGATCATCGGCTCCCTTTTTCTCATGATACCTAGAGGCACCACAAAGGCTACAGTACTTGTCATCCACAAACTATTTCCAAAACAAAAGGCAACCTTTTGGACAACAATCTATCTTTACATAATCCATGCTGAGCGATCCCATGAGTTTCTTCGCTTCGTTCATGGTTTTAGGTAGACAATGCCCTTCGGGTAACATGTTACCAAATGTTTTCAGATTAGCTTTAAAGCCTGCACAGGTGGTGGAGTATCGGGCCTTGTCACCTAGTGCTTGAGAGATGGCATCGAGCTGAGAAATATTTGCACCCTCGTATAGAGGCTTCTTAGTCGAGGCCATCATATTAAGGAAGGCCTTCGTGGTTGGCTCCGGTTCCTCCGGTTCATCCAGTTGCTCTGGTCCTGGCGGTCCCTTCTGTAGAGGTGGTTAATCCGGCATGTCAGCATCGCGGAGATCATCTAGGAAGCCTATAATCCCACCGTGCTCATTGCCATCGATCCGCTGCCGCATAACCTCAACTCTGTCGCGTTCGTACTGAGGAAAGTCGACCAGCGTGACGTAGTTAGGCATATACCCATACAACCAAAGGTGTTTAGTCATTTCAACCTTTCCCTGACGCTGACGATTCTTGCAACTGGTGCAAGGGCACCTTGGACGAACTCCTGACTCTTTTGAACCACGCCCTAACTCCTTCACTAATAAATCAGTCTTCCATTCCCACTCAGATGTTCTTTCAGTCTTACGGATACGGCCACTGTACATCCACCCATTATCAGCCATCCTCTGCTTTGTTGGGAGCCAAACAACAACGCATTTCATAATATGCACCAAGTAATAATAAATTTATTCAGTGTCACCAGATTAATCACGGCCAAATTTTATCTTTTACAGCATGCAAGGGTTCACCTACACTTCTAATAGGTAGTGGCCTATCCCGCCCGAGTATGTGTAGATCGAGTCGTGTTCCATGTTCTACCCCGACCCGAGACGGAATTTCGACAGCACCTCCCCGCTGTTTTTCAGAATACACGTCTCGAGCTTGTCATGCCGAGAGGGTGTGCATCCGAAGAACAACGGGGAGGTGCTGTCGAAATTCCGTCTCAGGAAGGGGTAGAACATGGAACACGACTCGATCTACACGTACTCGGACTGTCCAACATGGACAATCCGGAAGTGTTACGGTTATAAATATGCAAAGATGGACAATCCTGCATATTAATAAATTTGTAACCCTTCCGGATGAGATCTGACTCGGGTTACGCGACTGACTTCGTGATCTAGACCAAAATAAACCTATGCAGCAAGAGAGGCGAAAGATTTATACCCTCCATGCGTGATCGGTGGCCGGAGAAGGTCGATGACATGCTCCGGAAGCGGGGATACAAAACAGGGGCACCGAGGCGGTCCCTCCTCAGCTGGAGAAGAAGCCCTGCAACGACGCGCAGGACCGACGGTGCTGGCTGGCGGGAAGCTACGTCATCTGAAAAAGCACAGACAATAAACATTAGCACACATGTATGACAACATAATTATTCATGAAAAAACACGGACAGAATTTGCCTTGTCCATCTATAGCCATTCAGACACAATTTATTATATGCATGCCCAACTAATAATAGTGATGCAAATATATTGGTAGATGGGTTAACAACACTAATCACATCCCTACAAAGCTCATATATACAAACACTACCTTCTCAGAGGTGCAAATACATATACAAACATAAATATACATTGTAAAAAAATACATATACATTGTAAACATAAATATACAGGATATACAAACATAAATATACATTGTAAACATAAATATGCATTATGTACAAACATAAATGTACTAGTAACTATACAATATATATACATTGTAAAAAAAAGGACTACCTTCTCTGTTGTGAGCAGGTCGCGGAGGTGCAGGACCAGCCGGAGAGGAGCGGCGCTAGGGGTGGCCGGAGAGGGGCGGAGCGCGAGGGGTGGCCGGAGAGGATGCGAGGCCGTGAGGCCGGAGATGGGTGGGCGGCGCTAGGGCTAGGAGCGGCCGGAGAGGGCGAGAGGCGGGGTCGGGCGGAGCGCGGCGAGATGGGTGGAGTGCGGCGAGGCGTGGGTTCGGGCGGAGTGTGGCGGAGTCAGGCGGAGAGGCGGTCCGGAGAGGGCGAGCGGCGAGGGGTGGTGGAGAGGGCGAGCGGCGGCGTGCGGGAGGTCGCGCGATTGGGAATGGGTATTGGGGCTCGCCCGTGCGCAGGACTTAGTCAAAACAGATCAAGGACCTATGCCGACGGTCAAACCGTCGGCACAGGTTTTCTTTTTGAGATTCCATTTAAAAAAAACAAATATTATTTACTAAGTTTTATAATGCAATTGTAATTAATTTTATATGATTTCTTATCTTATATAATGCAATTGTAAACAAATATTATTTACTAAGGTTTGGGTGGGTTTCCGACGCTCCGGGGCCCCGCTTCGGCGAAACCCTAGATCCGCTCGTTTTCGTCTACCTCCTTGAACGGCGTCGAAAGGGGGTAGGCCAGTGGACTTTTTTGCTTGGTTGTGTTAGGTTAGGCCATGGGAACATGGAAAACCAAATTCTATCACAAGTCAACACAAGATTGCATCCGGTTCGCCCGAAACGGGAGTTTTCACCTCTAAGTGCAGAAACTCACTAGAGAGAAAGTGCGGTCGGTGCAGCCGGTCATACCCCGGAGTAGGATATTGGACATTTACAACACACAACACACTTGTATACATATGGTATGGCACAACCTAGGTTTGGGTGGGGTTCCGACGCTCCGGGGCCCCGCTTCGGCGAAACCCTAAACCTGCTGGAAAAAAGTCAAAGTTCCCGTCTACCCCCTTGACCGAAGTCGAAAGGGGCTAGGCCAATGGACTTTTTTGCTTGGTTGTGTTTGGTTAGGACATAGGAACACCCAAAACCAACTTCTATCACAAGTCAACACAAGATTGCATCCGGTTCGCCCGGAACGGGAGTTTTCACCTCTAAGTGCAGAAACTCACCAGAGAGAAAGTGCGATCGGTGAAGCCGGTCATACCCCGGAGTAGGATATTGGACATTTACAACACACAACACACTTGTATACATATGGTATGACACAACCTGGTTTGGGTGGGTTTCCGACGCTCCGGGGCCCCGCTTCGGCGAAACCCTAGATCCGCTAGAAAAACCCTAACGTTTTCGTCTACCCCCTTGAACGGCGTCGAAAGGGGGTAGGCCAGTGGAATTTTTTGCTTGGTTGTGTTAGGTTAGGCCATGGGAACATGGAAAACCATCTTCTATCACAAGTCAACACAAGATTGCATCTGGTTCGCCCGAAACGGGAGTTTTCACCTCTAAGTGCAGAAACTCACTGGAGAGAAAGTGCGGCCGGTGAAGCCGGTCATACCCCAGAGTAGGATCTTGGACATTTGAAACACACAACACACTTGTATACATATGGTATGGCACAACCTAGGTTTGGATGGGTTTCCGACGCTCCGGGGCCCCGCTTCGGCGAAACCTATACCCGCTGGAAAAACCCTAACTTTTTCGTCTACCCCCTTGAACGGCGTCGAAAAGGGATAGGCCAGTGGACTTTTTGGTTGGTTATGTTAGGTTAGGCCATGGGAACACCAAAAACCAACTTTTATCACAAGTCAACACAAGATTGCCCCCGGTTCGCTCGAAACGGGAATTTTCACCTCTAAGTGCAGAAACTCACTAGAGAGAAAGTGCGGTCGGTGAAGCCGGTCATACCCCGGAGTAGGATATTGGACATTTACAACACACAACACACTTGTATACATATGGTATGGCACAACTTAGGTTTGGGTGGGTTTCTGACGCTCCGGGGCCCCACTTCGGCAAAACCCAAGATCCGCTGGAAAAACCCTAACGTTTTCGTCTACCCCCTTGACCGAAGTCGAAAGGGGGTAGGCCAGTGGACTTTTTTCCTTGGTTGTGTTAGGTTAGGACATAGGAACACCCCAAACCAACTTTTATCACAAATCAACACAAGATTGCCCCGGTTCGCCTGAAACGGGAGTTTTCACCTCTAAGTGCAGAAACTCACTAGAGAGAAAGTGCGGTCGGTGAAACCGGTCATACCCCGGAGTAGGATATTGGACATTTACAACATACAACACACTTGTATACATATGGTATGGCACAACCTAGGTTTGGGTGTGATTCCGACGCTCCGGAGCGCCTCTCCGGCGAAACCCTAGACAGTTGACCGAAAGTCAACCGTGTCGTCTACCACTTCCACGGGCGTCGAAAGGGGGTAGCTCAGTGGACTTTTATCCTTGGTTGTGTTAGGGTGTGTCATATGATCATTTTAAACCCACTTTGGGCCCATGTTATCACATGAGTCCATTCGTTGCACCCGAAATGGGAGTTCCGACTTAGAAGTGCAGAAACTTCGTGCGGGATAAGTGTGGTGTGTGAAGCCGGACACACCTAGGAGTTTGGTGTTGGCTATTCCAATGTCCCACCACACTCTTACACATATGTTAGGACACCACCAAGGGTTTGGTGTGATTCGGACGCTCCGGAGCACCTCTCCGTCGAAACCCTAGACCCACTGGAGAAAAGTCACACTTATACGTCTACCCCCGATATCGGCGTCGAAAGGGGGTAGCAAAGTGAAACTTTTTGATTGGTTATGTTAGGGCAGCCCCTAGGAACACCCAAAACAAATTTATACCCCACCTCTTCAAAAGATTCCTCCGGTTCGTCCAAAGTGGGAGTTTCTAGCTCTAAGTCGAGAAACTCACTAGAGAGAAACCGATGACTTTGAACCCGCTAACACCCCGGAGTGGCATATTGTACATGTCCAACCCCCAAAACACTTGTACACATATGGTATGCCACCAAGTAGGTTTTAGTGGGATATAGATGCTCTGGAGCCCCTCTCCGGCAAAACCCTAGACCCGCTGGAGAAAAGTCACACTTATATGTCTACCCCCAATACCGGCGTCGAAAGGGGGTAACAAAGTGAAACTTTTTGCTTGCTTGTGTTAGGGTAGCCCCTAGGAACATCCAAAACAAAGTTATACCCCACCTCTTACGCAATTTCTTGACGTGCAATTCTGAGAGACAAGATTCGCGACATCATTTTATGTGGGTGGAGACCGCTATTCGGTGTAGCTATATACATAAAAGTGAATAAAAAACATATTAAACTTAATTAAGAGTAATAAATAAATACATAAAATTAAGATTATAAAAAAACATGTTAACTATTCGGCGAAACTATATACATATATAGCTATTCGGTGTAGCTATATACATAAAAATAAATAAAAACATATTAAACTTAATTGAGAGTAATAAATAAATACATAAAAAATGAATAAATAACATATTAAACTTAATTGAGAGTAATAAATAAATACATAAAAATGAAGATTATTAAAAAAACATGGGTTATATGCCGACGGTAGTGTCGTCGGCGTAGCTCCGCGCATAAAAAGAAGCATAAAAAATAAATATTAAAATTATTTTATTCTTTGCCAACGGCAAAGCCGTCGGCGTAGAGGAGGCTACGACATCACTACGACGTCACCTCCTATCTGAACGGACCTATGCCGATGGTTGAATTTAAGCCGACGGCTGCCGTCGGCGTATAATGCCTATGCCGATGGCCGTGTCGATGGGCTGGCCTCGCCGGGGCCTACGCTGACGGCCCCGACAAAAAAACGTCGGCATAGGTTTTGGCCGTCGGCATAGGATCTCCTTCCTGTAGTGTACATGTTTACAAGCCAGATTTCATGAAGATGGGGAGAGCTCTACGTCATGGAGTTGATCTCATGAAGATGGTGCTGCAAGAAATTTTCAACATGTCGAGTGGATGGGCGCCGCTATGTCAAAGAATAGACACTGGTAGAAAAAGGGCCTGTGGTCCCGGTTCGGCTGGGCCATCAGTCCCGGTTGCCCAACCGGGACTGGCCAATCGGGACTAATGCTAGTCCCGGTTGGGCTCATTGGTCCCGGTTCTTTTTAAGAACCGGGACCAATGAGTCTCCCCCCACGCCCAGCCAGAACTGGCCACGTGGGAACCCATTGGTCCCCGTTTTTTTTGTATTTAGGGTTTAGGGTCTCCCTCTCGCCGGTGCCCCCTCTCGCGGTGCCCCCTCTCCCTCTCGCCGGTGCCCCCGTCGTCTCCCCCTTCTTCGCATCGCCGACGTGCTCTCCATCTCTCACTCGCCGGCATATCGAGGCCAAGCTTCGATATTTCTGTGCAGGTACTACTCGCCGGCTCATCTCTCACTCGCCGGCTCTCCATCTCGCACTCAATTCGATGCATGGTACTGCATACAGCAATGAAGGAACCACTATTACACATCATCGTCATGAATATATTACACACAGCTCATTCGTCGTGCTTGGTCGAACATATTAAATGTACATACGAGTTTCATGCATATATACATCTCTTTTACACTCCCATTTTAACCGGCCCATAGTATTCTCCCTTTGGATCTAGGACCTCTGCATCTAAGAATCCTGCAATTTCCTCTTGAATTGCGCGTACGCGATCTTGTGGTAGAAGACTGTTGATACGTCTCAAACGTATCTATAATTTTTGATGTTCCATGCTTGTTTTATACCAATTGCTACATGTTTTGCATCTACTTTATATCACTTTTATACATTTTTTGGGACTAACCTATTAACAAGATGCCGAAGTGCCAGTTCTTGTTTTCTGCTGTTTTTGTATTCCAGAAAAGCTAGTCTGGAAATATTCTCGGAATTGGACGAAACTACACGGGGGTGCCTATTTTTCCAGAACACACCTGACGGAGCGAAGGAGCAGCAGAGGAGGGCCACCAGGAGGCCACACGCCACCAGGGCGCGGGCCCCCTTCTGCCGCGCCCTGGGGTGGTGTCGGCCCCTCGGGGGTCCGCAGCCGCCGCCCTTTCGCCTACTTATTCCCCCCGACGCGAAAACCCTAAGTACCTGAGCAAATATCCACGAAAAGATCCAGAGACGCCGCCGTCGTCAACCCTAGCTCGGGAGGGTTCAGAACCTCTTCCCGGCACCCTGCCGGAGAGGGGAATCGTCACCGGAGGCTTCTACATCGCTATGCCTGCCTCCAGAGTAATGCGTGAGTGGTTCATCCTTGGACTACGGGTCCATAGCAGTAGCTAGATGGTTGTCTCTCCACTTTGTGCCATCATGTTTAGATCTTGTGAGGTGCCCTACATGATCAAGATCATATTATTGTAATGCTACATGTTGTGTTTGCTGGGATCCGATGAATATTGAATATTATGTCAAGTTGATTATCAATCTATCTTATATGTTATTTAAGATCTTGCATGCTTTCCGTTACTCGTAGATGCTTTGGCCAAGTAGATGGTTGTAACTCCAAGAGAGAGTATTTATGCTAGATAGTGGGTTCATGTCTCCGTTTAACCTGGGACAGTGACAGAAAGTTCTAAAGTTGTGGATGTGCTGTTGCCACTAGGGATAACCTAACGATGCTATGTCCACGGGCATATGTGTTTGTTTACATTACGCACTTTACTTAATGCAATTATCCGTTGCTTGCAACTTAATACCAATGGGGGACTCGGATGACAACCCGGCGGTGGATTATTAGTCATAGATGCTATTGGATAACGATCTATGTATTATGTCGTAATGCCCAATTAAATATCATAGTAGTCAACATGTCATGTATATGCATTGTCATGCGCTCACTATTCGTCAATTGCCCAGCTGTAATTTGTTCACCCAACATGTTAGTTATCTTTTATGGAGAGACACCACTATTGAACTGTGGACCCTGGTCCATTCTTTTACACTGATTAAACAACCACAAACTGCAAACTGTTCCTTTTTCATTCTCTGCAATTTAATACTCATTTTCCACACCATACGTTTAATCCTTTGTTTTCAGCAGGCCAGTGAGATTGACAACCTCACTGTTTCGTTGGGGCAAAGTAGTTTGATTGTGTTGTGTGCAGATTCCACGTCAATGGTGGCTCTAGGTTAATAGTGCCAGAAACAATGTTTGTACGTCACACGTCAGTTGGGAACCCCAAGAGGAAGGTATGATGAGTGCAGCAGTAAGTTTTCCCTCAGTATGAAACCAAGGTTTAATCGGACCAGTAGGAAAACGAGGTTTGCTTCGAAGGTGTTGGTGAAGGAGTGTAGTGCGGCGCAACACCAGGGATTCCGATGCCAACGTGGAACCTGCACAACACAATCAAACTACTTTGCCCCAACTTAACAGTGAGGTTGTCAATCTCACCGGCTTGCTGAAAACAAAGGGTTAAACGTATCGAATGGAAAATGATGTTTGTTTCCATAAAACAGTAGAGAACAATGATTGCAGTAGATTGTATTTCAGATGTAAAAGAATGGACCGGGGTCCACAGTTCACTAGTGGTGTCTCTCCAATAAGATAACTAACATGCTGGGTAAACAAATTACGGCTGGGCAATTGACAATTGATAAGTGCATATAACATGCATGTGTGAGCTGTGGTGTCTACTATGAGATTCATTTGGGCATTACGACAAAGTACATAGACCGCTATCCAGCATGCATCTATGCCTAAATAGTCCACTTTCCGGTTAACATCCGTACCCCTTCCAGTATTAAGTTGCAAGCAACAGACAATTGCATTAAGTAATGTGCGTAATGTAAACAATACATTCATCTTTGAATAAAGCATTGCTGTTTTACCCCTAGTGGCAACAACACATCTACAATCTTAGAACTTGCTGTCACTATCCCAGGTTAAATAGAGGTTGAACCCAACTATCATGCATAAATACCCCCTCTTAGTGTTACAAGTATTCACGTGGCCAAGGCTTCAACAAGTAACGGAGAGCATGCAAGATCACAAATGACATAGACATGATAATATAATATTCAGCTCCACATAGGTATCAATATAAGTCAGATCCCAGCAAACACAACATGTAGCATTACAATAAGATGATCTTGATCATGATAGGCAGCTCACAAGATCTAAACATGATGGCACAAGTGGAGAAGACAACCATCTAGCTACTGCTATGGACCCATAGTCCAAGGATGAACTACTCACGCATCACTCCGGAGGCGGGCATGGCGATGTAGAGCCCTCCGGTGATGATTCCCCTCTCCGGCAGGGTGCCGGGAAGAGCTTCAGACACCCCCGAGTTAGGGTTGACGACGACGGCGGCAGCGAATATGTTCTGGATGAAAGGCTCGGTGTTTTAGGGTTTTCGCGGCTCGGGGAATAAATAGGCGAAGGGGCGATGTCGGCGGACCCCCGAGGGGCCCAAACCACCTGCAGGCGCGGTGGGGCCCTCTGCCGAGCCTAGGTGTGGTTTGGCAACCTCGTGGCGAGTCTTCGTCTCTCCTTCGGACTCCGTGTACGTGCTGGAAAAATAGGGACCTGGCCTTTTGTTTCGTGCAATTCCGAGAATATTTCCAGAAGTAACTTTCTGAAACCAAAAACAACAGAAAACAGGGAACTGGCACTGTGGCATCTTGTTAATAGGTTAGTCCCAGAAAATGCATAAAAGTGATACGAAGTGTATATAAAACATGTAGCAAATGGTATAATATAAGCATGGAACAGCAGAAATTATGGATACGTTGGAGACGTATCAGTCAACAGTCCAGACTCCCTGCGACAGCTATTTTTCTGGCGCCGTTGACAACCTTCTGAAGAGTTGCTGCTCCTACTGGTTCGATAACCTTGGTTTCTTTCTGAGGGAAAACTTGCTGCTGACTACATCATACCTTCCTCTTGGGGTCTCCCAACGAACGTGTGTTTCACGTCATCAACTGTCCCGCAGCCGTTCGATCTAATTTAAAGAAGGGGTCAATATATATATGAATGAAATTAAACACAATTGATGGCAATAAACTAAAATTGTGAATATTGTTTACGTACTTCAAGTTGTTCTAAGAATCGGCTCTTGGATCGCTCTTGGGTCGTCTGGCGAATGAACTCGCAAACGTAGTATCCACATAAATTATTCCCATGTTCCTACCTCAAGCACTTTACGAGAACAGAGTTCAATCAAAATAATAATCAAGCATGATAATGGTATTGAAACTAAAATCAAAGAGATACGCGGAATAATAATCAAGCATGATAACTTACACTTATTTGTTCAAATGTAAGCTTCGGCGCCCAAATACCCCTAGCCTTGGCGGTGAACCGTTTCCAAGCCCTGTCCGGCAAAGAAAATGAATACAGGAGTTATATATTAATTGCTTGCTACCAGGGAATGAACGGAAAGTTGCCGATATAGTGCCATAATGATTCAAATTACCCTTGGAGGCATTCCTGCATGTCCGCCCACTCCTCAAGGGGTTTACGTTTCGAGTCCATGACAAGTACTACTCCTTTGTCAGGTTTAATGATTAGCAGAATAAAGTGGAAGCTGCGCACGCATAAGTTATCAATTATACACTTAACATCGAGTAAGCGAAATAGAATGTGTACAAGACAGTAACACTCACCCGTAGTTGTAAGAAAATAGTATTTCCCTTTTGGTTTCGTTAAACCTTAACGCCCTTACCAAGTTATCCTCTGTGTCGTTGTAATGACGTTTGAGAGATACTTGATGAATGTAGTATGGGTCAATGAACCCAATGTCATAGATTTGTCGATGGCGTCTTGTTGGTATAACTGAAATAATTCAGGAAATTCAATCATTACCACGCCATTTCCATGCCCGTAATGCTCGTTTCTATAAGCCACATAGATCCAGTTTGCCCCTTCCTCACAGGCTCGCATGTACCACTTATGCAATCTGCGCATTTTTGTTGGTAGATCGTTGACTAGCTCAGGTCTGACGAGACTATTCCCGTACTGGTATTGGTATGCTACTTCCTGGAACTCTTGTAATTGCGCTAAGTAGTTCGGAATAGACATGCCATGAGCAGCGGCCGCTTCTCCGTATATTGCAACAAACTCAGGATCGATAGCGACATCACCTGTGCTCGACCCCTCGGCGGTATTGGAAAACACTTTGAGCGAGGGGCACGACTGGTTTTTCTGTTCTCTGAGCTGGGGAACTGATTTTCCGCTTGCACTACTACTCTTCGACCGCTCCTTATTTGCCTGAACCGACTTGCGAATCTGGCGGTCATAGTCTGGTGTCAGCCTTGGCGGGGGTTGTTCAAGGGTCTTCAGCATTTTGAAGACGGCGGCTTTTTCTGGTGGGGTGGAGGGGAACTCTGCCGCTTTCGGCTTCTTCAGGCTAGCCAACCACTCTTGATGTTGGGCATTTACGTCCGCAGCATTTTCCTCCACCGTACGGTTATAAGGTCTGATGGGAAGATTCTTATGAGGTACTTTTTGGGAGGGGCGACTTTTTACGTTTCGGTGATCGTTTACCCCTCATAGTACCAGCAGTGGGCGGAGACGGCTAAGGCGGCGGCGGAGACGGCTGACGCGGCGGTGGAGATGGCTGCGCTGGAGACTGGTGAGGCGGTGAAGAGGACTGTTGCGCTGGAGAATGCTGAGGCGGTGAAGAGGACTGTTGCGCTGGAGACTGGTGAGGAGTCGATGGCCTTGGCTGCCAGTTTGGAAGCACGATGAATTCCTTTGGCCATAGAATGGTCCCTTTCTTGGCTTCTCCAAGTTCAAGCACCTCCCCATCTTCACCTGCAGGGTGTTGCAGCTTCAGCTCCTCAAAATCTTTCATCACTTCATTCACCCCGACAACAGCGTAGCCATGTGGAACCGGAGAGAAATGGTAAGTTGGATTAGGTCCAATTGGTACGGCCAAGCCGACCGCCACCTTCATGGTTAAGTTAAAAACTTTCACATGCAGCTCACAAGGTGTGCTCTCCGTGATATCATCCACTGGGTAGCGACGAAGTGGAGCCACCGTCACTGCATCATCAGTACCATCCTGGAGCTCCGTGGAAGCCACGCTGCTTTTCCGATTCGATGGGCCGCCGGTACCATCGCATGCAGCTTCTACCATGTGCCGCTGAGATTGGCCGCTAGTACCTTGCTGGCTAAGTGCGGCAATTTGATCCTTCTGCCGTTTAATTCTTCATCTATATTACGCAGCCGGTCTGCAGCAGCGCGTGCTTCCATTGCCTCCCTTTCCTTTCTCCTCTGATGGCTTCTATCAGGAAATTTCTTCCTGTGCTCGGGAATCGCAATTGTCTTGGGCTTGGAGCCTGGTACGCCTCGTGTTCGTCCGTCGTGTTCCTCATTCCCAAGGGCGCGTGTGAGCTCGTCATCCTCTCTATCGGGAATGAACCGTCCCTCTGCAACATCCTTTACTGCATTTCTAATGCCTTCGATGGGTAGTAGGTGATTATCTTTGTGTCTTCTGTTATATATGCACTTCCCTTCTGCGTCCAACGTGCCCCCATGCCCGTAAAACCAATCTCTTGCCCGTTCGATCCATGCGAGTGGCTCTGGAGTGATCCCTTTAGCCAGCAGGTCCGCCTCAAGTTTCTCCCACTTAGGCATGCTAAAGGCGTAGCCACCAGGCCCCATAGTATGGTGGTAGATCTTTTTAGCAGCATTTGCCTTATTTTTTGCAGACTTTTCCTGAGCTTCCTCCGATTTCTTGTACGCCACAAATTCTTCCCAGTCATCCCTTATCTTCTCATACCCTTTATCGAAGTCTGGAGTCTTATTTTTCTGGACAAACTCGCTGTTCAATCTTTTCTTCCAGTTCTTGAATAGCTCGGCCATCTTCTTAAGAGCCCAGTCCCTGACTTTTTGCTCCATGTTTTTCCGGGCAATCTTTTCTGCCTCATTTGGATCCTCCTCATCTGGATCCACCTCTGGCGCCGGCAGGGTGAAATTAAGCATGAGCTTTCTCCAAAGTCTTTCTTTGCCCACCTCGCCGACATATCTTACTCCTCCTCCTTTGGCTCATGCCATTCTCGAACGGTGATCGGGATGTAGTCCCTAACAAGAACTCCGCATTGCTTTACCATTTTATTTTTAACATCAGGGGGAGCAGTCGGTGTGCCGTCTTCAGCGACTTTTTCGATCCTGTACCTTTCATGGTCGCCCAACTTTTTGGCTGGCCTCGTTTTGTCCTTACAGAAGATTTGCTCGATCCGGAGGGCTAAAAGAAGAAAGAGCGTTAATATATGTATATAGACAGCAGAGGCTTAATTAATACAATCTTCGGCTTCATTAATATATGTATATGCACCTCGCCGGAGTTTGCAACATTTAATGTTCCACCGGAGCCTTCGGCTTCTCCCTCGCCGATTTCTCCCTCACCCAGCCGTTGGGTTCTACCTCACCGGAGCCGTCTCTTCGGTTGAGAGACTCATCTCTCTCACCGGAGTTGTTCAGAAACTGCGAGGTGACATCGCCAACATCTTCCGGCCCGCGGATTATATCCTCGAGGATGTTTTCCTGATTTTCGTCTCGTTCCATAGTTTCTGCAAATTAAGAACAATGCACAAAACTTTAGTTGGGTAACTTGTTCCATATGTCAAGATACATCTACACAATTTTTGACTTGCCCAAAAACCTAAAATAAAATACTCTTTTATTTATTTTCAGAAAATCCCCTTTTCTTAGGTTTACAAAGGAGCTACCTTTTTCATACCTCAGAAAATTCACTAAAAATTAGGGAATGATCCTCATTACTTGTAGAACCCAAATAATTTGGACATTTTTGCCCTTTTGTTTTCAGTACAAAAACTAAGAAAATAAGAAAAGGCCATAAAAAATAATGCAAACACTTGGCAACCTTTTTATTCAGTGCCTAGGACCATATGTGCACACACACTAGGGAGATAAGCCACAGGAAAATTCAAATTTAATTAGGACAAGCACAAATTAGAAACTTCACAATTTGATTTTTGTGTGTAACATACACAATATCATCTCATTTGCAAGAACAAATTAGAAACTTCATATGCTGCCTTATAATCTCATTTGCAAGAGCACCTCGGGCGGGGAGCGGCAGAGCACTCGGGCGGGGATTCTTGGGCGCGACGGCGAACTCGGAGACCCTAAACCCTAAACCATCAAGAAATTAAAGCCATTAAGCTAAAAAACATAAGACTCAAGCTAAAATATACTGAAAAGCATGTATTACCACTTCAAAATCATTTGCAAAGCTAAAATTAAAATTAACATCAATATATAGCAAAACTAAAATTAACATCAATATATAGCAAAACTAAAACTAACACTAACAAAACTAATTCTAGCAAATGGCTAACAGAAAATGGCTAACAAAAAATAGCTAAAACCTAGCAACTAACCTAGCAACTAACACTAACAAATGGCTAACAAAAAATCATCTACAACTAACCTAGCAATTTCTATAACCTAACAATTTCTATAACCTAACAATTTCTATATCTAACAAATTTCTAAACATATTAATCATTTTAATCTACAATGCTACAATTTTAATCTAATTACTTCTAACCTTGAGTAGCAAAATTATGAACACTTTAATCTACAATCTGCAATCTACAATGTTAACAAAATTATGAACACTTTAATCTACACATTTTAATCTACAATCTACAATGCTATAAATTTCTAAACATTTTAATCTACAATGCAAAATTTCTAAACATTTTAATCTACAATGCAAAAATTTCTAAATATTTTAATCTACAATCTACAATGCAAAATTATGAATCTACACATTTTAATCTACAATCTACAATGCTATAAATTTCTAAACATTTTAATCTACAATGCAAAATTTCTAAACATTTTAATCTACAATTTTAATCTACAATCTACAATGCAAAATTATGAACAAAAAAGCACTCACCTTGAGTAGCTACGGCCGGCGGTGGTGGTGGAGCGCACCGGTGGTGGTGGAGCGCGCCGGTGCAGGGTGGCGATGTCTGGACAGCCGGATTAGCCGCGCCGGTGAGCAGGGGCGAGCTTCGGGCCGGCGAGCAAGAGGGAGGCGCGGCGGCGGCTCCGCGGCCGGTCAATCCGCGCGGCGGAGGAGGTGGAGGGTGGGGCCACGCCGGAGCAGGGTGGCGGCAGAGGTGGAGGGCGGGGCCGCGCCGGAGCAGGGTGGCGGTAGAGGTGGAGGGCGGGGCCACGCCTGAGATCGAAAAATCGCCGGAGCAGGGCTTCGCCAGAGCGCTTCTCTCATCGGGGGAACTGCGGCAGAGGTGGAAGAAGAGGAAAGGCACGGGCGGTTATAAACAAAAGGCCTTTGGTCCCGGTTGTTCTTACCAACCAGGACTAAAGGGTCTTTGGTCCCGGTTTGTAAGAACAACCGGGACCAAAGGTCAAATTTTGGGCCGCTTGAAGTTCGCGCAATCGAAGCAAACCTTTAGTCCCAGTTCGAGGCTGGAACCGGGACTAAATGGGCTTTTCAAAAAAAATTGTTTTCTTTTATATAATTTCCAGGAAATGATTTAAACTTGTAAAATCAATAACTTTTAATCTGTTTATCCGAAAATTATGATTAATATATCAAAATGCTAAGAAAAATGAACCCCATCTATTTATATGTCTATTATTATAAATCCAAATAATACAATAATATGTTTATTATTATCAGAAAAAATAAGGAATCTGAATATATCATCCATACATCTATTTGCATCATGTATCAACTGTGCCATTTTCAATTCAAAAATGCATTAACTCATATCTTTTGCATACTTTATTATTGTCATTTTCAATTTGAATCTCACTAAACTTTCAACATGAAAAGTGTTTGAATATGAATAACTAATTCAAAACCATTTTCTGTTTTATAAAATAATTATTCTAACTATTCAAACTATTAACCATTTTTCCATTTTGAATTAAAAAATGCATTAACTTTTATCTTTTGCATAACTAACTCAAAACCAGATTACTTATTCAGATGCTAAAGATCATTAGTTGGAAATGCAGAGATAAATAATACATTTTACACGATCGTCGTCGTAGCTAGACCAGCATTAGGGAATGACAACAATCTTGGGTACATAGACGAACCATTTGTCCTAACCAATGATGTGGCTCAAGTTAGTCATACTCCTGCCTAGGCCTATAATACTCGTCCTCGTAGTCGTCGTAGTCGCCGCCGTCGTCATCGCTGTCGTCGGGCGACGCTCGCCTGGACTGGAAGCGAGGGTAGCGCAGGCGGGGGTTATCTCCGGCCGTGATGTAGTCCATGACGCTCTAGAGTGTCCGGCCGCTCCACCACAGCCGACGGCCGGCCTCGTTGAATTTCGAAGGAGGCGGGCCGTCCTCCTCGTACCTGGCGAGCGCCCTCTCACGCCGATTGATGAAGAAGGCGTCCCAAGTCGGGCGGTAGTCGGGATTCCAGCGGGGATCCATCCGCTGCTCCGGAGTGAGCTCGAGGTAGTAGTGGTTCGTGATGGCCGCCCGGCGTGCCAAACATTGAGGGACAGGAGGGACCGGCACGACTCCGGTGCTCAGCCTCCAGCCAGCCGGGACGTCGTAGCCGGGCGGGCAGGGGTAGTTCGAGGCGCAAAGCGTCTCCGCCTCCGAGTAGGTTAGAGTGGGTACGGTAGAAGCCATGGGAGAGTGATGAGGTTGCAGATATGAGTTTAGATGTGCTATGCCAATGGAGGCCATGCATGGATCGAAGGCCGATTTGCCGTCTCACGAGCCACCGGTGGGCTGTATGACAGGGAAACCGTGTGTTTTGGGCGTGTTTTTACCAAGGTGCTGCCCTCTCCCTCCCTTACCTAGGTGTTTGATCAAATTCCCCACTCATTTTTTCAGATCTCGGCGACGATGTCCCGGTTGGTGGATGGTTCTTCATAGGGATCCTTCTCATGTGAGTATTGACCCTGTGATGGTTCCTGCTCTTTGGGTGCGCAGCGCCGGCCGCTCAGCACCCCGTGGCTTAGGACCCGACAAAAGTTAGTGATATTATTCGTGATGTATTATGGTTAAATAAAAATGGACCCGAGCTATGTATTATGGTTTTCACCACATAAAGGTTTAATACATTACTACACATCACATAAAGGTTTAATACATTACATTGATTTACATAAATGCCATGAACCCTTCTTCGCGTATGTCCCTGGCCTATGATCGCTTCGGCCGTAACCATGGAGCATCTTCATTATTTAACGGGATGCTTGGGTCAGTTTTCACTGTGAAGGGCGGAATTTCATCAAACTTATCATAATCTGCTGACATGTCTGTCTTGTCCTCGACTCCCACGATGTTTCTTTTCCCTGAAAGAACTATGTGACGCTTTGGCTCATCGTCTGATGTATTCGTTTGCTTATTTTTTTTCTTTTTTTCGGTCTGGAGGACATGTCCTTCACATAGAAAACCTGAGCCACATCATTGGCTAGGACGAATGGTTCGTTCCTGTAACAACCAAGATTCTTGAGATCCACTGTTGTCATTCCGTACAGCTGGTCTACCTTTATCCCTTCTCCCTTCATGTTGACCCAACTGCACCGAAACAAAGGGACCTTAAAAGTAGGTCCATAGTCAAGTTCCCATATCTCCTCTATGTAACCATAGTATGTGTCCTTTTGCCCATTCTCGTCTGTTGCATCAAAGCGGACACCACTGTTTTGGTTGGTGCTCTTTTTATCTTGGGCGATCGTGTAAAATGTATTCCCATTTATCTCGTACCCTTGGAAATTCAATACAGTCGAAGATGGTGACGCGGCCAACAAGTAGAGCTGATCTCCGACAGTGGTGTCATTCATGAGCTGTAATCGCAACCAACTGCCGAAAGTCTCCATGTGTTTTTCTTTAATCCAGGAGTCAGCCCCCCGGGTTCTTGGAGCGTACATAATTCTTGTGTTCCTCGATATACGGAGCCACGAAGGTGGAACTTTGTAGAACTGTGTAGTGTGCTTGAGTTAAAGAATGCCCGTCCCTACATATCAGTGCTTTCTTTCCTAGCGTGCCTTTTCCACTCAGTCTCCCCTCATGCCGCGATTCAGGAACACCAATCGGCTTAAGGTCAGGAATAAAGTCAACACAGAACTCAATGACCTCCTCTGTTCCATAGCCCTTTGAGATGCTTCCTTCTGGCCTAGCACGGTTATGAACATATTTCTTCAAGACTCCCATGAACCTCTCGAAGGGGAACATATTGTGTAGAAATACAGGACCGAGAATGGCAATCTCGTCGACTAGGTGAACCAGGAGATGCGTCATAATATTGAAGAATGATGGGGGGAACACCAACTCGAAGCTGACAAGACATTGGACCACAGCCTTCTGTAAACTTGGTAGAGTTACTGGATCGATGACCTTCTGAGATATTGCATTGAGGAATGCACATAGCTTCACAATGGGTACTCGAACATTTTCCGGTAGAAGCCCCCTCAATGCAACCGGAAGCAACTGCGTCATAATCACGTGGCAATCATGAGACTTCAGGTTCTGGAATTTTTTCTCTGCCATATTTATTATTCCCTTTATATTTGACGAGAAGCCAGCCGGGACCTTGATACTGCTCAGGCATTCAAAAAAGATTTCCTTCTCTGCTTTGGTAAGAGCGTAGCTGCTTAAGTATTGACGCCCTTTATCCGTCTGCTTGTTGTATGGGTCTTTCATACGTTGCTGGTCCTCCCGTGCTTCTGGTGTATCTTTTGTCTTCCCATACACGCCCAGGAAGCCTAGCAGGTTCACGCAAAGATTCTTCGTCACGTGCATCACGTCGATTGAAGACCGGACCTCTAGGACTTTCCAATAGGGTAGCTCCCAAAATATAGATTTCTTCTTCCATATGGGTACGTGGTTGTCAGCGTCATTCGGAACAGATAGACTGCCAGGACCCTTTCCAAAGATTACTTCTAAATCCTTGACCATGTCATATATAACATCACCATCAGGGAGGTTAGGCTTCTTCCGGCGATCTGCCTCACCGTTGAAATGCTTGCCTTTCTTTCTTACGGCATGACTGTTCGGAAGAAATCGACGATGCCCCAGGTACACGTTCTTGTTTCCCAAATGTATACTTTCAGTCTTATCTAAACAGTGCGTGCATGCATTGTATCCCTTGTTTGACTGTCCTGAAATGTTACTAAGAGCAGGCCAATCATTGATGGTTACGAACAACAACGCTCGTAGGTCAAATTCCTGTTGTTTGTGCTCATCCCACACACGTACACCTGGTTCGGACCACAACTGCAAAAGTTCATCAACTAATGGCCTTAGGTACACATCAATGTCGTTGCCGGGTTGCTTCGGGCCTTGGATGAGCACTGGCATCATAATGAACTTCCGCTTCATGCACAACCAAGGAGGAAGGTTGTAGATACATAGAGTCACGGGCCAAGTGCTATGACTGGAGCTCTGCTCCCCAAAAGGATTAAAGCCATCTGTACTTAGACCAAATCTTAAGTTCCTTGCGTCATCTGAAAATGTCGGGAACTCTCTGTCGATTTTTCTCCACTGGGACCCATCGGCGGGGTGTCTCAACTTCCCGTCTTTCTTACGCTCTTCTTTGTGCCATCGCAACAACCTGGCATGCTCTTTGTTTCTGAACAGACGTTTCAACCGTGGTATTATAGGAGCATACCACATCACCTTAGCAGGAACCCTCTTCCGGGGGGCTCGTCATCGCCCTCAACATCACCAGGGTCATCTTGTCTGATCTTGTACCGCAGTGCATTGCATACCGGGCATTTATCCATATTCTCGTACTCCTCACCGCGGTACAGGATGCAGTCATTAATGCATGCATGTATCTTCTGCACATCTAATCCTAGAGGGCAGATAGCCTTCTTTGCTTCGTATGTAGTCTCGGGCAATTCGTTATCCTTTGGAAGCTTCGGCTTCATTATTTTCAGTAACTTCTCAAATCCCTTGTCAGAACAACCAGTCTCTGCCTTCCATTTCAGCAGTTCCAGTGTGGTACCGAGCTTTGTGCTGCCATCTTCGCAATTTGGGTACAGCAACTTTTTGTGATCCTCTAGCATGGCCTCCAACTTTAGCTTCTCCTTTTCTGTATCGCATTCTCGCTTTGCATCAGAAATGACCCCACCAAGACCATCAGCGGGCTCATCTGATGCCCGATGTTCACCTCCTTCTTCTTCTTCATTGTCTTCCATCCTAACCCCTCTTTCTCCGTGCATGGTCTAACAATTATAGCTGGGCATGAAATCTCTCCGAAGCACGTGGTCTTGAATGGTTTTCGGGTTAGAGTACTCCCTGACGTTCCGACACTTCTCACATGGACAAGGCATAAAATTATCCACTTTGTTTGCCTCAGCCACTTCGAGAAATTTATGCAGGCCGGCAATAAACTTGGAACTGCGTCGTTCGCCGTACATCCATCGCATCCGTGCATCCATCTGCATCATATAATTAAGTTTATCAAATACCTTTACAATAACATCTTGAATAGTGAAATGACCACCGTACATCGACACGTGCAATATTTCTGTATCAATTACAGATGAAAAGGATAAAGTTGCTAACCTCGGCCGAGGATATCATCTTGTGTGAACTTAAGTGTGGCTCGGGCATTTCATCGAACACATCTTGTGCGTGGCAAAGGAAAAAAAAACTAGCACCCACTTCCCACCAATCCAACCAGAAAAAAAACAGAGGAGAGAAGAGAGGGGGTGGGTTATTTATAGGCAGGGGAGGGTATTGGTCCCGGTTCGTGCCACGAACCGGGACCAAAGCTCCGCGGCACGCCACGTGTCCGGCACTGGAGCATTGGTCCCGGTTCGTGGAACGAACCGGGACCAATGTCCCCAACCGAACCGGGACCAATGGTCCACGGTGCCCTGGCAGCTCGAACTGGGACCAATGCCTGGCATTGGTCCCGGTTTTTCCCTGAACCGGGGCTAATGGCTTATGGGGCTCCGGTCGAAAGACCCTTTTTCTACTAGTGAGATAGTGGTTAAGCTTCGTCGCCAATGATTGCACCTGAGCGCTAGTGTTAGGCCTAGGAGGATCGTTTCGTTGTAGTTTAACTTCGTTTCATATTGTTTCTTACTCCCTCAGTCCCAAAATATAAGGCGTCCTTAAATTTTGTTAGTGAAGCGCCATAAAAGTTTAACCATGATTTATACTTACAATATGTTCATAAATTCATATAATGATATATAGAATAAAAGAATTTTACAAAATGAATCTAACAGTACAGTTTATACATTCTTCAACCATAAAATTTCGCATATATTATTGGTAAAAGTTAAGCATCAAAGACCAGTATAAAAATAGACCAGTATAAAAATAGAACGCCTTATAATTTGGTACGGAGGGAGTATGTCTTATGCCTCATCTGGCTTGTTGAAAAGAACCACAAGGATTTTTACATTTTTGTCAGCCTGTGTTGGCAAAAAGGTAGAAACCTGAGAAATAATTGTAAAGAACTTTGTAGCCCAATGCTTTTTTTTGAAAGGATTGCGGTAGGGGAACCCATACAGCGGATTGTTTATTAAATAATAAGCTGAACCCAAATATGCGTCCGCGAGATTTGAACCTGAGTGGCTAGGTTATACATCCACTTCCCTAACCAAGTGAGCTGAGCTCACTTCTTTAGCCTTATGCTTCGTTAATGAAGTTGGGGGCGTGACCCTTTTGATAAAAAAAAATACAAGCTAGATTTCATAAACAACTCCTACTTGTAAATTAGGAAAACTCTTATTCCGTCTTTGTACCGGCTTCGGACCCAAGAGTTCGGGTCGAAGTAGAGTCAATATAGGAATGGGCCTCCTCCTAGATGAATCAGGATTGAACTCTTCTCGTCCTCGTGTCGGAGTCAATCCTGTCTTGGTCTTTAGGCCGAAGAAGGTTCCTATCTTTCGTTGTACCTTTCAATCTTTCATTGAAAGATGATACTTGAAGATCTCGTACAAAATTTGGTAAAAACTTGGTCAAACTTTACATTGTTTGACTTTTTAGAGGAAATATACGCCTTACTTTTAGAAACAGAGTGAGTAACATAATAATATCAAAATCGATGCTCCCTCCATCCCAGAATATTAGGTGCCCTTAAATTTCGCTGGTAACGAGATACAACTTTGACCATGATTTGTACTCACAATATGTACACAAAATTCATTATATTGATAGATGAAATAAAATAATTTTTAAAGACGAATCCAACAATACCATTTGTACGTTCTCACAACAGATGATTTATGATATATCAGTGATCAAAATCGGGTATCAAACACCACCATGAAAATAACGCGTCTTATATTTTGGGAGGTAGGGAGTACTAGGTCCACCCGGGTCTATGACAATACTTCTCCCAGAGCTACACGAAAGACCACCTTAAAAAACGTTCCCGAGAGATCAAATTTTAATTCCAAACCGTGTTTAACAGACAATCCATGGTTAAAGTTACAAACGATCTCAACATGGTTTTGCATCGAGGCCTCTATTTTGCTTACAGAAGGAGTACTAATACGTAGTAACATTTTATTCTCCCTAATTATCCGACCTACTACTAGCTTTGGTAGATGCCTTGGTCGCCGTCTGCATGCGAAGGTTCCCTCGTGCGGCCGTCGCCACGTGACCAACAGCCATCTCCTTCCTGATGTCGCTGACCCTGTTGATGATGGCCTCGAGTGCGACATCCACGGCGTCCTTGAGCGTCTCCAGCTTGGACCTAGGGTCCGCGTACACTAGCCTGGGGATGAGCCCGATGACCGTCTCCGTCATCCGCTCTGCCACCTCCCGCGGGATCCTCCGCAACGTCTCCTCCACGCTGCCGCTGGCGTTGCCGCTCCGCACGTCCTCCTCGGAGATGAACACGGAGTAGCTCTCGTGGTTGTCGGGGAGGTGCCACCGGTACTGCCTGTACGCGGAGTCCTGGTGGAAGAATACGGGCACGCACCCGGCGAGGATGGCGTCGAACGCCGACCGCCGCGTGTACGTGTCCCCCGCCGGCTGCAGGCAGAAGCGCGCGGTCTGGAAGACGTGCATGAAGGTGCTGGGCACAAGGCACCGCTGGTCGCCCTTCCGGCACTGGACGAGGTTGCAGCTAGCGGCGTCGGCGCACTCCCTGATGAGGTGGTGCCGGATGGAGTTGGGGTCGCCGGGCCGCTCGCCGCCGGCGAAGGCGAAGAGCCAGTCGCGCTTCATGCCGCGCATCCGGTCCTGCCATTGGAACACGTCGGCGTCCTTGGCCGGGTGGAAGTAGGTCGGGTACGGGACCGCGAAGTCGAAGTCCGTCCACGGTGCCTTCTCGACGAAGAGCACCGTCATGTTCCACACCGCCGGCAGGCGGAGCAGCTTGTTGCCCCACTCGGAGTCGCTTTCTGTCTGCCGCTGGTGGTCCCACGCGGTCCTCCCTGACAAGACAAAGTGGTCACGCCCGCCCATGGCGCGCCACTCTGGCCGCCGCGCCAGCCAGTCGACGAGGGCAAGCGGCGCGGCGTCCTTGGCGGTGGCGTTGTTGCTCCAGAGATGCCGAACGACGTCAAAGCCGGCGTAGTAGGGCACGAAGATGGCGGCGGCGCGGGCGGAGTCGTTGGTGAGGCAGGCGTACTGCCGGACGCGGTCGTGGAAGATGACGTCGAGGCTGAAGTGGTCGGTTGCGTACCATCCCCTGTCGGCGAACGCGCCGTCGGAGTTATCGATGGGCGCGCCGAGGCCGGCGTTGGCGAGGTACTGGCACATGTCGATCCACTGGTACCAGTGGCGGCAGTCGGCGAGGACGTCCGCGTTGAACCGCGGCGGCAAGTCGTGGATGTACAGGTACCTGCCTCGGCAGGGGTCGACGTGGACGTCGCTGCGCACTGCTGCCGCGGCGGAGAGCGAGCGGGAGGAGGTGGTCGGGAGCTTCTTGAGCTGCGCCTCCTGCACGGAGAGGAAGCTGAGCTGGTGCTGGGCGCCGTCCGAGGGCGGGCGCGGGGAGCCGACCGGCGGCGCGTCGAAGACGGAGCGGTGGCAGTAGACGATGAGGAGCCAGGGCGTGGCCGACAGGGCGGCGAGCAAGAGGAGGCGAGGCAGCCAGCGTTTGCCGCCGCCGTGGGCGTCCGTCGACCTCTCCATGGTCTCGCGCTCACTCACAGACTCGCCACTTATTCTTAGAGGAAGTACCTACAGGTACGTGCCGGAATCTTGAAATGGGTAAGCTCGGGATCAGCTTGGCCACCGGGAAGCTACGATAGAGGCGATTTTCTTTTGGTTCTCTCGCTCTGACTTATTTTTAGTAAGATAAGATGGAGCTGTGCAGATCGGAGACGACTACACGCGCTACGAACCATCGGATCCCTGGAAGAAGGAGCTAGCTCGACGATCAACACATGGGTCGCAGCCCTCGATCGGGGTTCACACGCCACCGTATAGTGTAGCACGGCTTCTTTGTTTTTGCCTTCGACGGCTCGATCGAGGGAAGCATTCTAGTGATTCCGGCTCCGATGGTTTCCGCCCAATCACCGCTCATCGCCGTGTCCGCCGCCCTGTGTCAACTCCTCGCCGGTTCGTTCTTTTTTGTCGATCTTCTCTCACCACAGGTTCCGGTGTCCGCAGCCTGCTTCTCGCCCAGTGTTGACTCCTCCAGTCCTCCCTGGTTCAGCCTTCGTCGCCGGTGAAAACCCTGCCGCTCGCTACGTCCCTCCTCCGGATTGCTCGCAATCGCTGTCGACGTGACTGTCGCTTACCGACTTCGTCGGGCCCTTAGGTAGACTAGTCACAGTGGAGAGTAACTTCAAGTAGTAACATACACATATTTCTATACTATGTTACTATCCTTATAGTGCAAAGTAACATAGTGATAATGTCATAGATGGTCTCATTTATTACTTTATAGACTACATCTATAACTGAGTCTATAAAGTAATAAATGAGACATAGGTGCTAAGTTACTCTATTTGTCTCTCTCCTCGTTAACTACTAGTTACTATCCTTATAACTGAGTCTATAAAGTAATAAATAGGCGAAGTAGTAACATAGGTGCCACCTAAGTTTCTCTTGAAAAGTGTGATGTGATGGTAACTAGTAGCTAAGTTAGTCTATTTGTCTCTCTCCTCATTAACTACATGCTACATCAGATTTTTTTTACTTAGACTAGTCACAATGGGGAGTATCATATGCTAGTATCATGCATATGATACTACTATATGTTACTAATGCCACAATGGGTAGTAACATATGTATGGTATCATATACTACTACATTTATTAGGTTGTACACTCATATTGCATTGAAATCCGTTATGTTACAGTATCTACCTATGATACCACTATCACCTCTCTCATCATTAATTACAGCGCCACGTCAGTTTTTTGCCAACATGGCATGCATGATACCACCTATGATACCCCCATTGTGGCTAGTCTTAGGTGGCACCTATGATACTACTTAAGTTACTCCCATTGTGAACAACCGTATAGGGTATACCCCCTACACTCTTTTAACTTCGTGCCCGGACTATCTAGGTACTTTAGCACGATAGCAAAGTCCGGTTTAGTTTGGTTCAGTCGTTTATTCAAATACAGAATGTTGTCGCTGACTTTTGAGCTTAACTAATATGTTAATATTATGGATGACGCCAGCTCAAGTTGATTGTAAGATTGAAAATACCAATGATGAATCCAGCAGTAAGGATGGATCTTCCTACGGAAGTTTTTCTCCCGATGGTGGCCTATTTTTGCATCCCAGATAATACCAAAAAAATTGATGATTTTTTTTGAAAAATGTGATAATTATTCGTGGCGAAGATGTACAACAACGGAGGCCAGCCAGGGGCACAGACGCGAGGTGGAGTTCCATACAGAGGCCAGAGGGGTTGCCATGAGCCCATCTCACGCACCCCCTCGCGTCGCCCCTTCGCCTATTTATACCCCGTAATCTAAAAATGTTGAAGGAGGAGTCGCTTTAAAAAATACGATACAGAGACGCTGTCGTCGCGAATATAATTCCCAAAACCTATTCTGGTGCTCTGCCATAGGAGAGAATCATCACCAGAGTCCTCTACACCACCGTTGGCGTCTTCACGATAATGCATGAGTAGTCCACTTTGGACCATGGGTTCATAGCAGTAGCGAGATTGCACTCACTCTCCCTAATTTTTCAATACAAAAATCTCGTGAGCTGCCCTATATGATCAAGATTCATATGATGTTACTATTTTATGGTATGTTTGCTGGGATATGATGACATGCGACTTTATGATCAGTTTGTTCATTTTGCAGTATGATGCTATTTGTTATCATGACTGCTCTATTTTATAGTCCTACATGGTCTCCATTATATGTGTTTACATTCGCCAAAATTATGTGTAGATCTCTAAGACAGAGTTTTGTGTTCGATAGCGGGTTCATACCATGCAAATTCTGCTAGATATGATCTCGTATTGATGAGCCCAACGGCTCCACAATCCCCTTGACTGCGCCCTAATCGGGGGCGTCCGTTTCTGTTTATGGATGGTGGGCCCCTGTGACCTGCGCTATATAAAGAGGTGGGGGGTCAAGACACACAGTACGAGGTTGACCGTGTTGCCAGCCACCCCACCGACACCCCCTTCCGATTAGGGTTAGTGATGACGTGAAACACACGTTCGTTGGGAGACCCCAAGAGGCAAGGAAATACCACATATAGGTCATTATGGTGGACACAAATGGCATGGATTTTGGCTCAAGGATTTGGACGCACGAGAAGCATTCCCTCTCAGTACAGAGTTTAGGCTAGCAAGGTTATGTAAACAAACAAGAATATCAACCCGTACACCAAGTTTTATATGACAAACATATTACAAACGTTATAAGACTTCATACCGTCTTCCTTGTTAACCAAACCCTGTTATTAGAAAATATCTAGACCTTAGAGGTACCACCGATGCAAACCAAATTTTCAACAAGCTTTACGGTAGTTCTTCACTAATAGGCTTAACTCATGTGATGCACAATTTAATCATGATCTACTTGTTAACTCAAAACAATTGACAAGCATCAAGTTATCCATTTTAGTGATCTACAAGATTAAGCAAGTTTTTTCCTTATACCAATTACCACATGCAACATTTTCTGAACCAACCAAACACCAATCAATTTATTTCATCAACTCTCCAAACAAATATAAGTGAAGCAAGAGAGTACTTTCTACAAAAGAAAGCTAATAGCTCTGACAAGAGATACATGAAAACAAGAGCTAAAAGCTGAACAGCGCTAGATATGAATACTTCAACAAATATAAGTGAAGAATAGGAGTATTCTCATGAAAAAGCGGAGCGTGTCTCTCTCCCAATCAAGAATGCTAGGGTCCAGTCAAGCTTTATTGAAAATAAAAATGCAATACTGAAAATAAAAAGCACACAGACGCTCCAAGAAAAGCACATATGATGTGAAAGAATTAAAATATAGTTTCACTAGAGATGACCTGATAATTTTGACGATGAAGAAGGGGATGCCAAGGCATCCCCAAGCTTAGACGCTTGAGTCTTCTTGAAATATGCTGGGGAGATCCATGGGAGCCTCCCCAAGCTTAAGCTCTTCACTCTTCTTGATCCTATTATATCATCCTTCTCTCTTGACCCTTGAAAACTTCCGTCACATCAAACTCAAAGTAGATCTCATTAGAGGGTTAGTGCATAATCAAAAATTCACATGTTCTGTAAAGACGCAATATGATTTGTTACTTTAAACATTAGCTACAGCCACTGATGTTATGTGAAGCTCTTCCACCCAAAAAAGAATTTCACTCAACACTAGTAAAAGAGAGAATGCGAAAAATAAAAAGGCATAATCTGTCTAAAACAGAACAGTCCGCAAAGACGAATTTTTCGAGGCACTTACGACGCTCAGATCGAGAAACTCTGAACTAATGAAAGTTTCAGACATTCATAAAGATTACGCACAAAAATTTCAGATTTTTTTAACAATCTGGTGATTTTAGGAATTTCGTACAGTGAACAGCAAAAATCTGTTTCTGCGCAGCAATCAAAATTAAGCATCATCTTATCATTAGAGGCTACTCTTGGCACAACAATGCGAGAAAATAAAGATACAAAGGAGTTGCTACAGAAGTAAACAAACTCCTTGACTCAATAAAAGAAAAATTGCAGAAAAATAAAATGGGTTGCCTCCCATAAGCTTTTCTTTAACGCCTTTTAGCTAGGCACAAAGCATGCATCAAGTATTACCAAGTGAAGAAGCATCAACATTCTTACGCTTAGCTCTCTTACCTTTACCTTTATCTTTAGGAAATACTTGGTTACACATAGGTGAAGAGGCGAAATTCATAGTGCCTTGGCCCACATCTATTATTGCTCCAAAGCGTTTCAACAGGGACCTTCCAAGCGTAATTTGTCCTACTCCTGCACATTCAATGACAAGATAATCAATAGATATTGTTATCCCTAAGAGTTTTGTAAATACTCCTTCAGCTACTCCCCTTGGTAATTTAATAGTATTATCACCCAAAGTTATACAATCTTCGCATTTGGAAAGCTCCCAAAGATTTAAAATCATAAATATTCTTGGGCATTAAACAGAATTCAGACATAATATCACAGCGAGAATGAAAAGTTTCACCATTTATAACAACTTTTACTGAGGGAATCCATCCCGATGGTTCAAAATTTACTGGCACATTATCATAATGTTCACGAATCTGATTATACCCTTCTTAGACCAGATATGTTGTTTCAAGAGCGTTAAGTCTATCACTTATGCTTGTCAAAGCCAAATCAATTTTAGTGATTGGGGAGCCAGAAATTGTAATCAATTTTTTTATAGCATTAAAAGCTTGATCCCCATCATAACGAAGGAAATCTCCTCCTACCACAGCATCTAAAGCATATCTATAGCAAAGAACAAGACCAAAATAAAAGCTACTAAGAAGCAGGCTTAAAGTCATTTTAGGTTCAGTTTTAGCATAGGACTCAGATATTCTAGACCAAGCATCTTTAAAACTCTCCTCACTCCCTTGCTTGAAAGTGAAGATCTCTTCTTCAGGTGACATTACTACTGGAACAGGGCTAGACATGATGACTAACAGAAAACAAAACTGAAAATAAACTAAATGCAAGTAACTAATTTTTTTGTGTTTTTGATAATTGAAAGCAAACAAGATAAAATAAAATAAACTAAGCAAGACAAAAACAAAGTAAAGAGATTGGAAGCGTGAAACTCCCCTTGCAGAAGACTGCTGTCTCCCCGGCAACGGCGCCAGAAAAATAGCTTGATGACGTGAAACACACGTTCGTTGGGAGACCCCAAGAGGAAGGTATGATGTAGTCAGCAGCAAGTTTTCCCTCAGAAAGAAACCAAGGTTATCGAACCAGTAGGAGCAGCAACTCTTCAGAAGGTTGTCAACGGCGCCAGAAAAATAGTTGTCGCAGGGAGTCTGGACTGTTGACGTGGAATCTGCACACAACACAATCAAACTACTTTGCCCCAACGAAACAGTGAGGTTGTCAATCTCACTGGCTTGCTGAAAACAAAGGATTAAACGTATGGTGTGGAAAATGAGTATTAAATTGCAGAGAATGAAAAAGGAACAGTTTGCAGTTTGTGGTTGTTTAATCAGTGTAAAAGAATGGACCGGGGTCCACAGTTCACTAGTGGTGTCTCTCCATAAAAGATAACTAACATGTTGGGTGAACAAATTACAGCTGGGCAATTGACGAATAGTGAGCGCATGACAATGCATATACATGACATGTTGACTACTATGATATTTAATTGGGCATTACGACATAATACATAGATCGTTATCCAACAGCATCTATGACTAATAATCCACCGCCGGGTTGTCATCCGAGTCCCCCGTTGGTATTAAGTTGCAAGCAACGGATAATTGCATTAAGTAAAGTGCGTAATGTAAACAAACACATATGTCCGTGGACATAGCATCGTTAGGTTATCCCTAGTGGCAACAGCACATCCACAACCTTAGAACTTTCTGTCACTGTCCCAGGTTAAACGGAGACATGAACCCACTATCTAGCATAAATACTCTCTCTTGGAGTTACAAGCATCTACTTGGCCAAAGCATCTACGAGTAACGGAAAGCATGCAAGATCTTAAATAACATATAAGATAGATTGATAATCAACTTGACATAATATTCAATATTCATCGGATCCCAGCAAACACAACATGTAGCATTACAATAATATGATCTTGATCATGTAGGGCAGCTCACAAGATCTAAACATGATGGCACAAAGTGGAGAGACAACCATCTAGCTACTGCTATGGACCCGTAGTCCAAGGATGAACTACTCACGCATCACTCCGGAGGCAGGCATGGCGATGTAGAAGCCTCCGGTGACGATTCCCCTCTCCGGCAGGGTGCCGGGAAGAGGTTCTGAACCCTCCCGAGCTAGGGTTGACGACGGCGGCGTCTCTGGAACTTTTCGTGGATATTTGCTCAGGTACTTAGGGTTTTCGCGTCGGGGGAATAAGTAGGCGAAAGGGCGGCGGCTGCGGACCCCGAGGGGCCCACACCACCCCAGGGCGCGGCAGAGGGGGGCCGCGCCCTCCTGGCGTGTGGGCCCTGGTGGCCCTCCTCTGCTGCTCCTTCGCTCCGTCAGGTGTGTTCTGGAAAAATAGGCACCCCCGTAGTTTCGTCCAATTCCGAGAATATTTCCAGACTAGCTTTTCTGGAATACAAAAACAGCAGAAAACAGGAACTGGCACTTCGGCATCTTGTTAATAGGTTAGTCCCAAAAAATGTATAAAAGTGATATAAAGTAGATGCAAAACATGTAGCAATTGGTATAAAACAAGCATGGAACATCAAAAATTATAGATACGTTTGAGACGTATCAGTTAGCGCAGTGCTCACGGGAAGCACCACTGCGCCGCCACCGCTCCGACGCCCACGCCGTCGACCACCATGGCCTCCGGCTCGAGTTCATCGAGTCACAGCGAAGGTATCGCCCCGATATATCTCTCCATCTCACTGTTTTCACTCACCTACACGTTTTCCACCTAGTTCTACCGATACAAGGTTTTATATGGATCTAACAATGGTATCAGAGCACTAAAGATCCTAATTTTGTTTCGGTTGTGATTGAAAAGAAAAGCAAAAGAATTCATCGGAAGCCCTCAGGCTCACCGGCAAAGTGCGCCGCCGATCTCGGCCGCGTCCGTTCCTCTCGATCCAAGTCCACATCGGCATGCCAAGGGACTGGACGAAGAACACAACCCCTCGGGGTCAAAGCATCCCGCAAAAGAAAAGCAAAAGGAAATAAAAACCCTAACCCTAATCAGAAAATGAGGGGAAGGGGAAAGAACTCACCGGCCACGACGTCGCCGGCAAAAGGCACCGCCGCTGGGCCGCTTGATGGAGTTGCGCCCACCCGTGGGTGCACGCAGCTCCGGCAAGAGGGCCACGGAGGCGCCGTCATCTTCTCGCCGCTGCGGCTCGCCGTGCTGCGGGCTGTGGGAAGAAGGAAGGGAAAGGGAAAGGGGTGGCGGCGCTGCGCGGCTGTCTCCGGCGAGGTCGGGTGCGGCGCGGCCGTCTCCGGCGCGGACTCCGGCCAGCGCGCGGCAGCGAGCTGCGGCTCGAAAAGAAAAGGAGAGAAGCGCCGCGGTGGGGCTTGCGGCCGTCACCGGCCACCGGCGTGCCATCGCCGCCGTGGGGTTCTTCCTCCACGGGCGGCCACCGGCGCGCGGACAGGAGCGAGAGCAAGGAGGGAAAGAAAGAGAAAAATGGGGGCTAGGGTTCGGCACGGACGGCCGGCTGGTTTTGATCCAGCGATAAGCACGGACAGCCGTCCGATCTTGATGGACGGCTAAGATCGTCCGGGCGGCAAACCCTAGCGCCAGAGCGGGCCAATGGGCCGAAATTGAGCAAGCCGTGGGCCGCGACCCCGGCGTCCGCGTCACCGCGGGCGACAGATTGTAAAAGGCCGTGGGCCTCTCGTTTTTTCGCACAGAACAGAAATTTTCTGTTATTTTTTACAGAAGCATGTTTAGTTATTCTTTCATTCTGTTTTTTCTATTCAATTTTATCCAACGAAAATTTTGTTTAGGAAACAGAAGAAAGAAAAGAAATACTTGTTAAAAGTATAAAAGTTTATGAATTTTATTCATTTTTTCCGCTGCAAATAGTTAAAAGAAATTGCATAAAAGCAATAAAGTGAAATTAAAAGCATGATAAAGTGATATTAATGATGATTATGATTCTGTTATTATTGACCAACGTTGTTAATAGCATTATCATGATTTAAAGTGAGAATTGAAAGCATGATAAAGTGATATTAAAGATGATTATGATTTGTTATTAAATGACCAACGTTGTTAATAGCATGATCATGATTTGTTTATTATGTGTTAAAAGGTGCATTTATTTCTTTTATTGCCCAACGGTATATAGTTTTAATTGCACAAACGGTTGTATGTTTTAATTTATACCAACGTTGGATTAATACATGCAATTGTTTTTTGTTATCTCATATCCTTGTGGTTTCAGGAAGTTTTCACCTGATGAGTTGCCTCAAGGACATTCCGACGCTCAGGGGTGACAACTACGCTGAGTGGTGGAAGAAAGTTGAACTGGCTTTTGTCTGCGCTGAGGTGACTGGGTTGTGATGCTCCACAGCCAGTCAGCCAGCAGAGCCAGTAAGAGAGACAACTGATGATGAATCTGCTTGGCAGAAAAAGTTGAGGGACCATGCTCCAGTGGAGATGGGATACACCCTAGAGAACCAAAAGTGGGTGAACACCAACAAAAAGTGCATGGCATTTATAAAGAACACAGTTGAGAACGCTATTGTGGGCTCAATTGAAGAGTGTACCTCGTGGGAGAGTATCTCCAAAAGATAAAGAGCCAGTTTACTGGTTCTTCAAAGACATATGCTACCCAGCTGCTAAAACAGCTGGTGACAGAAAAGTATCATGGAGGTCACATGGCATAAGGGAGCACATTCTCAGAATGAGCAACATGGCTGCTAAGCTTAAGTCCATGGAGGCTGATCTGGAGCTCAAGCCTGCACTCATAGTTCACTTGGTGATGGCTTCACTGCCACCACAGTTTGAAATTTTTTCAATTACAATGTGTCACCTGAAAAATGGGACATTGAAAAGACCATTGCCATGTTGTCGCAAGAAGAGGAAAGGCTGAAGTCCCAGAATGGGGGCTCCTTGAACTTGTGAAGGACAACAAGAACAGGAACTACAACGGTTCCCCTTCAAAGCCATATGGCAAAGGTCCCACCAGTATAAGCCACATGGCAAAGGTCCCCAGCAGTATCAGCAGTGGACAAAGACACATGCCTCCACTGCAAGAAGAAAGGGCATTTCAAGCAGATTGCCCAGATTGGCTCAAGATGATAATGGCAAAGAGAGGTATAGACACAGTTTCTTTTGTAAATGAATCCCTGTATACACAGTTTTCAAAATCTACTTGGTGGATTGACTCAGGTGCAACTGTTCATGTTGCAAATTCTTTACAGGGATTCCATTCGACAAGGACTTTGCAAAGAAGCGAAAGACACATTGAAGTCGCAAATGGAGTTCAAGCAGAAGTTGAAGCTGTTGGCGACATCTCCTTGGAGCTAGCTGATGGTTTCAATATTATGCTTAGAGATGTTTTATTTGTTCCTTCGATTCACAGAAACTTAATAAGTGTATCGTGTTTGGATAAAGACAGTTATGAATGTTATTTCGGTCATGGCAAGTGTGCCATATGGTTTAAAGATGCTTGTGTGGGTATTGCTTTACTTCATGATAAGCTTTATTTGTTATCCTTGCGTGAAAAAGTGCATTCTGTGTAATGTGAATGAACAAATTCCCTTGTCGAACAAAGAACAAAAGAAAAGAAAGCGAACTCATGACTTCGAAGTTATGGCACTGTCGATTAGGCCATATTTCGAGGGGAAGAATAGAAAGCCTCGTTAAAAATGATATTCTTCCTCCGTTAGAGTTCTCAGATATCGAACAATGCATAGATTGCATAAAAGGAAAATACGTAAAACAAATTAAAAAGGGTGCAAACCGAAGCACAGCGACACTAGAAATTATTCACACTGATATATGTGGACCATTTCCGGTGAAAAGTGTGGATGGTTATGACTCGTTCATAACGTTCACAGATGATTACTCCCGATATGGTTATATTTATCCAATTAAAGAAAGATCTGAAGCATTGGATAAATTTAAAATATTCAAAGCTGAAGTTGAAAATCAACATGATAAAAGAATTAAAATAGTCAGGTCCGACCGTGGGGGGGAGTACTATGGTCGGCACACTCCATATGGTCAAGTACCTGGACCTTTTGCAAGGTTTTTACAGGAAAATGGAATAGTCGCCCAGTATTCTATGCCGGGCGAACCACAGCAAAATGGAGTAGCTGAAAGGCGTAACCGTACTCTTATGGATATGGTGCGCAGTATGATGAGTTATTCCACACTGCCATTGGGATTATGGATGGAGGCGTTAAAAACCGCCATTCACATTCTCAACAGAGTACCAAGTAAGTCGGTGCCCAAAACACCGTACGAGTTGTGGACAGGGAAAGTTCCTTCTCTAGCCACTTGAAAGTCTGGGGGAGCCCAGCTGAGGCAAAAGTTTTTAATCCACACATTGCAAAGTTAGACCCCAAAACAGTAACTTGCCATTTCATTGGCTATCCTGATAGATCAAAAGGTTATCGTTTCTACTGTGCAGACAGATACACAAAGTTTGTAGAAACGAGACACGCGGTCTTCTTGGAGGACGAAATGATGAGGGGGAGCATGGTAGGCCGGAAAATTGATCTTGAGGAGAAGAGGGTGTGTGCACCTTTTCCGATGATCCATGAGCCATTTTTCGCCCTACCTGTTGTACCTGCACCGATAATCCCAGAGGTTGTGGTGCAAGCACCTGTTGTAACTCCACCCGTGACCACAACGAGGCAAGATTCGGAACCTGTCCGTCAGGAGCCGACTCAACCCGTTGTTGAGCATGAAAGGGAGCGACGACAGCCACATTTAGAAGAAGAGTCGCACGTTGAGACACATGATGTGCCAGAGAATGAGACTCTCAGAAGGTCTAAAAGAGCTAGGAAATCAGCTATTTCTAGTGATTATAAGTTTATAATACAGAAACAGTTCATATGGAAGAAGATCCCACTTCATATGAAGAAGCCATGAGAAGCGTTCACTCTTCGAAGTGGCTGGAAGCCATGGAAGACGAGATGAAATCGATGAGTTCTAACAATGTTTGGGACTTAGAGGAAATTCCTAAAGGAGCCAAAACAGTAGGCTGCAAATGGGTCTACAAAACTAAGTATGACTCCAATGGAAACGTTGAAAAGTATAAAGCGCGACTTGTGGCAAAAGGCTTTACGCAAAGAGAAGGGTAGATTACAATGAGACATTTTCTCCGGTCTCATGTAAGGATTCCTTCAGAATCATCATGGCACTAGTTGCGCATTTTGATTTAGAGTTGCATCAAATGGATGTAAAGACGGCATTTCTAAATGGAGATTTAGAAGAAAATGTTTACATGAAACAACCCACGGGTTTTTTCATGGAGGGGAAGGAACATATGGGATGCCGCCTAAAGAAATCCATTTATGGGTTAAAGCAAGCCTCTAGACAGTGGTATTTAAAGTTCAATAATACAATTAAAAGTTTTGGATTTAAAGAGAATGTTGAGGACAACTGCATTTATGCAAAGTTTAAAAGTGGGAAATATATTTTCCTAATTCTGTATGTGGATGATATTCTGCTTGCGAGCAATGATGTCAGTCTACTACTAGAAACAAAGAATTCTTGTCCTCAAATTTTGATATGAAAGATCTTGGTGAAGCTTCATATGTTTTGGGCATAGAAATTCACCGGGATAGAAAGAATGGAGTGCTAGGACTATCACAAAAGGCATATTTAGAAAAGGTTCTAAAGAAATATAATATGCATAAAAGTAGCGCTCACCTGCTCCTATAGTCAAGGGCGATAGTTTTGGGAAATTTCAATGTCCCAAAAGTCAATATGAGATCGATCGAATGAAAGCAGTACCATATGCTTCGGCTGTTGGAAGCTTACAGTATGCACAAGTGTGCACTCGCCCTGACTTAGCTTTTATCACCGGGGTACTCGGTAGATATCAAGAAAATCCAGGCCATGAACACTGGAATATGGTAAAGAAAGCATTGCGTTATGTGCAAGGCGCAAAAGACCTCATGCTAACATATAGAAGATCTGATTCCCTAGAGATAAGAGGGTATTCAGACGCAGATTTTGCGGGAGACAAAGATGATAGAAAGTCCACGTCAGGTACGTGTTCACTCTCGCAGGAGGGGCTATTTCGTGGAAAAGCTCCAAACAGTCATTAGTTGCATCATCCACGATGTATGCAGATTTATAGCATGTTATGAGGCCACGGGCAGGCGATATGGTTAAAGAAATTTATACCCGACTTGAAAGTGGTAGATTGTATTGACAAACCACTAAAGATGTACTGTGACAACCAGCCCGCAGTATTCTATGCTCACAACAACAAGTCGAGTAATGCTACAAAGGCAATAGATATAAAGTATTATGTTGTGAAAGATAAATCCAGGATCAAACTATAAGTCTCGAGCATATAAGGACAAAGGAAATGCTTGCGGATCCGCTAACGAAAGGCTTACCACCCAATGTGTTCCAGAACACATAGCCGGCATGGGTTTAATGGAAAGCCTATGATTCCTGGATCATAGAGGCCCAAAAGTAACAGATTTGTTTCAAAACAGAAAAGTATATAGTGGCTGTCTGATTCTATCGGCAATTGAGCTGTGACGATGAAACATGCTCTATGTACTAATCGGTGATGAAACGAGTAAAGTAAAAGGTAAAAAGTTAAAAGTAAAAGTTGAGATCAAGGGGGAGAATGTTAGATATGATCTCGTATTGATGAGCCCAACGGCTCCACAATCCCCTTGACTGCGCCCTAATCGGGGGCGTCCGTTTCTGTTTATGGACGGTGGGCCCCTGTGACCTGCGCTATATAAAGAGGTGGGGGGTCAAGGCACACAGTACGAGGTTGACCGTGTTGCCAGCCACCCCTCCGACACCCCCTTCCGATTAGGGTTAGCGCAGTGCTCACGGGAAGCACCACTGCGCCGCCACCGCTCCGACGCCCACGCCGTCGACCACCATGGCCTCCGGCTCGAGTTCATCGAGTCACAGCGAAGGTATCGCCCCGATCTATCTCTCCATCTCACTGTTTTCACTCACCTACACGTTTTCCACCTAGTTCTACCGATACAAGGTTTTATATGGATCTAACAAATTCATATACCCGAGTTGGAGAATACGGGAAAGGTCTAAATGTGTTGTTTTCACTAAGGATAAAACAATGGTTTCTCATCATTTTTTATATATTTGGTTGACGATGTTTACTGTTAACATTATGTATCATGTTAAGGCAATATTCCGTTCTTAACTTACTTAGAGATACAAACATATAATCAGTCTCGAGGTGGAGTATTAGTTATAGATGCGTTTCAGTAACGATATACATATATGTTTAATATAATGCCTATATAAAATATTGCCATGAACATCCAATCATAATTAATTTTTCAAGTACAATTCTGTCAATTGACCAAACGTAATTTCTTTATCCTACATCGTTTCATCTTTATGGAGAGATTCCTCTACTGAACCTATGGCACTCGATCCATCTTTTTTAAATTATTACAACCTCGTTTACTTGCTTTCCACCATTAGATTCTCGATGGTCCATTTTTACTTTATTATTTTCATCAATTTCATCCATATACTATACATTTAATTTTGGTAACTACCAGGACGGAGAGTTTGACAACCTTTCTAGATGTTGGGCACAAGGTGGTTTTTTTTGTTTTGGGTGCATGTACTGTTAACTTGGTTAAGAACGTGATATTTTTACTAGTTCGATAACTCTTGATTCTCCATAGAGAGAAATACTTGTTATTAACTGCATCACCCTTATACTTGGGGTTTCCAACAATATCGTTAGTGGCCGACGTGGTGTGGATATGATGGATGGTTGTGGGCTATGCTCCTCGGGCCCAAATTACTTTGCCGATGATGTCGTGACGGGGATGGCATTGTGCTCCTCACCGGGAGCAACTCTAGCAAAAAGTCTACAACCTCTTGAACTCCGCTACGTCTAAGAATGAAGGGCAAAAAAACACATGACGCCATATCCTCTACCTTGTCAACTATCATAAAAATAGCGCATTCCCTAAAACCACTCCTCTATCGAACTAAAGTATCTGCACACATGCGACGCGGGGGGGGGGGGGGGGGGGGGGGGGGGGTTACACTTGGTCGCGCCACAGTGCTTCTCCGCGCCCATCAATTCTTTCGAGTTTCGTTCTTGCGAACATACTCCCCAGATCGGATACTTAACACGTTAGCTCCGACTAACTACGAAACTAAGTTAGTCCATATTTTGTAGTAGTTTGAAAGAAATGCAACTCCACATCTATAAGGATCTCCCCCGCTTATTTTAGACATCTAAATGCTTTATAATCCGTGCATAAATTATCAATGAATGTTTAAATATTTATGCATTATTAGAAATTTCTGAATTTATGTAATTTAATTTTTAGGTTCATGTACTAACAAGAAATTTCTATAGATGCATTGACAAAAAATAAAACCATGCATTAGCATATTTTTTGTTTATCAATACATCATTAGTAGGAATAATATCGTTCATTGGATGCAAAATCGACAGGCATGATAAAAGGGATGATAAGCGCGGGAGATCCTCATATTTGTGGAAAAACTGTGTTGGTATTTTGCGACCAGTTACGAAGCGATCATCCTGTGCAAACTTGTTTTGTCATTTCTCCCGCTATGGAGAAACAACTATATATTCCTAACTCGATTCTAGAAATCATTTGATTTAAATACTGAGATTCGTGTAAATACATAGGAATAGGAATGCTTCAAGCAACTACTACACTTCTAAACAGGTCGAGAAAAAACTATTGCCTCCATCCGGAACCTAGACCTCGCCACGGCGACAGGTTGTGGTTATCGGTGGCAGCTCGGCTCCCCCTGGCCTCGGTTACCTTGCCGATTATGCTCTCAACGGCGACGTCGAAGGCGTCCCTCACCGTCTCCAGCTTCGACCTGGGGTCCGCATACAGCAGCGTGGGTATCATCCCGACCACCTCCTCTCGCATCCGCTCTACCGTCTCCGGCGGGATCGCCCGGAGCACCGCCTCGATGCTCACGTTGCGCGTCCGCACGTCCTCCTCCGCGATGAACACTGAGTACTTGGCGTGATCCTCAGGGAGGTACCACTTGTACTGCAGGTACGCCGACACCCGGTGGAAAAACACCGGGATGCATCCAGCGACCATGGAGTCGAACACCGACCGTCGCGTATAGGAGTCCCCGGCGGTTGCAGGCAGAAGGTGGCCGTCTGGAATAGGCGCATGATCTTTTTGGGGGAGTGGCACTGACTGCTGCCGAACGCGCAGCCCAGCTGGGCGCACGCGCCGGGCGCCGCCGCGCACTGCGCGATGATCCAATGCCGGATGTTCTTCGGATTGTCCGGCCTGGGTGCGCCGACAAACGCCATGAGCCACCGCCGCTCCAGACTGCGGACGCTGTCCTGCCATCGGCGTACCTCGGCGTCTGACCTCGGGTGGAAGTAGGTCGGGTACGGCACGGAGTACTCTCGCTCGTGCACCAGAGAGCATTCCAGCACGAGCACCGTCATCTCCCGGCCGCCTGGCATGACGAGGAGGTCGGTGCCCCAGTTTGGGTTGATGTTGTTGCTCCGTCGGAAGTCCCACCCTGTCCTGCCGGCGACGAGGAAGTGGTCGCGTCCTCCCGCTCGCTTCCACTCGGGCCGCCGCATGAGCCACTGGGTGAGGTCCACCGACGCGGCGTCCCTGGTGGCGTTGTCGTAGCCCCAGTGGTAGCGCACGAAGTCGAAGCCGGCGTAGAAGGGGACGAAGACGGCGTCGGCCATGGCGGAGTGGTTGGTGAGGCACTCGTACCGCTTCATCCGGTTGTGGAAGATGGCGTCGAGCGCGAACTGGTGCGTGGCGTACCAGCCGTTGTCACCGGTGAAGACCCTGTCGAGCGGGTCGGCGAGGGGGCGGCCAAGGCCGGCGTTGCCGACGAAGCCGCACATGTCCGGCCAGTGGTCATCGGTCTTGCGGCAGTCGTGGAGGATGTCGGCGTTGAAGCGCGGCGGAAGGTCGTGCACGTAGACGTACCGTCCCCGGCAGGGGTCGGCGCCGGCCACCAGCGGCGCCCGCGGTCGCCCACCAGCACCGAGAACTGGTAGTAGAGGAAGGTGATCCACCCAACGACCACGAGCACGACGATGAACCGCAGCGGCGGGGCAGCGCCCGAGATCTTCTGGTCCCCCGGCATGCCCTTCATCAGCCCTCGCCCCGTCGCGGCCAGGCACCGCCGCCGCCCCTCGCTGGAGACTGGATCAACTGGCAGTTCATGCAAGGTGAAGAGAAATGCAAGCGAAACATGAATCCACACACAAGGGGGAAATTAAGGGGTTACGTACGTATGCGTGGCGCGCTCACCAGCTTTATGACGATGGAGTTGGCGACGCCAATTTGCATGGCATGGAGTAGGATTCACGAGAGTGAGAAGAAGCCGCTTGTCGTCAAGAACATCGCGTGCCGTGGAGTTCTAGAGGTAGCCTATGGAGTAGTAGTAACCATTGTTAGATCTCCTAGCAGCTAGCAATCTCGATCGCCGATGCACGCACCTCTTTTTCTAGTGCAAATTAAGCGCGATCACCAACTTGGTCCACACCACTTAGATGCTTGTTTAACTACTTAATGGTGGTTAAGCAACTGGGAGTAGTGTACTTTCCTTGTTTGACCATGTTACGGGGTTTGAAACTCTCGGTCAACACAGAGTTCAATGTACGTTTGTGTCAATCGAATCAAATTGGATAGTTAATGGTTCTGCTACAAATAAATTGAGTACTGGCCGAATCTTTCATAGCTCATGCACATGCAGCAGGTCAATGGACGGTTCTTGGGTTTCTTCCTTATTTCGTCAAATCTAACCCCGCTTGTACCGGATCTTTGTGGCCTATTTTCTCCGGAGAGCTATGCTTAATTAAGTAAGAACCTTTGTAGCACATTTGTGAGCTACCCCATTCAGACCTCTCTCATTGTGACATTTTTGAACTAAGGAAGTGGAGGTAAGCCTGCAGGAATCCAGCAATTGTAGTACTTCTTGTATCCCAATGCAGCAAAGAGTGATCCAGTTTCCTCTAGGCGGCCACCTTGGCCAAGCTTTGATTATCTGTGAGGAAAGTTGGATTCTAAATGTTAAGCACCTGCGCCACTGTTGTTGTAAATATAAGAACTTTCGCCTCCGCCTGGAATGTTGAAGAAGGTTGCTGTGTTGAGGCCTACACCATCATATTGCATATTCTTCTTTGCAACCCAACTTGATGTACACACCTACTCAAGTAACCTGCATATGATGAACTCCCGGAGTGGCCCTATACTTCCAAGCACCATCAGAAAAAATAAGAGTCGAGGGATGTTTGCGTCGGGGGCAATAGTCTACCCCTGACCAAACATGTCCTGCATGTCATGGTTGAGCTTCGGATTCTAGGTGTCTGCATTTGGAGAGACTGCCAGTTAAAGGTTATTTGAAAGTGCTTGAGCGTGCAGGCTTACTTGGTAGGGTTATGTTTCCATCCTGCCAACAAGAAATCATTCCTACATTTCCATGTATACCACATGAAGTTGAGTATGTTGGACAAAGAGCCATGTGGGTGGTTCATAGTGAGCAGGTTCATAATGGTTTGTGTTAAGGAGGTTTTATTTTGAATGGTTATATCAGTTGAATAAACCATGGCTGTACAAAAACAAGCCGCTTTAACAAAAGGACACGTGAAAAAAAGTAAACCTCATCTTCTTCAAGTCCACACCTGCAACAGAGTTTTTTTCCGAAAAGGGTACCCCCAACCTCTGCATCAAAATGATGCATACGGCCGCTTTTTTCAAAAGGGTACCCACAGCCTCTGCATCAAGTTGTTCCTTAGTTCAATACAAATTCACGGATCACAACAGAGTTTACTTATATGTTTTGAGAATCTGCCCACTCTAGCTCCAGTGGGAAGCGCTTTCCTAAGAAACTTCCATGCAAAGGTCTGAATTCTTGGTATCAACTCTTTACTCTTCCAGGCCTGGTTAAGGAGTTTAGTTGTGGCTTTAGATTGGCTATGTGCCATGTATTCTCGAGGGTGATATAAATCATGCACACGGGCATAATATGCACTTTTTTCATGGCATTTACCGTTAGTTGTCAGCTTCCAATACGGGATCATCATCTGTTGAATTAATAATGGGAGTTGATTTGGTGATCTGAGCTATATGGGATCTAAAATCTGAAAACAGTGTCTGTGAGATCCTCATTCCAAGCCTTTTGATTTGGGACCAAAGGTCCTTGACAACGGCAGGGTAGGGAAAACCGGGAGGTTGTATGATAAGATCCTCATAAATAGAATTCCAAGGCTCACACAAGGGTGTACACGAGATTTAGACATTCCCTTCTGATAGTTGGTAGAAGGAATGGGTTTTCAATATGTGTGGAATTTTGAGAACAGATTCCAAAAGGCTGATTTGGGAATATTGGGCTTGGGCTGCCAAATAGATAAGTCGGGGAAGTATTTTTCCTTGAGAACTTTGTGAAGATTGTCATTAGGGTTTTGTGCTATTCGCGCAAGAAGAGATAAGAATAAGGCTTTCATCAAGAGCCTGCAAAAGTTCCTAATTGCTAGACCGCGCGCCCTCCTTCTTTGCAGCACAAAATGTCACGCCAAGCTTTGAGACAAAGGCTTCGAGTGTTTTCCTCCATTATACTTGTCCACGAGAAGGTCTGAATGATAGCTGCCATCTTCCCAATAAACTTTTTAGAAAATAAGATGTTAGACATATGGGATTGCTGGAGTGAGCTCATTTTCTTTGAGATTCAAGCTTCTCCTCACATTCGGTACAAACATTGGTTCTTCAGCAACTTGCATTGAATATACCTTACATAATTGGTACACGCGTGAAGCTTCAACAAAAATTCCGAGCAGGCTTCAACTAAACACACTTCAAATACAGAACCAGAAATCTAACCCGTATGCACAATTGTTCTATGGCCTCAGCGAGCGATGGCCTCTAACCTCAGTGTGATTGTTCTGTGAGGTCGGCGATTCACTAGTAGGAAAAGTCCTTTTAGTGGCGAACCAAAAAACACTTTTTGTGGCGCATGGTGGGTGCGCCACTAAATCCTCGCCACAAAATTTTTATTTCTGTGGCGCACGGCCCCATGCGCCACAAAAAGTGCAATATTCTGTGGCGCAAGGTAGTGGGTGCGCCACAGATTTTTTTTTGAATTTCAAAAAAAGGGCGGCCAGATCTAGATCTGGATTCTAGATCTGGCCGCCGGAATTTCAAAATTTTGCCGGAATTTGGCCGGAGCTCGTCGGAGGCCGTGGTGCCCATGGCCATGGTCGGTGGAGGATGGGGGTCACCGGAGGTGGTGGAGGAGGGGGTCACCGGAGGTGGTGGAAGAGGAGAAGGTCGCCGAAGGTGGTGGAGGAGGGTCGCCGAAGTTGGTGGTGGAGGAGGAGGAGGGAAGATCGCCGGAGGTGGTGGAGTAGGAGGAGGAGAACCTCGCCGGAGGTGGTGGAGTAGGAGAAGGAGAAGCTCGCGGAGGTGGTGGAGGAGGAGGAGGTCGCCGGAGTTGGTGGAGGAGGAGGAGGTCGCCGGAGTTGGTGGTGGAGGAGGAGGATGAGAAGCTCGCCGGAGGTGGTGGAGGAGGAGGAGGAGGAGAAGCTCGCCGGAGGTGGTGGAGGAGGAGGAGGTCGCCGGAGTTGAGTTGAAGTAGAGGTAGAGGTAGAGGAGAGAAGGGGAGAGGAGAAGTGGAGAAGAAGGGAGAGGAGAAGTGGGGGAGAAGTGGAAGGAGAGAAGAAGAGAAGGAGAGGAATAAGAGAGGGCGCGCGCCGGCTGGATTCGAACCAACAATTCAGTGGCGCACCTGGCCACCGTGCGCCACAGAATTTTGTTTCAATTTTTTTTTTGATTTTGTAGAACAAAATCTTCTGTTTGAAATAACTTTTTACTCTTTTGGAATTTGCCGAATCTGAGAAAAGTTCACCAGGTAAAACAAGGTGAAATCGAGCTCCTTTTTTTCTCACGATTTTTTTGGTATATTAAACGCATTTTTTCGACATCGTATGCAAAAGTTATGGCCGTTCAAACTTTTTTCTTCTGTTTTTTGCAAAAAAGGTCAAAATTCATATTTCAAAATTTCTGTACCAAGTAGACACTAAAACCTAACTATATCTAAAAGGATTTTATTTATTGAAGATTTTATCATTTTCTTTTCTTGTTTGCAAAACTGAAAAGGCGATCCGGGGGGTGTGATCTGGAAAAAAAAAACTGTGGCGCACCTGGCCATGTGCGCCACAGAAAGTCACATTTTCTGTGGCGCACCTTGCCACTTGGTGCGCCACAAAAAGGGATCCACAGAAAGGCAGTTTCCTACTAGTGATTCCCCGCCACCGTCGGGGGTGGACGACCGGAGGTTAACTATTTGGAAGTGGATAATAGTGTGTCATCTTGCTAAGGAGATATGATCTACCGGCACAAGAATATACTATTAATCTAATAAAATCAAAAATATGTCCACGCGTTCTCTTTTCCAAATGGAAAGACACCACACGATAGGGGGTAAAATCGCGTTGGTTGAAAATGAGCATGAGAATGAAATAATTCGACAAAGGATTCTTGATACATCAATGTCAATAACATCATTTTTTTTTTTGAAAAGGATCTTCATTGCGTATTCACCACAGAATACAAAACAACAGAAGTACAAGAATACACAACGAAACAAGCTGAAGAAACTCAGCACAACAGCAACTGAGCAACAGAAGCTGAACCACCGCAGAAGCCTGAAGAAAAGCTCCAACGCTGAGCACCGCCGGAGATGGAACACCAGGTCGCCGCACACCCCGAGAAAGAGGAACCCCACACATGTAGAGAGCCGCAGGAGCTGTCCGCCGCAAGCGACGGAACCGGAAGACGCTTAACGAACACGGCCATGGTGCCTCCATCCCGCAGCCACCCCACTTCCGTCGATCCCGGCACTGAGCACAAAACAGCTTGCCGAAGCCTCCGCCGAGAACACGCCTTGACCAGAGCATCTCCCCTCGCCCCCACGGCCGGCCGGAGAAGGATGGAACAAGGCGGAGAAGAAGCAACACGAAGACCCGAGCCGCTCTGAGCCACGCCACCATGGCCGGCCAGAGACGCCAGATCGCCGCCAGCGGAGAGAAACCGAAATCCCCGTAGACCAGCTCCTGTACAGGCGGGGGTGGACGCCGGCACGAAGCACCAGCATTCCGCCGCAGCACCCCAGCTCCCCCAAGGTGTGGCCAGGAGGATCCACACCCAGACGAAGAAGGGGAGCGAGGTACAAAACTCCAAAGGACGGCCATCACCTCCGCCACGACAGCCGCCCAGGGAGAGCAAGAACTCACCAGATCCGTCGATCCGGGAGGACACCAAGCCGGGAAGTCGTCGACGTCGCCCGCAGAATGCCACCGAGGTGGGGAACGACCCCCAGCACCTTATTCCAACACGCCGCCGCAGCCACCACCACTCCAGCGCCGCCGAGGAACCCTACCCTACTATTTACACGCCTAGGCCACGGATCCGAGGTCTCCCCACTCTCCCACCGCCGCAACGGCGGCCGGAGAGGGAGGAGACCCGCAGATCGGGCGTCGGCGGAGCGAGGGACGAAAACGAACTCCCTTTCGCCTCTCTCAAACAGTAACCAGAGGGAGGGGTTCGGACGCGAGCGTCAAGTGTGATTATTTTGTGTGTCAATAACATCAATTATGCCCACAAAGAAAATAACATCAATTATTGAGGTGCCAAAGTATGGTATTCATAAACATATACAATTACAGAATTACTACAAAGATGATATATGCTCGATCAATTTATCAATGGCCAACACAGAAGACCGCCGCTCTCTAAGCAAGATGTCACTTTTTTTCTTGAGCTCTCTAGCTCTTTCCCTCATCGCCTCTCCAGGCCTCCCTTTCATAAGGTTTTGGGTCGCCTCCTCAATTTTGTTTCTCTCTAGCTTGCCCTCGAGTTCAAACCCTACGCCCCACGCCGCCTCCACGTATCTCGCGTTCATCATTTGGTCCGCGAACTGAGGCCTGCACATCATCGGGAGACTCTCGCTGATGCTCTCCAGCGTCGAGTTCCACCCGTTATGGGTCCAGAACCCACCACTGCAGGGTGGGCCAGCACCTCCTGTTGTGGGGCCACGGGATGACCTTGCCTCTACCCTCCACCGCGCGATCGAATCCGCCGGTAGACCTGGTGCATCCGACCCCGCACGAGGTCATGTCGGACCACCCATAGGAATGGCTGCCCGCTGTTGGCCAGCCCCCACGCGACCTCGGAGAGCTCGCCCGAGTCCATGGACGCCAAGCTTCCGAAGCTCACGTACAACACGGACCCCGCGGCCTGCGTGTCCAGCCACTCGATGCAGCTGCGGTCCTGCTGCAGTAGGCTGCTCCGGTGCTCCGGGTGGAGAGCTTGTGGAGCGGGCCGGCGGCGAGCACGAAGGCGACATCGATCAGCTAGCTCTCCACGGATCCTGTCCAGCTCTGCGGTTTCCAAGGCGTCGAAGGTGTTGATGACGAGGCCGTGGGAGTTCTCACTGTCTCGGTGGCTCTGGCCAGAACTTGGCGCACCATCTCATGGTTGCTGCTGCTGATTAAGAACAGGTCCCTGACACGTAACGGCGGCAGCTCCTCCACAGGCGTGTAGAACTCTGATTCTGAAACATACATACAGATTTTCTTCAACAGCTGTTTTTAATTCATTAACTGCTACTACGAGATTCGACTCACTTTTTGTAAGTATGACAAGGTCGAGTACTGATATATGATATGGAAATCAATGAAACAATTCAGATTTTTTTAATTCATTAAAATTCGACTAGAGTTTTTGTAAATATGACAAGATCGAGTAGTGAACGAGTAGATGAGTATATGAATATTATGGGAAAATCAGTTTGTAGATGAATTGGTTAAGTAGTACCTTTGGGAGGCAGATAGCCTTTCTGGTGGAGCATGGGATAGGCGAGGAAGCAGCTGATGAGCTGAAGCAGGCAGCGCTGCCGGTGCGCAGCACCATGGTCGGGAGCCCGAGCGCGGCGGCGGCCTTCTGCACGGCCAGGAGGTTGGCATCGATGAACAGGCACACGGCGGCAGGTTCCTCGGCGAGAACGGACGCGAGGACGTCGCGGACCGCCCCGGACGCCTCCATGGCGGCGTTCATGGCGAGGATGATGGAGACGCCCGATGCGGCGACGTCCGCGGGGATGCCGTCGGGCACGGGGACGAAGGCGAACTCGGGTGGAGCGCGGGGTCGAGCGCGTTGAACCGGGTGTGGAGGACGGTGACGGCGAGGCCGCCCCGGGAGTGCAGCACGTCGGCGAGCTGCATCATCGGGTTGATGTGGCCCTGGAACGGCAGCGGGAACACCAGCACGCGGCGGCGCGGTGGTCTCCGGCCGTCGCCGTTGGTTGATGCTGCCATTTTCCTTGTGTTCTCAGCTCGACCGGAACTGCTGATTGCCTCAGTTTTCCAGGAATTTGTAGTACTATGAACGGTCACTGCCAAAAGCGACAGTCTCACTCACACACAGGTGGTCGTCGCGAGTACGTGGTGCGCCTGTAGGCTATTAGGTTTGCACGTCACTGATGACGTTGTTTTTAGATGTCTTTATACGCAGGTACTTGTCGAATGTTAACTCGTGTGGCTTGGTGTCGTCAGCACGTCGTTTTGCTGGGTCTGCTTCGTGTTCCAGAATTAATATCCGGATGTTCACGAAATAGGTCGTAGCCCCGCTATATAAATATAGCAACAACCCGATACAACCAATAGTCACGAAATGCTGGGGCGGCAGCAAACATACACCCAAAGTAAGGAGAAGAGAAGAAAAGAAGAAAAACAAAATGGAGACATAGGCGGATCGACTAAGCGACGGTGACCCGCAACCGCTGCGCCCTCTCCGGAGAAGTACCACCACGCTCCTAGCACCGAATCAACGAGTACCAAGCAGCACCTTCAAGAAGGAAAGCCACGCTACTGCAAGGACCAGCGCACTGGTCCTAGGGTTTCCCCCGGCACAGAAGGAAGCGGATGAAGGGTAGCCACGACACCCTTCAGGAAGGAAAGATATCACCCGAAGGCGGCACCGCACCGGTGTCGGACGAACCGACAAGGATTTCTCCCGAAAACCACATCCACAACCCCGTGCGATCCGTAGCACAGGAGCCCCGTGAGGAGGAGCCTCAACACCACCAGACTAGCCGCCCACCAACATGTGCCAAAACGCTCCTTCAGCCACCCTCGCCGTCTCACCGAAGTAGCAGTCACACGCGGTCTGCAAGACGAAGGTGAGGAGTATGACCCGGGGTCAACAGTACCGCAGCCGTGCGGGAGGGAACAACCTCCACCGCCGAAGACGGTAGTCGACCGGACGCGGCCGCAGAGCACACCAGTCCCCGTCAAGTCCGGCCGGGCCCAGCGGGCCCATAAAGCCCCGAAGGACACACCAGTCCTAATAGGGTCCGGCCGGGCCCAGACCGGGCCCGTGAAGCTCGCCGCCACGCTGCAACAGGCCAACCGCTGACCCCGGCATCCTCCACCTCCCCTTCATCTGCAGAACACACATCAGGTCAACCGGCCCGCCCAGACCTAGATGGGGCCCGACGGGCCCAGATCTGGGCCACATGGGCCGGCCGGCGAACTCCGCTGCTCGTCGCCGCCCGCATGTTTCCATCAGACTTTGGAAAACTCGAAAAATGTGGGCAATATAGCCAATCGATCTAAAAACTCCGAACGATAGAGAAAGACCAATGATGGAAACATGCCCAGACCTAGATGGGGCCCGACGGGCCCAGATCTGGGCCACATGGGCCGGCCGGCGAACTCCGCTGCTCGTCGCCGCCCGCATGTTTCCATCAGACTTTGGAAAACTCGAAAAATGTGGGCAATATAGCCAATCGATCTAAAAACTCCGAACGATAGAGAAAGACCAATATATTCCAACAGACCAACCCTATGGGCTTCTTTCATTCGTATGATTCTAAATATGTAGGAATAGGAAACCGTATGATTGCAATGCCATGCCTACTTCAATCTTACATGATTTGATATGCACAAAAGTATGTTTGATTTCATCAAAGGAAAGTAAAATATTCTAAAAAAGAACTTTCAGTAGATGTTAGAATTACTATGAAACCTAGTGCAAAGGATTTCTTAGGAAAAATTCCTATAGGGTTCAATCCTATGAATCAAATAACCAATAACAAAAAAATTCAAGTGATTTGATTACTGCAAATGTTCTATGCAAATCCTTTGAATCAAAACGGCCCTTAGTCTCTGTCAGGTCTGATCCACGTACCAACAGTGTGTTGGCCGGGGCGCCACAAAGTTTAGTCAGTACTCCCTCTGTTTCATCATTCTTGTCATAACTTTAGTTTTATAAAACAGAGGTAGTTACTATTTTTGTTATCATCAATGATGAGGGCTTTCCATCTGGAGAGTATTCAGGTGTGTATCCAGTTGTCTACAAAATGTTAGTACCTATGTTCAAATCTATACAAGGTGTTGATAGGTTAAAATGACCTACCAAAATATTATGAGATAGATGTACTAGCGATGTTTTTTTGGGAGTGGCCTGAGTGCCTGACTAATTGTCATCTTGTGGGCTGTGAACAATGTTATGGTTCTTCTTGCTACATGGTTTAACAGGTGGCATTAGCGCTTCATCTTTCAGGCTTCCAAGCCCAAATGGGAATATTTAGATCGCTGCTGAAAGGCCTTCCCAGGCCGTCGAAGTACAGGCCTGGTTCATTAGGTGTGGGGATACCGAGATTCTTTATCTAGCCTTTTCATAAATCTCTACTACTATTAAACAACCAAACATATTCATCTCTACGCGCACCCCACCTAACTTACACAGAACAAAGAAAGCCAGTTCACACCTCACGATCAATCCCACCTAATTAGATCTAACCGTCAGCAATTAAACTAACCCCACCAAAAAGTACGTTTAGCAATTTCCTCTAGCGGACGAATAGTTCCGCGGCTTGTTCTGTTACAGGGAAATAGGCAAAATTTACAGCAATCAGCACGTCCGCCTCTCCGGCTGTTCAACTATCTAGACTATTATTAAAAGAGCAAACATGTTGAGATACATTAAATTTGATCCGTTCAATATCTGATCAACGGCCCAAATCGCTTCAATGTTTGACAACTCAACACATCTTTTCGTTTTGATGGTAATTACAACGATTTGCCACCGTTAAAAGAAACAGTTCAACACCTCCTACCCCCGTTCGAAAAACGCCGACGCCCGCGCGCGTAGTGACGGACAGACGACGATTGCTTCGTCGGGAACCTGTACAACCGTCAGGCGCAGCCCTTTGCCTAGCGTGACGCCCTCCGCACGGGGACCATCCGGCTCGCGTCGGCGTCGCGCACCAGCGTCATCTCCGTGTTCACCAACCAAATGGCGACCCCCTCCCACAGGCACCGGCCGGCTAGTCAGGTTGCCGCTAGGACGTGACACTATAGTTGGTGCGCTCTTCGCGGGCCGTGAATGGCCATGGAAAGGAGTCTGGCAGCCTTATGTCGGCGTCCCAGCTCGGGTCACGGTCGACGTCCAAGAACTTCATTCGGAGGCGGAGCGTCGGCGTGTGCGTCCCATGGTGGTGCTCGCCACCGCGGTCGTCGTCCAAGAACTGCATCTGGGGGCGGAACGTCGGTATGTGCGTCTTGTGGTGGTGCTCGACGGCGCAGAGGTTGAGCCATGCCCCCCCCCACGACACTGGCCATGGGCACGGACACACACGACAATGACCATGGGCACGGACACACGGCCGACTCTGAAAGCAGCGCTCAACCTGGTGCCGCCACGAGGTGCTGGTGCCGCTGCACAAGGTCCTGGAGCTCCCGAACGCTCCTCTGCCAGCTTGAACGCCACCATGCCTCCGTAGCTGAAGCCGACCACGTCGCACCGCGCCACGCCGAGCTGGGCCAGCGCCGCAGTCATGCACCGCGCCTGGAACTCAGGCGACCAGTGTACGCTGTCTGTCGTGGAAGACTTACCGAAGAAGAGCAGGTCCGGGATGTACATGTTGTAGCGCGACACCAGCACGCCGAAGTTGAACTGGAACGTCACGTTGCCCTCGGCGGTGAAGCCGTGGATCAGGACCACGTAGGGCTTGAGCTCAGGACTGTTGCGACGACGACAACGACTGACAGAGAGAGAACTCAGAGAAGGGCAGAGCAGTGGCCGGCTCGAGCACCAGAGGAGGCCGCGCTCCGAGGGCGGCGCCAAACTGAAGAGTCACCGTCCGAAATCTAACTCCAACACGAATTGTACTTTGATACGAACTCAGCTCGAACACGGATGATGCGTTGCCGGATATGGAATTATTTTCCCTTTCGGGAAGGCAAAGGACGATTGGTTCGGTCTGATTAGATGTTGTTGCATGCCGATGCTCTGTTTTGAGAGATAGAGAGAGAAAAAACTGCTGCCCAGAACGCTCGTGAAAAGGCTAAGCACACTGATCGAGGTGGATAGAAAGCACAAGAATGGAGAGAGAGAAACGGTGACATGACAATTTTATATTCGGCTCACAGGAGCTTTTTTTTTGCACACAGCTCACAGGAGCTTGGTCTGAATTGTTTGTGGCTTCATGCGTGCATGCTTACGATCAGACGGGTATTATGCGGCTGCTCGGGGAGTCCAGAACACCAGATCGCGCACGTTTTGTTTGTTTTTGTGTTGTTTTCATAACAACCAGTTTATATTGTCTATCTAGCCAAATTCCTTTGCTGAAAAAAAAGCTAATCCAATGTCTATACATGTCCACGTTCCTTTGGTTTTTTTAGATATGTATAAATCGAACGGGCTGATTACTATCTACTGGTATAGACCAAGGGTTTGAGAAAGATTATGATCCTTTGATGATTTTGAAGTTTTTTAATAAGGATATTAAGATTTTTTTGAAAATATTTTCTACCAAATATTTTAAATTTATGTCATCAAAATATTATAATCATGCTGGTCATACAGTGGTCTATGGATTTTAAATTTTATGGAGTATTTAACGGGAGATATTTTTTTGACACTCCTCGTCATAGAAAAGAAAAGTAAATAGTGGATAATATTTACTTGATTGCTATTTTAAAAGTATTTCAGAACTAATAATTATAATAAAATTTTGCATATGGCGAACAATAGTGAACACATGGGGGTGGATGTTGCATGCACTCTTAAACATCGTTGGACTATGAACATATCAAATTGTATCGGTAGAAAAATTCATTGAAATAAAATATTATTCAGAAGACATGTCTATATATTATGAGACATTACACGTGCTATAAATTATGACACATTGGCAACAACAAATGCAATGGTTACCTCTCTTTGAGTGTCTAATTGTAAATTATCTCGTTCAATTGTGGAGACGTGCGTTGCACGTACATGTCAACTAGTAATAAACAAACGCCTAAATTACAGGGAATCATCTCGATCAGTCCCATCGTCGTCCAGACGAGACGCGCCCTTCCGTGAAACACCGCTGCCCAGCCTGTCATGCGCCATCGCCGCCCTGCGACGTCCGCGCCACAAGCTCCGTGTCCTGCAGTCCGAAGCCCTCGCCGCCCAGCTAGTGCTGCACCATCGCCGCCTCGCGCAGCCGATGACAGCGAGCTCCTCGCAACGCAGGTACCTGCACCAAAAGTATCCCTTTTCACTCATGTAATCGCAGTAGTTTTATCACCTGCAGTTATAATCAAGTAATCTGTAGCCGAATGACTTATCACTCACGTAATCTGCAATTTCAAATACAAACCATGACCAGGGCAAACAAGACTACAATTTCAAATACAGCCCTGACCAAGATAAACAAAGACTACAATTTCAAATACCAACCATGACCAAAGGATATTTGAGACATTCATGTCCCGAATGACAAGAGGCCCATTCAAAACAGCAAGGGTACCAATCAATATATGGTGTTAGTGCTACAAAGCTAAATTACATCGGTTAGTATAATCAAGAGCATCCACTGCAAGCTTCAAATATTCATGTTTGCACATATATAGCAGGGACAGGCTATCCGGCAGACTATGCCACAAATCTAAAGTGCATCGGCTTGTATAATCAAGAGCAGCCACTCGCAAGCGTCAAATATTTAGGTTTGAACATATATATTACAGACAGGCTATCCCGGCAGACTACAATATTAATCTCCACAGCAATCAAGGTACATGTTAGAAGCACAACGACCAAGTTTAACTTCACAAGGTTTTACTATTAGTATAGCATGGAACAGGTGAACCAATGGCTAACCTGAAAAGGAGCACACAGTGCATCAGGAAGTGAAATTGTATCCTCTGTCCCTGCCACATCCTTTTGCATGTCTTTTTTCATCCGAACATAGCACATTGCATAAGCATTTACACACAATATGGGAAAAAATTTGATATATGCCAGCAATCGATCTTGCATTTTCATTAAATATCGTTGTATAAGATTATTGCCATTCACAGGATTGAAGCAACTCTGAGACAAGGAAACCAAGCCTCTTATTTTCGCTAATTTTTTTTTAATAATACATTTTTTTACTAAATTAGACAAATAATGCCCATTTTGAAAAAAAATCAGAAATAATACGGCCTCGGCCCAGGCTGGGCCGATTAGTACCTGTCGGCCCAGGCCTGGCCGATTAGTACTAATCGGCCCAGGCCTGGCCGATAAGTGCCCACTGGGCTAGCCCAGCCGTGCCCTGATTAGTAGCTTATCGGCCAGGCCTGGGCCGACAGGTACTAATCGGCCCAGCCTGGGCCGAGGCCGTATTATTTCTGAAATTTTGTGATTTTGCGTAATATTTTTTGAATTTAATTAAAAAAACGTATTATTAAAAAAAATAGCCTTATTTTCCTTCCGGTATGTTGTTCATTATTGATTTATATACTTTTTAATTAAAAGAAAACTTATGCAGTCATCCACCATTCAGGTGATGACACTATTAGAGACCAAGTTGGTCAAACCGTACGACATGAAGACCAGACCACTTCAGTATGAATTGGACCCAAATCGGCAGCCAGAACTACACCATGTGAACCAACATCTATAAAGAATCCTCATAATTAAAAAAATCAAATGCAGTCGCGATATGAAAAGCGGAAATGTCTTTGGCAGGTCCAGGTCCGTTCAGAATCAACATTCAAGGACAAATACAGGTACTGAGGTTCATAGTGCGTTAATCAAATGTAACATAGTGCGTTATCTTTCTCTTCTGTTGAGGTGGACGTGGTTCAAGCCTTCCAGGACAAATACAGGTACTGACATTCCTAAGATGATATAAGTACAGGAAATTATAGTTGCATTAGGAGTTTGACATCGAGAGTAAATACATCTTAGAAAAATAAGGGGATCTCGGATTGCTCACCGTCAACGAAGTATGCCGAACAGGGGTACACCGTACACGAGGACGGACGCGGCAACGCTCCTTGTTGCCGGATAGCCTGTGGGACGGTGGCAGCCGGCTGGGACGGCGCGAACTAGGCGGCATCGATGGCCTACTCCAGCCGCAGTCAAGGTGGGGAGGGGCATCCGGCATCCACTCCGGTAGCCTCTGCCGAATCCTTCCAAGGCCACGCGGTGGCCAGTGCCGACGATCCGTTGGAGACGAAGCTAATCCATGGCGGCCGGAGCGGAGCTGTGGCTGCAGCTGCAGACCAGGCTGGTGGCGGCGAACGGGGTCGTGGCGGGCCTGGAGAACGCCAGGGAAAAGGGAGGCGGGGTGGACGCCGTAGATGGAAGCTCCAGGCTGCGGGAAGAGAAGGTGAGGGAGGGCGGCCGTCATGGACCGGCGCGATGGCCGGAGGATGGGGTGCCGCCATCGACCAGCGCGACGGCAGGAGGAGGGGGACGCCATGGACCAGCGCGCCTGGGGCGCGGAGGCTGGGGAAGGGCAGCCATGGGAGGGTCTTCGTCTCGCCCCATTCCCAACGTGACTGGTGGGGAACTGATGATGCCCCCCCCCCCCCCCTCCCCGAGGGCGACCGGGGCGTCCCCAAGCTCTTGCCGGCGGGCTCTCCCTCTAGCCTCCTCCCTCCTTCGCCGCCGCCGGCAGGGGTCATCGGGCGCAGCCCCGGCGACGCCGGCGGCGGCGGACCTTCCTTCCCCGCGTCCTGGGTGGGCTGGTCGGGGCCTCTCCGTCCTGGGCGGCGGTGCTCGTCGGGAGCTCGTGGTCCGGCTCGGCCGGCGGGTTCTGGTGGCGGTGTGGACCTGCAGCGATGTGCGCGGCGCCGGCGGCCGGCTTGGCCCTGGTCTGAGTCGCCTCGGCCCTAGATGGGCTCAGGCGGGCTCAGATGGGCCTGAGCGGGCCGGGGCGTGCGTGCGGCTGCGACTCCCTCTGGAGATGGTGACGGCGACGGTGCGCGGGTAGGGGACGGCGGCGCTGCAGCTCTGCCTGTTGCAGCAGGGCGGCAGGAGCTATACCGGGCCAGGCGGGCCTGGTTTGCTCCGGCTGCTCTGTCCGGTCGGCTACCGCCTCTCGGTGGTGGAGGTTGTTCCCTCCCGTGGTTCGGTGGTGCTGCTGTCCCTCGCTCCGGCGGTGTTGTCTGATCCGTTCTGCAGACCGCGGTCTAGTGCTCGTGGAGAGACGGTGATGATGACAGCAAAATCGTGGTGGCGCATGCCGGCGGGCGGAGAAGCGGGTGGTGGTGCTCCGGATATGTCCGGGTGTTTTTGTGACTCGGGCTTGGGAGAAATCCGTGTTGACTCGTTCGACACCGACGCGGTGCCGCCTTCGGGTGGCGTCATTCCTTGTTGGAGGGCGTCGTGGGTAGCCCGAGTTCACCTTACACCGAGTGCCGGGGGAAACCCTAGGAGCAGTGTGCTGATCCGAGTAGCAGCGCCGTAACGACGGTGCCCCCTCCGAGGGAGTTGCTGCTTGGTACTGAGTGCCGGGGGAAACCCTAGGAGCAGTGGGCTGATCCGAGTAGCAGCGCCATGTCGACGGTGCCCCTTCCGAGGGAGTTGCTGCTTGGTACTGGACGCATCGGGGTGCCGCGAGCGTGGTGGGACAATTTCGGAGGGCGCAGCGATGGAGGGTCTTTTTTGCTTAGTCGATTCGCCATGTTCTTCATTTCTTTTCGTTTTGGGCGTTGTGTCTGTTGATGCCCAGCATGTGTGGTGTGTGTGTGTGGTGTTCTTGTATCGGTGGTTGTTTGTTGGTTGTTGCTTTATTTATAAAGCGGGGCGAAAGCCTGTTTCGTGGGAACTGATGATGCAGTGGAAGTTTGGAAGAGGGGCGGTCGTTTTTTTTTTTTACCCGGGGGCGGTCGTGTTCTATGAGAGAACGAAGCGAGTGGAGTGTTTCCTCGGGTTGTCCGATTTGTTTTTTGTTTTAGATTCGGCACGTGTCCCTCTGTGTTGTGAGTAGGTACGTGGCTGCAATATTTTTACAGCCAATTATAATTGTTTACAAAAATGATTCAATCATATCAATAATTGATTTTGAGGTTTAACAAATAATATTAAGATTTATTATAATTGGGTTCATTGAATTGAATATATTAAATGCTTATATAATCAAAAGGCGCAACGCTATTGCTTGGAGCATCTGGAAAAGGCGCAACGCGAAGATCTTTAATGGTGTCGATGAGCCTCTGGATGTTGTGCGACAAAGTTGTGTGGCGGACTTACGCCTCTGGGCGTATAGATGCTCCAATGCTGTAACCGCTGGTAGTTTGCGATCTTGGTGTTTAAACTTCGATCCCCCTTAAACCCCTTTGTTCTCTCATGTAATTCTTTCTCCCAGTCTCTCCCTTCTTCCTGTAATGTATGTATGCTACTCTGGCTAGTTTGTTTTCCGTATTAAAGGTTCAGGCTGGCTGAAAGCCCGCCGAAGGTACAGTAAAAAAAAGTGTATAAGGTACTGCAATCATTAAAATCAGAACTTGAATTTACTCATATATTACATAATCCTAACTACATATTCATTTTAAATGAATTTCTTATATGTCAATTTAGTCTAATTGGTGGTAAATATTACATTAGGGAATGTGTCTTACAAACAATTAAAAAACTTTGATAATTAGTATTTAAATACAATCAAGATTTATATTTTTGTGTTTGTTTTAAGATTTTTTATTTCCCCCTTTGTTTTAACCATGTAACTTTGTTTGTATTTAATCAAACATAACAACTTTTATTTGGAAGGAATTGCTCCCATGTACCATGGATTGAAATATCCTACACTTAAAAAATGATATATAATACAGACATGTGCATAATCTGGATAGTTAACTTCTATTTTTGTGCAACGTAATTAGTGAATGGTAATATTTGTTGATAAAATTAGCTAATTTACCCATAAGTATCCATCATCAATGGATGGGTCATATTAAACTTTCCCGTGCCTCTGTAAAGGTACTTTAGAGCATCATAAATGCTCATGATTGGTTTGTTCCTACATTTTTGTGGGCATCTTTGGCTCTGAAATAAAAGGTGATTGTAACTGTAGAATTGTTAGCAATAAAATGGAAAAACTATGTTATTTATTTTGCCAATTTATAATTATTGGATGTTGTTAACTAGAATGAGGTCGATCGGGTAGATAGTTGTGTTTAGTCCGTTCAATCAGAATAGTGTAGAAACACGTATTTTCTCGTAACCACATTAAAATCCCTGGCCAATTGATTTCTCTGACAATATAATCCTGAAGGTTTATCAGTTAGTACTGGCACTAACTATGGTCCAGGCGTGTATTGTAGTTCTAAGGAGAACATCAGGTAGCAAAAAGCTACATATTGTTTGATATTGGGAAATGTTTTTATATTTTACTTAAATTATTATTACAGAATTTTCCATAGTCCACTTGCTACATTGGGTCAAAATGAACATTAAAAATGATAGAGAATTAGATGTTTAAGCTTGCTCTCGAAGAATAAAGGTAGCCGGCGTGAAAAAAAAGCTGACTAACCACAAAGACATGCATAAAAGGAGAATGCAATTTATCCTATAAAAAGAGATAAATACTTTCAGGTAGCTAAACCAAATAATATTATCAGAACTCGGAATAAGTGGCACCTATTATAAGAAAAGTATGAATTATAAAGAATAAAAGATGCATCAACCATAGAATGACCTAACTTTCGAAATCTGGGAGAACTATTTATATGGCATATACAATTATGTTAGTATTATTATCGATGGTGTCATGTAAAACCATTAGCACCATATCTTTATTTGACTTCACCAATTGCTAGAAAAAGGTATAATGTACTAATTGTTTGGTCAATATTATGAATTGTCATCTTTATTTTGACATTTCAATGTGCATGTTCTATGATTACATGTAAAATTTATGGGCAGGGGATAAGTTTTGTAGCATGTCAGAAAATGGCGCTACACCTGTTTTTTTAGTGCACTGGGTTACTTTTCAAAATATTTGTAACCTGGCATATGTCCTTTGGTCATGAAACATTTCATACGTTGTGACAAGAAATTTGTATAGTGAAAAAATACGACTACCTCCGATACATAATAAGTGCACTTATCTTGTATTGCAGCGAGTAATAATTTTATTGTTTACCCTAACAGTATGAAAAATATGACCATTTTATGTGGACTGATGTGATTGCCAAATTTTGCATTGACCATTAATTTTACATGCGGCGCTCCACTTTTTTTTTTTTGAGAACACAGTACAACACAGACGCTCACAAATACGCACGTACACTCACCCCTATGAACGCACACACGCACACCCTACCCCTATGAGCACCTCTGAAGGACTGAGCCGGCAAATCTTGAGGTTGACGAAGTCACCACAGGCGCCTCGCTGTTGACGGGCACGCCACGTACCACTGAAAGAATAGCGCCGGATAAACCTGAAATAAATCCAGGTAAATGCAAACGCCCATGCCAAGTCTAGGACTTGAACCTGGGTGGGCTGGTTCCACACAGGGAACCCAACCATCAGAGCCAAGCTCCGTTTGCAAAAGATGGTGGTCTGCCAGAGAGGGCGCATGGACCTAAGCGGGCCTGAGCTGCAGCGGCCAGTGATCCTTCCACCGTTGGAAGCGGGCGGTAACGCTGCTCTGTGAAACCAGCCTCACGCCATTTCCGCCACTTCAGGTGCAAGGACGCCCAAGCTTTCGCCTGAGCGCCACGAGCCCACTACGCAACTTGGAACGGGCTGTCCGCAAGGTGCAGCCCAGGCCCAGGTACAAGCGCCACACGAGGCATCCAACACCACCTCAGTTGCCCCCGCTCGGGTTACAAGTCCGCGCTAATTGACTCGGCGCTCCACATGTGCTTACATATGGCATCAATGATTCTTCTTTTTTGGAAATTCTTGGTCACGCCTAGCTCTCAATTTTTGAGAACTTTTGGTTTGATGCGCATGCACGTTCTTTTGGTATAACACGCATGAAAAAGTGCTTAACGGAATTTAGATATATTTAATTATTTTCCCCAAATTTGGAAGCTATATGCTAACAAAATTCATGCCTAAGGTATGCTTCTCGTATTTTAAAATCCCCATGTAAGTCAAATCTCACTGGACCTAGTTCATGGGCATGAGATCAAGATCTGCAAGAAAAAACAGGTAGTACGTGAGTTGGTTGCGCAGTACAGGTACAAGGGAAAAAGCTGCTGATGTCATCGATGACATCATCATGTGTAAGTCAGACGGACTGCTCCATGTAAAAAGGTGGATTTTCATGTCGTGAACTAGTTATACTTGTTGACTGCGCGCGTTGCAACGGCTCTTCTTATTTTTTTTCTCACTGTATGTAAATATGATGCATGTGAAATTCGTTTTGGGCAACTTGAGAATCTAGAGAAGTTCAGTAAAAGGTACCATACTACCAAGTGAGCTAGCTATGAGGCGAGCACCCGCAAAGCAAAAATTTACCAAATAAACAGACAGAGATTCAGTCATCTTTCATTTGCGATGGTCAGCCCATGTTGCGGCACTCCAGGTATTTTTTTGACAAATCTGACCCTTTTGACTAACTAAACATATATATGGCCTCTTCTCAAAATTATTTTCAAATCTGGACTCTTGAGGTCGGCGCCAAAAAGGATGGAGCTGAACTTGTTCAGTTCGGCGCCATCCAAAAAGTCCCACCGTTTTCCTAAGGACTGAAAAAATTAAAACGGGGGGTCGGCGCCAACGAGGATGGAGTTGACATCTACAAGGTCGGCGCCATCCTCTCGGGAGCCGACCTCAGGGGCCAGATTTGAGAATAGCTTCGCAGAGAGGCCACATTCGTCATTACTTTCGTAAAAAGGCCACATTTGACAAAAAATACGCACTCCAGTGATGCATAGTGCATTGTCGAGGGTCATTCTCTCGGCCTCGCAGGCTGGCGGCAGGCGGTTAACAAACTCTGTAGCTTCCCTCCTTACGATAGTATTCGCCCGATCAAGCAAAACTCAGATTTTAAGAAACATTCATGGTAGTTCCACCTTGATTTTGTTACTGATTTTATTTCCAATGTTTCCGAATTCCTGAAGTATTAAATGACATAATTTCAAATATGATTCGAACTCCACAGGTAGAATGTTTACAGAGATACAACATGATATAAAAATGTATGAACAATTTCACATTCTACAGACGTCACTTGGTCTTTCCAACCTCCAGGCCCAGATGGGGCTCTGCTAAACATCCTTCCAGGCCGGCCAATCCACTCAGTGTGATTCTCGTCGGCGTTGTGACTAAGACGAGTTCTCCTCCCCGCAGGCACTACGTATCAGGGTGCAAGCGGGACACTCCGCGGTGATCCGCGCGCGCGCCGCGTACGCCGCTAATCGTACCGGTATGCCGCGTCGTAGCCGTGAATACGCCGCGGCTTTTTGCGGCGCCGCGCGCGCCGCGTACGATCGCGCAGACGATCGCTAGCTAGCTCGCCGCGTTCGATCGTTAGCTAGCTCACGCGGAGTTATCGATGGGATCAGATTCATCCAGCACGAACAATTCAGCTTATCGATGGGATTCAAGCTCAATCTCAAGTACAAGTTTGACAAAGTGCAAGTTAATTTGGATGTTTGAGTAATACAAATTATTTCGCAAAAAAAAATAAAAAAAATAATGGCGGTCAGCCACCTAGTGATATTGACAGCATTTTATTTCCACTGAAATACCAAGGAAACAAAAAGGACTCCTTATCCGGTCATCCTGAACACCCCCAGGAAATGCCCTGTCCAGTTCAACAACCTGTCAACACAGCTTAATGAAATCAGAATGAAATTACAGAATCTGGAAAAGTGTATTTAGATAGCCTATTTCTCTTAAGAAAACAGCATATGCCTTTACTCCGACCGGAAACAGATCATGGGTATGTTAAAATGGATGACCACCTAGCATCAGAACATTGATTCAGACTACATGATCGATATTCTACAGAGTAACAATATATTACCTCCTGAAATCCTGAAATCATTTCGCACAACAATCTGCTGGTAAACACCAAGGATAATCATGAGCAAGATTCTAAATTACAAAAAGCAATACAATTTTAAGTAAACAATGAAACCAGTGAAGCTTTTGGAGGGCATGTCCATAAGTTAACAAACAGTAGCACCAACAAGGAACAGCATCAACATGGCAAAAAATTTAAGTTACAGCAAGCAGGTATAAGAACAATAGTAGTCACCTCCTCTTATATTGCTCCAGCATCAAGATGAAATCCTTTCATTCTTCCTAGCGTCTGAAAGTGGAAGAGGAAATCTTATTACCCACAAGAAAAATATTATATGGGCCAAAGGAAAAAAGCTTAAGGAAAACAGTGCATACATGCTGCCTTAAACCAGTCCTGCAGACATATCAAAGCCTCAATGGTAGTGGGCGCGAGGCTGCTCCTATAATCGCTCACGACGCGTCCTCCGGTGCTAAAAGCTGACTCGGAAGGCACAGTCGAAGCCGGGATTGCCAATACATCACGGGCAATTCTAGACAGCACAGGATATGTGTCAGATCTTGCTTTCCACCATTGTAGAATGTCAACCTCCTCCTTTCGAGGTGTCAAGTGCTCTTTCAAATATTGATCTAGCTCGGTGCTTGAGTGCTGCCTTTTTGATAGCATATACTTATCCCAATCTGCTAGTGGGTCATTGTCATCTTGCACCTCCTGTGTAGCAACATCTGTGTGTGACTCTCCAGCAACCTCTTTGTTGTAATGCTTGAAGAGTTCCTCCATGTTTTTCTTCACTTCAACCATGATTGTCTCTGCCTCCTTTTCAGTCCCAAAGTCACTCAATAGATACTCCATGAGGTCGTATTTGTATCTCGGATCAAGAATAACAGGAATACACGCAGACATTGGAGATCGTAGTCCTTGATTTCTGCTTTGAGATGCCTGTGAAACAAAGAAGTTTTGATATCACGTTCATCGAAGGGAATACATAGATAGACAGATCAGGTTCAACACACAAGACACGGCTGAATTACTCCTACAAGTCAGTTCTGATCCTCAAATCTCTAATACTTGAATTGCTGAACTGCTAAAAAAATGCACTGTATACAATCACTATCAATCAAGCTGCAGCACTAGGGAAGCTGTATGCTTTGCATATTTTCATTGACCATATTTTCAGACAAATTAGAGCAGAGCAATGCAGTAAGCAGAAAAACAGTATGGTTTGGTTGTTGAGTTAGCTTGGTTCATCATGCTTGAAATGGATAGTGAGAACGTATTGTTTGGAAATTGTACATCCTTTGACGAAATTCAGAAACTTTTTTAGGCACCTACTGTGTTGACAACTTGACATTCACAAAAATAGAAGAGAGCAATTCAGTGAGCAGAAGAACAGAGATGTCTTGCTTAATCTGAAGGATAACCAGATATTACACAAACACCAACTCCTCATCTCGACTCGCCCTCACATGCATCATCTACCAGTTCTGACTCAATCTCGCAACGGAAACAAGAAGAGATCGACACACATGCAGCAGCATCCATCAGCCATGAAGCAATCACAAATATTCACGTACCTTGATGATTGTGGGAGGTTTCTTGACGAGGACGTGGGAGATTTCGTCGTCCGTCTTGCGCTTCTTGACGAGGGATCTGTTCTTGGATTGCGGCGTCTGCGGCCGCTTCCCGCCGGCGGCATTTGTGAGCATCGTTGGATCACCGCCGCCGTCCATGCCATGCCGTGGTTCGCCGCCATCGAGGTCTTGGTCGACCACCCTCCCCACGCCGTCCATGCCATGCCGTGGTTCGCCGCCATCGAACCCTAACTTGCTTGCCGCCGTTGCCGGCATAGCCTGCGGCTGCCCGTCGCCGGCCTTCGGGGATGTTAACTCGAGGCGGGGATTCGAGGGAGAGGGAGAGACCCCCGCAGCCGGAGCGGCCATGGCGGTTGGCGGCGCCCGGCGCGCCGGAGAAGACGACGGATGCGGCGCTGCCGATCCCCTTCTGTTTTGTCCTGCTGCACGATTCCCTTCTCTCGTGCGATATGCGGCGCCGCCGCGGCAACCGCGGCCCGGCCCATATACGCCGTTTTTTTTCTTCCAATAACGTGGACGTTCGCATCTGTTGTTAGGTGGGCCTAAAATAGCGGCGCCGCGGACGGGCCGCTGCCGCTTGCACCTTGACTCCCTGTCCTTGTCCGCTAGTACATAGGAAATTCGAAAGTTCAGTGTTCTCAAAGCAAAGAGGTTTTGACCTTCTTTAACCGTAAATTGTATGTAATACTTGCTGGTTGAAAATGAGCATGAGAATGAAGTAATTTGCAAATGACTGTCTGATGATACATCAATGTCAATAACATCAATTATGCCAACCACAAATAAAATAATGTTTATTATTCAGGTGCAAAAGTTTGTTTCTACATAAATATAAACAATTACTTCAAAGATGATACATGTTCGATCAATTTATCAATGGCCAACATAGAAGACCCGCCGCTCCCTAAGCAAGATGTCACTTTTTTCCTGAGCTCTCTAGCTCTTTCCCTCATCGCCTCTCCAAGCCTTCCCTTCATAAGATTTCGGGTCGCCTCCTCAATTTTGTTTCTCTCTAGCTTGCCCTCGAGTTCAAACCCTACTCCCCACGCGATCTCCACGTATCTTGCATTCATCATTTGGTCCGCGAACTGAGGCCTGCACATCATCGGGAGACCCTCGCTGATGCTCTCCAATGTCGAGTTCCACCCGTTATGGGTCCAGAACCCACCCACTGCAGGGTGGGCCAGCACCTCCCGTTGTGGGGCCCACGGGATGACCTTGCCTCTACCCTCCACCGCCCGATCGAATCCCTCCGGTAGACCTGGTGCATCCGACCCCCGCACGAGGTCATGTCGGACCACCCATAGGAAAGGCTGCCCGCTGTTGGCCAGCCCCCACGCGACCTCCGAGAGCTCGCCGGAGTCCACGGACGCCAAGCTCCCAAAGCTCACGTACAACACGGACCCTGCGGCCTGCGTGTCCAGCCACTCGATGCAGCTACGGTCCTGCTGCAGTAGGCTGCTCCCGGTGCTCCGGGTGGAGAGCTTGTGGAGCGGGCCGGCGGCGAGCACGAAGGCGACATCAGCTAGCTCTCCACAGATCCTGTCCAGCTCGGCGGTTTCCAAGGCGTCGAAGGTGTTGATGACGAGGCCGTGGGAGTTCCTCACTGCCTCGGTGGCTCTGGCCAGAACTTGGCGCACCATCTCATGGTTGCTGCTGCTGGATAAGAACAGGTCTCTGACACGTAACGGCGGCAGCTCCTCCACAGGCGCGTAGAGTTCTGATTCTGAAACATTCATACAGATTATTTCAACAGTTGTTTTTAATTCATTAACTGCTAGTACAAGATTCGAATACATATATACTTTTTGTAAATATGACAAGATCGAGTACTGATGATATATAAATCAATGAAAGGATTAATAATATGGCAAGATGAATTGGGCTAGTACCTTTGGGAGGCAGATAGCCTTTCTGGTGTAGCATGGGATAGGCGAGGAAGCAGCTGAAGCAGGCAGCGCTGCCGGTGCGCAGCACCACGGTCGGGAGTCCGAGCGCGGCGGCGGCCTTCTGCACGGCCAGGAGGTTGGCATCGATGAACAGGCACACGGCGGCAGGTTCCTCGGCGAGAACGGACGCGAGGACGTCGCGGACCGCGCCGGACGCCTCCATGGCGGCGTTCATGGCGAGGATGATGGAGATGATGCTCCCGGATGCGGCGACGTCCGCGGGGATGCCGTCGGGCACGGGGACGAAGGCGAACTCGGGGTGGAGCGCGGGGTCGAGCGCGTTGAACCGGGTGTGGAGGACGGTGACGGCGAGGCCGCCCCGGGAGTGCAGCACGTCGGCGAGCTGCATCATCGGGTTGATGTGGCCCTGGAACGGCAGCGGGAACACCAGCACGCGGCGGCTGCGCGGTGGTCTCCGGCCGTCGCCGTTGGCTGATGCTGCCATTTTCCTTGTGTTCTCAGCTCGATCGGAACTGCTGATTGGCTCTGTTTTCCTGGAATTTGTACTATGAACGGTCACTGCCAAAAGTGGCAGTCTCACTCACACACAGGTGGTCGTCGCGACGTAGTTGGCTGCTAGGTTTGCACGTCACTGCTAACGTTGTTTACTCGTGTGGCTTGGTGTCGCCAGCACGTCGTTTTTGCTGGGTCTGCTTCGTGTTCCAAAATTAATATCCGGATGTTTCCATCAGACTTTGGAAAACTCGAAAAATGTGGGCAATATAACCAATTGATCGAAAAACTCCGAACGATAGAGAGAGACCAATATATTCCAACAGACCAACCCTCTGGGCTTCTTTCATTCGTATGGTTCTAAATATGTAGGAATAGGAAACCGTATGATTGCAATGCCATGCCTACTTCAATCTTACATGATTTGATATGCACAAAAGTATGTTTGATTTCATCAAAGGAAAGTAAAATATTCTAAAAAAGAACTAGCGATGTGTTGAATCAAAACGGCCCTTAGTCTCAGTCAGGTCTGATCCACGTTAGTTGTACCAACAGTGCGTTGGCCGGGAAATGGAGTTTCTCTTAATTATATGAATAACCGAATTGGACATGGAGGCCACCTTGCGGAAGACTCTAGCGTTTCGCTCATTCCAAATCTCCCAAGCGGCTAGTAGGAGCAAGGAGGAAAGCCAACGTCGTCGGCGCCCATTAACTCCGGAGATGGAGCACCACCACTCCTTAACCGAGGTATTACGAACTCCATAGAGTGGTGTCGAAGTCCATCAACCCAAGCCACTCTTGAAGGCCGCACCAAATCCGTAGGGAGTATCTACACTTGAACATACTGTGTGCCGCGGTCTCCGGTTCCCTCTTACAAAGTTGGCAAAGACCACATTTTGGCCATCCCCGCTTAGTTAGCCTATCCGCCGTCCAAACTTTATTTTTAAGTATTAACCATGAGGCGGTTTGGGACAATTGGGCTCCTCCCAAATGCAAATTGTTCGCCTTCAACTAGATTGGCATGCATAGGGGCACACACAGTGATAGTGCATGATTTGCAACCCGGTCTATCCTAAGGAATAGGACCAGCTAGTTACATGACTATACAGTGTGTTCAACACCTTCGGTTTGTTTCCTAGTTGTCTCCACCGTGATCAGTGATTAGTACTTTTGGTTGCCTTTTTTTAATTCTCTTTCACTGTGATTAGCTCAATTTTTGTATGGCAACAACTAGGTCTCAAGTAAGAAAGACAACGTTTCAAACACAAAATATTTCCTACATTATTCCTATCCTGCAATCCAAATGGTTACTATTTTCCATTCCTGCGTTTTGAATTCCCATAGGATTGCAGAGGTATGACATCTCAATTCCTATGGTTTTCATATTCCTTCGTTTTTCCTATACTGTGTTTCAAACGGGGCCTTACGGTTCGAAAAAAACCAGATACATGTCAACTAACCTCTAGGTTTGCCAAAAATCAAAGATGATTTTCAGCCGTGGTGTGTCTATACATGTTGAATTGAGAGTCATAGTGTGTTTTTTCCCCTTTTGCTTATCGTCTCTTTGTACATGGGACCTTCTAAGCTTAAGTTAAAGACACACAGATCGCCTACAGATTTCTGAAAATAAATAAATAGATGTTGGACAAGAACCCCAGGGCCTTAACGGCTCACCGACGCTGAAGTAACGCGGGCAAACCGTGTGCCACCTTTGCCTACTGAGGTTAGGTGAATTGAAATTGCGCTGCAACACCTAAGACTGGGCTTCATCTTTCCAGCTTCCAGGCCCAAATGGGACGCTGCCGAAAGGCGTTCCAGGCCGTCGAAGTAGCGGCCTAGTAGCTCAACAGGTGTTGAAGATAAAAAGCAACACTTCATGAAGAATACTGTTCCCTGTGTCCTATTATGACCTGATGATAATCTCGATAAACACACAAACCACCAATGATGCACACAAACTTTTCCAACATGAGTAGCAGGCCAACCCACAGAAAGGTTCAATGTTTTGATCAATTAAAGGTACTACAACCTATACCCCAGTGATAATCGTTCGACTCAATCAGAAGCAACGACATGTAGTTATGTACCATCAAGCCATTGACGTTGTGTATCCAGATCGCGGTCATTTGGGTTTTACAAACTTTTGCTTCTTTTGGGGCCCTGATTCATCATTGCTCACACCGCACTGCTCGACATTCTTCCTAAAAAGACAGCAAGTAATGAGCATAAGTAACATGTCGCATTTTTCACTCGAAACACGACGAAATTTTTTTACTCCACAAACTTCGGTACAAATCTTTCCCATCTTTCCGCCAGCTCACGTTTAGTTCGGAGTTCCTGATTAGTTAACAGGAACTCATAAGTAACCACATCTTGAAAAAATAAACACATGGCAGCAACAGTAAAAGTACAAATGCACTTTACGGAAACACACCTGAATGTAAGAAATCGGATCCTTTATGTTCTTCATGCAGGCTTCCACAATTTTACGAACTTGTTTCAGTCCCTTGAAGGAACCCATGGCAGAAACGGTACTTCCCTGTCATGGTGGAGAATGCAACAGTGGTCAATATGAAGGTCATGCTATTCTCGAAAAAAAAAATAGAACGTCATGAAGAGTAGCTAGGAATTCAGAATGCAGTAGTAATACTGAGGTAAGGATTTAGGGAAAACCTTAACCAACATGTAGCAGCCAGTAAAAGCCTCTATGGCCTGTAGTGCAGTAAACAGTATGTGAACAAGTGGGTACACGGATAGACATCCAAATGACAGGAACCGTATGACAATTTTACCTGAAGGGTAGACATATTAGGTCCTAAAATGCGATCCCTCCTTAGAGCAAACCTTTTCTGTATATGGCACATTATTAGTGAACTGGAGGATAACCGCTAAATTCTTCATGAGCGGCAAAAAGAGCATGATAAAATGATTAATTTAAAAACACCATAACCTAAACCAAACCAAGAAGGTAAACGTTAAATTGTACATTATCAGACAAGTATTTTTATACTTGGACTCATGAAACTTTTTTGGATCAAACAGAGCACACCACACGCAAGTTTGCAACCATGTAACATATGGGAGACATAATTCGATATATGTATATGATTGCAGCCAGGAAGTATATAATAACGCATGATAAAAGTGGAGAAAAAATAGCACGAAAACCAATAGTGACCATAAATATTACATTATAAAGAAAATTATCTGACTTATTGGTAATTTAGGGGTGTATCGCAAGAAATGAATAGAAAAATGTAGTACAGAAAGTGCAGATATCTTCATAAAAAATTCCTAACAGGATCCGTTGTAGTACGTAATTTTGATGCACACATAAACTTAGCCTATGGAGTCCACAGAAAGAGAAAAAAATCAAATGATAAAATTATGGGATTGCCTATTTCTAAGTCGGCTGAGAAATAATTATTGACATGTTGAACGGTCCAGACCATTAATTTTTTACCAACAGAAATTAAGTAGTTGCACATTTTTAAAATGGTGATTCGACTTTAGTGTTAAAAATGCGCAACTCGAATGTTGCACATTTGTAAAAGTTAAATGCATACCAATGTATGTGCAACTCTAGGTTCAAGGGTGAGCAGCTTGGCCTACTTACATATACCAGTTTCTCAGTCACCACACATATAGGAAATCCATAGTACTATCGTTTCTAGGTCACCTTATAAATAACAAGTAAATGATATTATCACTTGGTTGGTTCCGCCAACTTACTTTGGCAAGTGAGATATCTTTGCGTTGTTCATCCTACTAAAATATTTCATTCTAGCTAGTAGAGAATCACAGAAATAATGATTGGTTCCGTCGAAAGGCGGCGCAAACGCTCGAGGATGAAAGGGGCTTACCCTATTCCGTATGAGATTGCCGATCTTGATGATGTCGCAGCTTATATTATCATCGCTGAGTATTTTGAGGGCCTGAAAAATCGGTAAAATAAGTTGATGAACACCTCCAACACAAGAATAGTCGCATGCGAGCAATGAAGCAGTAGGCATTGACAACATGAGGGTATATATACCTGAGGTGCAGGGACACTCCGGGCCAAGAGCCGCATTAGGTCCCGGGCCTTGACGACAACGTAGGGGTCCCTGGTCTTCCTGGTGGTCGAAACCGCCATGGATCCCTCCTCCTGCACACATCGAGCGAGTGATCTCAATTAAAACAATCGAACAAGTACTTGAGCAAAAAAAAAAAGTGGAAACAATATATTGAATAATGCAGTACCAAATTGAGCTTGCACTTGACCCCAAACTTCTTCAGCGCGGCCTTCACGGTCGGCCACGCCTCCTGCAGGTGCTCCCGTAACTCCTCTGTACGTACCAAAACCCCGTCGATCAGAAGAGAATTGCAGGACGAGGAGGAGGAGGAGGAGGAGGAGGAGGAGGGAGAGTATGTTGATGGCGTGCCTGCTCTGTCTTTGTTGAAGGAGGTGGAGAAGGAACTGACTTCCAGCATGCCACCCTCGTTCCAGGAGGGGTCGAACTGCTCCATCTTCCAGCGGTCGGTGCTGACGGGGTCGGCGTCCCACGGTTGCTCCCTCGCCGGCGCCATGGTTGGAGAGGCTAGGGTTTGGTGGGGGTTGCGAGAGATTGTAGCACGAGGAGGCGGCGGCGGTGGTTCTGGGAGGCGCGGCCGTCGAGGAAGAATTGGACTCGACGAAGGAACGTGAGAAGTGAGAACAAAATATATTTATGTGTAGCTGTTTTTTTCTCCCTAGAGAGAGAGAGAGGCGTTGCGGCCAAGCTGGGCCTTGAGAGCCCACTCGAGGGCCGCATGCAAGAGCGTAATGGACATGTGCAGTGTCATGTTTTTCCTGCTTCTTGTAGCTCCTTCAAATTTCTCAGAATTTATGGAAACAAACAAATGATCGAAAATTTGTGGACACCCACCCACACGGTTTTTCTCACGGGTGATTGCTTTGCTGCATTGCCATGCGGCCCAAGGATGGATGGTGTACGTGTGTACTGCTGAGCAAGCACTGAACTGTAGTAACTAGCTAGAAAACCAAGCGCTGAAACAACTAGAGGATCAGCTGAGGCACGTTCGGATCCGGTGAAACCAAATCAAAGGTCCGTGTAAACATAGATTGTGGATGCAACGTGCAATCAATCATAGGAGTAGGGGAGTAGGCGTACGTTCCAGCTCAATCCGTTATTGCACATGCTACATACATACATGTTGTAGCTAGAATGTAGTATAACAGCAAGTGGGCATTGTCCACCAGCCTCTCATATTCTCCTGATCCTGCCTGCCTGACACACCAAATTAGCCAACTAGGAAGCTAATTAACCAAACAGGAGATCAAACTCACCAAGCCGCAAAAGATGTTTTGTGCGATTTTTTACACGGTTCTTGTATATATTCTCTATGGATGTCGAGCGCCACTGCGATTGATACATATAATTGCAATCCCCACTTGGAGAAGAAACTGAGTGACGACTAAATGGATACATGTTCCAACAGAAACTCTGTTCGTTCTCGCCAATATTCATAACAGAATACATGAACGAATTGTGGCCAATATGCCATTTGAATCAATCCACACATCGACGGAGTGCCATAATAATGCCCGGCCCAATAATCTCCTCTTTGCGGAGAGAATTTCAATAAATTCAGAATGTGCGTGCAAATGAAGAGGCTTCACATGGCCTCCATCTTAGCCCCCACGCTGTCCCTCCCATTTAACAAAACGGAGAAGGGAGAAGCAGGAGCAACGGCAGCAGGTAGAGAGACGGTGGCCATGCATGTTCCCGTCCGTTAATCTTTCTATTTGAAACAAGGCAGGCAGGCCATGTGGGCTAGCGTAGCAACAGAACCGAGTTGGAAACGATGGAGGAGGCAGGTAGAATTTGACACAACTGTAGAAATGTGGCAGAGCTTGGCCGACTCTGACATAATTAGGTATATATGCCCCAAGGATTATATATGCGTCGGAGTGGTTTGCCTAGTCAGCTGCCAAATCATCCTCACAAGCTTATATCACATTAATTATTTCTCTAGAGGCCAAAATACACTGAATTTACATAAGGTGGGTAGGGGAAAGACAACATGACGCATGTGGAAAGGATCTCCATGGGCGTATCTTCTATGCCAACGATGTGGGTTCAATAATTTCTCGCCCAGCTCTAACTCTTAACATGGGAAGGTTCTGAAGAAGGGGCCCGGCCGGAGCTGCGAGTGATTGGTGTGTTAGGGATCATGTTATTTGTTGTGTCATTCAACAACACGTACAGTACAGATAGGATTTGTTTTGTAGGATTAATAGTACGCTTGATAACAGTTGAGTCAGTTGGGCCGCCGACTGTTTACAAGGAAGGACAAGGGTCCTCTCCTGCTGCCTGTACTTTTCAGCGCCTGTTTATAGCCCGGGTGTTCCCTAGAATTGCTACTGCCTGCAAACTGAAAAAGAAAAAATACTTTGCTGACAGGATTAAATTAAAGGTGAACTCTGTGACCGGCAAACTGAACGTCTTTACTTATCTGTGATGGTCGGTGTATTGTTATATTTTGCTTCGTTTGATTACCTGTTTGGATTGCTAGGTGTTGTGAGGTTCCAGGAGTATAGATGGACGAGATGGTGTTGATTGACGTTCTTGGACTTGCTTCGGAGCTAGCTTAACTTACCTCATTATCTACACCAGTAGTTTACTCCGGGTGCTTGGTCATGACAGCTTCCTAAAAAAAAATAGACAGCTTACAGACTTTCCAGGACAGTTCATCTGCAGTGAACCATACAAGCCAACGGAAATATATGTTGTCATCATGGTTTCTCCAATAAGGAAATAACTAGTGAAATTTGGCGCGTCGGCACGCCGCGCCCTTGATGGGAATTTTTTGTGAATATGTATTGCTCAAATTTGAAAATTTCTGTAATTCAAAAAAGTTTATGTTTTAAAATGTTTAGATTTTAAAGATTGGTTAAAGTGGGAATGTATTAAGGCCTGAATTCTTGTCACGATTGTAAAATGATCGGATTTGAAAGAATTTTAATTTATTTGGAGGAATTAAATTTGAAATTTGGATTGAAATGCTCTAATATGTTTTTTTCTTAAATCTTTCCAAATGTTGACAAATTTGTATTTTTCAAATATGTTTTTTTTTTGTCGTAAGTAGTTGGTTTTATATTTAAAAAAAATTTAGGTTTCAAACAATTATTCAAATTGGAAAGTTATTAATATTTGAATTTGGAAAGTTATTAATATTTGAATTGTTGCCACGTTTGTAAAATGATTAGGTGCGAAATATTTTTAGAATATTCGAAATGGCCAGTGGTTCGTACGTAAATTTCTCAATAAAAAATTGTAGGTATTACTGTTTTCATATAATTTAGGTACCGGTCCCACTTTATTTTGGTACCGGCCCCATGTTTTTAGTAACGTCTGGTACCGTTAGTCTAGTAGGGGTTTAATAGTGTTTGACTAATGGAACCAATGTAATTAGTTTAAACATGCATGGTAATGACATTATTAAAAAGATATCATTTTTTAGTCATTTTGTTTTGTAATCCATTTTTTTGATTTAGAATGAATGAGTTATGATTTTTTTTTAAAGTTTGAATGTTCTGAACAATTTTGAGAAATTGGAAGGAATTTAAAAATAACAGATGGAGCAGATGCATAGCCAAATTAAATGGGTTTATTAAAAAATACCTATATTTTGAATTTAGGGTTTAATAGTGTTTGACTAACGGTACCAATGTAATTATTTTAAACATGCATGATAATGACATTATTAAAAAGATATTATTTTTCTGGTCATTTTGATATGTGTACCATTTTTTTTGATTTAGAATGAATAAGTTATGATTTTTCAAAGTTTGAATATGTTGAACGATTTCTAGAAATTGGAAGTGATTTAAAAATAGTAGAAGGACTGATGTCATGATGACGTCAGCAATGGAGCTGAGCTCCTGCTGCGCACGGAGGAGGCGCCGTCGCGACGCATGAGCGAGCATCAGCAAACGCCACTGGGCGCGTTGGATGTGCCTGGTTGCGGGAGACCATAAAGTGGCGGCGCCGCCTCTGAATGGTCACCGGAGTTGCTCCGGCGACACTCGGGCGCGGCGGCCAGAGGAGGAGCACGGCGAAGATGATTCCGCCACGCCTGCCGCGTCCCGGCAGCCGATACTTGGCGAGGATGGAGAGGAGGTGACGCCGAAGCTCGCAGTGGGCGTCGATCTGAGCGGGGAGCAGAGGTGCGGCGCTGGAGCGCGTCGGCGGCGGTGGGGAGCTGCGGCGCCGCGCGGGAGAGAGAAGGGGAGGGGGTCGTGTGGATGTTTTTGCAGCTAGATCCCTGTTGTTTTTGGTAATTACAAATTAGTATGTTGTAACGTGGAGCTGTGGGCTGCGGAGCAATTTCCAAAAAAACTCGAGGACTTTCATGTAAAACTACCGCGGGGAACGTCCGTGCGGGCCGTTAGATGCGCGATCGACGGCGAGGATGCGTTTGTACTGTAGCTTTCGGGGAAGCGGGGAAGCTACAGTAGCCCGAGGGCTCTCAGCGCGGCATTCTCAGCTCCCTTTAGATATAGTAAGTAGGATAGAGGAGAAAAAAATTCAAAAAATAAAATAAACTAAAAAAAATAGCAAAAAAAAAGAAAAAAAAGTTACTGTTCAGACCCTGTAGCTTCACGCGACGCTACAGTACCCGGGCGATGAGGGAGCGAGGATTTCAGCTCCTTTTATATATAGAGGTAATTATATATTTAGATATAGTAAGTAGGATAGAGGAGAAAAAAATTCAAAATAAAATAAAATAGAGGTAATTATATATTTAGATATTTAGATATAGTAAGTAGGATAGAGGCGAAAAAAAAAACTAAAAAAAAAGCAAAAAAAAAATGTTTACTGTTCGGATGAACAGTACCCCGGTCACTGTAGCTTCGCGCGACGCTACAGTACTTCCAAAATTGGGGAGTTAGCGTTGACCAAAATCGAAACCGATAACGGGGATGGAACCTATTCGTCGACGCGCGTATATTTCATATATAATTTTTGGAAAATGTGAGCTGAGAATATTTTCTGAGAGAAAAAACAATGCTACAGTGTTGCAGTGGTACTGTAGCATAGCGGCGCTACAGTACCCAGAGCTCTCTGTGAGGCGACGATGTTTTTCTACAGTACCCAGATCCGCGTACTGTAGCGTCGGTTACTGTACCTTCCCGCGACGCTACAGTACCTGGAGCGCTCTCAGCGCGCGGATCTCACCTCCCTTTATATATCTACTAGGTAATATTTCTACCCTCGCCAAGATGACTGAAATTTGAACCTATGTGGAAAACAATAAATCAAATTATGACGAGTTCTGACCAGAATTTGGTTTAGTCCTGTACAAAAAAAAATCCAAACACCCGGTTCCTGCGGGAAAAAAATTAGTAGAGAAATACCGCGACGTTGCACGTGTACTTGATGGTTCGGACCTACCTATCAAATTTCTAGCAAGAATTTAGAAGGGTAAAAACAACTGGCACATTGCTAAATAGGTTAAGTAGGATGAAAACTTGCGAGGGGTATCACAGGGACCCCTTTCCTCTCTCGCCCCCTCTCGCCCCCCCGAGGGCGACGGGGCCGCCCAAGCCACCAGCCGCGCCGTCCCTCCTCTAGCTTCCTCCCTCCTGCGTCGCCGTCTGCAGGGGTCGTCGGGCTTCGCCCCGGCGTCGCCGGCGGCGGCGGATCTTCTCTCCCCGCGTCCTGGTTGGGTGGGTCAGGGCCCTTACCTCAGTGGCGGCGGTGCTCGTCGGGAGCGCGTGGTCCGGCGCGGCCGGAGGATGCTGGTGGCGGTGGTGCTCCGCAGCGGTGCAGCGGCTCCCCAGCGACCTCTTGGCCTTGGTCCTCGCCTCGGCCCAAGATGGGCTCAGGCGGGCCTAGATGGGCCTGAGCGGGCTGGGCGTCCCTGCGGCTGTGGCTCCTCCAGGAGATGGTGGTGGCGGCGATGCAGGCGTAGGGGACGGCGGCGTTGTGAATCAGCCTGTTGCAGCAGGGCTGCAGGAGCTTTACGGGCTGTAGGCCCGGCCGGGCCAGGCGGGCCTGGTTTGCTCCGGCGGCTCTGTCCGGTCGGCTACCGCCTCTCGGTGGTGGAGGTTGCTCCCTCCCGTCGATATGCGGTGCTGCTGTCCCTCGCTCCGACGAAGTTGTCTACTCCGTTCTGCAGACCGTGGTCCAGTGCCCTTGGAGAGACGGTGATGATGACGGCAAGATCGTGGTGGCGCATGCTAGTGGGCGAAGAAGCGGGTGGTGGTGGGCCGGTGGTGTCCGGGAGTACCGGGGGAAACCCTAGGACCAGTGCGTCGGTGGTGTCCGGGTGTTCGTGTGACTCGGGCTCGGGAGAAATGCGTGTTGACTCGTTTGACACCGACGCGGTGCCACCTTCGGGTGGTGCCATTCCTTGTTGGAGGGCGTCGGGGTTAGCCCGAGTTCACCTTACACCGAGTACCGGGGGAAACCCTAGGACTAGTGCGCTGGTCCGAGTAGCAGCGCCGTGTCGACGGTGCCCCTTCTGAGGGAGATGCTGCTTGGTTCTGGACACAGCGGGGTGCCTTATGCGTGGTGGGACAATTTCGGAGGGCGCAGCGATGGCGGTCATCTTCGTTTAGTCGATTCGCCATGTTCTTCATTTCTTTTCGTTTTGGGCGTTGTGTTGCTGGTGCCCCAGCCTGTGTGGTGTGTGTGTGGTGTGGTTCTTGTATCTGTGGTTGTGGATGTTTGCTGGTCGTGCTTTATTTATAAAGCGGGGCGAAAGCCTGTTTCGTGGATGAAAACTTGCTAATTGGGGGTAAATACAGAAAATGGAAAACAGGGGTAAAGACTAGGATCCACTCTTATAAACAAACGTTTTCACTGACTCTTAGTATATATATTTTATAGTAGCGTGATTGTTTTCCACAAAGAGAACATATTAATTCAAGAAGATACCTATTACACCTGACCATATAATGTCAAGAGCATGTCAAATACTAAGGATGGACACAACCCAAAGAAACAAAAATAAATAGAAAGAGAATGGAAAAAAAGAACAACATCTCGACAAAGCAATCAGGAACTGAAACCAATAGGACACAACCACCACCATTGGAAAGACCCGGATTTCTAAAAGATTATCCAACAATAGACGCCGCTACATTATTAATGGTGCAAAGCTGTGGCGTAACCCAATCTAACAAAAATAGTCGGATGATAGGTTTTCACCTGAATAAAGTCCGAGCATACTTTAGACAATGCCTCTATCAAGACTTGGTAGTCAGACATAGGCCTTCATCCCTTAGATCAAGACTTGGTAGTCGAATAACACCACAAAGAACGAAGCCCCGCTGTGTTGCCTCCACGACTTGCCAAGAATACTGCTACAAATAAACAATTGTCACGCTCGTCGAGAACACGCATAGGATTTTGACTGGATACCACCACGCAAATAAATCGTGTTCGCATTGATTTGTAACATCCTCTTCTCCTCACCTATTACGAACATCTTAAACTCGGTTTGAGCCATCGATATAGTGCTTTCACTCTCCAGAACCTTGTCAATCTCTTCCACCGCCATGGCATTCCCTGCCTCCACTAGAACCATGGTAATCATGGTGAAGGATTTACCGTGGTTGACATGCCCGATGGTGCCAACGAACATATCCATCATGCAAATGGAGGACCTGAATTGCTTGCTTAGGTGAAACCCCCCGCGTCGTTGACATCAGACATCAGCGAGGGCATGGCATCCTAGCCTCGAATAACCAGCAGTCCGCCGGTAGGATAGCGATGGCACGATGTAGCACTAGTGCAGATGTGTATATAGGGGCTCGTTACTAGTGGCACGCCAACTAAATGGCACGCCACTAGTAATTTACCAAATACCCACTACCGCGCCAAAATGCAGCCATTCCACAAATAAGATATTCCTAGTGGCGCAAATTATAGCCATGCCACTAATTAAGATGTGGAGGCCAACAACCGAACCTGCATAAGTTACTAGTGCCCCAATGCGCAGTCTCGGTAAAACAGGTATAACTTTTGCACACGAACTCGTGTTGAGCTGAGCTCAGTATTAAAAGGTATCGTCATAAGAATTTAGATCCGAATTAAATCTTTTGTTATCCGTTTTGGAAATATTTTAGAATCGTAAATTTGTCCTGAAAAAACAAGTTTTGGACATTTTAATTTTCGGTGTAAAAACACTAGAGGAGCCAGGCTAATATGGCACGCTATTAGGTCATGCCACTATCAGGTCTTGCCGCGCCATGGATCCGTGTGACTCCATTTGGTTGGTCCGGAGGGAGTCACGGATCGATGACATGGTGCATCTGGACCGTTCGGTCTCAAGTTGAACGGCTCTCCCTCTCCTTTCTATCCTTGTCCTCTCTTCTCTTCCTCTCTTTTTTGTCTATATCCTCTCTTCTCTCTCATTATATTCATTCTCTATTCTCTCTCTCTCTCTCTCTTCTCTCCCTCTTTCTTCATCGAGCTCGTAGCCGGTCGTCGATGTCGCCCTGCTACAGCGATGACCGGAAGGGAGTAGTCGCACTAGAGCAACCACACGAGAGTAGCTGCATAGTAGAAAGCCGATGTTGTTCGAATTAAAGCAATCGGCGTCTCTCTTCTTCCCTCTTTCTTCTCTCGGTTTGAATCAAAGTCGTCGCTCAATCGAAGCCACATAGGAGCTAACCAAAGATGCATTGACCCCTCAAATACCCACGGCCTCCCCATACCATCCCCGAGTTCAGAATGCCACGCCCCCAGCTCGTCGTCGCCTTCTTTCCCGGCGCCGACGTGTCTGCTGCCGTGCGACTATCGGGCGCTGACGTTCATTTTAAAAATATATATATAAGAAATTCCTAGTGGCGTGCAAATATGATGACCCGCCACTACTAAGTAGAATACTAGTTGCAAAGGGCACACCACTAGTATATGTTACTAGTTGTGTGGGGATGTCACACAACTAGTAACAAATACTAGTGGCGCGCCACCTACCACTAGTAGGCAATTATGCACTCATGTAGATCCGTCGCCGGAAAAGTTTCATTCGACCATGGACGGCAGCTAGACCGCACATACCGCCGTCCGAGCAGCCATGGCATGATCTCTCCAAACCCAACACGTGTGCACATCGTTTAGAGATTGAGGGATATGGGAGGATGGAGGGCTAAGGAAGGAGGAAAGAACAGAAGAAGTCGCCCCGTTGTTGTCGTCCGCCGTGGGATGGCCTCCTCCGGCGGCAGTGATGGGGTTTCAAAAGGAAACTCGTTGTGAGAACCCATGAACAGTACCTCTAGAATAAAGATTCTCTTACATTTGACAATTTAGCACCATCAATGTGCTACAGGGAAACTAAATCATGATATCCCCTAGAATCTAATCAAGGATGAGAATACGATTTCCATGTGTTGGGAATAATGTGGCCTGGGCAAGTTGTGCATACTCCTTTCCACCACCATTAGAAAATGTTTATGTGTACCAACAAATTTGGTATGCATGTTCCTTCACTATTACACTCCTAATTTTGTATGAAAAAAGATGATCAATGCTACAGTGTTGAAATTTTACAGCTCAAGTGTCCCATTACAAAAGGTGAGGCCCTTTAGCATGATTTGATTTGTGTTAGACTCTGGAGAACAATCCCTGTAAAATGTGGCTGCCACTGCATGTAAATCATCATCAGAAGATTAATCATAGGATCGAGAGGCATGAAACACTTTTTTCGTCAGAAGGTTGTTAAGCATAGCGAAATCATATTCTGATGTAACTTTTGGCATGATACACTTTTATCTAGCAAATGGCATCAATAGACACTTCAACATAAGCTATTTTATATCTTATACCTGGGACAGAATCTTACAGTCCCTACAGATTTCCCTGTTAGGATCACTGATAAAAGTTCCCTTGTAACCTGCCGGACAATACTCGTTCCAGAAGCGGTCATTAGTTTAAGACCCATAAGACGCTTGCCCCTCCACCTCCTAAAGTACCTGGCTACTAAAGTAACCTTGCCGCTCACCATGCATGTCAACTTCAGTAAACTTCACATTTGAAAACAATTTTTGTATCAACTTCAAACTTTTTCAGCCACCATGTTCTGTGTGTGAAAAATGATTGCCGGGCACTTAGTTTAAAGCAACAAGACAAAATCCTCTCTCCAATTAATAGCGAGTGATGATAATCAAGACCTTCTTTTCCCACATTCCCTTCACCACATGGGCCATGTCTCCCAATAATCCCAAGAGCATTTTCCAGCCTATGTCCCAACCTTTACACTCTAACGCCGAGCTGTTCTTGTGCTGCCTATCTCCAATTACTAAACCATGTTATACCTAACACTACAACACATGCATGCACACACCACACACCCACACTACTGGCTAGTGTTACCAATGCACTAGCATGATACTACTTAATTATTGAATCATGCTTAGAAAAAGAGGAGTAAATTATTCATCATCCAAGAGATTAAAGTAATGGTTTAATCCCATCCTAATCATGGAGACATCCTCCTATATACTTTCCTAGGAGTTTCCCTCCATTTCTCTATTGCTTCAAACAAGCAAGGCAATGGAAGCACAAAACTAGCTAGTAGCTAGCCAGTGATCAGCACCAAGGGAGTGGAGAAGGAGAAGGGAAGAAGAAGAAGAGGAGAACCCAAGCATGGCACGTAGCACTGCACGCTTCTTCTTCATCTCCCTGTCCTTCTCCTTGTCGCTCTTGTGCTGCGTGTCCAATGCCGTGGCCGGTGGCGAGGCCGCGGCGCTGCTGGCCATCAGGACCTCCCTCGTCGACCCGCTGGGGGAGCTCCGGGGTTGGGGCTCCGCGCCGCATTGCGGCTGGAAGGGCGTGCTCTGCGACGCCCGGGGCGCGGTCACCGGCCTCAACCTCGCCGGCATGAACCTCAGCGGCACCATCCCGGACGACATCCTCGGCCTCACGGGGCTCACGTCCATCGTCCTTCAGAGCAATGCCTTCGACCAGGAGCTGCCGCTGGCGCTCGTGTCCATCCCGACGCTCCGCGAGTTCGATGTCAGCGACAACAGCTTCACCGGCCGGTTCCCCGCTGGCCTCGGCGCGTGCGCCTCGCTGGTGTACTTCAACGCGTCCGGCAACAACTTCGTCGGCCCGCTCCCGGCCGACATTGGTAATGCCACCGAGCTTGAGACGCTCGACGTCAGGGGCGGCTTCTTTTCCGGCACGATCCCCAAGAGCTACGGCAAGCTCCAGAAGCTCAAGTTCTTGGGGCTATCCGGGAACAACCTCAACGGCGCTCTCCCGGTCGAGGTGTTCGAGCTCGCGGCGTTGGAGCAGATGATCATCGGATACAACGAGTTCACTGGCCCAATCCCGGCTGCCATTGGGAAGCTCAAGAGCCTACAGTACCTTGACATGGCGATCGGTAACTTGGAAGGCCCCATCCCGGCGGAGCTCGGACAGCTGCCGGAGCTAAACACCGTCTTCCTTTACAAGAACACCATCGGTGGCAAGATTCCCAAGGAGCTCGGCAACCTGTCGTCGCTCATCATGCTCGACCTCTCCGACAATGCGCTCACCGGCACGATCCCGCCGGAGCTGGCGCAGCTCACCAGCCTACAGCTGCTCAACCTCATGTGCAACCGGCTCAAGGGCGGCGTCCCGGCGGGCATCGGCGAGCTTCCCAAGCTGGAGGTGCTTGAGCTGTGGAACAACTCCCTCACCGGCCCGCTGCCACCGTCGCTCGGCGCCATGCAGCCGCTGCAATGGCTCGACGTGTCCACGAACGCGCTGTCCGGGACGGTGCCCACCGGCCTCTGTGAGAGCGGCAACCTCACGAAGCTGATACTGTTCAATAATGTCTTCACGGGCCCGATCCCGGCGGGGCTCACCACGTGCTCGTCGCTGGTCCGCGTGCGCGCACACAACAACCGGCTCAACGGCACGGTGCCGGCGGGTCTAGGGAAGCTCCCGCGGCTGCAGCGCCTGGAGCTGGCCGGCAACGAACTCTCTGGCGATATCCCCGACGACCTGGCGCTCTCGACGTCGCTCTCCTTCATCGATCTCTCGCACAACCAACTGCGGTCGGCGCTGCCATCGACCATCCTGTCCATTCCGACGCTGCAGACGTTCGCGGCGGCGGACAACGAGCTGATCGGAGGTGTGCCCGATGAGCTGGATGATTGCCGGTCCCTCTCCGCCCTTGACCTGTCGAGCAATCGGCTGTCCGGCGCGATTCCGGCCAGCCTCTCGTCATGCCAGAGGCTAGTCTCGCTGAACCTCCGTAGCAACCGCTTCACCGGGCAGATCCCCAGTGCGATCGCCATGATGCCGACATTGTCCGTCCTCGATCTCTCGAACAACTTCCTCTCCGGTGAGATTCCAAGCAACTTCGGCAGCTCGCCGGCGCTCGAGATGCTCAGCGTGGCGAACAACAACCTGACCGGGCCCGTGCCGGCGACAGGGCTGCTGAGGACAATTAATCCCGACGAGCTCGCTGGGAACCCGGGCCTCTGCGGCAGCGTTCTGCCGCCGTGCGGAGCCAACGCTTTGCGGGCTTCGTCATCGACGTCGGGCCTCCGGCGTTCGCACGTCAAGCACATTGCCGCCGGATGGGCGATTGGCATCTCGATAGCGCTCTTGGCATGTGGTGCCGTCTTCCTTGGCAAGTTGACGTACCAGCGATGGTACCTCAACAGTGGATGCTGCGACGACGCTGTCGAGGATGACGGGAATGGCTCGTGGCCGTGGCGCCTGACGGCGTTCCAGCGGCTGAGTTTCACCAGCGCCGAGGTGCTCGCGTGCATCAAGGAGGACAACGTCATCGGCATGGGCGGCTCGGGGGTTGTGTACCGCGCCGACATGCCGCGCCACAACGCCGTCGTCGCCGTCAAGAAGCTCTGGCGCGCGGCCGGGTGTCCGGAGGAGGGCACGCTGGACGGGCGCCGGGACGTGGAAGCAGGATCAGGAGGCGAGTTCGCCGCCGAGGTGAAGCTGCTCGGCCGGCTCCGGCACAGGAACGTGGTGCGGATGCTGGGGTACGTGAGCAACGACGCGGACACGATGGTGATATACGAGTACATGGCCGGTGGCAGCCTTTGGGAGGCGCTGCACGGCCGCGGCAAGGGGAAGCAGCTGGTGGACTGGGTGTCCCGGTACAACGTGGCGGCGGGCGTCGCCGCCGGGCTGGCCTACCTGCACCACGACTGCCGGCCGCTGGTGATCCACCGCGACGTCAAGTCCAGCAACGTCCTCCTCGACCCCAACATGGAGGCTAAGATCGCCGACTTCGGCCTCGCCCGCGTCATGGCCCGGCCCAACGAGACCGTCTCCGTCGTGGCCGGGTCCTACGGCTATATCGCGCCCGAGTACGGGTACACGCTCAAGGTGGACCAGAAGAGCGACATCTACAGCTTCGGGGTGGTGCTCATGGAGCTCCTCACCGGCCGGCGGCCCATCGAGCCCGACTACGGTGAGAGCTGCGTCGACATCGTCGGGTGGATCAGGGATCGGCTGCGCACCAACACCGGCGTGGAGGAGCTACTCGACGCCGGCGTCGGGGGACGCGTCATCGAACACGTCCGCGAGGAGATGCTCCTCGTGCTGCGCATCGCGGTGCTCTGCACGGCCAAGTCCCCCAAGGACCGGCCCACCATGAGGGACGTGGTCACCATGCTCGGCGAGGCCAAGCCGCGCCGCAAGAGCAGCAGCGCCACAGTTGTGGCCGCCACTATCGTCGACAAGGACAAGCCCGTCTTCACCACCTCGCCAGACTCCGGTTACCTCTAGCTTTTTTTTTCACCGGATGAGGCTCTCAGACGTGACAACAACAGTTACTATGTATGTAGCTCATGTAATCTACTTTTACAAAAAAAATCTTTACATATATAGCTTTATTTGGGTTATATTTGGTTAATTTAGTTGAATCAGGGACAAGGAACAAATGTAAAAAACAATGTTCATACTTCTACACTTTTATTAGGATGTAATAGAGCAATTGGTCCCTTCCAAATTCAAATACCCTATCGGGAGCGTCCATTCTCGATCCAATGCAAGATAGTTTCGTTTTGCATTTGGTATAGATGCAAATCGATCCACTTGACATAGGCACCATACTTACCGCACCTGACTCGTCCGGTCCATTAGGGGCGTGTTTGGCAGCAGCAGCAGGAACTCGAATGAGGCCGCTAGCTCCAATTGCTTCGCGTTTGGTTGACCAAATGAGTGGTTGAGCCAGGCTAGCACGCTCATCAAAGAAGCTCTCGGATAGGCCCAGCAAGCACGGCCGAATCGGCCGTTGTCATGGAGCCTGGCCCTGGAGGATGCAACTCGCAGCGCCACGGACGTGCAGTTGCACGTGTGGAGAAGCGCGGGAGACGACTCAATATCCACTCCCCACTCTCTCTTGCACTACTGTCACCACCCCACTCTCTCTCTCTCTCCCTTCTCTCTCTCTCTATCTATCTATGTCTCTCTATGTCCCATCAATTTCACCAAAGAAACCAAGGAGACTGACCAATGGCCGGTGCACCTCCGCCACAGCTGGCCCAAGATCCCACCCCCAAGTTTACTCCCCGACCGGCTGCCACGAACGCGTGCAGCTGGGTTCAAAGAAAAGGTGAAAAAACTTGAAGAGGAGAAGATGGGATTGGATTTTTATGTTGCCGATATCGTTCATGATCATAAGATCAAGATGGATGCAACACGGTTGAAGATTAGAAAAATTAGAAGATATGCCACTGATAAGGAGGTTTGGTTTCATTATGTAGTTCGATTCATTGTTATCTTAGTTGCGATTTTGATCATAATTGTTGCTTTTATTTGGATGCACTAGATAATTGTATGTTAGTTTAAGATTGATGTTTGTCGTGATGTTCCTTTAAGATGCACTGGATAATTGTATGTTAGTTTAAGATGGATGTTTAGTTGATGTTTAGATTGTTTCATGTTTAATATGGATGGTTAATTATCGTGATGTTCGATATGCATGTGTATTAAGGTGTAATAGGATATGGCGTGCGAAGTATGTTACTCCCGGTGCGCTGATGGACAGTTCACTGAGTCCTCGTTCATTATTCAGCTACATGAGGGTCAACTAATTAACAATCAATTCTTTTTCATACACTTGTAACTTATGTTTTCATTTTACTATCTAGATAACATGTTTTTCCTTTTGTTTTTGTTGCATAGGCTGTACCGTGCAATATTCGGTTGGAGTTCAACGAGCTAGTTGGCAACATCATGCATTTTGATGTTCACGGGACCAACTACAAGATAAGAGTGAAGAAAGAAAGAAGACCCACTTCTACGGGGAACGATTGGCAGAACTCATGGCCACGAAGAATCTAAACAGGGGTGATATATTTCATTTTTCTATGGCAGGACCACAATCTCGAATCAGCATTGCCTTTATGAACTATGGCAATGACGATTCCGAGAATGTCGTGAGTGTCAAGGAGGATGACATGAGTGTAGAGGAGGATGGCGAGAGTGACGAGGATATGGCGAGGAGGACGACACATTGTATGATGTGGTCATCGCCCAAAGAGCCAACGTGCTGGAGCGTGAGAAGGAGCGTCTACTTCAGAGACTACCCCCGAGAGATAGATACGCCAGGGTGCCTTTCGTGCATCGCGTGACGAACACAAATGTCTCCAATATTAGCAGAAAACATGTCATGGTACGCATCTCCTCTCATCTTCCTATATTTGCTTATGTTATTATGCATTTGAGGCGGGTAGGTGACATAGTTCGTTTATTGTTTCTTGTGGTGCTATCTGTTATTCCACAAAATACCTAAGGCGGTAGCGGAAATCGTTGGTCAGCCGAATAGCAGTACTATTAGAGTACGCCATGGAGAAACAGAAGGGTCACCACCGTTCCATACACCACAGATATTGACGGCCCATTGTCCTTAGCTCGTAAGCATGGAGGGAGTTCCATTCGGCCAGAGGTTTGGAGTTTGGCCAAGCTATTCTCATCACCATGAGAAACAGTGACATGCGCAACTTAGACATGATGTTGGTGATCAACTAGCTCTAAATCGATGGCCATTTCGTCGAGATTGCCAATAAATTAGAAGTTCATTTCTAGTGTAGTACTATGTTTCCTTTGCATTGTTAAGTGGCACAACTTTTGTAATTCGAGAGTACAAGAATTTGGTCACTTATATCACTATTTCGGTTCTAATGTTAAAAACTTGTTAATACTATTCTGATCACTTCTACTTTCGGCTAATCTATATCCGTGTTTGTTGTATAAATATCTGTACAAATATTGTATAAATACTGGCTAAATACTAAAGAAAAAAATTAAATGCGCAAAATAATACTAGGGGTGTGACCAGTTAGCACACTGCAAGTAGCTTGGTTAGTGGTTGCGCGTTACCCGCGCTGCAGGTAAGATAGTGGTAGCGTGGGGTCGAGGCGCGCTACCACTAACAGAACGTGGTGGCACCCGCGCTACCACTAACTTTTAACTGTAGCGTGGGTGTCCGCGCTGCCACTAGATTCTTACACGCGCCACCAATAACATTTTTCCTACTAGCGATGACTTGAAAGTAACTATAACGGATGGGAAACGACTTTTAGAATTTTCATATCACTAGCATTGCTCTATAAACTATATACACGATATACGACCAAGAAAACCAAAGAGTCCGTTGTTGTACTCTAATAATATCATCTCCGAGTTTTCTTGGTATAATCTCCCTTTACCGGTGTGTGTACTTATTGATCAACCCAGGGGGTGTCACGTATTAGCCATCCGGGATGTACATGCATGTGCACTACCATACATGTACGTACTAGCTCGCATATACATCCATGTGTGATGTATAATATGCACTTCTATTTTTGTGGACTCTTTTGGTTCTACAAGCGTAGAGATTTGTAGGATAGTGGCAAATTTATCTTAAGTGAATGACCGAAGGTTTATCAAATACACGAGAGGCGTATGGTGAATATATTCCTCTCGAACAGCCCTACAATTAAGATACAAGAAGTGTTGTGTGTCCCCAACACACGTAATACAATTGTCAGTTGTATAGGTGTACTAGTTCGACAGAGAGATGATGATATGCGTCAAACAATGACACCGGAAAATAGCTTTGTTGACGGGGTATGAATTATGGAAGCAAGGTAACAAGTAGTAGAACTGAAAGTAAACGATATAGCAATGGTTGGAAACAAGGTCTAGTGTTCATACTTTCACTAGTGACGACTCACAACATTGTTAACACAATTAAATAATGATATCCCGTCTAAACATGCATGGTATTGGTCACTCCGAGTTCACTCTTCTTGTGGATCAAATAGGATGAGACTTACGTAGGGCTACATAAACACACCTTAATGTTCATCTTTCTAATACATGGACACACCACGCTGTCACTTTGAGCATCCAAAATCATACTAAACAAAAAATTCATGATTTATGACTCTCTAATCTATTATCCACACAGTCCCCAATGTTCCACGGGCCTCCGGAAATTATACCAAATATGCATCAAGTTATCTCATGCTTTCATTATTCAATCCAACATATATAGAACAAACTCATGATCAGTATTGTTCTAATCTATTATCCATAGAGTCCCCATGGGCCTCCAGAAATTAAACTAGACATCAATCAAGTGAGCAACATAATATCCAATACATAAGGGAATATATAGGGAAACATGATATGATTCAACTACATTAACAAAGCTCATGATCACAATCAAGATCACATCATGGGAGAGAGAGATAACCACATAGCTACTGGTACAAACCCTCACCTCCGAGGAGGGACTACTCCCACGTCATCATGGAGGCAGCACGATTGATGAAGATGCCTCCGGCGATGATTTCCCCATCCGGCAGGGTACCGGAACAGGACTCTAGGGCCCCCTGGGTAAGGGTTTTCCATGACAACAGCTGTCTGTATCGTGTTCCATAAAATAGACTCCGTCCCCGAACTTTTTAGGTCAAGGCAAATATATAGGTGAAGATGTTGCGTCAGGGGACGCTCGAGGAGGTGGCGCGTATGGCCGGCGTGTGCTAGGTCTGGTCCAACTTCTGACTCTCCGTGTCTTATTTCTCCTGAAATAATTTTGGTAAAATTTTCAGATTTTTTTGAGAAAACTTTATTTTTCGCCTTTTTCTGCAATGCATAGACAAATAAGCACAAACTTGCACTGGGCACTAGATTAAGGTTAGTCAATAAAATGTTATAAACCATAGTAAAACATGCATGTAGCAATGATATAAAAGTAGCATGAAACAATTAAAAAATATAAATACGTTTTGGATGTATCAATGTGCACTGCTATACATGTGCAATTGCGCAGTTCCCTTCAATATGGTACCACACAAAGCAACAATCTTTTCACTATGATAAAAAATCATCGTTGACTCACTCTTCTCCCATTATACCTAACCAAGAAAATCAAATATTTGACCAAAGTAATGTATTCACTCTCTTCGACGTCTCTTAGATATTCGACCAAAGTGTGTTCCTAAGAAAAGCGATAATTGGTGTGTCACGTTTTCTTATACATGGTTGCCCCTCGATAAAAGAAATGTTTGTGTACTTTCCCTGTACTTCCTTGGTCTGAAAATAACTATCACTTAAATGGGTATATCTATACCTATTTCAATGCTAGATATATTTGTTTGAGCGACACTTATTTCCGGACGGAGGGAGTACATGGCATCCATTCGCGGAACTGCTCCTGGCCAGACGGTGTTCCTGATACAAACTGCCCGATACAACCATGATGGAATTTGACATATAACTTCCAGGTCCAGTTTCTTGGCACGATGAGAAGGAGCTTGGGGTGCAACCTGAAGAAGATGCTCGACGATGAGAAGGAGCTCAGGGTGCCTCACGTGTCTTGATGAATGACAAAGGGATGGATAGGTACAACGACTCCCTCCTACCGGTTGGCATCGAGTATGCGACTATCACTTATATAATTGTAACCAACAATTTGTATCATCGAATGTTACTAGACATTTGGATTATGGACAATAGCAAGTATAGACATTAATTCTTTCCTGAAGAACGCTTTCTGATAACTATACTTTGTTGTACTCAATGTATGGCAGTATAGTTATTACCCCGTCTGACCTATAAGTCAATTAACCATGAGCCAAATGAACAAATTAATTCTTTTTTCGTATTGAAAGTATGTGGTCATGTCCTGGTATCCGTCCTCTTGATTGCGTAGTTCCCTTCAATACAGACAAAGTGGGTGATGCTTGCGGAGTATAGTGCATGTGTGCAGAACCTCTACCAACGAAGACGGAGAGTTAATGCCAACAACATGAACTCCCAAAAACTAACAAGTGTACTTATTTCCAATTTGTGCGTCCCATTACTGTCGATTTTATTGTTTGATTAGATTAGGTTGTGCTATTCATATTCTATTTATGTCCCTTGTGTCTCTATTTTTTCAAATTTGCATATTTACTACAGTCTTTGCACATTTATTTTTGAGTCGACATAGTCGATTCTTCAGTTAACGTTTTCAGGTTAATTTTCTAGGCTATGACTTGAAATTGCCTATAATAGATGGGAAATTACCTTTTGAATTGCTATATCACTACCATTGCTTTTTATCTACTCCAATAATGGCTTCTCCTTGTTTCGTTGTAATTATCTCCTTTTACCGTTGTGCATACATACTGGTCAACCCGGGGGGTGAGAACCCCCTCGGTAGCGAGTCATTTTTGAATTTTGCAATAGGTTCATGTCCTCTTCTTTTTCAAGTGCCTCTCTTGATAGTACGTCATACCTATGACTAAAGAAAAAATACAAATCAAGGTAGGCCACACATCCTCTCACCTTTTTAGGTTCATAATGATATATTCCACCTAGCAATTTGAACTAAAACCTGAAACACTTGACAAATTGTTTAGTTCCTTAATTTCTTTGCCATGAATCGTACAATACCTCATAGGTATCCTAGATGCAATTTCACCAAGGTAGATGAGCAGTGTATAAGAATATATCCTAGAACTGGAGCTGATACTGTGATAGATACCACAAAGGAAAATAGGGAGCTGAAGTGCCAAAGATGATGGCATATAGGGGGTAAGAAACAAGCTTTGCAAGTTGTCTTGGATGATCAAGTGAAGCGGTACCCTAAGCTAAGTGATTATTTGCATATAAGGATAGACACAAACCTTGAAAGTAGGTGCATTAGCATTGCAAAGGTGCTAGTAGAGCATCCAAGTCCAAACCCTAGATCACATGGTTTGTTCATTTGTATGAATGCATCAATTTCTCAAAGGGTGTACTATTTATTAGTAAGTTAATATTTGTTATGTTCTCTATTGTATATATTTGAGTCTTTCCTTGTCTAACATATGTTTGATCTATTCAGAAATAAATGGATGTTTCATAAAGCTTAGCACATGCCAGTAGATTCTTGCGTCGCTAGAAGGATTGAAACAACAACACATATCTAGTTGCTTCTCGACTTGTTGACAAGGAGGACACCGCAATGGCTCTGACACAACAGAAGTATGTTATTGGTGGAGATTAGGGGCACTTTGGCAAGTACACCACCATTTTAGAAGGTAAACATGCAATATTTTTATCGCAATTTATTAGCTTTATTATATGATTTGTTTCATTTTTGTCACATTTTATTTTCTTTATTAATTGTAATATTTTTTATCATAATCTATTAAATGACTAGCACCGTCATCAAGTTCATTACTATAGTAAAAGTGGACCATAGAAACTTGGGGCATTCTTCCCCACGACAAAATCATATGATAACTATAGTTTGTTGTATCCGTAGAGTGCGTGACAGATTATAATTATCCGGGAAGAGCACATACAAAGTGATATTGCCTTCCATCCAAGCAATTATTTGACTGAAGTAATGTTTTCACTTTCTCATGTATGCCTCTTAACTATCGGACCAAAGTGTTCCCAAGCAAAGCCATAACTGGCGTGCCACTTTATCTTGTACATGGTTCCCCTCAATAGCACGACTACGCCTTAACTTAACTATTGAAAACGACAAGCAAAATCATCACTCTTATGATTGTAACAGACAATCTTGCCATCGACTGTTACTAGACATGAGCAAGTCGAGACATTAATTCTTTCCCACGAGAACACGACATGGTAACTATAATTTGTCGTGTTCTATGTACGGCAAAGTACGGTTAGCACTGTGTGTGTGACCTATAAGGAAACCACCAACAAAATACACCATTTTCCATGTGCGACGTAGAGTATTCATGTGCACGTGTTTGTCCTCTTAATTGCGAAGTTCCCTTCAATATGGTACAACACGAAGCAAGAATCTTTATCTCGCGGTAAAAAAATTCCGCATCGACTCACTCGTCTCCCATTAGACCTAACCACGAAAATACATCTGAATGTCGCAACCTTGAACCGTTGACCTTACGCACAACCTTCATCCATCATAATAAGTACTCCCTCCATTCACATATACGAGACCTAAGGTTTAAAAAACATACACGAGACATTTCTTCGAAGAAAAACCTATCAAACTCGGTTTTCTAATCAGTGAGGTAAGTTGCTCCACATCTTTTCCAAACACCTCCATTTTATGATAATATTCGTATAAAATCACACGAAAAAATCCTTTATGAGCTGGCACAACAATTCTTTCCTTGGTACGAAATTATTCAGTGTATATCCGTTGCTTGTTCCTTGTGTCGTGATTAATACCATACGCAAACCCTTGTGGGCAGCATGACAGTTATCTTTAGCAGCTAATAATTCCAAGAGTTCGCCCATGGACGGCCCAGATAGAACCCATTAGCCACCACGCCACGACCCACGTGAACGCCATGGGGTTATTACCGTCGTTAAAACCTATGGATTTCCATTCCTGCATCATCATCGCAAAACAAGAAAAAAACAATCTTTTGCTCTCGCTCTACTAGCTTGTGAGGAACCGCAAACATGGAAACAAAATCCGCCCAGAAAAGGGTGGAAAGCTGACGATAAAAAGGGCGCCGGATCAAATCGAGCACGAGTGTTGACGAAATCGAACAATTTCTTTTCTTCCCATTTCTTTCTTTTATCCCTGTGTCTGTGCGCGTGGTGGCGGCGGCGACCATGGTGGGGGGCGGCGAGGTTGACAAGGACGCGGCGGCGCTAGCGGGCTTCAGTATCTTCTTTGACCACGCGGTACCCGCTTGCTTCTTCTCTTGTCCCCCCGTGACCGTGGCTTAGGTTGAGGGTTGGTCGGTCGAGGGGGCTAAAAATTTCTTTTTTTTCTTCACTGGTTGCAGGGGCTGGAGGTGGCGGCGCCGGAGGGGGAAAGGGAACAGGGGGCGGCGGCGGGGGATGACGAGGAGGAGGAGCTGGAGTGGCTGAGCAATAAGGATGCCTTCCCGTCGGTGGAGACCATGGCGGTGGCGGTAGAGGAGGAGGCCGCGGCCGCCGCGGTGGCGGCGGCGGCGGCCCCGGCGCGCGCGGCGGTGGGGCCTAGAACCAAGGGGCTGCGTCGGCGGCGGCGGTGACGGCGCCGTGGAGCCTGGCCGCGCCCGCGCTGCCCCCTCCCCCGCCCCCGCGGCAGGCGCGGCGGCGGTGCACTCACTGCGCGTCGGAGGAGACCCCCCAGTGGCGGCTGGGCCCCGACGGGCCCCGCACGCTGTGCAACGCCTGCGGCGTGCGCTTCAAGACCGGGCGGCTGCTCCCGGAGTACCGGCCGGCCAACAGCCCGACCTTCTCCCCGCTGCTGCACTCCAACTCGCACCGCCGCGTGCTGGAGATGCGCCGCGAGGACGCGCCCGCCGTCCGCGCCACCGCCAGGGCCCGCCGCGCCGAGCGTGCGGCGGCGCGGCTCACCGCCAAGGACGGCGCAGCTGCCCCTGCCGCAGCCCCATCTGGCCCGGCTCAAACACCAGCGCCCCCCCGCGACGACTGAGAATCGAATCGATGAACGGAGCTGAGGGATTAGAGATTCTATGATCATTAGGATTAGCTCCCTTATCTGCTCCGATGAATTTCCATTTTGCGAGGACATCATTTTAGGATTTAGAGGTTTAAGAATAGCTAGCTAGCTAGCTGCTGCTGAGTTACTGTTGTGGTAGTATCAATCATCATCTTAGTTAAGCTAGCAAGTCAAAGAGAGGAACGCAGATGAGCAATCATCTGTCATGTGCAACTTTGCTGATAAGCCATGGATGTCTGTCTGCCTGCTGAAATGGAAAACATAAGCGCTTCTCATGTCTCATCATGCGTCTTGACATCGCACTGCATCATCTTGTCCCGAGTCCCTGAGCTGCTATTCCCATTCATGGCGCTGTGTGAAAGATAACGGCCGGCCGGAAGAACATCCTGGAACGGCAGTGGTCTAGCTAGGCTAGGATTTGATTGTCGTCGCAGCGCACGGCCCTGACATTTTTACTTACTCGGAGAGCGGCAGTGGGAGGGGGACTGAGGACAGTACGGCTTGTGAAGTGGAGCACGTGGTGATCCCGCTAGAACGGGCTTTCCTGTTTTTCTCCTTCTATTTTGGTATTTTGGGTTGCTCACCACCTATTATGCCGTGAGGTTGGTCCGTGCTTTTTTCGCTAGGCGCAAACAGATTATTTTGTTTCGTTTAAGTTGCTCACCACTTATTATGCCGTGAGGTTGGTCCGTGCTTTTTTTCACTAGGTGCAAACTAATTATTTTGTTTTGTTTTGTTTTGTTTAGGCTGCTCACCACATATGTCATGTGGTAGGCAAACATATCATTTGTCCTCGGTGTAGATCGAAAGACATGTCGTTCGAGAGTAGATCGCACCGGTGGGCATGGGCTCGGGTTAGTTCGACATCTCAGAAGAAGAAATGAATCTAGGGGTTTATGTTTGGCGCGGAGTGATGGACGCGGTTTAACAAAGTAGTGAGACTATACATTGCACTGGGGATCTCGAAAATAAAGGTTCAGATAGGCTATGTCCGACAACTCATGAAAGAAGAGCAAACTTAGGGTTTTATATTTGGCGGGCCACGAGATGGGTTATGTTCGTGATTTTCTCGATAAGCAAATGGATATGTGCTCAATGTAGATCGATCTAAAGCCACGCCACAAGTAGCATATCGCGCCGATGGCGTTGGAATCGACAGGGGAGATCAGTTTAGTTCGACAAAAAGAAACTCATGTAGGGCTTTATACTTCAAGTAATTGCGTAGGCATGTTCGACCTGGTTCCACCAGTAAGAAAGCGATGTCATGGAGAGTATAGATTGCAACGGTGATCTGGAAAATATTGGTTGGGGTCGGTTTAGTCTGACTACTCAACCTAAAAGAGTGAATTAGGGTTTTATATTTGGCGCGAAGTGCACTCTAGCAATAAGAAAGCCGCTAATGATGAAATGCATGCATGGTAGGTAGACGACAAAACGCATAATGACCTACCAACTCACAGAAAGAAGATGTAAATTTAGGGCTTTTATGTTTTAAAGAAATGGTGTAGTAGGCATGTTCTGTCATGCACACAAGCAAGCCATGCCACAAAAGAGTATAGATTGCACTGGGTGGTCTAAAAAATTAAGGTTATTGGAACCAGTTTACTTCAACAACTCACAATGAAAGAGTGAATTTTTAGGGTTTTATATTTGGCGCGAGGTTATGTATGCATTTTAGATCAGACTCTAGCGATAAGAAAGTTGCTTACGAGGAAATACATAGATGGTAGGTAGACGACAACATGTAAATGGACATACCAACTCAGAAAAAGAACATTTAAATTTAGGGCTTTATATCAAGCAAGACATGTCACAAAGAGTATAGATTGCACCTGTGGTGAAGAAAATTAATGTTAAGATCAGTTTAGTTTGACTAATCACCCCAAAAGAGTGAATTGGGATTTTATACTTGGCGCGAGCTCATGTATGCATTTTTGATAGGACTAGCGATAAGCAATCCGCTTATGATGAAATGCATGCATGGTAGGTAGACGACAAAACGCAAAATGACCTACGAACTCACAAAAAGAAGATGTAAAATTAGGGCTTTATGTTTTCATGAAATGGGTTAAGTATGTTTTGTCCTCCACAAACAAACAAGTCATGTCACAAAGAGTATAGATTGCACTGGTGGTCTAGAAAATTAAGGTTGGCACTTGTTTAGTTCAACAACTCACTCAGAAAGATACAACTTTTAGGCTTTTTTATATTTGGTGCAAAGTCATGTAGATGAAAAGCCATATCACAAAGAGTCGACTTCACCGACATCTAGGGAATCGACAAGTAGGGTCGGTATTAGTTTGACAACTCACAAGAAGGGATAAATCTAGGGATTTATATTTGACGAAATGGTGTAGGTTCTTAAACCAGATTTAGCCAAAAAAAAGGAAGCCATCTCATGAAGAGTATAGTTGCATCCATTTTTTTTAGAAAAATAGAGCTAGGATCGGTTTAGTCCGAAAACTCACCAAAAAATAGTGAATTAGGGTTTGATATTTGGCGCGAACTCATGCATGCATGTTTGGTTGGATTCTACTGATGAGCCAAAGCTTTGAAGTTTAAGTGAGTTTGTTGCCATCAATTAGTGTGGTCTAATGTTTGCATCCTATGGTTGTTGTATCCGCTATTTTTGTCAGAACCAATGTGAGAATAATTTGTATTTATACAAACTGAATACTTCACAAGGAGTTCAGTGGGAGTTGATATATGAATTCTTGCAGATTATGATCATGTCTAATGAGGCAAAAGGTGACATATCCGTCATTCACTAAGGTGAGACTGGTTTCCACCTATTTTCACTTTGTTTTGTGATAACATGCATGAATGTGGTTATTAAACTCATCTCAGATTTGCTACAGCAGTGGTTCCAAAATTTCATTGGCCATTTTGTGATTATACATTTCCAAATTAAATCGTGGTGGTTATCCGATATAGATCAAAGTTTCTAAAGTACTTATAGTTCTTCTCAAAGATAACAAAGAACCAATGTGATTCTTTGTGTAAGTAGTGCTATTCTAGGATTTAAAACAATTTGTAATGTTAAGCCACATTTACAAGTTTTCTGACCACTTTTTAACTGGATCGGCTTAGTATCATTTCCTTTGTTGAAATTTCTCATATAGGGATTTATTTTGCACTTGCACATGAAGCAATCCCCAAGAAAAATGAAAAAAAAATCACCCGTTCGTAATTCTACAAATATGTACCTCTGCATTCCGGCCGCAACACATGGGGGTATCTTCTAGTACTAACAATGGGAAAATATCCGCTACACATGGTGGTAGCTACACACCATGCCATTATACGCCGATATAAGCCGTATATACCTGTTTTAGCTTGATATTCTGGTAGAGAACGGATTTTTGGTGTACAAAACTGGTTTCGGAATTTCAAAAAAATATTTGTTGGTTGACTTTTTTAGTCAATGAAAAAAGTCAACGAAAAAGTCAACTCTAAAAAAAGTCAACCAAAAAATATTTTTTTTGAAATTCCGAAACCAGTTTTGTACACCAAAAATCCGTTCTCTACCAGAATATCAAGCTAAAACAGGTATATATGGCTTACATCGCCGTATAATGCTATGGTGTGTAGCTACCACCATGAGTAGCAAATTGCCTCTCACTACTAACAATTATGATATACTTATACCCTTCACCTTTTTTTTAATCCATTATTCGGCAACTTCCTGTATATTTTGTTTGAACTACAACAACGGAGTTATAGGCGAGCGAATCAATCTAATTCCGCCCATAGCTACCGCGAGCACTGACGAGGTCCCTTCTGGACGAACGGGTTTAGGGTCTCAAAAGCGCCGGCTCGATAGCGTTGTGTATCATGGGTCCATCATATATGGAAACATGACAAATCATACAATGCGACATACTCATTTATGATATTCTTCTCTGTTTCTAGTTTGAAAATAAAAAGGTCCAACATATTTATTTGCGGAATGCATATACGGGTGCTAGGTCATTGGATAACAGTTGTATTTCCATGAATATTACATACTTTCGCGTGTTAATCCATTAGAGTGACATGCAGGATCGGATCAGGAACAGGAAACTCATAGGATTGTGATGGCATGTATAATTGAATCCTATGGAAAGAGGAAATTCATTTGATTGTGGTGAAGGAATTTTTCCATGAGGTTAGACCTCATGTTATTTTCCTATGAAGTTTATACTACAAGATTCATATGCGATTTTTTCCTATGGGATATGATCATATGAATCAAACGGATTCGAAGGAGAAGTTCCTATAGGATTTCAATCATGTACAAATCATTTGACAATCCTATGAATTAAAGGAGCCCTTAGAGAATTCAAATCAATAGTAATCTTTTCCAATGGTAGTTTCTGACTTGTAGGACTGAATCTCATAGTATGTTTCCCTAATGAATAGTATGCACTACATTCCATACGAAATTTAATATCCACTTAGCCTAAGTGACTTGGGGCCTCCTTGTTTGGCAGGCTTTCTAAAACACATGAGTAGGTAAAACATATGAATAGAGTGCCATGTCATCGTAAATACATGTATGCATGGAGAATTTGATTGTGTATGTACTTTTTGATCCATGGGAATTTCATTTTTTTGGAGGATTCTAAATCTAGAAATGTTTTCTTGGTGGTTGTTTGATCCGCAGAGTCAGCCAATGATCGGGAAATCCGCGGGAAGCCGCCCGGCCGGTAATGCGCGTTCACCACGATGTAGAGGCGTGTTAGGAATATTAAGCTTAGGTCGGTTTGGACTTTGCTGCTTAGGAAAGTATTGAGTTCGTGTCGTTTCCCTTTTACGTATTAGGCAAGTTTGAGTAAACCAGTGTTGTACTGGGTCGCGTTGTGTTGGGCATGTGTCGTGTTGGACGCGGTTGTATCCTACTATATAATGCAATGAGAAAGACCCTGAAAAGCAGCCAATATTGCTGCGCCAAATACCTCTCTCTCTAAATTCGAATTAGGGTTTGTTTATCTCTTCTTGTTCGTTGGTTGTGTGAGATCCAACAGTTGGTATCAGAGCCACGTCGCCAGATCTTATAGTAACGGGAGATCATGGGCAACAAATGTAGGAGATCAATTGTAGTACCTTTCGATTAGAAAAGGTTGTCGAACCCACGAGGAGCTGAAGGTATTGGTTAGCGAGAATGATAAATAAAACAATGAAAGATGCAAGTGTTTTTGGGATTTTTGGTTTATAGTTGCAAGAAAGTAAAAATGCTGAATATAAATGATAGCAAGTAAAAAGCTCTCAAAGAGAGAAAGCCCAATCCTCTATGTGGCAAGAGGACAAGCTCAAGTGATGTGTAACTTATATGTGGAAAACGTTCCCGAGGGCGGCATGGATATTGCTAGGCATAGAGATTTATTAAACAACACGTTGAATATCTTGTCAAGTTTTAATCTTCTTTGGACGGAGCCATTGTTAGGTAAGCTAAATAAATAAACTAAACCCCTTATGATGGATCATGTGGCCAAGTAAATGACTGCACAAGAATTATTAAGACATAAAGTCCCACCATAGCATTACACTCTAAGGTCCCCGATACTAATACCCTCATAATGCAACTTCATGACTCGGTCTCAGGTTTACATGTCCCCCAAGTCTCCCTCAATTCATTACACTACGGTGTTCTCCTATGAGCCCATATAGGTGAAGTGTTGTGCAGTCGACGTTCGCACAACACCATCATAGAATCACATAAAAGATAAACACTAGACAAAATACCAACACATGTCATATATAAATCATTGCCAATTCATCCTATGCCCTCAGGAACATACGGGAACTACTCACAACGTGCAAACATAATGATATTCAGTGGCATAAGTGGTACAACACAATCTGAAAATATAACTTCACCTCCAAATAATGACAAGTACTCAATCACAAACATGAATAGTAGCACAAGACAAGTATCTAGGGTATAGCAACTCTCAAACTACGAGGGGAACGGAGTGGATCACGGAGATGATGATGGAGATGGTGCTGGTCTTGGTGATGGTGATGATGTAGAGGCCTCCTCCCACGCCAAGGAGGAGAGGTGATGACGATGACGATGATTTCCCCCTTCTCCGGAGCTCCGGAGCAGCAGGATCTGACCCCCTCGGAGGGAATCAGGAGTTTCGCCGCCGCCGCGGCCTCGGATGGATTGGGAAAATTAGGGCGTACTTTTCGGGCGAGACGAAGGCGTGTTAAAAAGCCCCAGCGAGGAAGTGCCCGAGGCTCCAGATGGTGGGCCCCACGCGGCCAAAGAATCTGGCCGCGTGGGCCCCCTCTTTTGGGCCTCGTGGCTCTCCTCCTTCGATCTTCTTCCCACTGCTGTTCTCCCGATGAAAAACCAGCTGTGCAATTTTCCTTTTTATTTGGGTCCCTGTAGCTCCTGAAACATTAAAAACAAAAAAAGGAGGTTTTCTGCCTCCCAGAAATTAAATACCAAAAATAGGGACTTTGTATGAAAGTCCCATAAATCATCTAAAACATGTAAAAACAATGATATAACAATGCAATAACATTCTAATATGATAATATAAGTTGTATAAATGATGATATAAAATGCACGTATCAACTCCCCCAAGCTTAAACCTTTACTCGTCCTCGAGTAAGTAAGGACATAGATCATTACATGCATCAATGGACTTATGGTTGATAAATAAATACGAGCATTGTATCATCATCATATTCAATTGCAATGTAAGATTAATGAACTAAAACTCATACACATGAGGGCAACATAAGTAGAAGCTCTAGCAATCACCCCTTACTTTTGAAAGCAAATAACCATTGTATGTTGGACAATTGAATCATACTATTTTTCACATGCTTTTGCTCTTATGGCAAGCATTATAATATTTTATACTTTGCTGAAATTTAAAGACAAGATAAACTCTCATTGGATAACAAGTTAAAGAAGACAAATGAAAAGATAGATATAAATTGTTTACACTTGCTTCACTAGTAACTAGTGCAAACTTTAGTCATGGATATTTCAATCAAGTTCCTATGCTCTATACAACCTTTATCTTACACTTTCCATGGCTAACTGAATTTTCAGGTGCCTTCCTTTTCATTCACTTTCCAAGAGCATAAGTATTGAAATATCCATGATTCATTAATTTGCTCAAAAGATACTAGATTCTAACAAGAGTGTTTCATATCCTTTTCATTAACCTTCCTAACTTTTTATCCTACAAGACTATATCTCAACCTTAAACTATTAATTTTCAAGTCATATGACTCATTCTCTTTACTTATTTATAATGAGATAATTCTACAATTGTCCAACACACTCAAGTTAATTAAATTCAAGGCAAGATGTGACTGAAACTCTAAATATGCCACGCTCATTTGCATGAGTGTTACCCATAAATCTCCAAACAAGAGAATCATGGATGACACCATACTTTAATATTCATTGATAAACCACAAGATAGGGATACATGATAATGCTCCATGAGCTCACACACGCCTAAGAGAGATTGATAACTAAACGATAAAAGCAAAACACACCATGACTAGATAGATATGATAAACTAGTAAAGATAAAGACTAGGTGAACTCCCCCAAGCTTGACGTTTTGCTAGAGCTCTTTATTTCTCTTCCTTCTTGTCTCATAATAATTATCTTCAAGTTTCCAATGATGCTCATCATAAGATTGTAGGCTTCCTCAAACTTGCTTGCAGCTTTCCCAGTTTTCCATGAGATTCTTCTCCACCGTCTTCTTGCTAGGCTTCCACTCCGGGCTTGGTACTTTACATTGGGATCTTACGATCCCATTCACCAGGATAGTTCTCTTGGGTGGCACGCTTGAATTCCCTGTCAATAAGAGTAGAAACCACGTTTTTGCTAGCAAGTGCGTGCCTAGGAGCCTTCCCTCCTGTGCTCATGCGCGCCGTCTGCCTCTTGTTTCCAAGAGACACGTTCACCTCACACCAGCAACGGAGATAGGAGAAGGTGGTGCTGTTGCAATAGGTGCGATGTCGACGAAGGGCTTGTATTCTTTCTCTTCCGCTTCCTCCTTCTCCATCTCCTCCTCGTCGGGCTTGTAGTCTTCATCATCCGAGTAGTCCTTCCTCTTCCTATTCCTCCTCCATATGGACGTGGGGCTGTTGCCCTCGAGTTCATCATCATCATCGTCCATGGAGGAGCATTGGAAGGAGTCTCCCGAAGACATAGCTAAAAACCTGACAGGCAGAAACAGCAAAAGCAAAGATCGCTCGAGAACGCTCGGTGCGAGATTAGATCAACGAAAAGGGGTATATATTGACGGTTTTTAGGTCAAGACGAAGCGTCGGAGACGAAAACGAGACGAAACGGGACTCCGAGGGGCAAAAGGAGTGGGCCCACGCGGCCAAAGAATCTGGCCGCGTGGGACCCCCTCTTTCCTTCCTCGGGCTCCGTTCCTTCCAGTTTTCTTGTCCCACACGTTAATTTCCATAAAAAATGACTTCCGTAAAATTTACGCAATTCCGAGAAACTTTCCAACACAAAAGTTACCTATTATTGATTTTGGGTTTCTGAAACTGCAAAATTCTTCGCAATTACCTCCTCCGGTGTCTTTAAATTCAACTCCTCCACCTTTCCGATGAAGCTCCTTCCTGCAATATAATGTTTAAGGCGTTGTCCATTGACTACATGAGGTTTACCTTTCATATCACCGTGAAGACGGATAGCTCCTGAACGGTACACCTCCTGTATCACTAATGGTCCCTGCCACTTTGAAGCTAACTTCCTGCAGAAAACTTGAAACGAGAGTTGTATAATAAAACTTGATCACCTACTTTGAATTTTTTCTCTTAATTTTCTTGTCATGCCAAATCTTAACTTTCTCTTTAAACATTCTGGCACTTTCATAAGCTTCATTTCTCCATTCATCTAGTAGGTTTAAATCAAGAATTCTCTTCTCTCCGCAGTTTTAAAATCAAAGTTCAATTGTTTAATAGCCCATCTAGCTTTATGTTCTAATTCAACAGGTAAATGACAAGCTTTTCCATAAACCATTTTATAAGGAGACATTCCCATAGGATTTTTAAAAGCAGTTCTATAAGCCCACAATGCATCATTAATTTTAAGTGGCCAATCAGACCTAGACTTATTCACTGTCTTTTCCAAAATGAGTTTAATTTCCCTATTACTTAATTCAACTTGTCCACTTGTTTGGGGATGATAAGGAGATGCAATTCTATGGTTAACATCATATTTTGCCAATGTTTTCCTAAGAATACCATGTAAGAAATGAGAACCACCATCAGTAATTAAAAACCTAGGAACACCAAACCTGGGGAAAATGATGTCCTGAGCATCGTCATTGCTGTGGCATGATCTGCACTTTTGGTTGGAATTGCTTCCACCCACTTTGTAACATAATCCACTGCAACCAAAATATGAGTATGCTTTGTCTTTGATCTGGGAAAGGTCCCATAAAGTCAAAACCCCACACATCAAATGGCTCAAGTGGTAAAGAATAATTCATAGGCATTTCATTTCTCCTACCAATATTTCCTACTCTTTGACATTTATCACAAGATTTAACATATTCAGCACAATCCTTAAATAAAGTAGGCCAATAAAAACCAGATTGTAATACCTTTGCACCTGTACGATCTCCTGCATGATGCCCTCCATAGGGACTGTCATGACAATCTCTTATAATAGCCTGTTGTTCATGCTCAGGTACACAACGTCTAATAATACCATCCACACTTTTCTTATAAAGGAAAGGATCATCCCAAAAATAATGTCTAAGATCATAAAAGAATTTCTTTCTTTGTTGAAAAGTGAAGTGTGGAGGTAAAACTTTACCAACAATAAAATTTGCATAGTTGGCAAACCATGGAGATGCAACTTTAGCACTAGAAACATTAATATTGCAAGTTGTTCATTAACAAAACTATCATTAATAGGAATAGGATCATCAGGTATATTTTCCATTCTAGAAAGATGATCAGCTACTTGATTATCTTCCCCTTTCCTATCAACAATGTGTAAATCAAATTCTTGCAATAAAGTACCCATCTTATTATCTAGGCTTAGCATCTTTCTTATTCATTAAGTATTTAATAGCAGAATGATCAGTATGTATGTGACTTTGAATCAGTAATATAAGGTCTAAACTTGTCACAAGCAAATAGCACTGCTAAAAATTCTTTTTCAGTTGTAGCATAATTCCTTTGAGCAGCATCAAGTGTTCTACTAGCATAATAAATAACATTCAGTTTCTTATCAACACGTTGGCCCAAAACAGCCCCAACTGCATAATCACTAGCATCACACATAATTTCAAAAGGCAATTTCCAATCAGGAGGTTGAATAATAGGAGCACTTATTAAAGCATTCTTCAAAATATTAAAGGACTCAATACAATCATCATTAAAAGAGAAAGGAACATCCTTTTGCAAAAGATTGGTTAGAGGTTTTGATATTTTGGAGAAATCTTTAATAAACCTACGGTAAAAACCTGCATGCCCAAGAAAACTTCTTATACCTTTGATGTCCCTTGGGTATGGCAGCTTTTCAATAGCTTCTATCTTTGCTGGGTCAACTTCTATTCCTTTCCAGAAATCTTATGCCCAAGAACAATACCTTCAGTAACCATGAAGTGACACTTCTCCCAATTAAGAACTAAGTGTTGGTCTTCACAACGCTGCAAAACTTTGTTAAGGTTGAACAAGCAATTATCGAAGGAAGTACCATACACAGAAAAATCATCCATAAAACTTCCATTATCTTTTCAATATAATCAGCAAATATAGCATTCATGCATCTTTGAAAAGTAGCAGGAGCATTGCACAAACCGAATGGCATTCTCCTATAAGCAAATGTACCATATGGGCAAGTAAAAGTGGTCTTTTCTTGATCATCCTTATGGACAGGAATTTGTGAGAAACCTGAATAACCATCTAAATAGCAAAAGTGAGAGTGTTTAGATAACCTTTCTAACATTTGATCAATAAATGGCAATGGGTAATGATCTTTACGAGTTGCTTTATTTAACTTCCTGAAATCAATACACATCCTATAACCAACAACAGTACGTTGAGCCACAAGTTCATCCTCATCATTTGGAACAACAGTCATTCCACCCTTTTTAGGAACACAATGAACAGGACTAACCCACTTACTATCAGCTATGGGATAAATGATACCAGCTTCAATAAGTCTTATTACCTCTTTCCTTACCACTTCTTCATTTTTGGATGGAGACGGCGTTGATAATCAACAACAGGTTTTGCATCTCCTCCAAATTAATTTTATGCATACATAGAGCTGGGCTTATACCTTTAAGATCATCAAGAGAGTATCCAATGGCTGGTCGGTGAGCTTTAAGCACATCAAGTAATTTTCTTCTTCTTCAGCTGAAAGGTTAGCACTAATAATGACAGGATATATGCTCTTCTCATCCAAATATGCATATTTCAGATTTTAGGCAAAGGTTTTAATTCAAAACTAGGATCCCCTTTAGGTGGTGGTAGCACTCCTAAATTATCAGGTGGGATATGCAATTGTAATTGTGGGGGTTGTTGCCATAATATTTGTTCTAAAGCATCTTTTTCTTCATCATTAAATGGTTCATCTTGATTAAGCATATAACGTTCTACCACGTCTGTTGAAGCTACAGCTATATGAGCAAGAGTTTCAATTACATCTTCAGAAATTGGCTCTTTCTGAATGTTTATCAGCAAATTTAGAAAAGTTGAATTCAAGTTTTTCTCCAGCACATTTAATAAACACTTTCTCTTTAGCAAATTAATTTCAGCACCAACAGTGTGTAAGAAAGGTCTACCAAAAATGATAGGACAAAATGAATCTTGAGGACAACCAAGCACAATAAAATCAGCAGGATATTTTATTTTGCCAACCAATACTTCAACATCTCTAACAATTCCAATGGATTAATATAATCTTTATTAGCAAGTTGAATTGTCATACCTGTCTCTTCCATAATGATAGGATCAATATCAGGCTTGATTTCAAGATAAAGAGAATATGGAATGACACTAATACTTGCTCCAATATCACACAAACCATGATAACTTGAAGTCCCAATAGAGCATGATATAACAGGCTTACCAACCTTGGCCGAATTGCCTTTAATGACTTTAGTAGCATCTTCACATAAATAAACATCAACAGGGTCTTCTTCATTTAATTGTTTGATAATGAAATTTGACTGTTGACTTCCACCTGTTCATAAGGCTGAGAACATCTTCTTTTACTCTTGTTAGTAACAGCAATAAGTAAATTCTCCTTAACTTGGTTTGGATATGGAGGTGGTTCAACATACTCCTCAATTGTCACAGATGACACTGGTTCTACCTGTTTAATAACTTTAGGAACAACAATAGATTGTTTAACAGGTTCAACATAAACTTCAAACCCACTTTTAGGAACACCAATATGATCAGCAAAAGTTTAGCTATCTCAATTATAACATAAGGATCAAGACCAAAAGTATCACTCAGATTTTTAAACAAATAGAAGTAGAGAAGTTCTCTACACATGAATATCCATAGTCCAAATAGGGCTCATTACCTTTATCAAGATCCCAATGACAGTTTCTCAGAAATAGTCTCCAATAAATTCCATGCTTCTTCTTCAGTATTATTTGTAAAACTTCCACCAGATGAATTATCCAGAAATTCCTTTTGTTTCATTGGTAGCCTCACATAAAAGTTTATCAATATAATTTTCCTTGTAAGATCATGACAAGGATTCTTGCGAAGGAGTTCCTTTAACCTCCCCCAAGCTTGAGTAATACTCTCTCCCAGATGTGGCCAGAAATTAAATATATAGCAGCGGTTCTCATAAGCTTCTTTAGGAGTAAAATACTTAAGAAAGAAAACCTTCCTCAAAATACTCCATTCAATATGACTTCTTCATCCAAAGACCTGAACCAAATACGAGCATTACCAGATAAAGACAAATATAATAGCTTCCTTTTTACCTGATCTCAGAAATACCAGGAAGTCTAAATAAACCACATATGTCTTCAATTGTCTCCAGTGTTCACGTGCAGACTTAGTTCCATCCCTGTAAATGGATTTTTCATAACTCTTTTAACATGACCAATGGGAATTTTAAATCCCACTTTAGGTACCTCAGACACAGTAGTTTCAACCACTTTAGGAGTAGTGGCATAAGCACTTTCATATAAGCAAGATGCAGCGAGGCACGATTCATAAATGCCATAGTAACAATGAGATAAAACAGTAAATAAAATTCAGCTTTCAAGTTTCCTTACCAAACTTCTTACCAATAGCGCTACGCTCCCCGGCAACGGCGCCAGAAAAGTATCTTGATGACTCCCAAGTGCAGGAGATCAATTGTAGTACCTTTCGATTAGAAAAGGTTGTCGAACCCACGAGGAGCTGAAGGTATTGGTTAGCAAGAATGATAAATAAAACAATAAAAGATGCAAGTGTTTTTGGGATTTTTGGTTGTATAGTTGCAAGAAGTAAAATGCTGAATATAAATGTAGCAAGTAAAAGCTCTCAAAGAGAGAAAGCCCAATCCTCTATGTGGCAAGAGGACAAGCTCAAGTGATGTGTAACTTATATGTGGAAAACGTTCCCGAGGGCGGCATGGATATTGCTAGGCATAGAGATTTATTAAACAACACGTTGAATATCTTGTCAAGTTTTAATCTTCTTTGGACGGAGCCATTGTTAGGTAAGCTAAATAAATAAACTAAACCCCTTATGATGGATCATGTGGCCAAGTAAATGACTGCACAAGAATTATTAAGACATAAAGTCCCACCATAGCATTACACTCTAAGGTCCCCGATACTAATACCCTCATAATAACTTCATGACTCGGTCTCAGGTTTACATGTCCCCCAAGTCTCCCTCAATTCATTACACTACGGTGTTCTCCTATGAGCCCATATAGGTGAAGTGTTGTGCAGTCGACGTTCGCACAACACCATCATAGAATCACATAAAAAGATAAACACTAGACAAAATACCAACACATGTCATATATAAATCATTGCCAATTCATCCTATGCCCTCAGGAACATACGGGAACTACTCACAACGTGCAAACATAATGATATTCAGTGGCATAAGTGGTACAACACAATCTGAAAATATAACTTCACCCCAAATAATGACAAGTACTCAATCACAAACATGAATAGTAGCACAAGACAAGTATCTAGGGTATAGCAACTCTCAAACTACGAGGGGAACGGAGTGGATCACGGAGATGATGATGGAGATGGTGCTGGTCTTGGTGATGGTGATGATGTAGAGGCCTCCTCCCACGCCAAGGAGGAGAGGTGATGACGATGACGATGATTTCCCCCTTCTCCGGAGCTCCGGAGCAGCAGGATCTGACCCCCTCGGAGGGAATCAGGAGTTTCGCCGCCGCCGCGGCCTCGGATGGACTTGGAAAATTAGGGCGTAACTTTTCGGGCGAGACGAAGGCGTGTTAAAAAGCCCCGAGCGAGGAAGTGCCCGAGGCTCCAGATGGTGGGCCCCACGCGGCCAAAGAATCTGGCCGCGTGGGCCCCCCTCTTTTGGGCCTCGTGGCTCTCCTCCTTCGATCTTCTTCCCACTGTTGTTCTCCCGATGAAAAACCAGCTGTGCAATTTTCCTTTTTCATTTGGGTCCCTGTAGCTCCTGAAACATTAAAAACAAGAAAAAGGAGGTTTTCTGCCTCCCAGAAATTAAATACCAAAAATAGGGACTTTGTATGAAAGTCCCATAAATCATCTAAAACATGTAAAAACAATGATATAACAATGCCAATAACATTCTAATATGATAATATAAGTTGTATAAATGATGATATAAAATGCACGTATAAATCGGGCACTTCAAATCTGAGTGCCGTAAGCCTGTCAAGGAGACAGCCCTAGTGGCTGTCAAGGGAGCTGATGCTAAGGAAGCTGATGAAGACCCCCGTCTTTATATGATGGAGGTTTGTGAGCTGATGGAGGAGAAGCCAGTAACTTCTCAGGAAGAAGCCATAGAGCATGTGGAGTTAGTCGAGGAGAAGGTGTTCCTCCACGACAAGTCACGACCCAAAACAGCAACCAGCGTGTGGTACCTCGACACGGGCGCTAGTAATCATATGACCGGCGATGCGTCACAATTCTTCGAGTTGAATTTCGCGGTGGGCAGATCGGTGAAATTCGGAGATGGTTCAACGGTCAGTATTGAGAGACGAGGCACTGTCCTATTTCAGACTCGCAGCAGCGAGCATAAGGCGCTGACAGACGTGTACTACATCCCGAAGTTGAAGAGCAACATCGTCAGTCTCGGTCAACTAGAGGAACGTGGCTGCAAAATTGTTTTGGAGGATGGCTACTTATGGGGATATGATCGACAGAGGATGCTCATGATGAAGGTGAAAAGACAACGGAACCGTCTCTATATCTTGGACCTTGATAGAACTGATCCGGTGTGTTTATTGTCGTGGTTTGAGGACACGGCATGGAAGTGGCACGCACGATATGGACATTTGAATTTCCAATCGTTGCGGCAACTCGAACAACGATATATGGTTCAAGGGATGCCTAGCATTGAGCATGTCGAGCAGCTGTGTGACGGATGTATAATCGGGTAGCAACGACGGGCGCCGTTCCCATGTGAAGCGGTGTACAGGGCAAGCAAAGTGCTTGAGCTTGTCCATGGTGACTTGTGTGGCCCTATTACACCGGCAACCCAAGTGGTAACAAGTATTTCTTGCTCGTAGTTGGTGATTTCAGTCGGTACATGTGGATTGTGATGTTGAAGAGTAAGGATCAAGCATTGCAAGCTTTCAAGTTGATAAAGACCGCAACAGAGTCGAAGCAGAAGCCAAGCTGAAAGCCTTTCGTGCAGATAGGGGGGTGAGTTCACTTCAAAGGAATTCACCGCATTCTGTGAGTTGCACAGCATCAAGCGTTATCTTATCGCACCATACTCTCCACAACAGAACGGAGTGGTAGAGAGGAGGAACCAAACAGTAGTGGCCATGGCTCGAAGCATGATGAAGAGCAAGGGTCTACCAGGAAGATTTTGGAGAGAAGCGGTGACGACGGCCGTGTACTTGCTGAATCGAGCGCCGACGAAGAGTGTCGTTGGCATGACTCCGTACGAGGCTTGGTGTGGGCGCAAACCGACGGTGGAGCATCTTCGCACCTTTGGTTGTGTCGCACACGTGAAGACGGTGGCCGGTCACGTGGGCAAACTTGCCGATCGGAGCACACCGATGGTGATGATTGGCTATGAGAAGGGCTCGAAGGCTTATAGGGTGTACAACCCTGCAACGAAGAAAGTTCAAGTCACTCGAGACGTGATCTTCGAGGAGGAGAAGGCTTGGGCATGGAGTGAATCAAACGAGCCGGAGGTATCAAGATCTGATGATATGTTTCACGTTGTGTATGATCATGATGCATGTCACGACGGTCGTCATCACCACCATCACGACGTCGATCAAGAATCTCCGAGAATGTCCACGGCTCACGGCGGCACGCCGGAGCGAGCGGCAGAGAATCTATCGTAGCGGCGCGAGAGGAAGACATTGCCGCAGCAGCGGAACCAGCCAAAACGGCTGCCCCGGCAGGGACATCGGCAGGACGACCACCAACGCCGGAGAAGATGAGAAGCCCGTGGTCGCAGGTGCTTGCTCAGCATGGAGGATCCGGCAAACTTCGATGAAGCTAAAGGCGAAGAGAGCTGGCAGCGAGCAATGCAAGAGGAAATGAGTTCAATCCGGGAGAACAATACATGGGCTCTTGTTAATCTTCCGGATGGACAGCGTGCTATAGGACTCAAGTGGGTCTTCAAAGTAAAGAAAGACTCCAATGGCGCAGTGGTGAAGCACAAGGCATGCCTAGTAGCTAAAGGCTATGTGCAGCAACAGGGTATTGACTTCGAGGAGGTTTTTGCACCGGTTGCAAGGATGGAATCTGTGCGGCTGTTGATTGCGTTGGCAGCTTATGAGGGAATGGCAACTACATCACATGGACGTCAAGTCAGCTTTTCTCAATGGAGATTTGCAAGAAGAGGTGTACGTGAGTCAACCTCCAGGTTTCGTTGAAAAAGGAGATGAGCACAAGGTCTTGAAGTTGCAGAAGGCGTTGTATGGACTTCGTGAAGCACCGACAGCATGGTATGCTAAGTTAGATGACACATTGTTATCACTCGGTTTTGAGAGGAGCCCTTTGGAGCATGCAATGTACAAGCGTGGTAAAGGTAAATCCAGCTTTTTAGTAGGGGTGTATGTGGATGATCTGGTGATCACAGGAGCTGAAGTACTCGAGATTGAGAAGTTCAAGTCTCAGATGAAAGATTTGTTCAAGATGAGCGACCTTGGATTGTTGAGTTATTACCTTGGCATCGAAGTACATCAAATGCTAGGTTATACTACACTTTGTCAGGAAGCTATGCAAGAAAAATTCTCGAGAAACATGGGATGGATGATTGCAATCCAACTCAAGCACCGATGGAAGCTAGGCTCAAGTTGAGTAAGCAGAGTGCATCACCGCCGGTTGATCAGACCATGTACATGAGTATTTTAGGAAGCCTAAGGTATCTTGTCAACACAAGGCCGGATCTTGCTTATTCGGTTGGAATTGTGAGCAGGTACATGGAAGCACCCACGACCGAACACGTGGCTGCCGTGAAGCATATTTTGCGGTATGTCAAAGGGACCATGGGTCTCGGCTGCTGCTATGAGAAGAAGAAGGAGTAAGGAGAACTTCGTTTGACAGGGTATAGTGACAGTGATATGGCCGACGATGTTGATGATCACAATAGCACCACCGGCGTGGCATTTTTCTCGGCACTAGCATGGTGTCTTGGCTGTCACAGAAGCAGAAGGTAGTTGCACTCTCGTCATGGGAAGCGGAGTACATTGCAGCAACAACAGCAGCATGTCAAGGGGTCTGGTTGGAGCGCCTCCTCGGCGATCTTCTCAACCGTGATCCAGGCAAAGTGGTGTTAAACATAGACAACAAGTCGACAATTTCTTTGTGCAAAAACCCGGTGTACCATGATCGAAGCAAACACATTGATACGAGGTATCATTACATCAGGAGTGCATTGAAGAAGGGAAGATCGATGTTGAATATGTGAGCACTGAAGATCAGCTTGCGGACATATTGACGAAGCCATTGGGAAGAGTCAAATTCTTGGAGATGAGGAAGAGGATCGGTCTGCGAGTTGTAAAAAAACCACCGTGAGCTTAGGGGGGGCGGGTGTGTTAGAAATATTAAGCTTAGGTCGGTTTGGACTTTGCTGCTTAGGAAAGTATTGAGTTCGTGTCGTTTCCCTTTCACGTATTAGGCAAGTTTGAGTAAATCATCGTTGTACTGGGTCGCGTCGTGTTGGGCCTGTGTCGTGTTGGACGCGGTTATATCCTACTATATAATGCAACGAGAAAAACCCCAAAAAGCAGCCAATATTACTGCGCCAAATACCTCTCTCTCAATTCAAATTAGGTTTTGTTTATCTCTTCTTTTTCGTTGGTGGTGTAAGATCCGACAAGGCGCACCTCTTCTTCGGGGCCGTAGCCGAGAGCGGCCGTCCTGCTCCGCCAGATGCAGGCCGCGACCATCTCGAACCGGGAGCGCGCGGCCGGTGCCTGGCTACGCAGCACGTCGATGGCGCCGCGCGCAAAGAGAAACTGCACGCATACCAGGTCCTTCTGCGGCGTGGACGCGATCCGATCGTCGCCGGCGGGCTCGCGGTACTCGATGTGTGGCAAAGAGGGACGCGGCGGCTGCCGCGCGTTGAAGGCCGCCCGCTCCCATATGGGCGTCACCGAAGGTGCACTGGCCCCACGCGCGAGCTCGCCAATGGCCCTCCACATCTGAGCCTTGCGGGAGCGTCGCACATGCAGTGGCAAGTCCGGTGACTCACCACGAAACCTCCACACTTCAGACGTGTTACCTGCGAAATAAAACATTATATGGGAACTTAATCGTTCTGTCGTCATTTGGACGAGCGAATTGCACGCGCAACGGCTATTGTATTTGTTCCCATGTGCTTGTTCATTGAGATCGAGCAAGTGGATATCTGGTATGTCCCATTGACATTTTCCCCCTTTATACTGTTTGTATAAATTACGGTAGGAAAGTTCTTAGGTTTTTAGGTTAGCGGAAATTTATAATGGCCCCCGAGCTCATATGTTCCTGGCCGAATAAAATAATTCGAAAACATAGTAAAAAAATTCAAAATGTTCGTATGTACCAAGTTTCACAGTGAACTAATATTGTGGTGCTCTGTGCAAAAAAAGTAACACAAATGGGTCTTTAAAAGTGTCTTTTTAGCACTGATTTTGTCTTTTTTGCATAGAGAACCACAAATGTCATTTCATCACGTATGTACAAAACTTGTATATGCGCATCAGCAAAAAAATTCAGAATGTTTTGAAATGTTATAGTCTTTTTATTTATTTATTTATTCAGGCACAGCATGTGAGCTGGGAGGCAATCAGGCAAAACTCCACTCCCGTTGTTGGGTCGATTTTCTTGACTCTGTAGTCTGTAGTGGAAAATAGCAGTTTCTGCTACTGATTGAGCCACAGAATAATCAGGCTGAGTTAGTTTTGAAGCGATCAAGTCATCATCATCATAGTACTACATGATATCGATAGAAGCTACCTGAACGTATAGCAGCGGCTGGTCGACAATCTTTGGCAGGCCAGGAAACTGGGCCGCCCTGTACACGTGATCGTTGAAGATGAACTCCTCGAAGCGCGGGAACGGCGGGCACCGCACGTCCCCGAGCTCGTCGATGGCGACGTCGGCGTCAGCCTCCAGGAACACCCACGCCCTGTACGGTGCAGTCCACCAGCAGCTTCCTCCCGGCCTCCTTGCGCAGCCGACCGGCTAGCGGGAAGTAGTGCACCAGCACCTCCGCCAGAGCGGCTCGCGCCACCGCCGCCGGATCTAGCGTCAAGGATGGGTTGCCCCGGAAGAGGTAAACCCAGGCGTTGTAGATGCGCATGCTCTCCTGATCGTCGAGGTCCGACAACGGCTTAAGCTCCCGCGGCGTCGGCCGCGCCGGCGTCACCAGCGATGGCGTACCCCGCCGAACAGTAAACTCGGGCGTCGTGGCCATTAATTCTAACTCGTTAGCTCCGCTCGAGACTATAGGTGAACTAGAATGAGTGATACTGCACTCTTATATGGTAGATGCGAGTGGTTTCTTCTGAACACCATGACAGATTGACCGCTACCTATCTAGACCATGCATCCAATGAGACTTGGATCTGCAACTATCAAAAGTACGTACTGTACGAAAAGTGCTTGAAGTCGAGATCAAGTTCAGTTTGATTATCTCAGCAATTGGTCGAACAGTCCACATCTAATCTAAGTAATCTGATTAATTACCGCTGAAGAAAAAGAAAAAAGATGGACAGGACTAGGCGTCCCCGGGGGATCCCGCGCGCCGATCCCCGGGTGGAGAGCCGTCCGATGGAACACTCGTGGCCATTGGATCTTGCTACAGTCCCACGTCGCATGCATAAAATAGGGAGCGGCCGCTTTCCGCGTGGACCCCTTCTCCTCACGTCGCTGTCACTTCTGTTGCCGCTTTCTGCACTGCTGCTTGCATGCGGTGGTCGTCTCATGCTATTGGCCAAGTAGGTGGACCATGTGACTTTCCTCCCGTGCCAACTCTATGGATTAGTCCATATTTCACCCGAGCCTCTGTTTCACGTGGCTGTAGGTTAGGTCATCAAAAAATTATTCTTCCTGCTACTGATCTCACAAACAGATACGTAGTATTAAAACTGACGGCACAACGTTTTAAGAAAAAATAGTACAAAAAATGGTTAAACAACATTTTTTTTAGCTGCATATAGATTTGCAACAAAATCACCATAATTTCAAACAAATTTCACAAACTATTACAACAACAAAATCATGTGTTTGCAGCATTTTGAAAAACTAAGTAAGCAACATCTTTTTTTTACTGCAAACTTATGATGCAAAACAGTAAAAAAATTGTAGCAAAAAACGGTTCGCCCACGAAACAAAAACAGAAAAAACTGTTTTCACCGGAACCTCACCCCGAGACCTTGTCGGAGATTTCATAGCAACAAAAATGTGCTACTGTAGCGAAGTTGACTTTGCCAGAGACATCGTTGGAGACTCTTGATGAAGACCTCGTTGGAGACATTGTAGCAAAAAATTTGTAGTATCGTAGCAAAACCACATAACTATAATAGCAAACAATTGTTATATTGCAGCATTGTAGCAAAAAAATTCTTCCAGTGAGTTCCTCCATTGAGACTTATGATGCAAAACAGCAGAACAAATTGTAGCAAAAAATCTTCTTGTAATGCAAATTCACAGAGCGTATGATGCAAAAATACGAATATTTGTAGCAAAAAAAATCTTGGTAGCGCCGAACTTCGTTGGTAGCACCGCCGCCCCTCTACGGCAGCACCTCCGCACACCACTGGCAGCAATGGAGATCAACGATGGTAGCACCGCCGTGCCACCTTCGTAGCACCACGCTTCTGCGCTGGAGCATCGTCGTTCCACCATGGTAGCACCGCCGCGTTACCTTGGTAGCACCACGCCTGTGTTCAGGGAGGCAGCACCACCATGTCATGTTGGTAGCACCGCTGTGCCGCCATGGTAGCATCACGTCTGTGCTGTCATGGTAGAACTCACCGGAGACCTCAGCTTCACACCGGCAACAGCGTCGTCGTGCCCCGACTCCACGCCGTCGGTAGCACCGTTGCGCGCCATCGGTAGCATCGCAACGCCGCCAGCTATCGGTACCATTGTCGGCATCTCCCTTGCAGCCGTCTGAGGTTCGTGATGCCCGCTGAAGGCAGCACCATTGCTCTTTCCTTGGAGCATCGACCCACACCTACAGTAGCGATTCTGCCCTTCATTGGCAGCACTGCCGTCCTGCCTGGCTGCAAGACATGCTTGGCAGGAACGGAGCGGCCACCCGGGGCATGGTCCGACAAGCGGAGCGAGCACGGAGGGCAACACCCCTAGCTGCCGTGGAGGCCACCCATGGCTACGGGGAGCCGGAGGCAGCACGGCCACCCAAGGTCTTGGAGAAGGCCGACGAAGACGGCATCAACGCGAAGAAGCACGGCGAGCTCGGCCCCCTCGGTCACGATTCCTCCGGCTGGCCCCGTCGGCGTCGCCCGGGCCTCATTAGGTGGAGAGGGCGGGGGTCATAGGTAGCTCGCGGGAGCGCGGCGGCCGATGCTCGGGGGGCGCGACCGCTGTTGCTAGCGGCAAAGCGGCGGCTGAATCTCGTGGAGGTCGTGTAGGGGAGCCATCCCGTCGGCGGCGGCGTGCAGGGGAGCCGTCCTCGGCAGCGGCATCGGCGTGCAGGAGATCCGTCCCGGCGGCGGCGCGCAGGGGAGGCATCCCGGCGGCAGCATGCAGGGGAGCCGTCCCCGGCAGCGGCGGCGCGCTGGAGAATGAGGATGAGGCAAGGGAGAGAGAAAGGGGTGGAGAAGGGGATGGGACCTGTGTGACGATAAGGTGGGGTGGGACCCTCGCAGTTCTATTGGCTCCTTTTTCTCAGGGACGCGTGGTGAGCTTACGAAGCGGAGGATGTGAAGCGAGCGATCCCCCGGGGGATAACAAGCGTTTTCCAAAAAAGAACCACTGATGTGGACTAGGTATTTCGATCTTGCCTTGCATTTCTTCGCAGCTGTAACAGCCCACTTTTGGTAATGCAAATTATGGACCAAATTTTCACTTTTTGCATTCCATGCATGCATCATTGCATCCTTTTGCAATTGCTAAACAACACACTATTTGTTCCGGGTAATATCGAAAACCAAAATGCCAAACTTGCTCCAACAAATCTCACAACAAATGAAGGCACCCAAAGTTGCAAAACAAATTTCTTGACATCTTATATTTGTCAAGGAAGTTCCAAGAGCTCAAAACAATATTTTGCAATTGCTATAAATTTTCCAAATGAGCAACATTTTTAATTTTGCAAAATGCCCTTCTTCCAAACTCTCTAAACAAAAGTTATACAAAACTTTTTATCTCAACATGCCAATTTTTGTGGAGCTTCTACTTGTTAGGGAGAGGTTACATAAATTTTGTCATAATTTTTACAAATGGTTTAGTGCCTTAATAAAATACCTAAACCTGCTGGTTTTAAAAGAAAAGGAAGAGAGGACTAGTTCGTGATGGAAGAATCTCTGCTAGGGGGGTTTTCGGAAAAGGGCTTCCTTCCTCCTGTAGCCACGCGCTACTCAGGCGCCATGGCGCCGTGTCGTCCCGTGCGTCGCACCGCTCTAGGGCCCCTCCTCTCTCCCTCAACCTGCTAGGAGAAGAGCACCCGAGCCTCACCTGCTCCTCCTACCCTAGCCACTGTCGCCCACCTGCTCCTCGCTCCCCTTTTTCCTCTCCCCGCGAGCTCCACCGCCGCGCCATGGCCGTGCTTGCCGCCGTCGATTGAGAGCTTCCTAGGCCGAGCCAAGACACCATTCGTTCCGCCGCGTCGCCTGCTACGTCTACGCCAGAGGAATCGAACCGGGAAGCAGTCAATCGCCGACGCCGTCCGTTCCCTTCTCCGATCACGGCCGAGCTCCGCCGGGCGATTTCCGCCGCCGTGGTCCGTCCCCAACCTCGCCGTCTCCTCCTACTCGCTCAGGGTGAGCTGACGAACATCCCCGTGCCGTAGCACCCCCCCTTGCTCTAGCCTCACCGTAGCCGTCGCGCCGTCGCCGAAGTTTTCGTCGCCGTCGCTTAGTTTCATCGTGGACAGAAGCCAGTTCTTCTCCGTCGCTCGGAATCGATTCGGAATACATCCGGAATTCCGGATGGTCGGAAAATTCCGGCTATCTACTGAGTTCGTTCCGATCAAATCCAGTACCGAATTGCTTATCTCGGATTGAGCTCGGAACAATTCGGAGTAGTCCGAGTGCTTTGGAATTCCGAAGTAATTCCGAAATGTCCAGTACAAGAAAATAGTATTGCTTCTTTTACTTGTCTCGCTAATTTGTTAAATAATTGTGCTGAGTTTCAAATAACTTCTGAAGAGTACCTACTTTAAAAGAGGGAATTCAAAATGTAATAACTTGTTATCGGTGATTCCGAAAAATGCGTGTGGCATATCAAAATGTCCGGAAAAATTTGATTTACTCATTAAAATAAATATCATGCTCATGTCATTATATCTACAATTTAATCTTAGGGTTTCAACTACCTTGTTCAACAAGTAGACATGCTGCCTTACTTAAATCCACGGAATATCCGAGATGTGCCCCCTTACGCGTCCGGACTCCGCTTAAATTGAATAGTTGAATCATCCTCCCCCGGGGACTTAAAATGTCATGTCATCATGTGGTTGCGCATTGCATTTGTTAAATCATGTGTGGTGATTGATTGTTCTTCCGTGTTTTGTGCTACGATAGATCAAGCAGCCGGGGTTGCACCGCAATACCCCGAAGAGCCGTACTACCAGTACCTGAGCAAGGCAAGCGTAATCCCCCCTCTGAGCATATCTTATCCTATGTTTCCGCAAATATTTTCTCCACTATAATATTGCATGCGGTTCCAAATGTCAATTTTATTGGATTAGAGTATCCTATATTTGCATTAAGATTCCGATGCCAATTACCTGTTTCCCCTCCTATATCCATAGGATTGTAGTGTTGGCCTGAAATACTTAACTATGCAATGTTGATGCTTAGCCATGCTTAGTTAAATGCTTAGCCGTCCGATGGATACTTCATGTTGGAAACAGGTTGATGAAGTGTTCACATGATGGTGGAGAGATTGTGGTGACAGGTAATAAAATGCTTAAAGGTGGGGATGAGAGGCCACTTTGGTATGGTGGTGTTTTGTCTCACTCTCGCCGCCTAGGTGCGAGTTCTTTACCTCTTGAACCAAGAATGAGCGCGCTTCCATTCGGTGGGGTATATGGAGCCCTCGTCGACCGACTAACTTGGGCGGGACTAGCCAGGGTCCTCTAGTTTGAGCTTCCATTTGCGCGTGCGTTGAGATGGTGGCTAAGACAGAATGAGGATGGTGGTGTTAGGAAAATGAGTGGCCACGGGGCAGGGTGTTGTGATCCGCTGCTCCGTCCTCACTGATGATCCTGGGTTAGTCTTTAACAAGGTAAAGGTTGTAACCGTTCCCACTCAGCCGGCTTTCCCCGGAAGAGAGCTACGTGTAGGCAATGAGCCGGGGGTACCGAAGGTAAACACAGTGCACCCCTGCAGGGTTAAATCTTTTCGAAAAGCCGTGTCCGCGGTTATGGACGAACTTGGGAAGTGAAGGTAAGATCATAGAATAACTTTAACGGAATGATTAAAAACTGGGTACTAGAGGTACCACTCAGAATGCAAGGTGAGCTTCCTCGAGGGTGATTCGGGGAGGTGCCTTTGATGAACAGGTACAGTGGTTGATGATGGTTGATGTTGGAAAGGTGATCAAAGAAAAGAGTCACTTCTTACCCCTTTTGAAAATACTCTGAATAGTCGATGCCATTGAGTTATGTTTTCATAAATAAAATCAGCTTTATGCAAAACAGCCATAAAACTTGAAAGCCTCATCGAGCTAAAGCTATATATAATCTTGCGAGTTCGTCGAACTCAACGTCGTTTGTTTTGTTTCAGAGGAGGACTTCACCGACCTCGAAGGTGGGTTCTTTGTGGACGTCGACGAGTAGTCTGGGGTTCCCAGGTGGCAGCTTGGGACATCCCGGAACAGCTGGCGCTGGATGTTTATCTGTAGGCCTCTTAGGCCATAATTTGGATCTTGTTGTTTAGAACAACCTAATTTGCTTCCGCTTGTTGTAATGTTGGGTCTGTGACCTCTGGTTGTCATTTGCTATCTTTCTCTATTATAAGAGTTGAACTATAATGATTTGTGTCGTAGAGTCTGTGATGTGCCAGTTGTTCCACAAGTCTTGATCTCTCTATTATGCATTGAGGGTTGTGCCTGTGTTAAGGCATCAATCGGGGTGTTGCGTTGCCGATGATCCATTCCGAGCAACGCCTGCCAAAGGTTTTGGCCGGGGATTGGTAAACCCGTAACCTCCGGTTGTATCGCTTAACCGGTGACACACAGCATCACTGTATAACAGTCGGGTCGGGGCGCCACAAGTTGGTATCAGAGCAGTACTGCCTGTAGGAAACCCTTCTACTGGTCGATGTTGAGTCTAGTGTTTGTGAAAATATTTTTAACCTAAAAATGAGTTGTGAAAACCATCTTAGGATTCTTTTTACTCCTTATCTGGTTACCCTCTAATCTCGGAGCAATCTTACCTCGATTTGAGTTAAAGGTTTTACTTCTCATCTGTTACTTCAAAATGATTAGAAACGGGGTGGGTTCGACCTTTAGTGTTATGTGTCCGTTGCTCCCGCTGCGTTGCAAACAAAATCTGTTCCACCGAACATTTTCCTCTCTTTGGGTTTTAACCCAAGGACTTGAACATAAGGTCCCGGATTGTGCCAACTAGAGTGTGTTAAGTTGTGATTTCTTAACTCTCACTAGTAGCACATGATGCTGATCTTTGACCCAAGTTCTATCTTGTTGATTTCCTTCTCGCAAAGTATTATCGTCCCTAGTCTGTGTACTTGTGTAGACGCTAATGCTATTGTTCGACCATTCGGAGAAAGATACTAACGTGTCATTGTCAAATCTCCAGAATGGCTCGAGGAGGCCGTGGAGGCCGCGGTAACCACAATGATGATGAGGATGATCTGCCGCCACCACCCTCGATGGCTAGGTCTTGATGGCCATTGAGGAGAACCGTGGGCGCAATGAGCGCTTGCTTGAGCAGTTGGTGCAGCAGAATGCACGGAGGAACGAGTGCAACACTCTCACTGAGTTCCTGCGCTCGCAGCCACCCACTTTGCTGATGCTAAGGAGCCACTGGAAGCTGATGATTGGCTTCGTGCTTGGAGCGCAAGTTCTCCGCGCTGCATGTCCCAGTGGCTGAGCAAGTCAACTTTGCCACCTATCTCTTGGTTGGTGCTGCTGGCTGTTGGTGGGAAAGCCATGTGGCTTTGTTTCCAGCCAACCATGTCTTCACTGGGCTGATTTCGCACTGCCTTCCGTGCGGAGTACATTCCCCAGCCGATCATGGACTTGAAGAGGAGGGAGTTCCTGGATTTGCAACAGGGACGGATGGACCTCCGCACTTATGGTCGTGAGTTCAACCATCTCTCTCGTTACGCCCCAAGGGACGTGACCAATGATGCTGACAAGCAAGAGCTGTTCCGCAAGGGTCTGACTCCGCAGCTCGCTATGAGTTGCTGCCCTTCAGGTTCCAGACCTATCAGGAGCTGTTCAACCAGGCTTTACTCTTGAGCAAGGAAGAAAGGAACTTGAGGCTTCCAAGAGGCCCGCACACGGGGACCACCAGAGTTCCTCGGGTTCTGAGAGCAAGAAGCGCAGGGTGTTTGTTCCCTACAGCGCTGTGCCGCGTGCTCCATTCATGCCGAGAGCCGCGGGATACAGGCCACCTCCTCCGCGCCCCACTACTTCGACACTTGGGGTAGGCGGAGTGGGTACCGTCCTATGCTACCTGCTCCACCTGGACTCACTTGCTACACCTGTGGCCAGGCTGGCCACTACTCCAGGGAGTGCCCCCAGAAGGCACCTCTCGCGATAACTCCTGCACGAGCCCCTGCCACTCCAGCTGGCAAGGCTGGACCTATTGTGCGTGGTCGCCTGAACCACATCTCTGCTGAAGAAGCTGAAGAGGACCCCGGCGTTCTTATGGGTGAGTTACGAATCAACAACAATCGTGCTACAGTTTTGTTTGATTCTGGAGCATCGCATTCATTCATATCCATAGCTTTTGCAAAAGACCACAAAATACCGTTCGAGAAAATGAGACGTCCCTTGGTGATCGCCACTCCTGGCTCCAAATGGCAAACCGATGGGGTTACTCCTGAGTCCAGATTACTATCGGTTACTCTTTTCCTTTCGCTTTGGTAGCTCTGAGGTCAAGTGGCATTGATGTCATACTGGGCATGAACTGGCTAGCCAAATACCAGGCTAATCTCGACTGTGCTGCCAAGACCGTCACCGTGACCAATTCTTCCGGTGACAGTGTGAAGTATTGGTCTGCACTGTCAAGACCTCCGTCCTCATCATACCCAACTCACCTGAGATCTCCTTTGCTTTATGGAAGGCGAATCCCCTCCTGAAATCCAGGACATACACGTGGTGTGTGACTTCCCGGATGTGTTCCCGGAAGAATTGCCTGGCATGCCTCCTGACCGAAGTGTGGAGTTTGTCATAGATCTACTTCCCGGTACGCTCCAATTTCCAAGAAGCCCTACCGTATGCCGGTGGAAGAGTTGGCTCTGTTGAAAGAGCAAATTGATCAGCTGTTAGCAAGGATTTCATCCAGCCTAGCAGTTCACCTTGGGGTTGTCCGGTACTCTTTGTCAAGAAGAGGGATTCTACCGTGCCTCGTCTAGTCTCTGACTATACCGTTGAATGCGGTGACAATCAAGAACAAGTATCCTATTCCTCGCATCAATGATCTGTTGGATCAGTTAGCTGGTGCAACGGTATTCTCCAAGATGGATCTGAGGTCAGGCTACCATCAGATAAAATCAGAAAGGAGGATATTCCAAAGACGGCATTTGTTACTCGCTATGGCTCATATGAGTATACCGTCATGTCCTTTGGTCTCACAATGCTCCAGCTACTTTCATGAGGCTCATGAACTCCATCTTCATGGATTATCTTGACAAGTTTGTCGTCATTTACATCGATGACATCCTCATTATTCCAAAACCAATGAAGAGCATGGAACATCTTCGTTTGGTTCTGACACGACTTCGAGAACACCGCCTCTATGCCAAGTTCTCCAAGTGTGAGTTTTGGTTGGATAATCTTGTCTTCCTTGGTCATGTGATATCCGCTAATGGTGTGGCTGTCATTCCGACAAGATTCAGTCCATTTGGATTGGAAAACTCCAATGTCAGTCAAGGACATCGTAGCTTTCTCGGATTGGCGGGTTACTACCGCCGATTCATCGAAGGTTTCTCCAAGATAGCCAAGGCCCTGACTGACCTTCTCAAGAAGGATAAAAAGTTGTATGGTCGGCCGAAGCTGAAGAGAGCTTCAAAACACTGAAAGCCAAGCTCACGTCCGCTCCTGTGCTTGTCCTGCCGGACACAAGCAAGGATTTCGTCGTCTTCTGTGACGCCTCTCTACAAGGCTTGGGCTGTGTGCTAATGCAAGATGGCCATGTGGTGGCATATGCTTCTCGCCAACTTAAGCCGCATGAGCACAACTACCCAACTCATGATCTAGAACTTGCCGCTGTGGTCTATGCTTTGAAGCAATGGAGACCATACCTGTTTGGTAACCGTTGCGAGATCTTCTCGGATCACAAGAGTCTGAAGTACCTCTTCACCCAGCCGGATTTAAATCTCAGGCAAAGGCGTTGGTTGGAGTTAATCACGGACTATAATGTGAGTCTGAACTATCAACCCGGCAAAGCAAACGTCGTGGCTGACGCGCTAAGTCGGAAGTCCTATTGCAACAATCTGATGATTGAAAGGCCCAACCTGCTCTCATGAAGAGTTTGCCCGTTTGAACCTGGAAATTGTTCCCTCTGGCTACCTTGCAAATCTGGAGATCAAATCTACTCTTGTAGACCAGATTAAGGATGCTCAGAAGCTGGATGAGGGTATTCTGAAATCAAGAGAACATTGCTAGCGGGAAGGCCAAATGTTTCTCAGATGAATCCGGAGTTGTTTATTTTGGTGACCGCTTGGTAGTGCCAAAGAACGAAAATTGAGGGAGCATCCTCCAAGAAGCTCATGAATCACCTCTCTCTATTCATCCCGGTAGTACCAAAATGTACCAAGACCTTCGACCACAATTCTGGTGGACTCGTATGAAACGGGAAATTGCCAAGTATGTTGCTGAATGCGACACCTGTCGACGGGTAAAGGCTGAACATCAAAGGCCTGCCGGCACTCTTCACCCTATTGCTATTCCCGAGTGGAAATGGGATGAAATTGGTATGGACTTCATTACTGGTCTGCCGAAGTCTCCAAAGGGAATGATGCCATTTGGGTCATCATTGATCGACTATCAAAAGTGGCTCACTTCCTCCCCGTTCGTGTGGACATTACAGCTGCCAAGTTGGCAGACCTGTATACCTCTCGTATCGTCGTCCTTCACGGCATTCCCAAGAAGATAATTTCTGATCGTGGAAGCCTATTCACCTCCAAGTTTTGGACTAGTTTCCAAATGCTATGGGAACTCGTCTCAACTTCAGCACCGCTTTCCATCCCCAAACTGATGGTCAGACCGAAAGAGTGAACCAAGTTTTGGAAGACATGCTTCGGGCATGTGTAATCTCTTTTGGCAAGGATTGGGAAAAGTATCTCCCTTTCGCGGAGTTCTCCTACAACAATAGCTATCAAGCTAGTCTGGGCATGGCTCCATTTGAGGTTCTCTATGGAAGAAAATGCCGCACTCCTCTAAATTGGTCCGAGACCGAGAGAGAGCACTCTTTGGTCCGATATTATCAATGAAGCTGAGGAGAAGGTTAGAATCATAAGAGAGAATCTGAAGATTGCTCAGTCTAGGCAGAAGAGCTACTATGATAAGCACCATCAGGAATTCACTATGAAATTGGTGATAAAGCTTATCTCCGCGTCTCTCCCCTTCGTGGCGTTCGCCGCTTCGGTATCAAAGGGAAATTGGCCCTCGCTATGTTGGCCCTTTCACCGTTCTGGCCAAGCGAGGAGATCTTTCTTATAAGTTGGAGTTACCGGTCATCTTCCCAAATGTACATGATGTGTTTCATGTCCCCAACTTCGCCGGTGTTTAAGGATCCTATCCATGGGGTCAATCATGAAGAGCTAGATCTCCAGGAAGATCTCACTTATCGCGAGCATCCTATCCGTGTCTGGATGAAGCCGAAAGGAAGACCCGTAACAAGACTACCAAGTTCCTCAAAGTTCAGTGGTCTCATCATTCCGAGAAGAAGCAACTTGGGAACGAGAGTCTAGTCTACGTGAGGAGTATCCCGACTTCTTTTCGCAATCTTAGAATCTCGGGACGAGATTCCTGTAAGGAGGGCAGAATTGTAACAGCCCACTTTTGGTAATGCAAATTATGGACCAAATTTTCACTTTTTGCATTCCATGCATGCATCATTGCATCCTTTTGCAATTGCTAAACAACACACTATTTGTTCCGGGCAATATTGAAAACCAAAATGCCAAACTTGCTCCAACAAATCTCACAACAAATGAAGGCACCCAAAGTTGCAAAACAAATTTCTCGACATCTTATATTTGTCAAGGAAGTTCCAAGAGCTCAAAACAATATTTTGCAATTGCTATAAATTTTCCAAATGAGCAACATTTTTAATTTTGCAAAATGCCCTTCTTCCAAACTCTCTAAACAAAAGTTATACAAAACTTTTTATCTCAACATGCCAATTTTTTTGGAGCTTCTACTTGTTAGGGAGAGGTTACATAAATTTTGTCATAATTTTTACAAATGGTTTAGTGCCTTAATAAAATACCTAAACCTGCTGGTTTTAAAAGAAAAGGAAAAGAGGACTAGTTCGTGATGGAAGAATCTCTGCCGGGGGGGTTTCGGAAAAGGGCTTCCTTCCTCCTGTAGCCACGCGCTACTCAGGCGCCATGGCGCCGTGTCGTCCCGTGCGTCGCACCGCTCCAGGGCCCCTCCTCTCTGCCACAACCTGCTAGGAGAAGAGCACCCCGAGCCTCACCTGCTCCTCCTACCCTAGCCACTGTCGCCCACCTGCTCCTCGCTCCCCTTTTTCCTCTCCCCGCGAGCTCCACCGCCGCGCCATGGCCGTGCTTGCCGCCGTCGATTGAGAGCTTCCCAGGCCGAGCCAAGACCACCATTCGTTCCGCCGCGTCGCCTGCTACGTCTACGCTAGAGGAATCGAACCGGGAAGCAGTCAATCGCCGACGCCGTCCGTTCCCTTCTCCGACCACGGCCGAGCTCCGCCGGGCGATTTCCGCCGCCGTGGTCCGTCCCCAACCTCGCCGTCTCCTTCTACTCGCTCAGGGTGAGCTGACGAACATCCCCGTGCCGTAGCACCCCTCCCCCTTGCTCTAGCCTCACCGTAGCCGTCGCGCCGTCGCCGAAGTTTTCGTCGCCGTCGCTTAGTTTCATCGTGGACAGAAGCCAGTTCTTCTCCGTCGTTCGGAATCGATTCGGAATACATCCGGAATTCCGGATGGTCGGAAAATTCCGGCTATCTACTGAGTTCGTTCCGATCAAATCCAGTACCGAATTGCTTATCTCGGATTGAGCTCGGAACAGTTCGGAGTAGTCCGAGTGCTTCGGAATTCCGAAGTAATTCCGAAATGTCCAGTACAAGAAAATTGTATTGCTTCTTTTACTTGTCTTGATAATTTGTTAAATAATTGTGCTGAGTTTCAAATAACTTCTGAAGAGTACCTACTTTAAAAGAGGGAATTCAAAATGTAATAACTTGTTATCGGTGATTCCGAAAAATGCGTGTGGCATATCAAAATGTCCGGAAAAAATGTGATTTACTCATTAAAATAAATATCATGCTCATGTCATTTTATCTACAATTTAATCTTAGGGTTTCAACTACCTTGTTCAACAAGTAGACATGCCGCCTTACTTAAATCCACGGAATATCCGAGATGTGCCCCCTTACGCGTCCGGACTCCGCTTAAATTGAATAGTTGAATCATCCTCCTCCCGGGACTTAAAATGTCATGTCATCATGTGGTTGCGCATTGCATTTGGTAAATCATGTGTGGTGATTGATTGTTCTTCCGTGTTTTGTGCTACGATAGATCAAGCAGCCGGGGTTGCACCGCAATACCCCGAAGAGCCGTACTACCAGTACCCTGAGCAAGGCAAGCGTAATCCCCCCTCTGAGCATATCTTATCCTATGTTTCCGCAAATATTTTCTCCACTATAATATTGCATGCGGTTCCAAATGTCAATTTTATTGGATTAGAGTATCCTATATTTGCATTAAGATTCCGATGCCAATTACCTGTTTCCCCTCCTAATATCCATAGGATTGTAGTGTTGGCCTGAAATACTTAACTATGCAATGTTGATGCTTAGCCATGCTTAGTTAAATGCTTAGTCGTCCGATGGATACTTCATGTTGGAAACAGGTTGATGAAGTGTTCAGATGATGGTGGAGAGATTGTGGTGACAGGTAATGAAATGCTTAAAGGTGGGGATGAGAGGCCACTTTGGTATGGTGGTGTTTTGTCTCACTCTCGCCGCCTAGGTGCGAGTTCTTTACCTCTTGAACCAAGAATGAGCGCGCTTCCATTCGGTGGGGTATATGGAGCCCTCGTCGACCGACTAACTTGGGCGGGACTAGCCAGGGTCCTCTAGTTTGAGCTTCCATTTGCGCGTGCGTTGAGATGGTGGCTAAGACAGAAATGAGGATGGTGGTGTTAGGAAAATGAGTGGCCACGGGGCAGGGTGTTGTGATCCGCTGCTCCGTCCTCACTGATGATCCTGGGTTAGTCTTTAACAAGGTAAAGGTTGTAACCGTTCCCACTCAGCCGGCTTTCCCCGGAAGAGAGCTACGTGTAGGCACTGAGCCGGGCGGTACCGAAGGTAAACACAGTGCACCCCTGCAGGGTTAAATCTTTTCGAAAAGCCGTGTCCGCGGTTATGGACGAACTTGGGAAGTGAAGGTAAGATCATAGAATAACTTGAACGGAATGATTAAAAACTGGGTACTAGAGGTACCACTCACGAATGCAAGGTGAGCTTCCTCGATGGGTGACTCGGGGAGGTGCCTATGATGAACAGGTATAGTGGTTGATGATGGTAGATGTTGCGAAAGGTGATCAAAGAAAAGAGTCACTTCTTACCCCTTTTGAAAATACTCTGAATAGTCGATGCCATTGAGTATGTTTTCATAAATAAAATCAGGTTTATGCAAAATAGCCATAAAACCTTGAAAGCCTCGTCGAGCTAAAGCTCTATATTTAATCTTGCGAGTTCGTCGAACTCAACGTCGTTTGTTTTGTTTCAGAGGAGGACTTCACCGACCTCGAAGGTGGGTTCTTTGTGGACGTCGACGAGTAGTCTGGGGTTCCCAGGTGGCAGCTTGGAACATCCCGGAGCAGCTGGCGCTGGATGTTTATTTGTAGGCCTCTTAGGCCATAATCTGGATCTTGTTGTTTAGAACAACTTAATTTGCTTCCGCTTATTGTAATGTTGGGTCTGTGACCTCTGGTTGTCATTTGCTATCTTTCTCTATTATAAGAGTTGAATTATAATGATTTGTGTCGTAGAGTCTGTGATGTGCCAGTTGTTCCACAAGTCTTGATCTCTCTATTATACATTGAGGGTTGTGCCTATGTTAAGGCATCAATCGGGGTGTTGCGTTGCCGATGATCCATTCCGAGCAACGCCTGCCAAAGGTTTTGGCCGGGGATTGGTAAACCCGTAACCTCCGGTTGTATCGCTTAACCGGTGACACACAGCATCACTGTATAACAGTCGGGTCGGGGCGCCACAGCAGCAAATTGCATACCTAACTACTTGGTTCCGTCCGCGTCTGGCGATACGTGCACGACTCACTCCACTTGTTTCAGGTCTTCTCGTGCGTGCGTGCGTGCGTGTGTTCTCTCTCGCACTTCTCGATCTACTCCCTCCGTTCCAAAATAAATGACTTCCATTTGTCCAAAAGTAAATGTATCTAGACATGTTACGTGTGTGGAGGGCAGCGATGTGTTGAGGCGAAACACATAGAGTACAAACATGATTAGTACATAAACTGAACCATAATGAAAAAGAAACGACTACATAAGTTTGTTTCTCGGAGTTTAATATTTATGTTGGCACCAGCTATACATCTCTGCTTGGAGAGACTTGGTGGCAGCAATGACACTGCTCGTGATGAAACAAAAGTGCTTCCGTGCCCCATGGCAGAAATTCTAAAGACATGGTGCACCTGTGAGCAGTGGCGGAGGACGGAAAAAATTTAAGGTATGGTCACGTTGTTTGTGACTCAAACAAAATATTTGATACTCTTGGGTCAGAAATTGAGAAAAAAACCTCATGGTCTAAGGATATGCTAGCACTTCAATCAATCTGTCATAATACTATGAATGATATGTCGAAAGGATTTCATAGCAAATCATCTAGTTGGGTCTACCCAGCCACATTGTTCTGCCACAATGCGCTCCTATTGATAACAGCAATTATATGCCCATGACCAGGAAAATATGGTCATCAAGTTATCAATAAGTTAGTCTAAAAGACAAGACTAGGGTTTATGTTTATGTCTCTACATGTACTTATGGATTTTCTTCTGAATCTCATATTCAATAGCCATACCAGTTATGAAACCCCGTCGGATTGAATGGACATGCCATGGCATGACTGTTTTGTCTCCCAATAGTAAAATGCCCGCAAAAATCTTCACATGAGTTTGGAGTGGGTGTAAATTATCCAATGAAACCAAACAACTGAGTAGGAAAAACTCTTCTTTTCACACGAAATGAAATTCAATAGTCGATTGTATATTTGGTACTACCAGTTCAAGAAAAAAAACCATAAATAAATTGAACAAAAATCAATGACTCTCAAGAGTAGAACACACGACACGACATGAAACAACTCAACAGATCAAGTGCGCCAACCAAACAAAGTCGGGTACCACACCGACCGATCAGACCGACCACCGGAGCTGGAGCACATCCACCAAAGACCAAACCTTTCCCCTGTTTCCCCGGCGGCCATGCATCCTCCCGCACCGGCCGCCTCGCCGCTCGCCTCCGCCTTCTTCCCAAAGGACTCGCGCCCGCTCCCTTGCCTCCTCCTCGCCTCACTCCTGCTCCTCCTCCTCCACCTCCTCTCCTCCTCCTCCCCCGCCCCTTCCCCCACGACTCCCTCCGCGCCCCTCCACGGCCCGCTCCCGGCCTCCGCCGGCCCGCCCCCGCCCCAGCTCGCATTCCTCCTCACCGGCTCCGCGGGCGACGCCGACCGCCTCCTCCGCCTGCTCCTCGCCACCTACCACCCCCGCAACCTCTACCTCCTCCTCCTCGACCGCGCCGCCCCCGCCTCCGACCGCGCGCAGCCTCGCCCGCGACACCCGAACCCGCTCCAACGTCCACGTCGTCGGCGACCCCGGGTTCGCCAACCCGCGAGGCGCGTCCGCGCTCGCCGCCTCCCTGCACGGCGCCTCGCTGCTCCTGCGGCTCGGCCAGGGCTGGGACTGGTTCCTGCACCTCGACGCCGCCGACTACCCGCTCCTCGCCCCCCGACGGTGACGTCATTCCCTCTCCTCTGCACCTACCTAGCCATCGAGTTGCGTGCTGGTGAACCTACCACAGATCTAGGCATTTCCCTCTAGTATCATGAAACTATGAATCGATCTGGTTGCCCTCTTTTCTTCCTCCCTAAGAGAAACCGTTAATGCTCGTGTCGTGTGAGATGAGTGTTCGATGTAGATAGATCTCTCTGGAGTGGATTAGGATGATTAATCAGGGCACTCGTTCTGAAGATAAACTTCACTGCATTACAGTTGGAACGAATTAATGAACAGCAAAAATACCCCACAAGCTCCAGCTGTTGATTATGCTTACTCGAGTCTTGTGGCGTGGCCGGCTCCACACCGTTTGATTTGCACAGCGCCAGCTTCTGTTCATTGTGATGGGTGCACGGCAGAACGTGGACTTGGACGCCTCGGCAGGAGTCGTGCCGTAGCATTTTTCACTAGTAAAGTTTTTCAATAAAGAGAGTATAATCCTACTGCCATGGTTGGAAAGTTTGTTTTTGTACTTTTGTAGCTTCGGAAGAACAGGATGTATCCTATGTCAGCTTATGCAAAAAAATGAAGAAAATAAATAGCAACCACGTCTTTGTGTAGTGCGTTGAAAGTAGTTCAGATGGGAACATATTTTTGTTTCAGTAGCATAACTATTTTCCGTCATGCTACTTTTCTTTGCTTTCCTGCCTTCACTGTTACTTTCGGCTTCGAATTTTTCCGAATGGGGTAGGCATAGGTGGCATGGACATGGTGACCTAATCTGGTTCCAGAAGATAATTGCCTATCTAGTTAAATTAATGCTTTGTAATAGACCCAGACAGAGAACTGGTTTTGTTTGGAACCTGGAGCTTAAGAAAGTAAAGTTTACAAAACTAGTCAATATCTCATGTTAGGCATGTAGATAGACTTTGAAGCAGTGGAACGTGGTATATTCTTTTTAAAGCAGAGTCTTTGCTTTTGCCTATAGAATTGCTTTGTTACAAAATTGTAGAATAGAGTGGTAGAAAGGGTTCCTTGAAGCAATGGAACTTGTTATATGTTGTTTTTGTAACAGAGTCTTGCTATTGCTTATGGAAATTGCTTGGTTATAAAATTGTAGAACATAATGGTAGAAAGGGTCATGCATTGTCATTTCATCAATCCTAAGTGGGAACTGGTGCAACTAGTATTAGGAGAAGCTTAATCCGTATTCTGTAAAACTTGACTGTTCTTATCTGACTTGACTTCGATTTTTTGGCAGATCTCTTGCATGTCTTATCATATCTACCAAGGGATATCAACTTCATTCAGCATGGCAGTAATATTGGATGGAAGGAGTAAGGGCATCTTCATCATTCCAAATTTAGCTTTGTTCATTCGTATTTGGATGTCTAAGATATTGGCATTGTTTTTCTGTGCAGGTCAAAACAGATAAGACCAATTATTGTTGATCCTGGTCTATATCTCTACTCCAGGACTGACATTTATTATGCCACTCAAAAGCGTGAACTGCCCAGTGCTTACAAATTGTTTACTGGTGAGGGTCAATGCATTGTTATATTTATCAGCAGATACTTCCATCATGCCTTTTATGTAGAACAGCATGTATTTGAACAATGCTCCATTTTAAACCTCGAGGTCTTTCAAGTATTGAATGAAAGTTTGCTTTTTGACGCCCTGATATGAATTGGTGATGTTTGGTCGCAGTTAAGAGATACACTAGAAGCATGAATTGAGTGCTGATGAATATAATAATAATTCCATAGCTCAGGGCAGAATAAAGGGCAGCCCCGGTGCAGTAGCTCCCGCTTGCGCAGGGTCCGGGGAAGGGTCCGACCACTTTGGGTCTTTAGTACGGAAAAAGAATGGCAATGTAACATTTTGTAGAGATCATTATTACATCCACACTAAGTCAAGCCTCAGACAATGCGGTAGATTCTGCTTGTGTTAATTTTCTTGTAAAACTATCAGTAGGCAACTTTATCCTTGTGTGTCAAGATTATGACATAGGAATTAAACAGAGGGTGAATATGCTAAATATATAAAAGGAGAACAATACTTTTTGTCTTAACAGGGATACTATGGGCCTAACCCTATCCTCATTATCATTTTTTCCCTTATCGCTACAAGAGCTTTGCACATTTATACTGTTATAGTCAATAAACAGTCTGGTAGAATCCCAGTGCTTAAGAGAAGTTTAATAGTTAATTTCTTTCTTACATGTACTGTACACATCTTAATATTATTAACCTAACTAATGAAATACCGGCACACAATACATACAACTACAATGCTTGTCGTTGGAGGTATTGTTGTATTTTTTGTACCACTGTAACCGTTTTAATATAAATTGATTAACCTGCACTGGACTATATGGACGCAAGGAAATATGCGGTGTAAAAATACTCTATTCACTTTAATTAAATTGGCAGTCTCTAGCCTACAGAAATAGAAGCTCCCTTTAACCTTGTTTATCACAATAGATATTTTCTTTGGTTATAACATTGAAACCAAACTTGCTGTTCACTAGAAACATGAAGAGTGCTGATTTGTAGAACAATAAGTGCATAGTAATAGGTAGAAGAAAGGAAGGGAAAATATGGCAACCGAATACATGTAGAAGGCACGGATGCTTGCAAACTAAGTCAAACCTTGGACAGTTCGATAGATTCTTGTGTTAATTCTCAGGTAAGCAAATTATCCTTGTGTGTCAAGAGTACTGGAACTATATTGAGGGTGAATATGATAGATATGTAAAAGGAGAACATCACATATCGTAGGCCCAACCCCAACCTCATTCTCATGTAGCTTTGTCTGTGGCGGCAAGAGCTCCGTATGTTTGTACTGTTTTAGTCGACAAACAGGCTTGAAGAATCCACAATTCTGAAATGTTTAACAGCACACTTATTTTTGCAACTCTTAACAGTGCACTTCATTAAATTCCTTGTACACATCTTAAGTTATTGTCTTTTTTTACGGAACTAGCCAAATACCTTCCATAATTGTGCGTCCAGATATTACTGTACATAAAACTGCACATAGAAATAATAGTTGTATATCTTTACTCCAATTAATTTGTGAATTTCTAGCCTCTGATAGCGATAGCGCGGCAAAGCCCCTTACTAGCATAATAGATACTTTCGTTTGTTATAATGTTGAAACTAAACCTGTCTTTACTTTTAGTTGTTGTTCCTTTTGCAGGCTCTTCCTCGGTTGTCCTTTCTCGGAAATTCACCGAGTACTGTATCACGGGAACAAACAATCTGCCGAGGACAATGCTAATGTACCTGACTAACATGCCCTTGCCACACAGGAAGTATTTCCAGACAGTCCTCTGCAACTCCCCTGGATTCAACAGGACCGTGGTTAACCATGACCTGCACTTCTCGACGTGGGATGAATCGTCGAAGAAAAACGAGCCCCGCCTGCTGACCATGGCTGACACGGAGAACATGACTCGAAGCAGCGCGGCCTTCGGGACCGGATTCGCCAAGGACGACCCTGTGCTTGACCGCATCGACGAGGAGATCTTGCACCGCCTGCCTGGAGAGCCAGCTCCAGGAGGATGGTGCATAGGTGGTGGTGGGGACGATAGTAAACCGTGTTCTGTTTCGGGCAGCACCGATGTTCTTAGACCTGGGCCTGCGGCTATGAGACTTGCCAAGCTGCTCGCTCAGAGGCTATCCTATCCTGGCTTTTATTCTCAGCAATGTACATGGGACTAGCAGTCCAGGATTGTAATCACCACGAAACCACGAATCCGGTTGTGTTGCTGTGTGGTGGTCTTGTCTTTGAGGCGGCGATGTCGATATCATCCGCAATTGTGATCTTGATTGTGTCAGAAACTGCTGGTAGATGTTGGGAGTCTCGCAATAATACTGAGACCGGGCAGGTGCACACACAAACTGACTCGGCATGGCTGAGGACGAACAGCACAGCTGCTTCCCCTTTCATCATCCTGCCAGTTGCATTGACCGCTCTTGGCACCATGGTCACCACGCCATGTAACATCGTAAGCCTCTGGTGTGTAGTGTTGTTCGGCTTCTACATTGGCTGACAAAACGAAATGCAAAAACTTGGAGGAGGGAGGAGGGCTGTCATCCGTAAACCTGCAATTACTGTCAGGCGTTACTTCTCTTCAAGGGCAAAAAAAACCCTTGCAGAGCCAAAAATGGCAGCGCATGTCCACGTCGAGTCCATGCATCGCCGTGGAGCGCGGGCGGTCGTTTCCCATCTCCGTGTCCGGGACGCTGCCGATCACCGCCACGGAGCTGCAGAGCCGGTTCCGCGGCTCGACCACGCTGCATGGGTGTAGCAGGCGCTCGGCTTGGCGCTGTCTGACCACCCAAAAATGGCCGGGCGGCTGAGGCGCCGCTTCGGGGCTGACGGTCCCTGGGAGGTGAAGCTGAGCGACGCCGGCGCGCGGCTGGTCACGGCGTCTTAATTTGGACGCGTCCATGGATCAGTGCAACTGTTCCGAGCATTGTTAAGCTTTTTTTAGAGAGAATGCAGTATAGTTAAAGGTGGGATGTAGATAGTGTAGGTTCTGGGAGCTCTCCCACCGGCGGCGCCTTGGAGGAGGTTGGGTGGCCGGCGGTGCTTTTGGTGCAGGTTCGCGTCTCCTCCGGCGGTGGAGCTCGTCGGAGCTTCGCAGCGGTGGATCTGCTCCGACCGGTCCTTCGGATCTCCGGATCTGCTGGGATCGTTTGCCCCCTCCCAGATCTCGCGTGGCGGCGGGTCTGGGTTGACAAGTTTGATGCGGAAGAGGATGGTGCAAGCGGTGGCGCAGGCGGTGCAGGCTGGAGTTCCTCCGGGGCTCGAGTCTTGAAGATTCCCCGTCCGCTCGGGGGCGTCTTCCTTTCCAAGGTTTCGAGGAAGATCTGGCGACGGCGCATCTTCGACACGGCTTCTTCGCCGGCGACATCGACGCAGGGAGATTTGGGTTTCTTTGCTTTCTTCGTGTTGTTCTTCCTTGCCTACTTGCTGTAATCCTCTTCTGTATCTCGCAAAAAAAAAAAAAAAAGGTGGGATGTAATCAGCGGCGGAGCTAGCGAATAGCGATTTATCCAAGCCGGGGCACTGTTTCATTTGGTCTCGAAAGAATCAAATCTAGAAAAATCCAACACTTCAAGCACTACTGAACTGCTGTTTTGTAGAAAGTTGTCTTCTATAGATCATAAATGTATAAAAGCTGGATGTCACTAGTACTACTAGATACGGATCTGCAGTACTCCCTCCGTTTTTTAGTTCGTCTCGTTCTGGGTTTTTTCAAAGTCAAACTTTTCAAAGTTTGACCAAATATATACAAAAATATATTAACATCTAAAATATGAAATATATATAATATGGAAATATATCTTATGAAGATTCTAATAATGTTAAAATTTTGTTGAATTTTTTTATATTTTTTCCTATATATTTAGTCAAACTTACAAAGGACTTTGACTAAACCCGAAACGCAAACTAATTGTAAACGGAGGGAGTACTAAATTTTGAAGAATAGACAACAAAAGTCCAACATAACAGTCTCCAATGTGAGTGCCAATGCCCAGCAGCACACCTCAATAGAATCTGCAAGAAACAAGACTAAATTAACAGCCGGCGGTGACTCCCACGGGCTGCGCAGGCGAGGGAGGCGCGCTAGGTGATGACAAGGCGGAAGGAGGCGCGGGAGAGGGAGGTGCGGGCGAGCGTCACTGGGCCAGGCAGGAGGAGGAAGATCTCCTCCGGGTTCTTGTCCGTGAGGGCCTTGAGCGAGATTTGGTTATCGGCGCCGGCGAGGGTTGGTTGGCGGCGCCGGCGACGCCATGGCGGGCGGGCGGTCGAGCGCAGACAGGGGTGGAGAGGAGGATGGGGATGGTTGGGCTTGGTGGTGCTGCGGTCAAGGTGCAAGCGGCAGCGGCCCGTCCGCGGCGCCGCTATTTTAGGCCCACCTAACAACAGATGCGAACGTCCACGTTATTGGAAGAAAAAAAACGGCGTATATGGGCCGGGCCGCGGTTGCCGCGGCGGCGCCGCATATCGCACGAGAGAAGGGAATCGTGCAGCAGGACAAAACAGAAGGGGATCGGCAGCGCCGCATCCGTCGTCTTCTCCGGCGCGCCGGGCGCCGCCAACCGCCATGGCCGCTCCGGCTGCGGGGGTCTCTCCCTCTCCCTCGAATCCCCGCCTCGAGTTAACATCCCCGAAGGCCGGCGACGGGCAGCCGCAGGCTATGCCGGCAACGGCGGCAAGCAAGTTAGGGTTCGATGGCGGCGAACCACGGCATGGCATGGACGGCGTGGGGAGGTGGTCGACCAAGACCTCGATGGCGGCGAACCACGGCATGGCATGGACGGCGGCGGTGATCCAACGATGCTCACAAATGCCGCCGGCGGGAAGCGGCCGCAGACGCCGCAATCCAAGAACAGATCCCTCGTCAAGAAGCGCAAGACGGACGACGAAATCTCCCACGTCCTCGTCAAGAAACCTCCCACAATCATCAAGGTACGTGAATATTTGTGATTGCTTCATGGCTGATGGATGCTGCTGCATGTGTGTCGATCTCTTCTTGTTTCCGTTGCGAGATTGAGTCAGAACTGGTAGATGTTGCATGTGAGGGCGAGTCGAGATGAGGAGTTGGTGTTTGTGTAATATCTGGTTATCCTTCAGATTAAGCAAGACATCTCTGTTCTTCTGCTCACTGAATTGCTCTCTTCTATTTTTGTGAATGTCAAGTTGTCAACACAGTAGGTGCCTAAAAAAGTTTCTGAATTTCGTCAAAGGATGTACAATTTCCAAACAATACGTTCTCACTATCCATTTCAAGCATGATGAACCAAGCTAACTCAACAACCAAACCATACTGTTTTTCTGCTTACTGCATTGCTCTGCTCTAATTTGTCTGAAAATATGGTCAATGAAAATATGCAAAGCATACAGCTTCCCTAGTGCTGCAGCTTGATTGATAGTGATTGTATACAGTGCATTTTTTTAGCAGTTCAGCAATTCAAGTATTAGAGATTTGAGGATCAGAACTGACTTGTAGGAGTAATTCAGCCGTGTCTTGTGTGTTGAACCTGATCTGTCTATCTATGTATTCCCTTCGATGAACGTGATATCAAAACTTCTTTGTTTCACAGGCATCTCAAAGCAGAAATCAAGGACTACGATCTCCAATGTCTGCGTGTATTCCTGTTATTCTTGATCCGAGATACAAATACGACCTCATGGAGTATCTATTGAGTGACTTTGGGACTGAAAAGGAGGCAGAGACAATCATGGTTGAAGTGAAGAAAAACATGGAGGAACTCTTCAAGCATTACAACAAAGAGGTTGCTGGAGAGTCACACACAGATGTTGCTACACAGGAGGTGCAAGATGACAATGACCCACTAGCAGATTGGGATAAGTATATGCTATCAAAAAGGCAGCACTCAAGCACCGAGCTAGATCAATATTTGAAAGAGCACTTGACACCTCGAAAGGAGGAGGTTGACATTCTACAATGGTGGAAAGCAAGATCTGACACATATCCTGTGCTGTCTAGAATTGCCCGTGATGTATTGGCAATCCCGGCTTCGACTGTGCCTTCCGAGTCAGCTTTTAGCACCGGAGGACGCGTCGTGAGCGATTATAGGAGCAGCCTCGCGCCCACTACCATTGAGGCTTTGATATGTCTGCAGGACTGGTTTAAGGCAGCATGTATGCACTGTTTTCCTTAAGCTTTTTTCCTTTGGCCCATATAATATTTTTCTTGTGGGTAATAAGATTTCCTCTTCCACTTTCAGACGCTAGGAAGAATGAAAGGATTTCATCTTGATGCTGGAGCAATATAAGAGGAGGTGACTACTATTGTTCTTATACCTGCTTGCTGTAACTTAAATTTTTTGCCATGTTGATGCTGTTCCTTGTTGGTGCTACTGTTTGTTAACTTATGGACATGCCCTCCAAAAGCTTCACTGGTTTCATTGTTTACTTAAAATTGTATTGCTTTTTGTAATTTAGAATCTTGCTCATGATTATCCTTGGTGTTTACCAGCAGATTGTTGTGCGAAATGATTTCAGGATTTCAGGAGGTAATATATTGTTACTCTGTAGAATATCGATCATGTAGTCTGAATCAATGTTCTGATGCTAGGTGGTCATCCATTTTAACATACCATGATCTGTTTCCGGTCGGAGTAAAGGCATATGCTGTTTTCTTAAGAGAAATAGGCTATCTAAATACACTTTTCCAGATTCTGTAATTTCATTCTGATTTCATTAAGCTGTGTTGACAGGTTGTTGAACTGGACAGGGCATTTCCTGGGGGTGTTCAGGATGACCGGATAAGGAGTCCTTTTTGTTTCCTTGGTATTTCAGTGGAAATAAAATGCTGTCAATATCACTAGGTGGCTGACCGCCATTATTTTTTTTATTTTTTTTGCGAAATAATTTGTATTACTCAAACATCCAAATTAACTTGCACTTTGTCAAACTTGTACTTGAGATTGAGCTTGAATCCCATCGATAAGCTGAATTGTTCGTGCTGGATGAATCTGATCCCATCGATAACTCCGCGTGAGCTAGCTAACGATCGAACGCGGCGAGCTAGCTAGCGATCGTCTGCGCGATCGTACGCGGCGCGCGCGGCGCCGCAAAAAGCCGCGGCGTATTCACGGCTACGACGCGGCATACCGGTACGATTAGCGGCGTACGCGGCGCGCGCGCGGATCACCGCGGAGTGTCCCGCTTGCACCCTGATGCTGCGGGCCTGCGGCTCTCCGCTGTCAGCGAGCGGCCGTGGAAGAAGATTGAGTGAGGAGTGAGGAATTGGGGATAGGGGACAGAGGTCAACGGAAAGGCAAATAATGACTTTTTTTCCCTGCTTCTTGTCGACCATGCTGTACAGTTTCCTTTTGATTACAGCAAAGGGATGTCTTGTTTTTACTTGCTTCCGCATACACAAGAAACCGTGCAACAATATTCCTTTTCTCGGAGCTACACATCCCAGATAGACTAAGAGCATCTCCACTCGCGGCGCCCAAACGGCCGCCCAAACGCGTTTGAGGCGTGTCGGACACAAAATCGCCCCCACTCGCGGCGCCCAAACGCGAATTGGGTCCGGTGCGGCCCAGTTTTGTGTCCGGCACGCCCAGCCCACGCCCTCACTTGGGGAGGTTTGGGGCGGCCCCGGACGGAAGGAAACGCGACGCCACGTCGGCTCCCGACGCGCGGGCCACGCCTGGCGGTGAGACACGGACTATGTCTCGTCGTTTTCTCGCCTGATTTTATCCCCAGTCTTTCATCGTCGCCCTAGTCGCCCCACTTTGCTCGACGCCGCCGCCCCCGCCCGCCGGCTCCACCCAAGCCTGGACGTCGGCGCCGCCGTTTGCTTCCTCTCCTCGACGGCCTTTGGTTCCGGGCACCGCGATCTCTCCGCCGCTGTATTCGATACAGCCGTCCCCGGCGGTCTCTCCGCGACCCGCCCTGCCTGCAAGGTGTTCGGCGGAAGGTTCGCCTGGTTTTTGACTGAATTATTGATGCTAGCCGGCGACCGGTCGTTGATCAATGGCCGCGTTGTATTGCAGATGGATAGCGACGACGAGATGATGGCCGCGATGCTGTTGGAAGAAGAAGACGCCATCGCCGCGGAGGAAGATGAGAATAAAGCAATTCTCAGTTGTCTTCTCCAACTTCAAGCCGACGAGGAAGCCAATGCCGCCCCAAAACGGGGAGGCTCGTCGTTCGGAAGGAAGAAGAGCAAGCCGAGACAGAGAATGGAAGGCCATTGCATGTTGCCGCTGAACAAGAGAGCGCCAGGAAGGATGTCGAGCGGGCATTTGGAGTGCTGCAACAAAGGTTTGCTATCGTTCGGTATCCTGCTCTAACATGGTCGAATGAGCAAATGTGGGAGGTGATGAATTGTTGTGTCATCCTGCACAACATGATCATCGAGAGTGAGCGCTATAATCCAGTGCATGATCATATGCATATGACTTTGAAGGTCCTCATGCACAGGTTGATCACAACGTGCCGGCAGATTTCGCTGATTATATCTCAATGCATTTGGAAATTCGTGATGAAAATACTCATAATGCACTCCAAGCTGATCTAGCGGAGCATTTGTGGGCACGCCGGGACATGGCAGCGGCAGAGGAAGAAGAGGAAGACATTTGAACTTTATTTTATATATTTGAACTATTAAATATTGTATTTGAACTATTACATATTTATGTATCTTTGATTTTTCCTTTCGCAAGATATTGAAATTCATGTAAAAAACTCTTTTGGGGCGCCCCTTTGGACGCCGCGAGTGGGGAACACGGGCGCCCAAATGGCGCACCATGTCCGGACAGCGCCCAAATGGCACGTCCGGACGGCCTTTGGGCGCCCATTTGGGCGCCGCGAGTGCAGATGCTCTAAGCACTCTTCGAACCAAGAATTGCTAAACTAGATTGGCTAATTTAGACACCCCTCATAAAAAAGCTAATTTAGACATATTGGTCTCCCTTTGATTTTTCTCTGCTTAGAGATGATCCCGTTATTAATTTTTATTTTAATATATATGCTTTTAAATATATTTAGATAATAGGCACCGACATGTTTTATCAAATTATACCTTTTGTCGACATACACCACAATCAAAAGGGAGTGTCAGTTATATCCAGTGGATGCCTTATCCTTACACATGAATTTTCGCATGTATTATATTGGCAAAACATTATGAAAAAATAGAATCCGTAGCAGCGCACAGACATCCACCTAGTTAGTAGTAGTATATATCAGATATATCATGCCTTTTTTTTTTTTGAGGGGAATATCATGCCTGTTGACAATACGAAACGGAGGTGTTTGTGTTCAGGACTTGAACGAACGCAAGTTTCGGGCCGAGCGGCAAGTCTTAGGCCCAAACCGGTCGCGTGACTTGGCGAGACGAAATAACCTAACCCTAGCTCGCTCGCTCGCGTCCCCTTTTCCCTTCGCTTCGCCGCACGCATCAGATCGACGCCGCGCCGGCGGGCCAGCCACCACCGCCATGGCTGTCGTTAGCCACTTTGCCTTAGCCCTTGTGCTTGTGATGACCACCTTCTCCACCGTCGAGATGTCCACCGATGTCACGCGCCTCCTCCTAAGGCAACTCCATCCCCATCTGCAACCCCTTTCACCGGAGGGTACAGAACATACATCGTGATCCTCAAGGCTCCCACCGGTGGCGGCGACGACATGGACTACGCCGCCCATCGCGCCTGGCACGAGTCGTTTCTGCCCACCAAGATGACCCGAGATGGCCAGCGGCGGCTGCTCCGCTCATACACCACCGTCGTCCACGGCTTCTCCGCACTTCTTACGGACGAGGAGGTGAAGCTCGTCGCCAAAAAGCCAGGCTTCATCAGTGCTATCCCCAACGCCTTCAGCTACAAGCAGATGACGCGCACCAAAGGTCGACATCGCCGGGGCCTAGGCCATGAGCAACTCAAGTTTGAGTCGTCTGCAGACACAAATTAGCACTCTGTCAACCAATCTATATATATATATATGCACATGAACTATGGTGTCTGCTGAACTGCTGCCCTTACCTATTACAGTAATATATCTTTATTTGTAATCAGATCATGCTCTCTTGAAACATGGATACAACTGTGATATAATTGTCTCTTTTTTTTAGAGAGTATAAATTTTTCTGCCATTTTGATAATTTTGTTGTCATCTGTCAACATTCTTCTTCCTTGGTCAGGCTTGATCATGCTCTCTGATCAACCAGTGAACACTTACCAGGTGGTTGGGGGGACTGAGATAATATACCTGCAACGAGCACTCTGTTTTGCTAACTCAGTGGTCGTAAGGATAAGTGTCCTCCTGCAACGAGTACTATGCTTTGGTTAATCATGTACAAACAAAGGCCTTGAGCGAGATTCGGTTGTCGGCGCCGGCGAGGGTTGGTTAGCGGCGCCGGCGACGCCATGGCGGGCGGGCGGTCGAGCGCAGACAGGGGTGGAGAGGAGGATGGGGATGGTTGGGGCTTGGTGGTGCTGCGGGCCTGTGGCTCTCCGCTGTGAGCGAGCGGCCGTGGAAGAAGATTGAGTGAGGAGTGAGGACTGAGGAGCGAGGAATTGGGGATGGGGGACCGAGGTCAATGGAAAGGCAGAGAATGATTTTTTTTCCTGCTTCTTGTCGACCATGCTGTACAGTTTCCTTTTGGTTACGGCCAAAGGATGTCTTGTTTTTACTTGCTTCCGCATACATTAGAAACCGTGCAAAAAATATTCCTTTTCTCGGAGCTACACATCCCAGATAGACTAAGCACTCTTCGAACGAAGAATTGCTAAACTAGATTGGCTAATTTAGACACCCCTTCTGTGCGAGGATGCGGAGGCCACGATGCCTTCTGTGCGAGGATGCGGAGGAGCGGCTTGGACAGGGGGCGGCGACGCCGACGGCGTGCCTTCTGCAGCGCGAAGGCTGGAGCTTTACGGGCTCTGAGGGCCTGGCCGGGCCTGTGGACACACGGGCCTGGTATGCTCCGGCTATTGCGTCCGGTCGGTTACCGTCGCTGACGGTGGAGGTTGGGCCCTCCCACGTGCCGACGGTGCTGCTGCCCCTAGTCCCGGCTCCTCTTCTTCGTTGTGCAGGCCCTACTTCGCGGTGCCGTGGTGAGACGGCGTGGAAGCTTCATGACCGTGTTGGCGCAGGGTGGTGGTCGGTTTGGTGGCGAGCTCCGGAGCGCCCGAGGTGAATGGAGGGATCGGAGAAATCCCTGTCAGCCTGGCTGACACCGACGCGGTGGCGCCTGAGGGTGCCGCCGGACCTTCCTGGAGGGCGTCGGGGCTACCATTACTTTCTCCTCGCCGCGTACCGGGGGAAACCTTTGGCAACAGCGTCGTCATCGTCGCGTCCTTCTTGGAGGTGTTGATTGGTACCGGCGGTTCGGAGTCTTAGGAGCTTGGTGGGAGATTTCTGGTGGGCGCAGCGGTCGCGAGGCTTCTCCGCTTTGTTGATCCGCCGTTGTTGGCATTTGTTTTTTTCTTTCTTGTTTTTTTCTCTTTCGTTTCGTTTGGGAGTGTTCGTTGGTTGTATCTGTGTTGGTTGCTTTGTAATACAAAGCGGGGGGAAACCCTATTTCGGAGTAATTTAGACACCCCTCATAAAAAAAGCTAATTTAGACATATTTGTCTCCCTTTGATTTTTCTCTGCTTAGAGATGATCCCGTTATTAATTTTTATTTTAATATATATGTTTTTAAATATATTTAGATAATAGGCACCAACATGTTTTATCAAATTATACCTTTTGTCAACATACACCGCAATCGAAAGGGAGTGTCAGTTATATCCAGTGGATGCCTTATCCTTACACATGAATTTTCGCATGTATTATATTGCAAAACATTTTGAAAAAATAGAATCCGTAGCAACGCACGGGCATCCACCTAGTGTATGGTTAAGTAACCGGACTTCCGATTTGTGGTGCGGTTGTCACAGAATTGGCAAATATATTGTAACGTGGTATCTCATTACCATTGGCCAATTCTGCTTGTGCTAGTCAAAATGACTCTAGCTATGGCCTATGGCGACGATGCCGGCCGGTCTACATTCGGGATTGCCGCCTAGGAGTTGAAGAGGTAGTTCTAAGGTATTAATTCAGGGTGATAGGTGAGTTGACCACCAAAAGGTTTTATCTTCATGTGCATCTTGTACTAATCGCTCTGCGTTTCCTGCCATAAAAATGATAGCCATTCGAGTTTGGCTGGAAAACCGCAAAATGCAAAATGTGATTTTGGCCGGCAAATAGCATGTGAGGAACACAGAGGGGCTCCATGTGTCCTTTGAAAAACATTTCAGATAGTGGTCTATCATGAGTTCGATAATCTATCGCTCGTACAAAGTCACCCCGGTACGCGACAAAAGAGTCTGGTATGAATTATGATAATGGTGCGTTGACGACAACCATGACCTCTCCAATTCCATGTTGTCGAGATTCTGCCGCGAGGCTCCAAATTATGTTAACTATTTGCATTCCATAGGTTCATTTTTGCGGGTTTAGGATTAGTTAACCGTTGATCGTACATACACTAGTTAACATGAGTAAGTATCGTAGACGGGACTCCTTCCCCCGAAACCTTCAATGACCAAATTGCCACGGCCATGGGAACTTGTTGTCCATGCAACAATAATTTCTTGACTTGCTACCATCTTGAATATTCTCCTATTTGAGGAGGAGACCGACCCCCGCGGCGCTCAGCTCGAGCGACTCGGGGGAACCCTAGCCGCGCCGCCAGGCCCCTCCCCTCCGCCGGCCCTCCTCCGCCGCTGTGGCGGCGGCCCCTGCCTCCAAAGGTGGCGTGGGGAGACCTCGCGGTGAACGCGTGCGCTGCGCTCCTCTCTCGCGGCTGCTCGTCTTGGCGGCTGGGTCGGCCTTCCGGCCGTGCTCGGCTCGACGGCGACCTAAGGATGGATATCCCGTGGTGCGGGGCGGCGCCCCGGCTTGGCCGCTAAGTTGGTGCGGCCAGGGCCCGATCTGGGCCCAGATGGGCTTGGCGGGCCGCAGCGGCTCCCAGTGCGTCGCGCCTCCTTGGGGCTTCGTGGTGGTGTCTCCATTGGGCTGCGTCCGCGACGCGGCCGGCGGTGGTGGGTCCCCCGGCGGCGGCCCGTGGTGGTTGGCGGCGGCGGTCGGCGTGGCTGCAGGGGGCGGCGCGACGGCCGGAGTCTGGAGGTGGTTCTGCTGCTCTTTGAGTGGTGCTTCTGCAGGCGAGGTGCATGGAGAGGCCGTTCGTCCCCGTCCTAGTTGCCCCCGCATGGTGCGGTGCTCCCAGTGGAGGTCGACGAGGTTCTCTGCCTCCAACTCTGGTGGTATGATAGGTTCGCTTCCTGGCCCTGCAAGACGCTCTCCTCCGTCCGGATCATGGTGTTCGAGGCCTCGTCCTCGACGGTTCCATACCATGGACGGGAGGATGGTGGTGTGGTGTTTGGAACTGGGGGAAACCCTTGGCCGACGGCCACGACGTCGACGATGCTCCGGCGCCGGATCCCTCCTCGGAGGCTTCGTTGAGGTTCCTTCCCCATCACCGGCCCTTCTGTGTGAGTGAAAACCTGGTTCCCCTGTTTGGGCAGCGGCGGCGTTCCGACGTCGTTCCCTCCGTGGAGGCGCTGCTCGGGATGACAGGGGTGGTTCGTGAGCGGTCTCATGACTCGGATAAGCAGATGATGTGTTGTGTTTGGTGGTGTTGATGCGGCCAGCTTGGGGCCGACGGCGTGTGTTTCTCTCTTCGGCTAGCCTTCGCATGGTTTCGGCCCCGTTGATGTGCTTGCCCAAGAGCCTCCCATGGTTGCCGTTGCGGCGTGGAGAGCTTCGGGCTCTTGGTGGCGTCTCGGCTCGCCTTTGCTCAATGACGACACAATGGATGCCTCCCCACCTGCTTTTCGTCTTGACCTCCCGTGGCGGAGTTCCCTGTCTAGGTTTTCATGCTAGGTGCTAGGCTTGGCACTCGCCGATGATGATGGTGGTGCTCCTGAGTTGTGCCGTGGGACTCGAGTCACTCGCCGGTGCGGTGTTAGGTTGATTGCCGAGTCTTGGCATTGTGACCCCTTGATTGCACCCGTCTCCTCTTGTGCCTCTCATGGTGGCTCTTGCTTTTCCTTTTCTAGTTGTCTTTTTTCTTGTATTTTTGTTGTTCTCTCTTCCTTGTATCCCCCTGTAAATTTCTCCATCCGTTTGTAAGAACTTGACCCGCCAGGCTACTTTTCGATGAATGCAACAAACAGTGGGGAATTTCTTGACTTAGTGTTCACGACACCACACTTTTTAAAGCACGGTGACTAGAGTGGAGAGCCAAAAAAAATTCGAAAAGCAAAAGCAGTATTTGTTGTATGCAGCAGAACAATGCTTCCTTTGATTTCACAAATTATTGTTTTGAATTCGTTCATTTTTTTAATACACCGTGGTAAATGAACCTGTAAATATGTTTATTTTAGTTGTGAAACTATTATATTAAAGTTGGATGGTCACAAACCTGGAAAATTTAAACGAGTTGCTCGGGTGGTTGACTGACTTGGAAATCTGAATGCGGAAAGCGATTTTTCATTGGAAAATAGCGTGTGAGGCACACGAGAGACATCGATGTTTTTGCTTTTATTTAAAATAACATATCAGACACTGGTCTTTCACGAGTCTGTTAGTGCTCCTCTGTCACTATGGTAGGCCACAAATGAGGCGCATATCGGAATGGTGCGTCTGTCACGAGCTCGTTGGCGGTGGAGCCATTTAGTTGACCACTGCCTTGAACTTTCAGAATTCATTGTTTTGAGATCCAGCGGAGAGTCTCCAAATAAGGGTAAATATTTGCATTTCATAGAGGCGATGGTCATTTCATAGGGGTGATTTTTGCGTTTAGGTTTAGTTAACATAGGACCTTGCACTAGACCAAAATGGGTAAGTTGAGATGCCTCCTCCCGGCCTCTCCTTCTCGTAGCGCCATTCGAGACCTCTTTCGGCCAAATTTTGAATGAATTTCACGAAATTAACGATTTTCTATAGGAAACGACAAAAGGTAATCTAGGTCCAAATCTTTTTTCAATTTTGAAAAAAAAAATCACAGATTTTTTTGAATGTTAAAAAAACTAAGCTATACTGCATTGTTTGATTGTCTACTTACACAGTTCTACTTACGTATCAACAACTTTTATACCACAAACTAAGCTATAATGCATTGTTTGATTGTCTAGGCGCGTATCAAATTTTGTGTTTTCTATTACAACATTTGGATTTAATTTTTTCTAAAAAGGTTCAAACACCTACTTGAATTCTACCGAAATAATTTAACATTTTCTTCAAAGTTTCTCAAAAATTCTTATAATTAACGAATTTAGGGAAAGAAAATGCGGAAACGAAATGTTGAAGCCCTACTCACATGTCGTTTGAACTTTGAACGGCCAAAATTGTCTCGCCTGCGCTACAATTTCCCGAGTTAGTGACCACGACACCCGACTTTTAAAGTCAGGTGCCTACAATCTTCTACGTCCTCGATCATCAGTTGGTTGTATGTCAGAATCAACAGTATGGATTCTGCTTCGGCATGCGCTGCAGACTGTTGCAGATATATGATACGACGAGGACGTGTCGATCCTTAGTTACCTGCCAAGAAAGGCTGCACCAGCACGTTGTGGCAGACGAGCTCGGCTCCGGCATCATTTCGTCGGCCTTGTCGGCGGGGAAGTCGTCGAACACGATCGTCATCCCGCCGTAGAAGATGGTCAGCTGCGCCCTCTCTGGCTCCAAGATCCTAATTAACAAGGACAAAAAAGAAGAGGCTCGAACGCAATCTCAGCTTCAAAGCTGATTCTCAAGACCTCCCGACAGGAGAGGGAGGACTCCCGTTTGCCGGCACGCATGTCAAGGAAGGACGGGGTGCTACGTACCTTTGGTGCGAGTTGTCCTTGAGCGTGCCGGCCCGCTGGGGGAAGAGCTCCATGGTCTTCTTGATCCTCTCCCCTGCCGCCTCGACGACACTGGCGCCCGGCAAGAGGTCCATGGTCACGGCCGCTCCGCTGCCGGCCTGCTCCTTCATGTACTGCCGCAGCAGGCCGCACGCCGCGGCGAACCTGCTGCCGCGGGCGCCCTTAGTCTGCTGCTCCATTCCCATGTACATTGATTTCCCGGAAAGGAAGCGAGACGGGTACATATGCTGAATTGTTTGTCCGTCTGGCCGGGAGATGAGGTCGCAGGTTATATGTAGCTCAGCCCTCTGTTCTTATGGCTATACAGCTGGAGGATAGGCCTAATCTCTGTTTCCTAGAACGGAAAACAGCACGTGAATCGAGCGGCGGCGACGATCGAACAAGAGGCCGATTTAACGTAGGCTGTAGTTTTGGTCGATTCCTCTGCTCCGGATCCCTCAAGCTGAAGCGTGCATGTGTGTATTTTGGGGGGCCGTGGTTTGGCCGGCCGAGAGGCAGCCGTTGCGCGTCGCCGTCGCGCGTGCGTGTGTTTCCCCCTCTTCCGCATGGACGCCGGTGCGCGTCGTCGAAAGGGCGCAAGCTGTGTTGCTCCTTCGGGCTTAATAACTTGAGAGAGAAAATATCTAGCTTGCGGTTCTCTCGGTGGAGGCAACAAACCAGGCAAAGCAACCGCGGCGGCGAGACGTGTGCTACTTTTCTACACTAGTAAAAGTGCACGTGCCATGCACGTCTAATATACCTTAAGCCAAATATATTACACATGTAAATTTCAAGTTGTTTCTGTGTCCATGTCAGTAGGATTCTTTAGGTTGTGACCGTAGAGATGATACGATGCAACACACCTATATTCAGGCATCCAGTGCCACTATTAAAGGGTACTAGGAGATCATCACGTACAGGGCTAAATCCTGATAGAAATGAACGGAGATTAGACTACATGTACATATATGTATCTCAACACCTCCCCCCCCCCCCCCCCCCCCCCCCCCTCCCCCGTAATCGAAGCGTCGGCAATGACGCATGACCGAAACTCCTCGAAGGTCGACATTGGTAGGCCCTTCATCATGATGCCTGCAAATTGCTGGGTGGTAGGCACGTGAAGAACTCAAACGTGGCCAAGAGCAACCTGCTCGCGAATAAAAAGGATATCCAGTTCAATATGCTTGGTGCGACGATGATGAACGGGGTTGGTGGAGAGGTTATCACACTACACCACCGTGGCCTTGTCGACAGGACAAGAGAGCTCAGAAAGGAGCTCATGAAGCCAGGTGCACTCGGAGCTCCAAGAACTTAATTTTATAGAAGGCTCCTCCTCCCATTAGAGGGTTAGGTTAGGTTTAGCAGAGGAGGGGCGATCCCGGCGGCGACTCCTCCCGCCGCCGCCGGCGCGGGCCGCCGGGCAAAGCTGAACTCCGCGTCCGCAATTTCGGTCCGGGGATAGAGTAGTCCGGGCGGGAGCTGAACACCGCCCGCCTCGAGGACGCGCGCGCCGCCATCAAGGCCGCCACGGAGCACGGGGTCGGGATCCACCAGGCCGACGTCCGGGACGCCGCCGCCGTGGCGCGCGCACTCGAGGAGGCCGGGCCGGTCGACGTGCTCGTCTGCAACCACGGGGTCTGGAGGAGCAGGACATGGAGGAGGTCAAGTGGATGGTGGACCTCATCAAGGCGGCGCTCCCCCTGCCATGAGGGCACGCACCCGCGAGACGGGCCTCCCCGGCGTCCATCGCCATCATGTCGGCGCAGCCGGCCAGGTACTGTGCTGCTTTGCCATTGATGATGCAGATGAGCTGTTCGATGAAATGTTGCTGAGATGAATCTCTGGTGACATCCTCGCTGTAAGATTAGCTGGTAAAGTAGGTATTAAGCTAGGAAAATAACAGTGTATATGTAAAGGAAACTGTTAATGTTATCAGTAAATTAGAGAAAGTGAGATCTGAGTTGGTTATTGCAAAACAAAGTAAAGAGAAATAAGGTTTTAGTTGATAATGGTAGAAAAAGTAGATGGTGACGAGGATTTTGAGAAAGGTTTTTTTTTCAGATAAGGGTGACATAAATGAGGAGTTTAGGGAGCTCGATTGTTCAGGTAGAATTTTAGCTGGCTTGGGCACGTGGAATAACAAACGAAATTTGTTTGGTAAGAGTAATAGTAGAGTTACTGGTCCTATTTCTTTCATTTGTAGATGGCTGGGTTCACTTGGATTGCTAGAGGTTTAGGAGAGCCAGGAGAAGTGTTTTTACATTAATGGTCTAATTTCCAAGTACCATGTTAATTTTCTTGGCATTCAGGAGACTAAGAAAGAGTGTTTTTACTGTCAATTTCCTTAGGAATTTAAGTGATAGGAGGGATCTTATTGGGGGTAAACTGTGAGATGCATGATGTTATTGTTTCAGAGATAAGTTGGTCTATGGTGCGCCACATGCTAGAGATAAGGAGGATTTCTTAGAAGAGCTTGTGCATATTTTTTTAGTATGAAAAACTGTGTCCCTACTGGTTGGAAGGTTTTTTTTAACTTACTTAGAAAAGTTAGTGATAGCAGTAAGATTAGAATGCTTTCGAAGTGGTCTAACCTTTCTAATAAAGTTGGGATATTAATTACCAGGCTTTCTATAAAAAAAAGGAAGGGTGTTCTTTCTTTGGCAATAGATGAAATTGATAAGGAAAGCGAGTTGGTTGGCCTAACCGTAGAGAAACACTATATGAGGAAATCGTTAGAGGATAAGCTTAATGTTATTAGGAAAGAGGAACAAGTTAAATGGTTTCAGAGGGCTAAGTCGAAAGATTTATTGCAAGGTGACTTACTGATTCATGGCTAAAAGCTAGCGGTAGGAAAAGAAAAGAGTAGGATTACGAGTTTTCTGCAAGAGGAAGGTCTGATCGTAGGTGAGGTTAACATATTAAAGTATGCCAACTCTTTTTACAAACAGTTTTTTTGGGCCAGTGATTAGCAACACTAGTATTTCGTTAGATGTCGTGTTAGATAACGCTCTATCTGTTAGTGACAGAGTTAAGTTAGGGAAGCCGTTTTCATTTGAGGAGTTTTATCAGCATGTCTGGTCTCTGATATGTGGTGACTTCTGTGCTCTGTTCAGTAGTTTTTGTGAGGGGACCTTATATATTTCTAGGTTTAATTATGGTTTGATTACTTTGTTGCCCAAGTGTGTAGACGCTAGTAAGATACAACAGTATATGCTGGTGTTGGTTTGATTAAACCTCTGGTACAAAATTTCGTAGATGAAGGGTTAGTTATGCTACAGTACGCTGATGTTACTATCTTTATGTTTCAAGATGATCTAGAGTCTGCTAGGAATTTAAAGAACTTGTTATGTATTTTGAGCATCTCTCAGGTTTAAAGATCAACTTCTTGAGGAGTGAGATTTTCTGTTGTGGTCAAGCTAAGTCTAAAAGTATGGAGTATATGTCTTTTTTTACTTCTTTTTTTTTGCGAGGAAACTGCTGGTGATATTAAAGCACGACAGTTACAAAAAGGACCCCAACAAAGCACAAAATTACAACCCGGTCCTTGAGCAACTCGATGTCGCCGGAGCAGAGGAAGACGTGCCGATGACGCGCCGCTGCTGCATCTCTCCTCAAGCCTTGGATCGAGAGATATCCCCCTGCAGACGGGAAGTCTTCGGGCCTCGAGCTCCTGGGAGCCTCCACCCTCCTCCGCCGGTTCCATCCACGAGCTTCACCACCAGCGGCTTCAAAGTCGTCGACCGGATCCGCCGCACGCAGATCCGGAAGGGGAATAGGCGCATCCGACGGCCCCAGGGGACCGTGAGCGCGGGGAAGGAGGCGCCTCGCCGCAGAACTCCGCCGAGCTCCAACGCCGAAGAGGGCAAGCACCACCTGCATAGATACCACCGGCCGCGCCGCCCACCTCAAAGCGCCGCCGGCAGAAAACTTCACAACTCCTACACTATATACACCCGTGATTCGAGGCTCCCCCAACCTCCCGCCGCCGGAGCGGCCGGCGGAGGAAGGGGGACCCGTCAGATCGACGGAAGCGAGGTGGATCTAGGAAGGGTCGAAAAAATCGCCTCTCTCTTTACTGTGCGGGAGGAGGGGACGGTCCAAGGTCGCATATGTCTTTTTTTACTTGTGTAGAGGGTGAACTTCCTTTTGGGTTTACCATTTACCATGAACGTATGTTTATTATGCAAGTGTTTATCGAAGATAACGAAGAAGGTCTGTGGTAGCAATTAATTAAAGATAAGTATCTGCACTCATCTCCGTTAGCACATGTAAAGTTAAAACCTTTTCATTCGCATTTCTGGTCGGGGTTGATTAAAGTAAGAGATTTTTTCTTTTAAGTTTTGTAGAAAAAGAATGGGTAGTAGTGTTAGAACTAGGGTTTGGGATGATCTGTGGATAGGGGATAAACCTCTCCGGATGGAGTTCCCTAGACTGTACAACTTATCCCACAGTAAGACTATTTATGTTGCTAGAGTGTTTACTGAAGGGTGGAATGTTTTAAATTTTAGAAGGGCTCTGTAGGGTGATTTAGCTGAGCTTTGGTATAAGTTAAAAGAGTGTTGTGCTGGTGTTGGATTGACTGATACGGAGGATAGATGTGTGTGGACTTTAACAAAGTCTAGAGTGTTTTCTGTTAGATCCTTGTATGTAGCACTGAAAAAACTCAATTAAAGTGTCGAATAGGAAAGTATGGTATGTTAAGACTCCCCTAAAAGATTATCCTTTAGCAAGCTATGCTTGGAGTGTGGTGAGATGCCCTCTCCATTTACCTTCAGTACCGATTAGCTTTGATAACTTACCTATCTGGTTAGAGAGTTTTTTGTACAAGTGACAAGATCCTGTTGTCGACTGGGGTCGCTGCGTTGTTTTGGACCATCTGGAAAAACCAGAAATGGGGTCTGTTTCGACGGGGTGTACCCACAGGATCCAACTGTTATTATCTTATAGACTGTTCACTTTATATCATACTAGACTGATTTGCAGAGAGCAAACCTTTGAAGCCTCCAACGCAAAGGAGCAAGAATGCTAACTCTGGTGGCGGCTGAGTTTGTCCACAGGAGACAGGGGTGGGGGCCATTGGTGCTTCGCATCACAGACTCCTGATGATCTTTGGAAGTTCTGAGTTTGGATGTGTAATGGTTTTAGAAGCTCTAGTTCCCTGTTGCTGAGTTGGCTGGAGTTAACCTTGTTGTTGTAGTTTACTTTCAGTTTGGGCTTTGAGTTTCTAGTCTTGTTTTAGCGGCTGATGCTGTGCGGTGTGGCACACGCGGCGTGTTGTAATGTGTCTAACGAGCGAGTCAGCACTCGTGGCACAATCAAAAGGCCTAACTATTCGCTGAACGTTGTATTATCAGTTTCATTTTAATGAAATTGGGAGCTGGGCTCCTCTAGTCTAAAAAAAAAGCCAGGTGCACTCAGCAACCGCATTAGCCACGACGCGAAACTCAGCCTCAGCGCTGGACCGAGAGACGATGGTCTGGCGCTTGGACGACCACGAGATGAGTGATGATCCAAGGTAAACACAATATCCCGAGGTAGAGCGACAAGTGTCAGGACAACCAGCCCAGTCTACATCCGAGTATGCCATGATGTCCATGGATGGCGAGGCATAAAGCGAGAGTCCAAGATCCATAGTACCACAAATGTAACGGAGAATCCGTTTCACCGAGGTCCAGTGAGCATCACGAGGCGAGAGCAAGTGGAGACACACCTACTTCACAGCATACTGCAACTCCGGGCGAGTAAGCGTCAGGTACTGCAGGGCACCAATAATCGAGCGGTAAGAAGACGCATTTGAAGCTGGCGAGCCATCGGTCAGCTTTCGTATCGATGGGGGTGGCCCGGGTTTGCAATTAAGCATCCCAGCACGGTCAAGTAACTCGTGAGCATACTTCCGCTGATGAAGAAAGAACCCGTCCGCTTGGCGTACCACCACGATGCCGAGGAAGTAATGAAGCGGACCTAAGTCCTTGAGGGCGAACTCAACACGAAGACGATCAGTGAGCCATCGAAGAAGATTAGTGGTGCAAGCCGTCAGGATGATGTGTCATCAACATAGAGCAGCAAATAGACAACAGGGAGGCGTGCCCTGTCGATAGACGAACAGGGAGGCGTCGGAGCCAGTGGAACGGAAGCCGAGCTGATGAAGAAACGCCATGATACGCTGGTACCAGGCACGCGGGCTTGCTTGAGCCCGTTATAACGAGAGCGAAAGCAGGCAACATGATTCGGGTGTGTGTCATCAACAAAGCCGGTGGGCTGCTGGCAATAGACCTGCTTGGAAAGATGGCCGTGGAGGAAGGCGTCGGAGACATCCATCTGATTCACCAGCCATGCTCGTGAGATTGCAAGATGTAGGATAGTGTGAATCGTGCTTGGCTTGACAACCGGGGCAAACGTATCTGTGAACTCGACGACGGCTTGCCAAAAATGGACTTTTTGTGAATGAAGTACAAAAACTTCATGAATAATTGAACCAAGACAATTTTGAAAAAAACTATAACTAGTGGGATGGACAATTCCGAGAGATGGCCATTTGTTTTGGCCTGTAGTTCAAATTTGACCTACTTTTTGTAAAATCAGCATAAAGTCGTTTAAATGGTAAAAGTAGCTAGAAAGTTTGGAAATTTATAAAAGTTAGGAATTGTACATACAATGTGGTATAGCTTGAGTGAAAATTAGAGTGGTGCCATACTTCACCCTATTCTTGGTAGCTGGTTCACAAAAAAAACTTTTTCGCCCATTTTTGGCACTCAAAAATTGGAAAATCATTTTTTGTTAAAAAGAAATGAAAACTCCTTTTGGCAACATTGCTTGTCATGTTAAGATGCCGGTTTTAACTAAATACGGTTACATTATCGCAAACTATGACATGTATATGGCCATGAACATGGTCATTTGGCTTGAAATTATGGATATTCATAGATAATAGTCTGTTTGTGAAGTTTGTATTTTTTTTAAAATAAATGTTTAACATTTTTATTTGAAACTATCATACATAAAATGATCCAATGCACAAGTTTAAGTTATTTATTCTTTTTAATTTGTTCTGTCATTTTCAAAATATGGTAAAAACATGTCGGCATGAATTCGTACCAAGAGGTTGAATCTTGCAGAAGTCTTACTAGACCGTGCCTGGCACTGTTCTTCTTGAAGGCGTTGCTTTTGAAGAATTGGACATCAGGTGTTGTCTTGGTGGTGGTTGTGCGGCTGCTACAAGGACTGCTTCTTATTATTTCTTCTTCTTATTGTCTTTCGGGTGTGTGCATCCGTAATAGCTTTGGTTATTGCGTTGTTGCAGAGGCTGGGTGTAATTTGTATCTCCGCGATATTAATATACACTCTTTATCTAAAAAAATGTAATGACTAGCCACTTGTGTACCTAAAAATGATCTCTGTAAATTATTAGAGAAACTTATCAACGACCCATTGTTCAAATTTGATCTACTTCCTATAAAATCGCCAGAAAGTCATTTAAGTGGGAAAAGACAGTTAGAAAGCTTGGAAATTTTGTATATAATGTGATCTACTTTGAGTGAAAATTGGAGTGACGTCATTTTACACCATATTGTTAGTAGCTGATTCACAAAAAAAAACTATTTTGGTCATTTGGGCACATAGAATGGAAAATGATTTTTCTTGTGAAAACAAAATAGAAACTACCGTTTGCAACATTGTTCGTCATGCCAAGATGCACCTTAATTTGTACCAAATACGGGCACATTATTACAAGCTATGCCATGTATATGACCAAATACGGGCACATTATCATAAATATAATCTATATTCTAGATAATAAAGCTGAAAGGACACCTTGAGGGATTGCAATGAACGTGTTACTAAACTTAGACGTGACATAGGGAGGAGGTGGGTTCAACGGGGGCTAAGCTGAAACACATTTCAGAGGGTTGAAACAACACTAATAGATTACTAACTATGCAATAACATTGGTTGTGTGCATTGACTGAGGATATTGTCCCTTTTCGAAAAAGATATCGTTAGGCTTCGTCCCAGTCGCCGTCCTCCTCCTTCTCCTCCTCGCAGTCCACCAGTCTCCACCGGCCGTCGTCTCCCTTGACCATGCCCCTGTTCCACGGCACCCACCGCCTAGCCGGCACCCGGTGCTCTTTCCTGAGTACGTGCATCGTTCGACTTGTTCACTAACGCCACGTCACGGTCCACCGCGAGCTGGAACGTTCCAGTTGATCCGTCTCCGGCCGGCACGCGCTCCTCGTCTTCTGCTGCTGGCGTCTTGAGATAGGGCGACGAGCCCGTGTCGATGGCCAGCGCGAGGCCCACGTGGCGGTATGCCGGCGGCGCCGGGCAGGTGGGCACGACGTCGCGGGCGTTGTTGATTCGGAGGAGGCGGAGGCCGTAGCTTGCGTCGTCCTGGAACCGCTTCCTGATACCGGCGTTGCCGACTCGCGGGCTGGCGAACGCGAACACCGTGACCGGGAACTCCACCACCCCCGCCTCGGCGCGCATCGCCGTGCTGTAGCTGTTCTCGGCTATGTCGAAGGCGATCAGCGTGGCGAGCGCCGCCCCGTTGCCGTGGCCCGTCACCGTGATGCTCACCTCCTCCTCTTTGTACATGTCCACCAGCATCCTCACCATGCTCAGCACCTGCATGCAATCATCCATGATCATGACTTTTTTGAAACGAGACAAAAGTTTTGCCTTTTATGTTGATATAGGAGAAGCAAACATGACACGGCCGAGGCCAAAAAGAAAAAGTCATACATGACAGGGCTTACTAGACGAAGGACCTCATCCTACACCGTCTATTCTCTCAGAAAGATATATGATCATGACTGACTGATCGCTAGCTTATCTAATTGATTCATTCATTACCTGGTCCCTCGGGCTGTTGTGCTCGTGATTGGAGGTGGTGTACATGGAGAGCCAGCCGCGGTGCACCATGGCGTTAGCGTCGCGGACGAGGTACCTGGGCGGCACCATGAGGGCGTCGTCCGCCAACTCCACTGGCAGCGCCGTGCCGCGCCACGCGATGACGATGTCGCGCCGCCCGAGCGCCTCCTTCCCCTCGTCGGTGGCCACCGCCAGGTACCCGATCCAGTTGCAGCGGCGACCTCCGGCTCCGGGGGCGTACAGGAACCTGGTGACTCGGTACGCGGCGGCGTGGCTCGGCAACATCACCCGCTCAAAGAATCTCTGCCTGCCGAACCTGCACAGGCCGGCGTGCGGCGATATCGCCTCCCGGTTGAGCGCGTCGTAAGTCGCCTGCGCCATCTCGCCGTACCAGATCACCGTGCGCGGAGGTCCAGGTCCAGCGGCCTCAGCAGCCCGTCCCACCACCGCTCGCCGTGGAGGTCCTTCCACCTCGACGCCACCGTACTAAAAAAATGCGGATTGGGGGTTAGACAGCCTCTAATCAACTTTGATAGCAAGAATTTCGGTGAGTACGCACGAGGGAGCGGGCGCTGGCACTCGAACTCGAGACCACGCGGGCAGGGAGGTATCAACACATCCGGGCTATGCCTCGTTCTCGACGCCACCGTACTGTTCGCTCCTGCTTGCTCTTCCGACATCAGGCAAGCTTGTAATTTGAACAGTGGACTGAGACGGTGCATGCAGGCCGGGTGGAGAGAAGCTGGCTTGCTCCTGCTCCTCGTTTTATACATGTACCCCCGAGACGTCATGATTTTTCTTGAAGGCACGGTGGTACCACGCAAACCCTAGACATGCAAGTGGACACCCGCTAGGCAGTTCGCAGTTTAAAACTTGGAAGCAAGCCACACGTAGTACACCACACTTGCATATCCATCCAGCTGTGATATGTAGGTTCCGGACGAGGTATCAGAGGAGGGACGAGGCACCGCACATGTCAAGTTGCAAGCGGGCGTCCCGCATAGGCCCGCAAAAACAGATTTTAGCACAAAATCAGCTAAAGTTGACCAAACTGATTACAACTAAGCTATGTGTATTTTCAATCGGAGCGGGCCGGATCCGGGCGCCGCTTGACACCTTACGCACATGCAAAGCATGTCTAAATATTTGATCGATGCACAAGGGGCTATCTCTAGATTTATCGGGTGAGCCGGCGATGGTTGTCGCCGATGCAGAAGGGTTCGGTTTGTTTGTTGTGCTAGTAGGTGGTGCTTTCTCATCTTGTTTAGCGGATTTGATCTGTGTGATTGTTGTAAATCTTTTTGTCAGTGTTTGTGGAATAAATGAAATAAAACATATTGTATGCATCTCTTCGATGCAGAGACCCACTGCATACACAAAAGGCACCGATAAACTCTTTCAAGGCGAAAGATATGTTTTGAAGAGAGAGATCTGCAGGCAAAAATATGGAAGGAAGGACTGACTGAAGGAAGGAACGTAGCAAAAGCCAAAGAAGAGACCGGGGTAATTCCCCTTTCCGAAAAAAATATCGATCGATGACCTTTAATGTAAGAAGACAACAATCGTGCATATAACCTCATTAGAGAAAGGTGGTTATTTATTTATGGCTCGACAACTATAATCTTACCAACATTGTAGGGATGCACGATTAGGCCATCTCTGTTGGGAGGGACCCATGGGAGCGGATGCACTCTAGGGAACCCGCCAAATGCATCAGACTTGTCCATTTTCTCACTATTTGGTTGTTTTGATCTCAATTATACGTAAAATAAATATTGTAGGACATAATTATTAACAAATAAGAGTACACAAATATTTAAAAGCTAGAAATCAAGTGTGAACATAAAATTAACCGTCCGAGAATCCATAAATACAAAAATGATCACAAAAAATTTCCCCGAGTGTCCAATACAAACACGCAACATAGACATGGAAGATCAATTGGTGTGAGCAAAGATTCGTGCCCGAGCTTGTTCAAACCAAGTGCTCGTCTTTGGGTCCATGTTGCTTGTGCCGGTTGACAACATCTAGGCCATGGCTTCCTCAGTCAAAAAAATCAAGCCCTACTTACTTCGCCTTCGACTTCGCTTTGAGATTTTCCGATTCTTTTTTTATCTTATTGGTTACAACTTTTTTCGTCTCGGTATAAGTTTTTCGTGTAGTTCCATCTTGTTTCTAGCCATAGCCACCTTCTTAGTTTGTATCTCCATGAAGATCGTGAATCATTCCTCCTTTTCTTGCTCCCTCGACTCTCCTCTCTTCCAACTCGACACCTCCGTCGCGCTAATCATTTTAGCCAAGGATTCTTGCAACGACAACGAGATTGATGATACCGCACACATTGCGGCATCTTTCAATTTATTCCTTCCATTTGGCTGAACCGTCCGATTCTCCCCTTTTCATCAACATGGCGTGTTTGATATTCATCGTTTGCACGCTTGTTTGTTGGGTTTCCATCATGCTTCTTAGCACTTGAGTAATACCCGAATGCCCACTTTTGGAAATCATGGACGTACCGTTACCCAATAATCTGAAAATGTGAAGGATTTATTTTTATAGCACTTATTGAAGAGAACCAGAGCCATAGACACTTAAACAAACAATATGGTGCATTCCAATATATAAGACACATTGGACATTGTTAGCAAATTTAACTTAGTTACAAAATCTGACTTGTGTGTTTATAGTTTACACCCATGCCATTTTGCGACCTATCACAAATTGATCGTGGAACCTAGTAAATTTGATGAATTGATCTTTGATAGTAGCCCAAACTATTTAAAAATAAGTCATATTCAGATCATCAGGTTTTAACCTGACATTTCTATTATATAAGATTATCCTTGAAGATTCAAATAAATGACTCGTTCACAACGGGTGCAAAGTCGTGAAGCATATCTTTCATGTACACATAAGAACCATTATCCTTAACAATGGATTCATAACATTGTCTCATCAAACATGAGGCTGAAATAATGTTCGGACTAAGCAATATAACATGATAACAATTATCTAATTTCATATTGACTCCTAAAAGGTAGATGAAGTTGAATTGTGCCGACTGCTAGCAGTCGGCGACTCTTGCCTTGTTTATGGCTCGAATATCAATTTCACCTCTTGCAACGCCCCTAATACATACCAGTCCATGCATCTAGTTGCAAATGTGAAGAATCGATACGACATCATATGCCCATGTGATCTTAGGTGTATTAGCAAGATAAATGTCTATAAATGCATCTAGTTGCAAATGTGAAGAATCGATACGACATCATATGCCCATGTGATCTTAGGTGTATTAGCAAGATAAATGTCTATAAAACAAGTGTACATAAATTAGAAGTCATACTCTTCCACTCCTTGCCTTTCTTGACAAACGAGATACTTGTTGTAGCTTCTAGCATGTGAATCTTGAGCGTTTGCCTAGTCTTGCGTGATTCACCACTCAAGATGGTTTACTTAGTTTCTTCTTCCTTCTTCTTGTTAGTAAGTGTTACGAGTGAATTCTCCCTATTAAAGGTAGCAGTCCCCACTCAAGTTGGATATTACATGGAATCTGAATCTTCAACTACAAATTGCCTGTGCGATGATGATTATTTTGCTTGCGCTCTCATGCCGTAACGGCATCAACGTTGTTCATGATCCAAATACCATTAATATAAACGTAGTCACGCCACTGTTGTTAGCACAAAAAGGTGATGCGTCACCTACCTCTCAATTCCAAGAAGAGGAAACCCTTTTCAGTTAGGGCAAACGCTGCTACTTATTCCCCTTCAGTTATCATGCTAGTTCAGGTTCACTCCATAGGACCACAGTATCTAAGTTTCAACTTGTAGCCAACTGAGAACCAAACATGGATATTCGCAATGCATATGCCCATCTTATTAATTTACACGGTTCTTTCACTATATGCGCATCGGAAAGACGACGACTGGGAACACAAGCCCAACTGCAATGCAACTATACTAACATTCAGTGTTTCTATTTTGCCCCGTATATGCTCCTGAGAGGCAGGTAGCTACAAGCACCCATTTACAAGATTCGGTGCATCACACTTGACTTTCGACTACTCTGGGATATCCGAGGCGTTACACCGGACAAACCCTACCGTTCAATGAAACAACTTAACCGCTGTGACTTGGGCAGAGTCTAATCCTCCAGTCTGTCTCACCATGTGTGCCATGTTTTCTCTTCCTTTTGTCTGATCGATCTATCGGCGGTCATCTGAAGATCACACCAAGGAGGAAGATATTACTGCCAGGAACTACTAATATTACTTGTTTTGATCTCCAGCTGAAACCAAGCCTTGTGTGTGTCCGTTTTCAACGTGGAAAGCCGTGAATCCGAAAGAACAGAGAACATCTGTGTCTCCACAAAGAGCTGAAAAAAAATTAGAAAACGAAATTAGGAAGAAAAAATAGCAAATCCAGAACGTATACATAATATTAGCCATCTTCTAACGCTACATTATCAAATTATCCCAACAGTACATATGTATTACCATCAAAAGGCACACGAACACTGAAATTCTCAGATATATAACAAGGAAATTAATGTGTAAAAGACTCAATTGAAAAGCACCTTCATGAACGGCCGTTCCTTCGAGGGGAAGGAATCGATAAAACTGTCCTTGAGAAGCAAAGAAACCTGATTAGACAGAAGACCACCATTATTTGGTGCATTTTATCATGTTTGTAAAAATAAAATGTCAAATTGGCATCATGGTGTAAAGTGTGTATATATAATGCTAAGTTGCTAACCCTGTCATTATCCGACTGCACATTGGTGATGGTATGATAGCGCAAGTCAGAACAAAGTGACTCCAAGTAGGTTCTCAGAACATTTAAGAACTGCGAAGATGCCTTAGCCTGCAAAATAACAGCCAAACAGGTACCAATGTTTATCTTCAAAACTACTAAGATGAAGTATAGACAATTTTTCATACATGAACGGGATCTGCAAGGAGGTAAAACTTTCTTCTCGAGGGAGAAAGAATGGTTTCCACAGAGGATGGAAGCACATTCCGCATACTAAACAAAAATCAATACCTGAACTTCATTGCATTTATAAATAGGATGTTTCTTGGCCAAACCATTCTCACATGAAAGTCTAGCATGAATTGGACTGAGATCTGAAACAAGCTCCTTGTAACGCGGAAGTTGAGGCAACAAATTTGATTTGACCTGCTTATTTGTAACAAGAGAAAGTAACATTCAGTACAGATGAATCTTTTCTGGCATGAGAGCAACAGATATGATCACAATGTAGTGAGCTACAATTGTATTTACTCATGAATGCTACTTCATACAAGTGAAATGCTGCAAAATAGACATGATCAGATCAGGACATCCGTGTTGCCAACTTGTCATTACACAGACGTAGAATAGCTAGCTTGCATAGTCTATTCCATCCAGTGGACCTTGCTCTCATAGTAACTAACAGAAATTTTGTTTCTTCATAATTCTTGGATGGGCTTGACTATGGAGTGAATGGCACTGGTGGGTATAAAAAATCAACTCTTAACTTACTCATATGGATCATGTTAACTTCACTGGTTCACATGTCAACATAATAAACAATAAACTAAAGAAAAAAAGATTTCATTTGCTACAACAACCAATTCCAAGAGTGTTTTCAATATCAAGAAAGAACATGTCAAACTTGCCTGATCTTTCTGTACATTGACTCTCACGAGACTAGATGCTTTCATCTTGATATCAGGAGGTTTATGTTGGATACCAGCCTGTAGAAGAGAACATATAATCCCTGAAAATTTGGCTAATAGTGACAACCTATCATAACGTGGTTCAAGATCGCCAACTTGCAGAAACTGGCAATTGTGGTCCTTAGTAATCTATACCTACTATAAAAGGCAGTAAGCCTTCTTCCCGTCCGCCCCTGAAAAGACGGTTTTGCCCTCGCGAAACACCGCAATTACAGCCACTGCCACCGCTTAAGTGGTCACGCTTTTCCTTCGTCGCGCGACTTGCGCCCTTCGCTTTGGCCCCACATCGCCCCAATTCTCTCTCGGCCGTCCACGAGCTGAGCTAGGGTTCCTCCACCCAGCCGCCGCTGCCTCCGGCCGTGGCGAGCCACCTACCTCCGGTCCCCCGCCTGCGTCAGGACAGCGACGATTCGTCGCGGCCGTGCGGGCGATGACACCTTCTACAACCGAGGAGCAGCAGAGGCGAGCGCGTCCTCGACCCTGCAGCTATCGACGCCACTCAGACGGACGCTGGCATTACGAGCCAAACTCTCCCCGACACCGGCTAACGGCTAAGGCAGACTCCAGCTTCGGAGGAGGACGACGGGCTGGAGGAGCTGACGCAGTTCTTGCGGAGACGGCGTACGGCTCCGGCCTCAGCCTCCGGGCGGCCGCAGAGGTCAGCTGGTCAGGGGAAGGCCGTCACCCTTAAAGCGTCTTGCTGTTGGGCATGGTTTGCCGCGCCAGAGTTCCGAAAGTGAGATCCCCGTCTCGTGCTTCAGGGAAGGGGGAGCAGTACTGCGGCGTCCGCGATCTGGGCACGTCATCTCTCCGCACGACCGCTGCCTGATTCATCGAGCGACCCCTGTATCTGCTCTTGCTCATGATTCGTCACGCGTCTACTCTGCATGCCGTCACCTGCTTCATTGTTCTGTCTACACTGGAATCAATCCAACCGAAGGTCAGTCCGATCCTAGACCCGTAAAAAGGAGCAGCCGATTATGGTCCAGCCTCTCCGGATCTCACTAATACCATCCTCCCAAACCTTTTAATCGACTCTGCTTCTAGGTTCTGAACCATGCTGCAATCCAGCATATATTTATAGTCCAGTAGATGAATATATCACACGATTGTTCTTGTAGTGCAGGATGTGTAATCATGGTAGTTGAAGTGGATCGGATCTGGTATCCTGAGTTGTCCATCAGTTTATTACTTCAACAGAAAATAAGTGTGATGCACGTTGTGGGAAATCATGGACACCAAAAACATATGCTTGAGGTGCAAATGCAGCACGATTTTTTCGGGTCAGTTTTATCACTGTCCAAGCTAAAATAAAACATAGATATGTTCAGTTCGAGTTTGATGGTTATGTTCAATCCAGTTCATTTCAATTGAATGCTTTGTTGACAGATTAGTGTGTTGCTTTCCTCTAGGGGAAGAGATGGAGCATGACGCTGAAGAGGATGAATATAAGGAAGATGGGGATAGCGCACAGTTGACAGATCAATCCATTACATGGTTTGCGAAAAATCCTCTGAGCGGGATGAACAGAAAGAGGTTCCGGTCAGTTTGTCACTCAAGCGCTTAGTTTACTTATGGTAGCGTTCACTAATAGTAATGCAATGTCATTTCTATTTCTGACCATCTTCAGGGAAAACAGAATAAGAGGTCAGTACGAAGCATTCAAAATTCAATACCGCGGTCACCAGCAGGATATGCATATCCTTTGTCAAGTTTTAGGATAACGGGACAATTCTTAGTTTTTTTGTTTCCAGCAGTAGGTTTAACTTATCGTTCATACTGGTGTTACACAGTTTAATTGTTGCTAATTACTACAAGTGTTGTTAGTCTTAACTTGGTTATACACAGAAGAAGGTGCCAAATTCAAATGCTACAACTCAGATGACAAGAACACCGAAGAAGTCATTTCAGGCTTCTATTCTCCGGTCCCTAGAAGTATCTCATCAGCGACAAATATTTCCAAATCAAACACAAAGTTACCTCCAGGTATTCTTATGTATATCGCTTTTCAAGGAAGTTAATCCCTGTGAACTCAGGGATTCTCTTTTACTTGACCTCAGTGACATTTGTCTGTTGTTTCACTTTACTTTATTTGCACTCTTGTATGTTACTACCAACTAGCTAACTCATGGCACTGTTTTTTCAGTCAAAACCGATCATCCAAGTGGACTGGAGGCACTCCAGCTTAGGTCGAAGATTAAGTCTACACCTTTGACTAAATACTCTAGACCTATCACAGAGAAGGATGTGGTGAGTGCTTGTACTAATAACCATCTTAATATGTGAAAATTGTCTATGCGGCACTGATATTTCAAGCAATGTCATTCTGTCCCGAGTTTGCATCACTCCCCTAGATAAAACTGAGGTCTAGAATCATGCGTATTTATGCAACTATAGGCACTTGAAAACACATGTGCATATTTAAGGTCTGAATTTTCGAATTGTAAGCAACTTCATTCTATATTGTCTTTCTGCTTTAGAGTCCAAACGTATAGCTTTACATATCTTGATGTATGAAGTTTTTTTACCATCTCATGTATGTTTTAAATAAGTCTAACATATTTCTAACACATTAAAGATGCTAGACCATTGCAGTTTTCCTGAGAGAAATAAACTCCATTATAACATGTAATACTTGCATCTCTATATCATTTGTTTGGTCCAGGAAGTTGTTTGGTTGCTTTCGGTATAGTGATTCAAGATGCTAACGACAGAAGGAGTAAAGGGGCAGTTCTCAATTCTTTCTCCCGTAGCAAAGCACGGGCATTTTTCCTAGTTCTTTAAAAGAGCAGCAACCCAATAACTGAGCTTCAGAGAATATTCAAACTTACAATGAAAGGGACAGGGGCATCAATGAAGTCAATCAGTTTTCTTGGTAGAACCTGAAAAGCAATTGCTGTACATTAGAAATAAACAGTGATGGGAGACATATGATGAGCTAAAGATCTATCATTCATTCAGTTGAGCATAATCTTAACGAGGATATATCTGTTCCGGAAATGCAAATGGTTGGGTAACACGTGCAAATAGACAAAACAATCTATCACACGTGTTGAATTCAATCAACATGTGAACTGACTTATATATCGAACCGAGCGTCACTAAAATCGTTGTTGGCGCCTGCTGCGCAATTCTACAAACCTCATACCTTGGTCATGACAATTTTCTATTTAAATACTAGTTTATATTCATCAAAAAGATACTCAACTACAAATTACTTGGACAGATTAAATATATTGGTGCTGGATGATTATAAAATTTAGCATTAATGGCAGCCAAGTAGATGAACCAAAATACAGACTAATTATTCAGTAATACAGACTAAGCAAAATGCAGAACCAAGCAGATGAAAGCCTATGCTCTCAGTCCCACCTCAAGATTTAGATATTACTAGCATTCTATTCATAAAAAAAGGGGAGAATTTTAACATTACAGGATAAAATAAAACTTACAGGGAGCAGTAAACTTTGCCACTGAAATGGCCTTAGCATTGGTATAACCGACAAAACGATAGCTGACACTACACCCTGCAGTTAAGAATTTGAGAGAGGTGCTAGAATCAGCAGGATCAAGGGTAGCATAAAACCAGAGCACATTGTTACAAAGCTCAGGTACTTGAAAGACCATACCAAATTTGGGCATATTACAACAATTTGCTTCTCCAACAGAACTCCAGTTAATAATGCTAGCATCTGCATAAGAAAAAAGAGTGACTGCATGCACACAGAGCCAACCATGATAGTCACTACCACTTATATAGGTGTCTAGGGAGTTATTGCAAGTCTCAACAAAGAAAAGAAATAAGTCTCACTATGATCCCCCGGACAAGAAATTTCCCGGATACATGATATATAGTAATACAAACTAATGGAACTCCACAACTGAACAAAAGAAAACTGAACCAAAAAATAGGATTAATGCAACATACACTTTCCAGAGATAAAGCACGACAAACTGTAGCCACAGTCCATATCGATAATGCAAGAGCTTCTTCTGCAGCAACCAAACAAGCATCGACAATGACCTACAATAAAATTTATGATTCCTGAAGGAATGGACGCTACAAATAGTGCCATAAAAATTCAATTACCTACCGCATTTGTTTCTTCTGAGGTTAAATCATTGTCAAAATTTGTGTCAACTAACCCCAATAATGATAATCCAGGCCGGGAATATTTAACAGGCTGGAGATGTTCAAGAGGTTGGAAGACAATTTCTCCTCCACGAGGTGGCACAGGGAGAGCATGGTAACCACAAACAATTTGTAGAGATTCATTATTGTGTGCCTAAAATATGAAATTATGTCCACGATCAGTAAGCGCAAGAGCCATCAGATGGAATTCTTGCAACTTGATATATTAGACAAACCTTGGACCATCCCATAACTTTGTAATCATCAACAATAATTTCATTCTTCATGTTTACTTCATCCTGTTCTTCATCTGACCCTGCCCTTTGACTGAACTGTCACAAACCATAAGGATACTCAATTGATAAGTCAAGTGACATGATAATACTGGATGCACCATAGTTCACAATGGTATGCATTCCAACATTATCATCAATAACTTCCTAAAGCAGATTTCTTATGATTTCAGCCAACTCCTAGCAGATGCGATCAAAACCATAAATTGTGCTCCATAATTGCAGGATATATTTTTCAAATTATCACGGTTACCTGTGCAAAGACTCCATGCTCTGTGTGCGTTCTAATCTTGTGGAGGTAAGAAAATGCGCGGATAGAATATCTGGGGAAGTATCTCCATTCTCGTAAGTACTACTTGCTCTTCCAAAGCTATCACAGCGGGATTCCATGTTCTCTGATATACAATCTTCATATTGTTGGAAACTATGTCTTCCTCCCTTCTCAAGTTCTTTTGCGTAACTAGAATCTGAAGTCTCACTAGCCGAAATACTTTCAGGAGAATTAGGTTCCCAACTCCTGAACAAATATGAAGGGACGTCTCTTTCTGATGTAAGCCCTGATGAAGAAACAATACCTGATATACTGTTGACAGGTACAGCATACACCGTCCAGTCATTGTACGAAAGCCCATTTGAAGATTCAAAATCCCCATTTAATAGATTTTGTTCTTGTTCTTTCAAGGAACGGGGGACTGGCTCTGCCAGAGCAATTGCACTGGCAAATTGGGTTATCCTGTCGAGCCTCTCCTGTGCAATTATACTGTTCATATAATTGACAGTCGACGCACCGATCATAGTTAGTTCTGAACTGGGGAGAAATAATACACACGATTCTTCGCACAGACAAATGAAGTATATGTACTGGACAAACCTGTTTAACATCTCATAATGTAGCTCAAAAAAGGGTACTCTTGTAAGTAAACAGTAACAACGTGGTGCAGAAACCAAGAAACGGCTTGGCTTGCAGGAAGTCTGGTTCAAGGGTGAGACTGCTCCTAGTATACCAGGGGCTCTTTGAACAATTTCCTGGACATGAAGGCAAACACCATATAGTGGTGCATTGTCCGATACCTGGTGGCATCAACAACAATTAATAAGAAAAGAGTAATGAATGCAATCATCCAGAAATTAATATTAAAATAATAAACAAACCTTCAGGGAGAAGATAAAGGCAAGATCATCTCGACACAGATGTTCCTATGTAAAAGATGTCGTATAAGTTAGCAAGTTTGATTCCAAAGAAAGCCTCCATTAAGTATGCAAACTAGAGACAACTCATGTTGGAACCTCATGTGCAAGGGGGCACGTTGAAAAGTAAAAACAAACACTGGTTTCCACAAGAGTATCGTGCTTTCAAACTTTAAGGGGTATAAATTTTTTCCAAAGTAAAACTGTGCAAATTTGACCAAGTTTATACCCAAAAACTACCAATATCAACCATACCAAATACGTGTTGATCGTTTTTCCTACCATAAAAAGTTTGACTTTGGACAAATACTAGATGCTTACATTTTTTAACGGGAGGGAGTATAAGGTTGGCAGATTATTCATTGACCAGCAAACTTATATTAATTTTATTTGACTCGGAATAATATTGTAAAAGTTCAATTTTCTAGCAGAAATAAAGCAAAAGTTAGCTAGAATTGGTGATAGCTCGTGCATAGGAGATTCTAAGCAGGTTTACTAAATAACATAGTATCAAGAGGTTTCCGAAATCCTGCTGCAACTAATTTTCACCTGCCCAAATATCACTTCGTTTAGATCACTCATGGAAGGAGTCCTCTCTACTAAGTGAGCCTGAAATTTTTAAGTAAAGAAGAATCAAGAAATTTGCAGCATAACATATCCAGAAAAAAAATTAAAAATGATAGAGAAGGGAAAGAACTTTCTTAAAGAAGCCAATAGGAACAGTACAAATTCAGCCAGAGCATTATTTTTATAACCTTTACGCCTTCAGGGAAACAGAAAGAGGGCAAATCAGCCTCCCTGATTTCTACACCCTTTCCAGGTGGATATTTGAAAAGAATCTGCAAGTAAAATGCAATTTTATCAGTTGTTATTTGAGAAACCAGGGAACAAGTAGATCAGAGATGAACTATCAGAACCAGCAAATGAGCCTATAGTCTAGAAGCCAAGCCCCGAGATAAATCAGTATTAAAGTTTGATGCATGTCCCAGTATAATAATAAACTAGGATAATGAACTTTACAGATCTTTCAGAACCAGATCAAGGCTTTACAACGCCATAAAATTATTAAATTAATAGCAGGTTGCTGCATCCAGGGCTGACATAGACAATTTCCCATAAAGCAAAAGAATTCCTCTTACTCAACAAAGCAGCATACCTGCGGTTCCATGGCTGGTATTGGTCCATGATACTGGTTTTTTCTAAGATCAACAGTATCTGAACATGCTATGTTAGACTCCCAAGCTTTCTTTTTTGCAAAAGCATCCTCAGTGACTGCAACATTTGCATATGAATGAAGCCCAACTACGAAAAAATGATCAAATAGTGATGTTGGTTCCTTAAATTGCTTCTGATCCTGCAAGGGTCATAAGCATATAGCTTAAAAAAGGGAAAGTTCACACAAAATACAGATACAACTGCAAGAGAAACTAAAGGAGACTGTAGAAAGGTGCTAAGTCTTAAAGGCTCCGATTAAAACTTAAGTAGTATGGGAGAAACTCCATGTCCTTCTAGGAAAGCACTTTCCTACTTGGGACATATTCTATCGACGAAACATACTTCGACGCATTTAGTAATATAGTATCCAGGCAATAAGAGAGAGGCAGATAGCTACTGTAACTTACTTTGGGGGCTCCGCGATCACACACTCAAATATCTCTAAGCTATTTCTGTTCATGGCTCATATATGAGAAACATCATCACGAATCAATTGTTTCCTAAGAGTAAAAATGACTCCAATGCAGCTCTGAACAAATAACATGGTATAGCGGTTTGCTCATTTGCTTGCCTGTCTGATTAGTGACTGTTGCTGAACCATATACAACAATAAAATTAGGATAAGGAGGTGTTAGACCTCAATCTCTGATCTGCTATTTTACATCTTCTAGTGTGAACGTGTTCATTTCTAACTTCTAAGTACGCCATGCTACTGGCATCGGTTTTCCAAATTTCAGTGATGAATTTAAATCAGCTTCAGGTCAACCAGATATACAAAAAAATGCATCCAAATGCAAGTACGATGAGGAACGACGCAGCAGAGCAGGAGAGCTTGTGTATGTACCAGAGCCTTGGAATCGGAATGGAGCTGATACCACTGCCGCTTCTGGTTCGCCATGGCCTCGATGTTCACCGTGGTCCGCAGCAACTGCTCCCTGGGGCTCCTCTCCGCTGCCGCGCCTCCAACCGGCCCCCACTTCCACGCGCGCTGCATCTGCTGCCGGAACCGCTGGAAGCTGCTGGTCCGCACGTGCCGCCTCATGTGCGGCGGCACCGGCGACGACGACGCACCCGGCGGCCCGGGTGAGGGCGGCGCCGACGCGGACCTGGGCCTCGAGCCCTCCGTCCCCGGCGATCCTTCCGCCGAATCCCCCTCCTCCGTTCCGCTCGCGCGCTGTCGCGATCCAGAAACCGAAGGCGACTCCTCCGCCCCGTCGATCGCAGGATGCCCCGACGCGGAGGGTGACTCGTAGGCCTCCTCGTCCTCATCCGCGGCGTCGTCTTGTGGTATCGAGACTGTTGGCGTCGGTATCGACGGTGATGAGACCGCCGCTGCGGCCTCGCCCTCGCCCTCGCGCCATGGCGCAGGCGGCGCCGAGGCGGTGGGCGACCCCTGCACTGCGTCCTCGAATAGCTCCGCCTCCGCCGGGGCCTGCCCGTGCGGTTCCGGCGCCGCGCCGGAGAGCGCCATGCGCGCCGCGCGATCGGAGCAGCGCCGTAATTGAATGCCGAGGATCAAAGAGGAAGGGGAAGAGAAGGAGATCGTCTCTGTCGCCGAGAGATTAGTTAAGGACAGAACTAGGCCTCCCGGATCTTTCCGGCCGATCCCCGGGTGGACAGGCGACACGTGTCCTGTTTACCGGTCAACGAGGGAAATAAAATCGCTACATTCTGTTTCTCACGCATGAAAAAAACCAAATAAATCCCTCTCGCCGTCCACCGTTGCTCCGCCCACCATCGCTAGAGAAGGCGTTGTCGCCGGAGAAAGTTGCCGGAGCCGGAAAAGTCGCCGGAGCCGGAGAAGGGGTCGTCGCCTCGCGCGTCGTCACGCTCGAGCGCACAGGCGAGTCTCGACCCTGTCGCCATAGGCCGGTCAGCTGGGCACCTGACCGTCGTCCAACTCCGACGAGGACGGCTTCCACGCCGCCGGTAGCATCAGTGCATGCCGATTGTAGCACCTATAGCATCACTCGGTAGCATCAAAAAAGAAAAAATTGCTACAGATGCACCTCGTGAAGAAAAGATTGCAGCATTTGAAGAAGGAAATTTGCTACAACAATATAAGAGAATTTGCATCCAGAGAGAAAATTTTTTGCACCACACCGAAAATTTGCATCACCCCGTGAAGAAAAAATTGCAGGATGTGAGAAAAGAAATTTGCTACAATACTTATGCGCATTTGCATTCAGAGGGGATAATTGCTACAAACACTAGAAGGATTTGCATCAAAAATGAAAAAAATTGCTACAGAACTTTCAAACATTTGCACCACAAATCAAGCAAAAAAATGTATGAACAAAAGATAATTGCTACAAATGATATGTGTATTTGCATCAAAAGAGAAACAATTGTGCTACAAACCTTCGTAAAATTTGCACCAGAACAAGAGAAAAAGACGCAAAATCAACAAACAAAATTTGCTCTACAGGAGCACCACTGCCCGCCATGGCAGCACCGCCGCTGACGCTGACGGGCGGTAGCACCGCCACCCCCATGGGAGCACCGCCCCTGAGGTCTACCAGCAAGGCGCCGCGCCGCCGGTAGCATCTCCGTCCTCCGCACGGAGCTCCTCCCCTCCCCATCTCCTTCCCGCACCAGCCCTCGGCGAGGGGAAGGATGAGATGGTGCTGGAGGCGGCGAGGTCGTGGGCGGCGTCCGTGCTCCCGCCGGAGCTGGACGCGATTGCCTCCACCGCCGCCGCGCTCATGGTGGCGCTGGTTATCGCCGCCGTCTGGTTCCGATCCGGCCGGGCAGGTGATACGTCTCCAACGTATCTATAATTTCTGATGTTCCATGCTTATATTATACCAATTGCTACATGTTTTATACACTTCATATCATTTTATGCATTTTCTGGGACTAACCTATTAACAAGATGCCACAGTGCCAGTTCCCTGTTTTCTGCTGTTTTTGGTTCCAGAAAAGTACTTCTGCGAATATTCTCGGAATTGCACGAAACAAAAGGCCACGTCCCTATTTTTCCAACACGTACACGAAGTCCGAAGGAGAGACGAAGAGGAGCCAGGAGGCGGCCAAACCACCTGGCGGCGCGGCCCACCTCCTGCCGCGCCAGCCTATGGTTTGGGCCCCTCGGGACTCCACCGACGCGCCCCTTCGCCTATTTATTCCTCAGACGCGAAAACCCTAAAACACGAAGCCAATTTCCACGAAGAGTTCCGCAGCGCCGCCGCCATCGACGACAAGTTTCGGGGGACAGAATCTCTGTTCCGGCACGCCGCCGGGACGGGGAATTGCCCCCGGAGTCATCTCCATCGACTCCACCGCCATCTTCATCGCCGCTGCTGACTCCCATGATGAGGAGGGAGTAGTTCTCCCCCGAGGCTGAGGGCTCTACCGGTAGCTATGTGGTTCATCTCTCTCTCCCATGGTGTGATCTTTATGTGATCATGTGTATTGCTAGTATCGCTGAATACATTAATAATGTTTATGCTACTCAAGTGATTTTGTCTAGTTTCTGGAGTCATTGTGACAACACGGTATCAAGGTGACAGTGTGGGTACTTGTGTGACTCTATGAATAATTTAGACATTTATCATGGCTTATTCTTGGGAATTGTGGTGTTTGTTTACTCAGACTTTGAGGTGTGCTTTGCAGCCCTACGCATAGTACTCTTGCTTCATCAAGAAGGAGAATAATCCCGAGCAGTATTTACTTGTGTTCAGTTGTGCTAATCTAGTTGAATATGTAGATGTTACTCTTTATCTATTATGCACTCTATAGGTTACTTTAATATGAACTCCGGTACTCTCCACGGTGTAAAGGTGACAGTGTGTGCACCGTGTGTGATTCCTTTATGACGTTGTGGCGCTTGTTTACTCCGGCTTGAGGTGTGCTTTTGTAGCCCTACACAATGAATGGTGTTTGTTATCCAACAAGAGAGTGTTTAAGAGTAGCTTTTATTTATTCAGTTATGAGATCATTGTTGAGAGTGTCCACTAGTGAAAGTATGATCCCTAGGCCTTGTTTCTAAGCATTGAAACACCGTTTACAACAAGTTCTGCTACATGTTTGCTTGCTGCCATTTTTATTCAGATTGCAATTACTACTTATAATCATCCATATACTTGTATTTCACTATCTCTTCGCCGAACTAGTGCACCTATACATCTGACAAGTGTATTGGGTGTGTTGGGGACACAAGAGACTTCTTGTATCTTAATTGCAGGGTTGCTTGAGAGGGATATCTTTGACCTCTACCTCCCTGAGTTCGATAAACCTTGGGTGATTCACTTAAGGGAAACTTGCTGCTGTTCTACAAACCTCTGCTCTTGGAGGCCCAACACTGTCTACAAGAATAGAAGCGTGCGTAGACATCAAGCTATTTTCTGGCGCCGTTGCCGGGGAGGTAAGGTAAAAGGTATTCACATCCTCTGGCTACTAAGCTATTTTCTAGTATTGTTGCTAGTGTGTGAGTGCTCGAAGTTATTTCCTTTAGATTCTGCAATTATATCTTTTTGTTTCTTGTTTTTATTTTCACTAGTTAGGCTTAATGGAAAACAACAAAAAAATTAGAGATCTTTATGAACTTTATATTGAATTAGGACATGATGCTTTTGAAGAGAAAATTAAAAAACCTATGGAGGCTTGTTTGCATGATGGTAGCAATGGTATTACTATAAATTCTTTGAACACCATTATTGCCAATGCTATGGAAAAGTCTAAGCTTGGGGAAGCTAGTTGTGATGAATATGATATTTTTAGTCCCCCAAGCTTTAAGGAGGAAATTTGCTTTGATGATACTTTGCCTCCAATATATGATGATTATAATCATTGTGATATTTTCAGTCCACCTACTATTGAGGATATAGTTTATGTTGATTATGATATGCCTCCTATATATGATGTTTACAATGATGAATATGATATTCTCAGTCCATCTACTATTGAGGATAAAATCATTTTGATTATTCTATGCCTCCTATTTATGATGATTACAATGATGGATGTGATACTTTTACTCTCACTATTATTAATGTTATGCTTATGTGGAGAGTAATGATACTTTTATGCATGTGGATCATGATAAGAATGCTCTATGTGATAGCTATATTGTTGAGTTTATTCATGATGCCGCTGAAAATTATTTTGAGAGAGGAAAGTATGGTTATAGAAATCTTCATGTTACTAAATTCTTCTCTTTATGATGAATGTTTTGAGCTTTCTCTTGATTTGCTTTTATTTGCTGGGTACTTTAAGACCTACTGGTCCTTATGAGAGAGGGAGACACGATTTCATATATCACAATAATATTAAGTCTTCTCTCTTATGTTGAAATTTTTGAAGTTACACTTGTTTTGCTTTCTATGCTAGTCACTTTGTTCTTCATTGACTTGTTTTCTTACAAGACTCCTATGCATAGAAAGAGTGTTAGATTTAAACATGTTTTATATATGCTTCTTGATGCTCTTTTATGTTTCAACTCTCATCTTATGTGAGCATCATAAAAATCACTATGCCTAGCTAAAAGGCTTTAAAGAAAAGCGCTTATGGGAGACAACCCATTGTTTTTATTTTCTGTTATTTTTGCTTTTCTTTTGTTTGAGTCAAGGTGTTGTTACTTCTGTAGCAACTCCTTTGTATCTTTATTTTATTGCATTGTTGTGCCAAGTAAAGTCTTTTATTGAAAGTTGATGCAAGATTTGGATTTCTGCGCAGAGACAGATTTTTAGCTGTCACGATTTGAGCTTTCTCCTGAGAAAATTCGAAAAATTCTGTAAAAAATCACGCATCTTCCTCAGATATGTACGCAACTTTCATTAAATTGGACCAGTTCCATCTGAGCAACTTAAGTGCCTCGAAAAAATTCGTCTTCCAGACTGTTCTGTTTTTGACAGATTCTGCCTTTTGTTTTGCATTCGCTCTTTTACTATGTTTGAGTGGATTTCTTTGCTCCACAAAGCATTGGTGGCTGTAGCTAATGTCCAGAAGCTTTAATGATTGTGTCATCACAGAATATGAGAATTTTTGATTATGCACTAACCCTCTAATGAGAACTATTTCGAGTTTGGTGTGAAGGAAGTTTTCAAGGATCAAGAGAGAAGGATGATATTATATGATCAAGAAGAGTGAAAAGCCTAAGCTTGGGGATGCCCCCGTGGTTCATCCCTGCATATTCAAGAAGACTCAAGCGTCTAAGCTTGGGCATCCCCTTCTTCATCAACAACTTATCAGGTCATCTCTAGTGAAACTATATTTTAATTCTTTCACATCTTATGCGCTTTACTTGGAGCGTCTGTGTGCTTTTATTTTTGTTTTTGTTTGAATAAATTCGGATCCTAGCAATCCTTGTGTGGGAGAGAGACACGCTCCGCTTTTTCATGTGAATACTCATGTTCTTCACTTATATTTGTTGAGTATTCTTAACTAGCTACTGCAGTGCTTTTAGCTCCTGTTTTTCATGCATCTCTTCGAGCTGTTAGCACTTGTTTTAAATACTCTCTTGCTGCATTATATTATCATTTGGAGAGTTTATGTTTAAATAAATTGATTGGTGTTTGTTTGGAAGAAAGAAAATGCTACATGTGGTAGTTGGTATTGGAAAAGATATGCATACTAGTATGTACTAGTTGATCTGTTTTGTCTTGTTTCGTTTGACACTTTGCAATTGTTTTGAGCTCTCAAGTAGATCATGTTTAAGCTCTTGCATCATGTAGTTAAAGCCTAGTAGTGGAGAACTACCGTAGAGCTTGTTGAGACTTGGGATGCATATTTGTTCTCTCTAAGGTCTAGATATTTTCTGGTAAAATGTTTGAGCAACAAGGAAGACAGTGTAGAGTCTTATAATACTTGCAATATGTTTTTATGTGATTCTTGCTGTACCGGTTTATACTTGTGTTTGCTTCAAACAACCTTGCTAGCCTAAACTCTGTACTGAGAGGGAATGCTTCTCGTGCATCCAAACCTTGAGCCAAAACCCATGCCATTTGTGTCCACCATACCTACCTACTATGTGGTATTTCCTGCCATTCCAAGTAAATACTTCATGTGCTACCTTTAAACTATTCAAAACTTTATTACTCCTTATTTGTGTCAATGTTTTATAGCTCATGAGGAAGTATGTGGTGTTTTATCTTTCAATCTTGTCATTTACTTCTGACAGACTTTCACCAATGGACTAGTGGCATATACATCCGCTTATCCAATAATTTGCAAAAAGAGCTGGCAACGGGGTGCCCAGCCCCAATTAATTACAACTTTCATTAATAATTCTCTTCACATGTTTTGCCCTGATTTATCAGTAAGCAACTTAAATTGCAAATAGACACTCCTCCATGGTATGTGAATGTTGGAAGGCACCCGAGGATTCGGTTAGCCATGGCTTGTGTAAGCAAAAGGTTGGGAGGAGTGTCATCTATAAAGAAACTAAAATACATGTGTAAACAAAAGAGAAGAGGGATGATCTACCTTGCTGGTAGAGATAACGTCCTTCATGGGAGCCGCTCTTGAAAGTCTGGTTGACAAGGGGGTTAGAGTGCCCACTACCATTCGTTGACAACAACAAACACCTCTCAAATACTTATTTTGTGCTCTCTATATGCTTTCGAAAACTTAAAAAGCTCTAGCACATGATTTAATCCCTGCTTCCCTCTGCGAAGGGCCTATCTTTTACTTTATGTTGAGTCAGTTTACCTACTCCTTTCTATCTTAGAAGCAAACACTGTGTCAACTTTGTGTGCATTGATTCTTACATGTTTACTTATTGCACTTGTTATATTGCTTTATGTTGACAACTATCCATGAGATATACATGTTACAAGTTGAAAGCAAATGCTGAAACTTAATCATCCTTTGTGTTGCTTCAATGCCTTTTACTTTGAATCTATTGCTTTATGAGTTACCTCTTATGCAAAACTTTTTGATGCTTGTCTTGAAAGTACTATTCATGAAAAGTTTTTGCTTATATGATTCATTGTTTACTCTTTATCTACTGTTAGCAAACTATAGACCATTGTTTTGAGTCACTTCATTCATGACATGAGCCTTGCAATATATGATCAAGATTGTGTGAAAGCATGTCTCCTCAGAAATTATTTGTTGTTATCGTTTTACCTACTCGAGGACGAGTAGAACTAAGCTTGGGGATGCTTGATACGTCTCCAACGTATCCATAATTTCTGATGTTCCATGCTTATATTATACCAATTGCTACATGTTTTATATACACTTCATATCACTTTTATGCATTTTCTGGGACTAACCTATTAACAAGATGCCACAGTGCCAGTTCCCTGTTTTCTGCTGTTTTTGGTTCCAGAAAAGTACTTCTGCGAATATTCTCGGAATTGCACGAAACAAAAGGCCACGTCCCTATTTTTCCAACACGTACACGGAGTCCGAAGGAGAGACGAAGAGGAGCCAGAGGTGGCCAAACCACCTGGCGGCGCGGCCCCCTCCTGCCGCGCCAGCCTATGGTTGGGCCCCTCGGGCTCCACCGACGCGCCCCTTCGCCTATTTATTCCTCAGACGCGAAAACCCTAAAACACAAGTCAATTTCCACGAAGAGTTCCGCAGCGCCGCCGCCATCGACGACAAGTTTCGGGGGACAGAATCTCTGTTCCGGCACGCCGCCGGGACGGGGAATTGCCCCCGGAGTCATCTCCATCGACTCCACCGCCATCTTCATCGCCGCTGCTGACTCCCATGATGAGGAGGGAGTAGTTCTCCCCCGAGGCTGAGGGCTCTACCGGTAGCTATGTGGTTCATCTCTCTCCCATGGTGTGATCTTTATGTGATCATGTGTATTGCTAGTATCGCTGAATACATTAATAATGTTTATGCTACTCAAGTGATTTTGTCTAGTTTCTGGAGTCATTGTGACAACACGGTATCAAGGTGACAGTGTGGGTACTTGTGTGACTCTATGAATAATTTAGACATTTATCATGGCTTATTCTTGGGAATTGTGGTGTTTGTTTACTCAGACTTTGAGGTGTGCTTTTGCAGCCCTACGCATAGTACTCTTGCTTCATCAAGAAGGAGAATAATCCCGAGTAGTATTTACTTGTGTTCAGTTGTGCTAATCTAGTTGAATATGTAGATGTTACTCTTTATCTATTATGCACTCTATAGGTTACTTTAATATGAACTCCGGTACTCTCCACGGTGTAAAGGTGACAGTGTGTGCACCGTGTGTGACTCCTTTATGACGTTGTGGCGCTTGTTTACTCCGGCTTGAGGTGTGCTTTTGTAGCCCTACACAATGAATGGTGTTTGTTATCCAACAAGAGAGTGTTTAAGAGTAGCTTTTACTTATTCAGTTATGAGATCATTGTTGAGAGTGTCCACTAGTGAAAGTATGATCCCTAGGCCTTGTTTCTAAGCATTGAAACACCGTTTACAACAAGTTCTGCTACATGTTTGCTTGCTGCCATTTTATTTCAGATTGCAATTACTACTTATAATCATCCATATTACTTGTATTTCACTATCTCTTCGCCGAACTAGTGCACCTATACATCTGACAAGTGTATTGGGTGTGTTGGGGACACAAGAGACTTCTTGTATCTTAATTGCAGGGTTGCTTGAGAGGGATATCTTTGACCTCTACCTCCCTGAGTTCGATAAACCTTGGGTGATTCACTTAAGGGAAACTTGCTGCTGTTCTACAAACCTCTGCTCTTGGAGGCCCAACACTGTCTACAAGAATAGAAGTGTGCGTAGACATCAGCAGGCAGGCCAAGCCGCCCGCGCCCCGCTCCGCCCGCCGCCCGTTAAGGTCCGTGAGGACACGGACGCCGACGACGGCCGCAAGCGCGTCACCGTCGAGCCTCCACGTGCGATTCTGTTGGGTCGAGCTCTCACGGTGTTGGGGCGGCTCTCCTGCGTGCATTGACTGGAGAAGGATGGAGTAGGGGAGACGAACGCGAACGGATAAGAAATAAAAGGAGGAGAACGCTCCACGCAAGGGACGCGTGGCGTCACCAGGAGGCGGAGGATCACGAGACACCGATCCCCCGGATGATAACTAACCTTTCCCATTAGTTAATGGTGGAAAAAGCAAAAATTGGAGAAAGGGAAAGGTGACTGGGAAGGGCGCCACGTGGACGAAAGGGCCCGTCTGGCAGGAATGTTCTCGTAAGGGCCCACATGTCGGCAAGATCAAGGTTGTTTTTTGGCTTTCGTGCGTGTTTTGTTTTCCTTATATAAACCTTGAAATGGAAGGAGATTTTTTTCTAAAGAAAACGCAAAAGGTTTCGTTGCATTTGCATACATAGAAAGAGTTTGAAACAAGCGCCACACCCCGGTACAACGCAACGCTTGACAGCTAAGCAGAAGGGAGTATTGCCGCAAAATCCGATGCCCCCACGACTGCCCACGATCTAGCTTCTGCCTTAATCGTGTCGAGCAATCCGTCGAGATCCGGTTGCGCACGGTCGAAGATGATCACGTTGCGCCTTTTCCAGAGCCACCATGTTGTGAGCCTGGTCACCGAAGATGTGCCCTTTTGGGACGCTGTCGGGGTCGCAAGGGCGGCCTTATGCCACCAGTCCGCAAATCTTTCCTCATCGGCCGGTACGCGGTAAAGCAGATCCAGGATAGCATCTCGTGCCAAGTAATCCGTGAGTACAGACACCTAAGCAAGATGTGCTCCATCGTCTCCGGGGTCAGATCACAGAAGACGTAACTCGGCTGGTGTTGTAGGCCCAAGCATGTCTCTCGTCCAGCACCGGCTTTTTCTTTTCTTTTGCGAATCATTGGCAAGCTAGCCAAAGGAAGATATGGAAGGAGATATGAATAATTTTCTATCGGATTTGCTAATTCTCACTCAGGTGAGAACTAACTTAGAGCTCACTCACATGCGCTTCCATTGGATTGTTTTCGCGCTGAGATTCGCGCGGCCTCACTCCAGATTTCGTGGCCAGCCCATGTTGCAGTTATTTTGTTCGCTTAAGTGTTGGGCCGTTTATTTTTTGGGCCTTTTCATTTCCCTACAATAAAATTGCTTGTACTTTTTTTTTCCCACCGTGACCTGAGTTTGCATGTGCAACTGAAAATAGCTCTCTCCCGAGCGAGTTGCAAGTGCAACTTGTGTATTTTGTTTCCTGGCTGTGACCTGAGTTGCATGTGCAACTCTGAGGTTTTTTGAATTTGATTTTTTCGAATAGAGTTGCATGTGCAACTCAGTATAACTTTTATCCCGGCTGGTGACCCAGTTACATGTGCAACTATGAGGTTTTTCAAAGTTGATTTTTTTTAATAGAGTTGCATGTGCAACCGAAAAACAAGCTCTCGCATGAGCGAGTTGCATATGCAACTCTGTGTTTTTCCCCGGCTGCGAGCTGAGTTGCATGCGCAACTCTGAGGTTTTTTTTTCAAATTTGATTTTTTGATATAGTTGCATGTGCAACTGAACAAGTTCCCGCTCGAGTGAGTTGTATGTCCATGCCGGCGTTTGTTTTCCACCCTGCTGCGACCTGACCTGAGTTGCATGTTCAACTACGAGTTTTTTGAAATTTGAATTTTTTTAATAGAGTTACAGGTGCAATTGAACAAGCTTACCGCGTGAGCGAGTTGTTGCATGTGCAACTCAGTGTATTTGTTTTCCCCTGATGCGAGCTCAGTTGCATGCGCAACTCTTTTGCGTGTGTGAGCGAGTTGCATATGCAACTCAGTGTCCCAACACCCGCCGCGACTTGAGTTGCATGCCTAACTCTGAGTGTTTTCCTATAATTTAATAAAATTCAGTAAAGATGATTTTTGTTTGAAGAGTTGTGTTGCATATGCTTTCATACGTTTTCCTATAATCTGTGCTTACAATATTATCTTCATTTTAGCTTGGTGTATTGCATTATTTTTCTTTGTTTTGTCAAATTTGATGTAGGCGTAAAATTCTAGAGATAACTGACCTGTGTTCCTATGATATTATCTTCATGAATGAAAGCACCTCTAGGCTGTAGGGATAACGGAACAATGTGTGTAAAGTTTCATGTGTGGTTGCACGTTCTACAAACATTTCTGAATTTTATTTGCAGCAACCGGTGAAATTCAAAACGCAACACAGCCAAAAAAGCCCAACTCTTTTTTGTTGAAACAATCAATCAACCAAACAACTAGGAGCCCAACAAGGGACAGAACAAGCAAAAAAGGCCAGTACCGTAGAAAACAATTCGGGGATCGACCTATTATAAGGATAACATCAGGTGAGTGAGAACTAAGCTAATTCTCACTCAGGTGAGCTCTAGGCGCTCCTCTTTTTCTATACACCAAACAACATCGTAGGGAGAGAGATGCTCGATAGTCCGGCTTCATTAGTGTTTGTAAATTTTGTGGATTGTGTACTTGCGGAATTGTATCATAGATTCATGGGTGGATAGATAGTGCAGACATGGAAGGTAAGTTGTAAATTCGTTTCAGCGTTTTACCTGTTACGCAACCTGGCTCCTTTTTTTCCTAGCAAAAGGAATCCCAAAATGGGCTCCCAATTTCAATTAAGAAGTCCCTTTTGCTAATTCTCGGTTAACCCAGATTTCAAAAATTGACCGCAGGATTTGCATCAGGAGTTGCAATTGCACAATTTTTACAAACTCCGGCAAGACCATGAAAAAACAGCAGCTTTTCGTTTCAAAATGAAAAAACAGCAGTACAGCCCTGGTGCTTTCAGAAACAGACGCTCAGTAGCTCAACATACTGTAACGCAACTACACACAAGATAATAACGAGATAAAAGAAATAAACAGACACGATGTTCAGCAGAGTGAGTCTGAACTTGCAATATTAGTGAACTCTGGCTGACAGTTGGCTATCTTCAGTCTTACTAATTTACAAGCTGCCGAGCAGCTGCTCTGTCACAACAACTAACCGGCTCGCCACCAAAGCGGTCAGTCAAGCTACAGATTACTACTACTACAGCTAAAGAATTCAGGCTTGGGCTTTAGCTGCAGCAACGGGCGTCCACTTCGCCACTCTGACCTCGCCGGTCTCGTCTCCGGTGAACACCATGCCGGGCGTCCTGAGCGAAATCGCCGTCACCGCGCCATCGCAGTGGATCTCTCCTCTTGTCTTGAAAGACGGGAGGTCGTAGACACGGACGACGCCGTCGCCCCACGCGACGAGCAGCACCGGCTTCCCGTCGGCGTCGTGCGTCCCGTCCATGGCAACCACCCGCTGATCGCCTTCTTCTTCCCTGTGGTGGGTGTAGTGTACCTCGAGCTCGGGATCAACGCCGTCGTTGTGATCCTGCTTCTTTGACCTCCAGATCTTGACGGTGCCGTCGTCGGACGAGGAGAGTAGGAACTGGTCCCAGCACAGCAGCGCGGTGACTTTGGAAGTATGGCCGGCGAAGCTGCAGACGCACCGGCGCGTCTCGAGGTCCCAGGCCATGACGCCGCCGTCCACCGCGCCGGAGTAGAGCGCGCCCTTCCCCCGCGCGAGCGACGCGACGGCGTGGCCATCGTGGCCGGCCAGCGCGGCGACCTCCTCGAAGCGCCGCCGCTCTCGGTCCAGCCTCCAGATGTAGATGGCGCCGTCCTCCGCGCCCGCGAAGAGGTGTTCGTCGTCGTTCAGCAGCGCGGTGATCTGCGTCCCAGCGGCTGGAAGAGGAAGCCGGTGCTCCTCGCCGCTTCCCGTGTGCAGCGCCCTCACGGCGCCGCGCGCGCCTGCGAGCAGCCACGATCCCATGGCGGTCAGAGTGCTCATCTCGCCCTCGTGGATCGGCGCAACGTGGACGCACTGCCCGGTGGCGCAGTCCCAGGCGCGCATCGTGCCGTCCAGGCTCGCGGAGTAGAGCGTGCCGGAGCCGTCCGGCACCGCGACGCCGGTTACCGCCTTGGCGTGGCCCTGGAGCCGCGCGACGCCTCGGATGATGCCGACGCCGACGCACCACGCGCCCTCCCCGGGTTCTTCTTGTGCGCGGCAACCGCGCTTCTGAGCCGGCGGCGGCGCGTGCTCGTCCTGCTCCGTGTGGCGCTTCGTGGGAGGCGGCACCGGAGGAACCGCGGCGGCACTGGTGGTCGTGGGGCTGGGTTTGGAGGAAGGGTTGCGCCACGTGTTGTTGCGCTTCTTGGCGGCTGGCGGCGGCGGATCGGCATGGAGGAACCGGCAGGGGTTTCGACTGCAGTGGCCGGACTTCCAGTAGCGGCAGACGGGCGCTGGCGTGGCGTCGCGGGAAGTAGCGGGGTTGTTGCCGCGGCGGAGCGGGAGGGGAGCGCGCTGCACGGCGGCCGCCAAGGAGGATCGCGATGGATCAAATGGGAGACTGGGAGGGGAGTACGTATGTGCTTGCTTTATATATACAGTAGATCGGAAGCTGGTCCGAGTCCGACTCCTCCTCGTGGCTACACCGGAACGCGTCTTATCTACTTACCAAATGGAGTACAATACTGTAGTGATACTGTATAGGAGGCGGAGTCGGACTCGGACCTTGTGTCTTTTTAAAACCACCTATGCAATGAATCCCTAGATCACGCCGTAAAATTACAGTTAATTTGAATCATGTTCGATGGTTTTAACTTTGATGAAAGAGAAGATTGATGTATCCAAAAGATATCCATTTCTCTTTGTTTGTAATGGTTCTTTTAGATGGATTCGTGTGTACTACTCCAAAATATAAGATGTTCAACAAGAAGATGTTCCAAAATATAAGATGTTCCAAAATATAAGATGTTCAACAAGAAGAGAAGAAATAAAGATGGTGATTTCCTCCTTCAGAATTCTTGCATAATGCATCAGGTAAGTGTAATCATCAGGCAGGAAAAGCACGGCACTCAGCTCAATAAATTGTGCCTTTGATGTAACGCGAAAATACGAATAGCAAGGGCAAGGGAAAATACGAACGACTCCACATTTCTCAAAGACAACAGAGATTCAATTCTCACAAGAGTAAGCAGCTCTGTATAAAGATACTACTAACACTACCACTCCCTTCAAACCAACCAAGTCATTTCAGAGGTTCCAACCAGGATTCCATCAGTTCCCCATGTGTACGCTGGCCTCGATCTGCTTGGCGGTCAGCAGGGCCCGGACCTCGGTATCTTGATCAGCCATCTCAGCGGGTGCCTGACCGTAGGAGTTCTCCTTCTTGGGGCACGCGCCGGCCTCGAGCAAGAGCTTTACGGTGTCCATATGCTCCCCTCGGGCAGCATGGTGGAGTGGCTGCACGGAGCAAATGGGTAAATATACACATAAACCAGGCTGATATCAAATAAATGTAAAATGCGGTTAGCTAGCGTGTGATGGAAGGGCTGAGAGGGTTTACGGTGTCGCCTTCAGCATCAACAGTGTTGAGCATTCGCGCTGTGCAGCCTTCCGTATTCGCAGCGAAATTCAGAATGCACTGAACTATCTCAGTGAAGCCTGTACAGAAAAGTATCGATAAGAACAAACTTAAACATAATGTGTGCAACCAGGAAAAAAAATAAGGTCGACATAGATGAAAAACGCATGCCTCCAGCACAAGCATCATGGAGAGGAATCGCCCCTTCTTCGTCTTTGCACTCCAAGCTTGCTCCACGTTCCAGCAGTAGCTGACAAGATGACAATAGTTAGATACCACCATAATAAGCGGATAAAAATATGCGAGATAACAATGTAAACCTGCACGCAAGGTAGATGGCCATATAAGCATGCCAAGTGAAGCACGGTATCGCCATCTTCAACTGGATCATCAATGCTGCCAGCATAGTTATCTGCATAATCATAAGGGATAAACATAAGACTAAGTGAAGAGCTCCATGGATGACAGAACACACACTCCCTCCGTTCCTAATTATAACATGCTTTGGATATGTCAATGTAGACTGCCTATGGACTGAAATGAGTGAACAGACACGCTAAAACGCGTCTAGATACATGTGCATCAGAAAAAAGTTAAAACATCTAATAATTAGCATCGCAGGGAGTATATAGGATAATACGAATGGTTCTCTTTGCCAGCTTTTCACTTTGCAAACAAGTGCACAAAATACCAGCATTATAGAACGGGTGATACTGACCAAGAAGAGTAAGTCTTAAGAACAAAAAAAGTTTCAACAAAGCTTTTGGACCAATGCAGTCAATATGGCCCGGCACACTGAAAAGGTTAGACGATCACGGTATGGACCTCAAATATATTAATCATTATATAACACAAAGAGGGAGTGATATTTACAATAATCACTAGACAAGCTTGAAGAGAGAACATCAACAGTAACCATGGAATCACAAGCATCCAACATCTGTACACAGCTCTACCCCAGCAATATCATCTTCCTTATTTTAGTTTCAGTAACTAAAATGCTTAAATGTTAACTATGTATGATACAAACAAGACAACAAAACATAGATGCACTTTTTTAGATAGATGTTTTTAAACAATGGAGATTCTATCCTTATAAGTTTAAAGGTAACGAGAACACCACCACAAAGTAGTGTTCGGAATATGAAAGTCAATGAAGGATGATTGTGCTCATGGAGAATAGCACAAGATGCCAAGCAAGAAAGCATAGATGCAGTTTAAAGAAAAGAAAAACATAACAGATTCCCAAACAAGATTTATCCTTTCAGATTTTCTACGTTAAGCAAGGAAACTAAGGTTCTGTTTGACATAAGAATGGATTTTTAAAAATGCTTATGTTATGCCAATGTCAGACAACCAACTGACAGGCAACCTCTTCTCTAGAGCCATACAACAAATAGTTTTTATTACAGTAAGCTCTAAACATAATACTTTGGTTTGTGACTCGATTTATTATGCTGCTCCCTTTGCACAATACAGCATTACCCCGATGGCTGTAAACCAAACGCAACAATTAGAGATGCCATCACCAGGTGCCTATTATAAGTCCCCAAAATTTTCAAACGAGAGACGCCCTAGATTTCAACAAAAAACTTTCACTTAGACTGCACTTAGATTACGAGAAGAGTACACATCCATATGGTTCTTCTTTACACATAATCGCAGTCTGGACTCTGGTTGCTGCTGGACCAAGTGACTAAGTGAGGACTCTGCTTCCGGGTGACCGAGCTGATGGAAGCACAAAGATGGCCTGTGCGGATGCGACCCACAATCATCCAATACAAGATTTGCACTAGGAAAAAGTCCACAAGCTGATCCGTGCAGAAGGCCATCGTAATTTCAGACACGGCGGGCAGTAAACTAGTGGCTGGAACAGGCTGCGAATTTCACCGCCACATCATGCGAAGCAGCGACCCTGGCTAGTAAATCCCATTCTACTACACAGTACGCGCGTTCTGCTCCAATCAAATGATCCCATGGAACCCTAGGAGCGTACGGTAGGAGGATCGGAATTTAGAGGGGGGCAGCGAAGTACCGAGCGCGGCGCGGAGGGCGGCGGCGTTGCCGGTCTGGGCGGCGTCGGCGAGGGCGCGGAGGTGCGGGGGCAGCGGCGCCTCCTCGTCGTCGGAGGCGGCGGCGAAGGCCTCGGCGTGGTCGGCCACGTCGTCGTCCTCCACGAGGCCGTTGCGGCCGCCGGGGACCGCCATCCGCGAGCTAGGTTTTGGGCCTCCGCGTGTGCGTCGTGGGGGCTCGCGAGCAGTGCGCAGTCACGGCGGCCGCGGCGGCTTCGGTGGGTCGAGAGTCGAATAACCTACCAGGGCCGGGCGGCGGCGCTGGAGGCTGGCTGTATACGACCGTCAAGTGGAATGGAAACCCTGCGCTTTGCGTAGGACCGCTGGATCAGAAACGGACGATGCAGATTATATGGAGGCCGAAACACTTTTTCTTACGGTGCCGTCAGTTTTGACTTTAATTTTTCTGGCCGATTTGCTAGGTCAGAAAAAGGATTGCTCAAACTGATTTTGATATGTTGAATGGTCTTTCTAGACCCATTTATTTTTCTCCGCTCTCCTCCACAAACCCGGTGGTAGGGGTGTTTTTTTGTGTCGGAATAAGTCCTCGCTCCGCTCTTGCTCCGATGGTGTGGACTCTGGTTCCAACGGATGACGTGTGAGGGTTCAGTCTACTGGTTATTTTATCGGATTTGGTGATTTGTTCAGGAGTCGCTGGTCGTCGAACGCTTCGATTTTGTGCAGTGGGTGACGGTCCTTCAAATAAGAAAAAATTGGAGGGGTCAACCTAAAAAAAACGGGATGCAGCTCTTGCGACACTGGCCGGACAGGATAACGACAATGGTATATATTGGAGTTTCTGTAGTGTGAAGCTTACATTTGCACATTGTTCAGTAATGTTGTGTAATTTATTTTTTGAGCAAATGTTGTCGTGTAATTAAGCTTGCGACTGGGACGTGTATTGAGAATCAAGCTGGCCCTTAGCTATAGTGTTGGGCTTGAAGTTCTGGGGCTTGGAATGCGATAAGCTACAGCCGCGGTTCTCGCAATCGGCCCAAACCGGCTGCTCGCTTGTACTTTTGCAACTGAGCAGCATGGAGAATCATCTTCTTCTTTTTTCGAAACGAAATCATGAGCTATGAGCCAATGAGGCTATGAACCTGTTGTTTTATTATCCAAATTGATATGAATATAAATGCTAACTTCCTGCCGTAGCGAAGGAGACCCGTCACCGGGAGGCTTGACCCGACGAAGCGGAGGCTAAAGCAATGATTCACTTGGTACAGATCGTCACCGAGTCGGCGCCGACTTAGGGTTCTGCCTATGTATATACCTTTTGTAAGCCGCCGGTTGGGATAAGTCGCAAGTTGTAAATCCCCGGCATTTATAACATCATCCGGTCAATAGTGAAAATTTGTTGGCTGGCGCGCTTAGTTTTTTCTCTTACTGTTTGGAAGGGTTTTCCACGTTAAAATCTCGTGTCCCCACGTGATCATCTTACTTTCGTTTATCGTTTATTTGCTTGTCGTTTATAGCAGAACCCATCTTGCATACTGGGCCCAGATCACGGCATCAAGCTTAACATCAACTTTTCATTGATCCGATCACGAAATCTAGCTTAACATCAACTTTTCTTCAGTCCATGAGCCCTAATTAGTGCTGATGGGCATGCACAACCTCACCGGCTAAAGGCACACTTTGCTTTCACTAATGATGATCCGGCCGACATGTGAAGAAGTCTGAGAAGATTAGGTACAAAGGTGGGACGATCATGTCATACCACGGAGAGTTTCGTGCTAGATCGTCGTCGTGATGGCTTTACGAACCATCATTAGCTTCCTAAGACTCGGAACATGCATCATTGTCGCCGTCCTGTCAGGTCTCAGGCCGTGACCCCAAAGTGCAAAAAGTAGGGGTTAATTCAATTAGGACGTTCTTAATTTTCAGAGGTCATGTTGGTTAATTTAGCGGCTTTGCAGATGATGGTCTTGAATCGGGGGGAATCTATTTTGGGTTATAGGTGTAAAAGCTTCCACTATTAAAAAATTGTATTTTAATAAAACTTTCAGTTGTATATCTGACATTCTATGGCTGCACATAACGTTTCGTGAGAAAAATATATCTTTTGAGCACACCCTTCGATCCCTGACCCCTCTCACCCGGCCCGTACCATCTCTTTGTTTTGGACCGACGAACGTGCGAGTCGGTGCAGTAGAAAAGAGCCTACCACGGCAAAGTCCAAGTTCCCCTCTCTGCTACAGTAGATCGGAGCGGAAGAAAAGAGTCCGAGCTCGTCGCTGGCGATTTCGCCGCTTCCCTCCGCCTCCGGCGCCGTTCTGGCGTCGCGAGGCGGGGGGAAGCTCCGGATACCGTTTGTGCGAGTTCGTAGGCATAGTTTTCTAGTATTCCAGTGCTTCGTCGCCGGCATCGAGCTGGATTGGATGGCGGCGGCAGTGGAGAATAAATCCTCCCCCTCTCTCCGGTCCGGCGGCGTTGTCGTCGGAGAGGCTGTGGAGTTCTTTGTGTACTCCTCGCAGGCGGTCGTCTTGGCGACGTTGGCTGCTCTGCGTGTTGGAGTTCCCGTCCTTCGGGCCGGTCGCCATCGCTTCGTCATCCTTCCCAGTGGCGAGGTGAGTCCGTGAGGTGCTGTGATGGGGTTGTGTGGTTCTGGAGTTGGAGCTGCCGGTGCGTCTCCGGTTTCCCTGGCCGGCCGTGGTGGCGAGGGGGGAAGCGGGAGTGCTGCTGTGTGTGCTCAGTTTGGAGGTTCGCGGCGGCGGTGCGGCTCTGCAGGTTCTTCGGCGTCTGCTTCCGGGCCGGAGATGGGAAGCGCCATGGCCGTATTCGTTCATCGTGCTCGGTTCCGGCGTCTGACGGCGGACAGCTCATGCGGTCTTCTTCTAATGTGGGGGTGCTTCTTGTCTTGGGTGAGCGGGCGGCCTGGCGTCTTCCCCTCCGGCGACGGCGTCGGCGGCTGGAAGGTGTAGCAGGTCCTGCTAGGTGGGCTCCCAGAGCCTTTGCGTTGTATTCAGCTCCTGTAATTTGTTTGATTTGAGGAATACAATGCTGTGATTGTCAAAAAAAAAAGAGCCTACCACACCATCTCCTTCCACATGAGAGGAACTTCAGACTTGAGTCCGGCGAGACACTTTTGATGAAAGGATTATTGTATACTTCTAAGAGAATTAAAATTAGGGTGAAATCTAAAATACTTCTAAGAGCATCTCCATAGATTTAGCACGGATACTTTGCTATCTGCTACAATACTTAATATTATTTCGGTTTTGCTAATTCTCAGCTGTCTGAGAATTTCCCTAGAGCTCAGTCGATTCATCGACCGTTGCTTTTAACGCGCCGCGATTCGTGTAAAACCTAACCTTCTTCTTCCTCACGACGACGGAGCGAGCCAGAGCTGCAGCTGGCCGCGGTGGAGACGAGCAAGAAACTTATCTTGGCGGGTGCAAGGGTGCGGATTCGCCGGTGCCGGAGAAGAATGGTGGGTTTAGAGGGATGGATGGGGTGGTGGCGGACCACGGAGGAGGAGCTTGGGACACGGCGGGGCGGCGAGATGTCGTGGCAGCGCGCCGGCCACAGACAGGAGGACGACGGTTTGACCGGCGATAGCTACGAAGAACCTTGTTCGTCGAAATTGGGAAGACAAACATAGCGTCACTTGACTGAGAACGTCCAGCCGTCAACCGCAACAGAAAGAAAGCGGTCCATTTCCAGTCCACGCCTCCACTTCTTCGCTTCGTCCTCCCACTCACTCCCTTTCCCGTCGCTCGCTTTATTCCCTTCCCTTCTCGCCCTCTCCAGATTCCACCAACCCAGCCAGCCAGCCAGCATTATTCCCCTCGCTTTACTCTCCCGGCCTGATCGTCCCCCTCCCTCCCTCCCTCTCGGCGCGCCGGAAGATGGGCTCGTCGCCGGGGAGCAGCGGCTACGACTGCTCCTTCAAGGTGCTCCTCATCGGGGACTCCGCCGTCGGCAAGAGCAGCCTCCTCGTCAGCTTCGTCGCCCCCGCCCACGCACACGCACACGACGACGCAGACATCTCCCCAACCATAGGTACTACATCCTCCTCTCCCTCCCTGGATCTCCACGCTCAACCCTGTCCGTCCCGATCAGGGAACACCACCCAAGAATAAATGCTCTTGTCTCTACTAGGGATTCCTGTCTCTCTGTCTGTCCCGGTACGTATCGCAGTTTGGTAGGAATAGATTCCGTCCGCGACGTACCGCCACCCAGCGCCGCGCTAGTGTCGATTTGCTCAAGCCAGGGGCGTTCCGCCTCTGCGGTTTCAGGCACCACCCATCCGTAACTGCATGCGGATTAGATGCCATGTTCAACCAGTTTTTTTGTTTTTATATACTTCTGCTGCTATTTCAGGCCCTGCGTAGCCAGCCGTGTTTTGGCAGGCATCCGCTATGTTGCAGTTATCTCACATCCAGCAGTTCTGGACTTGGATATTCCTGACACATTTGTTTTAAAGGATAAATTCTCACGTGTCCATTGATTTGGTGCAGGTGGAACCTCTGAAATTTGTTTACAGGCTACAAATTCAGTTAAGACAAGTAAGCAGCGGTTTAGGAACGCAGGCTGTTGAAGCATCTTCTTCTTTTTAAAATGAAAACACTATAACTGTGTCACTTAAAATTTGAAATTGATCAAATTTGATATGCTTAAAGCTACCCCTAATTCCGACATCACTAGCAAGCGGAAAAGGGAAGCAGATTCATCCGGTACGCTTTTCATGATGTATTTGTCGGCACTGACCAGCTCTCTAAATTCAGTTGGGATTGTTAATGGGTAGCACATGCTATGTGTTTACTCTGGAATAGAGTAGATTGTATAGTCCATCAGCTAAGTTTCCAAGCAGATAAAAAAAATCTTCCAAGTCTTCGAACAGTTGCAGCTCCAGCCTGACATGATATCGTGAATACGAATCCATCCAAATATTCAACCCTGGACTCATGACAATTTATTGTATATCTATCGTGGTATTATACCTACTCCCTCGATCTACCCTCGGCCTGCGGGTGCGCGCTCAACCCTGTCTGTCCCGATGCGAGAGGGCAGTGCTGGCCAAGGTGAGCTGGGTGAGGGATCACCCAACCAACACGGCGTCGCCGATTTGCTTCTGCTGTTTCGGACGGTGACCATTAGAGTAACTGTTGATTTATCAATTACTTTGGTATCTGCTGTCGCGGTTCGCGATATCAACTTGTTCAAGCAGAGAGATGTTTTTTTACTTCTGCTCATGTTTCAGACACCATTCCGTAGTTGCTTCTTAACTGTTTTGGTATACATCTATTATGTTGTGGCGATCTAACTTTGAACTGTCCCGCTCTGAGCCACTGCCTTGTTGGTTTTAAAGCATTGTCATGGTTTGATCCATATATTTGGTCCATGTGCAACCCTGAGCCAATAGAATGTTTACCTGTTGATCTGTTCCGTTGTTTACAGCCTAGAAATTTTACCGTAGAACACAAGAGTGTATATACCTATACCTCTCTTAGAACCGATCAATGTCGATACTTTAAACTACCCGTAGTTCCGACATTACTAGCAAGCGAAAAAGGGAGCAGCTTGATCTGGTAGGCTTTTCATGATGTATTCATAGACAGTGACCAGCGCAGAGTGCATGCTTGATTACATTTTCAGGATCAAAATTCAGTTCGGATTCTTAATGGTAGCAAACGTTCTGTATCCACTCTCGAATAGGGTACATTGTACAGTCCATCAGCTAAGTTTCCAAGCAGATAAAATTCCTGTCTTCTAAGCCCGAGCTAATGTTTCTGAATATGAATCCACCAATTATTCAGTTATTATTGGTCATGATAATTTATTGTATGTGTGCGCTCTATCCTGTATTATCCATAATTTATTGTATGTGTGCGCCATTTTAATTCACAACAATTTCCAGGAGTGGATTTTAAAATCAAGTTTCTAACTGTCGGTGACAAGAAACTGAAGCTAACAATATGGGACACTGGTAAGTTTTTTTTGCCTTTTTGTTTGTGAATATGGTGTTTTCTGTTTACATGCTCTCTCGACAAACTTTATCTCTGTTGTAAAGTTATTTCTATGCTTTCTGAGGGCACCTGTTCCTCTGTACCTTCAGACTTTCAATAGTAAATCAGAAGCCTACATGTCATTTGCCGATTTATTTTCCTTGCCTAGTTTTTTTTGCGGGGGTTTTCTTTGCCTAGTTGATAGATCGTTATTCGGCTGTTTTGTCCTGGGCACAATCACTTTATTCTACAATATACAAAGAAAAATGCTGCATTCTTTCCTAAATATCAATGACTTCGATCACAATACTGGTCAGCGGTATCGTGTTATTCTACAGTCTATCACATCTAATGGTGTTCCTACATTCAAGTGTTGACAGCTTGTTTTTATTGTTTGCAGCTGGCCAAGAGAGGTTTAGGACAATCACTAGTTCTTACTACAGAGGTGCTCATGGAATTATTCTAGGTAATATAGATTTCTTCTGAGATTTGATTACACGAGAACAATTCAAAGCTCTTTCTATTTTTAACGCCTGACTTGCAAACATGTTTCATGCCATCTTACTATTAAGGTATTAATTATTTCCTTGCTCTTCTGATACCATTAGTTTTAGTTTGCAATTTACAAACATATATTTTCAATATTCATGTAAATCAAACAAAATACCACACTCAATAGTGATTTCTGAACAATATATAGTGACTTCTCCACTCTAGCTTCCATATAGATATATCCTTCTCGCCAAGTTGTAATCATTCCATTCGTGTACAGAATCTTGGATGTGGTTTCAGTAGGGATGTAATAAACGTTGTGATGTTTTCATCATATATGATTGAGTTCAACACTGTATTTAGGTGTCACCATAATGTACCACCTAATCATTTTGTAGCACTTCTGTTGAGATTAATGATGCCGAAATACATTTTGTAATGAGTTGCAGCAACAAAATATCTAGAAGAGCTGTTACAGACTTACTGTATTTTTTAATTCTGCGAAAAAATGTTGCAGGTTAACTTGCAGAAGTTTAACTTTGTGCTGTCTTCTTCTGTTAGTTTATGATGTCACAAAGAGACAAAGTTTCACAAATCTGGCTGATGTATGGGCCAAGGAAATTGAAATGCACTCGACAAACAAAGAGTGCGTCAAAATGCTTGTTGGAAACAAAGTGGACAAGGTATATACTTTGTTTCTCTTTATATCAATTCGCTATTCAGTCTAACAAGATGAAGTGACACTACAGTATTCTGGATATTATGATTCTACCGTGCAGGATGAAGAGAGAATGGTAACAAGGGAAGAAGGGCTTGCCTTTGCACAGGAATGTGGATGCCTATTTCTCGAGAGCAGTGCCAAAACAAGAGAAAATGTTGAGAAATGTTTTGAAGAGCTTGCGTTGAAGGTACACACATAGAAAGATACTAAGCAACATAAGTTAACCTCTTTACTTTTGACAGTAGAACTATATCTTCTGAGAACTCTATAAAATGAACTAGTAAAGACTTTAGATCATTCCATGCAGTAGAATTCTTAAGTTAGAAGTTTAACAAACATATAGTAGCTGATTGGTTTGTAACGACTTTAGATTATGACTATGTTCTTGCAGAATGCATTCTCCTGGCACTGAACATTCTCATTAGACGCATGTATTTTACTTATCCCACCTTATTGCGAAGCACATCTAGAAATAGTGCTACTCTTGTTACGATGATGTAACTGTGTATGTTTCTGTCACTGTGATGTCCCTGTGTGACGAGTCCTAATTGACTTTGAGAAATCTGTCCTGAATTTGTTGTATATGACCGATTGAGTGATCAATGCATACTGTGTTGTTGCCTACCAGTTTGTTCATGTTTTAGGATTGAAGTGTACTCTAGGTTCCTTAACTTGCATATCACTTGAGTCCTGACCTTGTGGACTGCCCCTTCACATCTCAAAATTTGTATTACTTAGTTAATAGATTCATTTTCATAGGAGACAGCACGAAAGCAGTTCTGGACATCAGCTGTTTTATAAGCCACCAAGTGTTTGCTATCTCTTCCATACCGCCATTTAGCAGTAATGTTTTGTTGGGGAGGGAAGGGCAGGGTAGTCTTCAGGCATGTTATCTGCCATACCTGAACTTGTCAGATTATTTTGCATAGCGTTTTGTGAACGTTTATCTTCCATTTTTTGCTTGATTTTCTTCTGATTAGTCTTAATGTGCTGTTGGGCAAGTCTGTAATGTCTTGTTTGTGAGCTAGTATGAGGTCTTTACATGTCTGCGTGAACTGGTGCAAGGCATTCTTCGCACATCTGACAGATTTGTTAGGTCGGATGTCTGCACAAAACTACCAGCCAAATTTGGGTATAGCATGCTTTGCCTAGATATGCCATGTAGGGGCAACTTGATTTCCTCTTGAACATGCAAATATCTTTTTGTGTCCTAATAAATTTAGGAAACCCTGTATGTTCAACCATTTTCTGTTTCTATTATTGTTTCCACTTCTACTGTTTATGGTTGGGAGTGCTTTTATCCCATTTGTATATACAGACTACATGTCCTATAGTTGAATTTTCATCTGCTATGGGCGAAATTGTCGTACACAGCCTCTGTGGGCAGCATATTTTCTGCTGTGCTAATAAGGAACATGCTCAAGCCAATTCGTCAGTCTACTTTGTGAGATGATTGAATTTGATATTTGTACTCCTTTGTTATGAACAGTGTAGTCGCCCCTGCCCGCCCCCGATTTCTTCAGTTATGTTTTAGCAGGCACATATACAGAATATTAGTTCAGGAGTCCCTTTTCATATTGTACAGAGAATTCGTCCAGCTACATTTGTTGAGCTATATTTGTGAGCCTTGCTAGTATCTGCATTTTAACTTGAGTGTCACACAACTCAAGATGTGTTCCAAAGAACATCATTTACTCGAGTGTAGAAATGATGCCTGCTTAATGCCTACAGCATATTGTGCTCGTCCTGTTTAGACAAGGCCTCACTGTGTTGAGCTATTTATTGCAGATCCTGGAGGTCCCGAGTCTGTCGGAGGAAGGCTCTTCGGTGGTGAAGAGGAACTCGCTGAAACAGAAGCAGGAGAACAACGCGAGACTGGCCGGAGGGTGCTGTCAGTAGATGATCCAGTCTACAGTATGCAACCAGCTAGATCTCGTGATCGACGCCTAGGCACATAGCTTCCGTTCTGATGTAAATGAGCTGTATCTAAAGGGAGAAATAACAAACGGGCTTGCGGTTTTTGGTGTGAAGGGGTGGGAACTGTTCTGTACAAAGGAAAATGGGGAGATGGTTGCTAACTCGGTTGATCTGGCGAATTCGGTTTGCTGATTGTAATGAGGTTCAGGGAGTGCGGGTGTATTGCTTGTACATACTGATTCAGGTTGTTTTCTGGTGGCATATCTTTGGGACCTCTGTGATCTTTGGGTTTTGAAGCTCTGGCCCCTTTGTTTTTTATGGAACCTCAGTGTGATGGTGTATCATACTGAGCTGTTGTTGTTGCAGCCAACAGCAAACCTGTTTCTCCCCGTAAACACTAGTTTTGAGAAACCACTGTCAGAGCTGATCACCACCGTGTACCCGGTGTGATCTTGGATGTGGCGATGCAGCTGCACTTATCAATCCCTGTGCTGTAGCTTTATTATTGATGGAGTACTAGCTTGTCAAATATTATTGATCATCTCTGTTGTGGCAGATCCTCTCAACTCTGCTTCCGGTATCCCATGCTGTGAGGGAAGGGTGTTGGTTCTTGCCAACAGTGAACGACCAAGGGATAACATGGTGGGCATGGCCTCCCAGGAGGATGCGTGCAGGTGCGCCGACCGTGAGCATTTCTTCCTGCACGGAAGGACGCAGCTGGAGAGGACGATCACCAAAGCGGGTGAATCACCAGGACAGTACGCACCCTTGGTGCCGACTATCATCAACCTCACGGGGTTCACAAAACTGTATTTTTTGCCAAAAATGGCCTCTCGGTAGAACTAATGGCGAATATGGCCCCCGGACAAAACTATTTTCAAATATGGCCGCTGAGTTGGCGCCAATAGCAATGGCGCCGACGTTGTGCTGCTCGGCGCCAACCAAAACTGGCACTAGACCGGCCAAAGAGGTCGGCGCCATTGCCATTGGCGCCGACCCGGCTTCGGCGACGATTTGGCCTGGCGCCGAACTACACAACGTCGGCGCCGTTGTCTTTGGCGCCGAGCCGAGCGGCCATATTTGGAAATAGTTTTGCCGAGCGGCCATTTGCATCATTAGTTCGAGAAAACGGCTAGATTTAGCAAAAAATACCACAAGACTAAAGCCAAAAGGCACCAAGACTGCATTATGTACAATCACAAATTCACAATCCAAACATTAATTTTTGCATCTCACGCTCTCATGCATGCAACAGAAAACCTGAACCTGTCCACCATCCTGTCTCCCCCATTGCCTCCCATGACCCATGGCTTCCCACAGCTCAATTGAGAGAAACGATGGCTGCCTCCATTTCCTTTCTTGAGTCGCTTCAAGGGTCGCACTACCTCGTCGAGCTCCCATTTGAATGTGAACAGGCAAGGAGAACATTCAAACACCCACAAATATTTGGCCCAAAACGAGGGTGTGCAGGTTATCTGCCCCACATTCCCATGGGAGCACGAGAACAGGGTAGGATCCATGTGCAACGCCAAGAAAAGAAGAGTGAGTTACTACCGCTAGTTCATTCACATGGCACTCCAGATTGTTCGCCGGGGATCGACAAGCCACCAATCAATCGGGTCGACGGAGTAGGCGCCAAAGAGATCATCATGACCGCGTTTCTATTCGATGGGCCAACGCCGATTGATGGATCTATTCAGGAGCGGTGGCGCCCACGGCGGTCGGCCGGCCTCGCTGGTTTTGTCCGGTGGCATGATCCATTGGATGGAAGCACAGTCCTTTTCACTGCATACGAGTATCACTGTGAGCCTGTGAAAAATGGTTTTGTCAGGGCCGCCTCGCACATGTAACCATAGTTGATAGTACTGACCTAGCCATCAGGGCAGTGGGGTGCCATGGCACCCCTAAAAATATATAGAAATTCATTTAGCTACTACTGTAGTATTGGACTAATTCGTGTTAAATGCTACTGTACTAGTATTTGGACTAATTTCTGCTAAATGCTGAGTATAATAGGAAGTTTTTAAACTTGACACCCAACCAATTTTATCCTAGATACGCCACTGCTAACCATGCATGTAGGCGCACACGTAAGTGGTGGAAGAAAGAATTTTGTTGCACCCAGCAGCCAGCACACATTAGGTAGCCAGTACGGCCCAACCCATTTATTATTATCATGTAGACTTTTATTTTTCCGACGTACTTGGTCAATTCTTGTAAAATTTAACTTTGACTAAAATCATAACGTAAGAGGTAAAAAAAAAAGGAGAGAAGATCTTCAACTATGGAGCATGGTTTAAATATATCTACTCCCTCCGTTTCAAATTATAATATGTTTTAGATATTTCAATATGTACTGAAATGAGTGAATATAAGCCACTATTAGCAGCTAACGCTATGCTCATAAGTTACTGTGAATTCAGCGGCGGCATGGTGAATCATTATCCATAGAAACCAAACCGAAGGCGGCTGTCTAGCTATCTCTATCTTAGTATCTTTCCTACTATCGTGAGTGTAGAAGAAGACAGCCGGATAATCTGGGTTCCACGTCACGCGATCACCCGCGACATTGACAGATTCATTGCGGCAGCAGCAACACCATCTGGTACTCGTCGATCGTCAGTGACAACTTAGTCATTAACCGTGCTAGCTGATCCGGCTCGAACTTGAAGCGCTCGAGATCATCACACTTTGTCATCGCAATAAGAGCATCTCCACCGGCGCGCCCAACTCAGATCCCAATAGACCTTTTGAGCGCGTCGACACGAAACCGTCCCCAAGCGGCGCGCCCAATAGAGAAAATGTTGCCGGCACGTTCCAATACAGCGTCCGGCAACCCCGGTTCGCGTCCAGGTTCTAGGGACGCAAGCGGGTGTGCCGGCAACCGCGACAACGCGCGCCTCGTCCAAACCTGACGGGTGGGGGCGACGCGTCAGCGACACAACGGTCGGGGGCGGATTTACTGTGGCAGATATGCCCGTTTTAATGACGCAGCGGTTCCCCTGTCGGGCGCAGACGACGCTCCCCGTTGGCTTTAAAACGACGCCCGGCACGACTCTCCTCTCCACACAACTCGCCTCTCCCATAGAAACCCTAGCCACCATGTCAGGCAGCCGCAAACCACGACCGGAGGAGAGCGCCGAGTAGGTTCTCCGCCGCCAGCAGATGGCCGCGGAACGTCGTGCTCGGCGCGAGCGAGCTAACACCGCCACCGCCACCGCCGCGGCCATGACACCCGAGCGCCGCCACGAGATACCCGACCTCCCCTTACCGGCGCCGGCACCAGCGGCACCGGTGCCGGGGCCTGCCCCGGCACCGGCAGAGGAAGAGGACAGCAGCGACGACGACTGGGGTGAGCCGGAATGGGAGGGAATACAGGCGGCCATCGAGGCCTCCCTCCGCCGCCGCTAGATCAAACCCCACCACGCTCGGCGACGGCGGCGGCACAGAGACGTTCCTCAAGGTTGGAACCGCCGCGGGTGAAACCGGAAGCCTCAGCAACGGCGGCGCAGATGAAACTTCCTCCTCAGCGGTCGGAGATCATCGAGGCATGCAAGACATGTCTCGATGCTGCCGTGTAGCTGGTTTCATCGTCGGAGGGACTAGCTTCCTTCTCTAGCGTCCGCCGGCAGAGCCGCTAGATGTAGGGTATAGGGTTTAGTTTAAATTTAGTTAAATTTCGTTTAAGTTTGTTAATTTCCGTTTGTCAAATTTCGTTTAATTTTGTTAAATGTCCTTCAAATTGAATGAAATATCGCCGATTCGTTCATATTCGAATCTCCTTTTTTTGTGAAAAACCTATTGGGAGCGACCGGTGGGGCGCGACGCTCCCAATAGGCGGCAACGGTTGCCGACGCGTCCAATAGCGTCTGTCCGACAACTTTGCCGGACGCTGGATTGGGCGCGCCGGTGGAGATGCTCTAACAGCAGTTCTTTAGTTAATACATGCATGTACTCCAAGTGATAAGGAAGCTTGAACAGAACTGGTTCATTAACGATTGATTTGCTAGCTAGAGAACAAGATTAGCTCACACCAAGGACAACTCTGGTGTCATAATCAAGTGATCAGATAGACAAGTTTTAAGCCGACAAGATAATGCTAAATTATGCTACAGGTGCCCGCTCAAAATAATACATATCCGGGGAGAGACGACTAGACGAGCGAGGCGCCTCAATTTTGTTTTGAAATTTGTTTGCTAGGAGGATAACGATTCGCTGACAGACAAGAGGATAATTCCGCCGAAGATTCCGACGAACGAATAAACTATCAGCAATTAATACTACCAGTTCAAACGGACCGAACACTTAGCTAAAATTAATCCAAATCATAAATTAACCACTGGCCCCACCGCATCATGCATGACTGTAGTAGGACTGTAGGAGATGATCGAATAAGGGCTTCAAAAATAAATTAAATCAAACCCATTGTAAGTACTTTTTTGCGAAAAAGTACTTAATTAGTGCCTAGCTACAATTTTCTTGACTGTGCAAAATTATTGGTTGGTAGGCAGTACTTGCCATGTGCTGGCACGCTGAGTGCGCGGCAAGCCGGCAAGCAGCTAGCTCAAATTGCTCAAATGCCGCATAGACAATTTTGGTTGACTAGAATAGCATCTCAACGAACTCACCCTTAATTTAAAGCTAATGCTGACGATTAGTCATCCGTTTCGGCCTCTAATAAGGACACATCGATCGACCGGTAGTTAGCTAGGGACTGTCCGAGAGAGAAGACATATATTAGCTGAACACTATTTTCTTACGGCAATAATAGTAGGTGGGTAATGTGCAAACAGCTGCTGCGCCCCTTGTGTTGTCTTTGTTCAATCTAGGGTTAGTTGAGGCTGAAAATGCTGTTGTGAGTATTTCTAAATCCACGATCGATCCCTTTAACTCAGAGTTGTGTTGTCTTTGTTCAATCTAGGGTTAGTTGAGGCTGAAAATGCTGTTGTGAGTATTTCTAAATCCACGATCGATCCCTTTAACTCAGAGTTGTTGACAACACGATGTTGAAACCCGACCAGAACTAGCCCTTGGTGGTATTGACATAGAAGGAATCTACCTTGGTGAGAATTCCGGAATTCTGCCTTGGGTCACTGGGCACTGGGCTACTGTCGATCCCCTTAACTCGAGTTGTTCACAACATGATGTTAAGACTTAGAGTAGTACTGACACTTCCAAATATGATCGTGAAGAGCAGCTGGGTCCGATCCATCCGACATGGATGAACGTAGTACTCGGCCGATTGCTAGCTAGACGTGGTAGAGATGCAGCTGGTACATGGATGCAGTGCAGGCGTGCAGCACGAGCCAGCCGACAGGAACAGGTCACGGCCTTATCAGCACCGCGCCCATATCCGACGTGGCGCCACATGCTCATCCATTATTGACACTCCATTATTGAGCTCGTGCCCCTGCAGTAGCGTCCAGACAGAGAACAATCAGTGGCAGTGAGTGGACCTGGCTGATTATGTTGTCTTACGTACTGGCACAGGGAATTCGAGATTCCAAGTCTCCACAAAATCATCAAGGTTTCTAGGCACGATCGATTCATACTCGACTCAACTTATTGACTGAAAGAAACTCGGGCGAAATGCACAGTTTTACAGAAGCAAATTTTGACAGATCCACGTACTAGTACAGTTCAAGCTCCAGGGCACTCACTGATCGATCCATAGAGGGTTCAAAGCAAATTTACGAGGGGCGATCGAGGAAACTAAACGACGCGATTCGTGGAACGGGAAGAAGCTGAAGCGGTCGATCGATCTTCACACGACGGACGGACGGACCGGCGAACATGCAGCAAGCTCCATGGCTTAGTAGTCGGTGGGGGGGAGCTGCTCGTGGCTGCGGGAGATGAAGAGCAGCTCGTAGACGACGCCGGCGAGGCCACCGCCGACGAGGGGGCCGACCCAGTACACCCACTGGTACCCCCACTCCCAGCTGACGAGCGCGGGGCCGAAGGAGATGGCGGGGTTCATGGAGGCGCCGCTGAAGGCCCCGCCGACGAGGATGTTGGCGCCGACGATGAAGCCGATGGCCAGGGGCGCGATGGTGCCGAGGTCGCCCTTCTTGGGGTCGACGGCCGTGGCGTACACGGTGTAGACGAGGCCGAAGGTCATGACGATCTCCAGCACGAGGGCTTCCCAGCAGGTGACGCCGGTCAGGCCGAAGGTGCCGGTGGGGAGCCCGCCGGTGGAGAAGCGGAGGAGGAAGCAGGCGGCGACGGAGCCCAGCAGCTGGGCGACCCAGTAGAGGAGGCCCCGGAAGAGGGTGATGTTGCCGCCCAGGAAGGCGCCGAAGGTGACGGCCGGGTTCACGTGCCCGCCGGAGATGTTGGCGCCGACGGAGACGGCGACGAACAGGGCGAAGGCGTGCGCGATGGCCGCCGCGATCAGGCCCAAGACTGGGGACGCCTCGCCGCCGCTCAGCTTGGCTGCAGAGCAAAAAATGGAAACAGTCGTCAGATACTGAATAAGTGAAGCAGATATTACGTGATTCCTTAACAGTTTCCCGATTTATCTCTACTTTTCGATGGAAATTTGTTGTCGATTCAAGCCCAAATGTGGCAAGAAATCATTCCTTGCTACTTGTGGGCAGGATGGAGCACATGGTGTGTGTGTCTCAGACTGACTGGATCGAACAGAAGCTACTGATGAAGATTCACTCTCATGCCATGCTGCCACATGGAAATGATTTCTCCACGTAATCTCAAGGAATTTTTTAGTCATATTTTGCAACAATCATGACACCTAAAAAGGACGTATGACACCGCCTCCTTTCTGACTTTCTAGAACAGAATTCTCTAGGCTTCTGGTGACACCTTATAAAGTAAAGAAAAATGTGTCTTTCTGCATGATAGAAAGGGATTTTGTCTCCAAAAGAAGTGTGTTTTTGTCCTTGTGTACTACGACGCAAATTTACTACTAGCTTAATTGCTCCTGCTCAGGACATGCGAGCGGATGGAACTAACGAGATGTCTGGGAAAAAGGACTCACTGAAGGCGACGCCGGAGCCCTGGCCGGCGAAGACGAAGATGAGCGTGGAGATGAACTCGGCGAGCGCCGCCTTGAGGGCGCCGGTCTCGTACACCTCATGGTGGGTACCAACGGCGATCCTGCTCACAGGCATTTTCGCTCTGCTAGCTAGCTAGCTCTCACACCTCCAAAGTTAGAGAAGAGGAGAAAGATGGCAGGCCGCCGGAGCTGGGAGAGATGAGTTGGTGAGGAAGGAGCGGGGTAGGGAGGCGCTATATATACACCCGCGCGCCCCTTGGGCCGTGACGAGCCACCGATGATTAATCTGACGGTGTGAGGCTGGCTGGTATCCGGATCACGATCACGGTCGTCACATGCTTGTCTAATTGCTTGTCTAATTGTCTTGCGTGGAGTCACTCTAGAAACTAGAAAGGTAGGTCCCTGTCAAAAATAAAATAAAAGCCACTATCTTTTGTAGAGGCAAAGGTGTAAGGTCAGGTGGTGCTCAATTTGTCTAATAATTGTTTTCGGCGGTCTAAACTGACAATCGTCCATATGCTATCGAGATCTGTGCACATTTTCACAAATTTTAGGGTTAAGACCATATACGGTATTTTTCATACTAGATGAACAAATTAGTATTGCACGTGAAAATCCGACGTTATCTCAGTCAATGGAGACATATGTGCACCCTCGAAAGAACACCTAGAAATACTTGGATGGCGGACACGTATGGGTTTTATCATACGCACGCGGAAGTATTAATTGTTAGTTTCAAGGTTTGTTGGAAAGGGATGGACAAAAGAGATAATGTTTTGTTTGTTCATAGATAATAGGAGAGATAAGGTCGCTAGAGTAAAATAGGGTCATCTACGGAAATAAATAAGAAGGTCCTCCCTAAACGAAGGTTAGTGATTTGCGATTTTTGATGTTGTAAATGCTTCTTTGATGTTGCAAGCTTGTGTTTTGCTGCAAAGACATGGGGGCTTGTTGAGATGACTCTGAGTGTTTGCGGCGAATGTTGCTTTCATGTTGCAACTGTACAATTGCGGTGTTGCAAGCGTTTACTCCCATGTCGTTTAGGTGCGATGATTGTTTTTAACATTTTCTGCCACTTGTATGTAATTTGTTGCACACACATAGTTTTAAAACGCATGAACAATACTCAAAATTTTGCGACGCCTTTCTTATTTTTTACGCATTTTGCACAGGTTCAGGTGATGGGCACCACACCGTGAATTTGGAAAGAAAAAAACAGGTGAATGCATCCGCATGCCGATGCTACGGTGTCTTTCTTGGCAGGAGTAATGGAAATCAATGGGGAGAACAGATTAGATAAGGGCCCTGTTTGTCGTCGTATCGACATCTTGGATAGGAGACGGGGTCCTGCTAGCCGAGGGTGAACGTAGGGCAAGAAGGTGGACGTCGTCAAGGTCGGGATTGTACACGGCGGTTTACCCAGCTTCAGGCACCACGGCGGTGGCGGTGCCCTACGTGCTGCTATAACTCACTATAAGGCAATATCGCCGTGAACAGGTTACAATGAGTTGGTTGTGTATCTAAGAGTTGCCCTAAAGGCGTCCCGAGGTCCAGCTTATATAGGCGGCTGGACCTAGGGTTACAAGGTGAATACGTATCCAGCAAGTATACGGAGTCCTAAACCTAGCCGGCAAGTATGCCGCCTTCCGTCTTGGTCTTGGTGGCTTCATGGGCTTCAGTCTTGGGCCTCCTCCTTGCCGGCATCCGCCTTCCTTGGTCGTCAGCTATCTGGGCCGCCCGGTAGGCAAAGCCTTCACCACCACTGCGGGCCACCCTGGACTAGCCGGATTGATCCATGCTGGTGATACCCCTAGTAGGTATATCCCCAACATTAGCCCCTGGGAGGGTTCGAGTTCTTCAGGCGCCGTCTTCTTTGTCGGCAACGTCCGCCTTGTCTTGTAAGCGTCTGAAGAGCTTGAAGCATTCCATAGTTGAAAGTAAGCGGCGGTCCGCCTAAAGTAGTCGGACAACTTGCCGCCATCATGGGAAAGACGGCCTGACCATTGTCAGGAATCTTCCTGGCACCAGTCTTGTCAATTGACTGGCCGTCAAATGTTGACGGATGACGCCATGCAGTCCACGACAGTTTGGACTTGGGCATGCGTCATGATGGTTTCTCCACCACGCACAGAAATCGGAGCGAGGCCGCAGACGCCGTTGCCACGACGTGCAAATCGTGGGCACGTGGCGGAAATCTCGCGTCCCCCTAATTTTAGGCACGGATCTTGGCGCGTGGGGATAAATACCTCCAAAGGGCACATCGATGCACTTCTTCCTCATTCGCACACCCACCGTGGCCTCCTCACCTTCCCGAGCTCAACTCCTCCTCGAACTCAACTCCGGCGAGCACGAGCAGCGCCCTCTCCCCAAATGGCGAGCACTCAGCAGGATGCGGCGCGACGGCGGCACTGGCTGCGGCTCTTCGACCCCCGCCGGATCTGGATCTGTTCCAGCGGCGGCGGCGGTGCCGCAGGCGCATCGATGACCTCTCCCGCGGCCACCGTGGCCACGGGCGGGGTTTCTACTTCTTCCCAGCTCCGACGACGCCTGCGACCGCCGCTCCAACTTTTCCCCTCCCATCCCTCGCGGCTACCAGCTCAGAGGCCGCGGCGGAATCTGCCGCCGACGAGGATGACGACGTCGAGGAAGAGGAAGAGGCTGGAGACCTGGGTTCCAGGTACTGGCTGCCGTCAGTTATGACGTCAGCATATCTGAAGGAACTGGAGGAAGGCGGATACATTCCGCCAAAGACGGAATGCTCCTGGAGGGTTCCAGGCGACGAGGCGGTGCCTGACCCCCAAGACGGCGAGCGTGTCATGTTGGCTTCGCATAGCCTTCGCGGTATGTCTCTGCCGCTTTCCGCCTTCTTCTTGGCGGTGCTTAGTTTTTATGGGCTGCAGCCACACAACATAGCGCCCAACAGTATTCTAGTGCTAGCCGGCTTCCAGGCTTTGTGCGAAGGGTACTTAGGCATAGCTGCGTCCATAGAGCTGTTTAAGTACTGCTTCCTGTGCCGCCGGCAAACCATACCAGGCGGCCACCTAGCAACCTGCGGTAGTGTTACGTTCAACTGCCGCCAACCCGACTGGTACCCAAAAATACCATACATCGAGTCGGTGAAGCACTGGACCAGCACTTTCTTTTACTGCAAGGACATCCCGACACCTGGCAGCACGCAAGGGATGCCAGCCTTCGTCAACGGTCCGCCAACCCACAAGGCTTGCTGGACAGCAAAAGTGCCGCTCAGCAGCTTGCCGGAAGAACTTCGAGTTGCCGTTAGGCGGATCGAGTTCTTGACGAAGACGATGTTGGCTCCACGACTTGACGGAGTTGACACCGTCATTGCTGGGTGTCGAGGAAGATTATGCCTCTCCGCCATCGCCCACTGAAGATGTGCGAGTACAAGGCGGACGACGCCGGCAACAGCACCCTTGATCAGGATGCCTTGGAGTACCGGCTTAGAGAGCTTATCAAGCCTCTGTCGGTGAAGGCGGCTGAAGGCGTCGCCATGTTCACTCATAACAACCCAGCCCCAGCGGTAAGTGAAAGCTACTTTGTTATTTCACTAACATCCTTGCCCACTAGGTACTGAATTAATATTGTCTTGCTTCCTTTTCAGCTACAAACCTTGGGAGAGGACGAGCTGGCCCCAAACTGGTATGATACAGGTGCCAGCAAGTCGAAGAAGCGCAAGCTGAGCTCCTCCACCAAGGATTTGGAGAAGAGGAAGAAGGCGGCCACCTCTGCCGACGCAGAGGATGAGACCGTGGGGAACGTTCCCTTGAAGCGGTTAGCAAACTTTGGCTTCCCTGACTTGGATATTTTAATATGTTTGTGCTGACAAACTTGCATGTTTCTGCTTACAGAGGCAAGCCTACCATGCCCAAACTCCGCTCCAACTTGAAGATTGCTGCCGGCAGGGGCAAGCCACCACGTTCTTCTCCAGCTGCTGCGCCGACAACGCCCACAGTTGGCGTTCCCGTGGTTGTGTGCCAGGGAACGTACACAGCTGCCGGTACCGCAGAGGCGGCTACAGAGAAGATGGCGGGCAAGAAATCAGTTGCCGGCATAACTTTTTCCAAGACGGCTGAAGCTTCGGCTAGTGATGCCGCTCGATTTATCGCCATGAAGCAGGAGATGGATGACCAGATGGCGGCCGAACAAGGCGGATCGTCCACTCATCCTGGCTCCCAACCTGGCAAAGGGTTGCAAGACCCCCGGCAAACACTGAAGACCATGCGTGACGGTACCCGCAACTGGTACGCACACATGGACGAACTCCACGACACCCTGCACGGACAACTTGAGGTAAAATAGCCTATGGTCCCAGCCCCCGAGCACTTTGGCGGCTGAAAAATTTAGCCGGCAAAGTGGTCTCGTTGACTAAATAGCGCTAACCATAATGTTGCTTTCGTGCATGCAGGCCGTTCTTGCTTCCAATCTTGAGCTATTTCGTGCTCAAGAGATGAAGAAGAAGGAATGCGAGGAACTGCAGCAGGACGTGGAGTTGAAGAACGCCCAAATTGCGAGTTTGGAAGAAGCTCGCAAGAAGGATGAAGGTGACAAAGCTTTCTTTGCCTTCTTTTCGTCCGACTTCTTTTCCTTTTCCGACAAGTATTTTAGTCGTCTTTTCTTTTTATTTGTAGAATTATTAAACACTGCGCAAGATATTCTCAAGAACTCCACTGACATGCAAGCTTTGATGAACGAAGCTGCAGATCTTGCCGGGCTGGTGACCAAGCTGAAGGCGGATCACGCCAAGGAGCTGGATGATCGTGCGTTGGCTCATGCTGCCGAAGTTAGCAAGTTGACTGGACAACTTGAGGCCATGAGCAACAACCTTGACCAGGTGAACAAGAACGCCAAGGAGCAGCAGGACCAACTGTCAAAGGCGGTCCAGCTAGCCCAAGAAACGCTTGAGAACCATCTGGATGAGGTCAACGCCATCCACGACCATGTCTTGGGTATGCCTCCAGTCCTTCATTTTTGTCACCTTGCTTTCTTGATACTTGAAGCTGCAGTGTGTAACTTTGTGTTTGTGCAGTGCCGGCTAGCTGGGAGATGACCTGGCCACAACGCCGCGCCTTGCTCGGATCTTGAAAATTGGCGAAATCGTCAACCAGATTGTCGGCGCCGGCAAATCATTTGCCGCCAAGTTCTACCCTGGGGAAGACGGCGATCCCGTCATCTTCGATGCTCTGCCGGAGTTGCTGGAGAAGGCGACAGCTGAACACGACAACACACTACGCTCAGCAGCACGAGGCGGTGCCAAGTTGGCATTGGCGATGACGGCGGCGTGGTACCCGGAGGCTGATATTCATCAAGTCACCGAGTACTTCCCCACCGAAGACGAAAACAGCCAAGCCATCGTGATGCAGGACGTGCTGCGGTCTGTTCGCGGCTATGCGACCCGGGTTGCCAACATGGTTGACATCCGCAAGTTCTACAAGGAACACCCGGACCCGCATGTTGCCGTTGCTGATCCCTCCTTGGCAGATCCTGAAGCTTCCCGCGGCGAAGAAGGCGAAGCCGGAACCGACAAGCGCAGCCCCAAGGATGGCGGAGCCAGCCCCAAGAATGCCGGCGTTAGCCCCCAGGATCTCTCCACCAGCTCTACGAAGGCGGCAATCCCTTAGACTTCCTCCTGCAAAGGCAGCACAAAACACTGCGTTAATCTGTTAACGCATAAAACTTTATTTTGGGTTGTAAATATTTATGGGCCAACTTTTATGCTACACTTGGCGGTAGGCTTACTTAAGTGGCCCGCCTTAATATGTATCTCGCCTGCATGTTTAGCTTTTTCATATGTTGGCGGAACCTCATCTTAGTTACTTTAGCTGAGCCAACCAGGTGCAATACCAACTAATTTAGACTCAGAGACCAAAGCCAGCATGTTGGTGCCAACGACATACTACTAGGCGACCCACATACAAACAGACAGATAAGCATATTAGGCGGTGCAAAGATTGTTTGCGTTTTTTAGCCGGCAGACGGCAAATGTCAAAAAAGTTTGGACCTTAGCACGGAGCAAAACTTATTTTATTTGGTAACTTTTATGACAACAGATATATGATTGCGAGAAAAGACAAAAGATGGCATGATCCCAAAACTGAATGAGCAAACCACAGACTTTTATTTCATAATCATATAGTACTTATTACAATGTGGAAATTGCTAAGTGTAAAAAGGACGTAGCTGCTCAATGTTCCAGGGTCGCTTGGTTTCTTCGTACTTGTCGTCAACCTTCCTTTTGCGCTTGCGACCTCGCTTCTTCTTGTATCCGTCACGTGCATCGACCAAGTAATAAGAACCATTGAGCAACACCTTACTGACCACAAAAGGTCCTTCCCAAGGCGGGGATAACTTATGCAAGCCCTTTCTATCTTGGATTAGGCGGAGAACCAGGTCACCCACTCTAAAACTTCTTTGCCTCACCCTTCTGCTGTGATAACGCCTCAAACTTTGCTGATAGATGGCGGATCGCGCAAGGGCAACATCTCGTTCTTCATCAAGTAGGTCAAGGCCATCCTGTCTTGCATCTTCTGCGTCCTCCTGGACGTAGGCTTGGATTCTGGGAGAATCGTACATCATGTCGGTTGGCAACACTGCTTCTGCGCCATAGACTAAGAAGAAAGGAGTAAACTTGGTTGATCTGTTTGGAGTTGTGCGTAAACTCCAAAGGACAGACTGCAATTCATCCACCCAAGCCCCAGCCGCTCTGTGCAATGGTACTTCGAGACGTGGTTTGATTCCTTGTAGGACTAAACCATTTGTACGCTCTACTTGACCGTTTGCTTGCGGATGCGCGACGGAGGCTAGATCTAGGCGGATACCATGCTTATAACAGTATTCCTCGACTTCGCCTTGCGACAAGTTAGTGCCATTGTCGGTGATAATGCTATGAGGCACCCCGAACCGAGAGATTATTCCCCACAGAAAGTTTGCGGCTGTGGCGCCGTCTAGCTTTTTGATAGGCTTAGCTTCAACCCATTTGGTAAACTTGTCTACAGCCACAAGTAAATGTGTGTAGCCACCAGGCGCCGTTTTAAACGGACCAACCATGTCCAAGCCCCAGACTGCGAAAGGCCACGTGATGGGTATTGTTTTAAGCTCTTGAGCCGGCATATGTGATTGTCTGGCATAAAGTTGGCAGCCCCTGCACCTTTTAACAATGTCTTCTGCATCTTGCTTGGCTGTCAACCAATAGAAACCTTGTCGGAAGGCTTTTGAAACAAGGGCGCGTGAAGAAGCATGATGTCCACATACGCCGGCATGTATCTCATCCAACAATTCTCTGCCTTCTTCGGGCGAAATGCAGCGTTGGTAAACACCAGTGGTGCTACGCTTGTACAATTCACCTTTGATTATTGTAAATGCCTTGGCTCTTCTTATTATTTGCCTTTTCAAAACCTCATCATCCGGTAACTCCTGATTGATCAGGAAGTCCAAATATGGCGTCGTCCAATCCGGCTTTACCAAGTAGACGGCATAGCTAGCACTATCAACTGGTTCTGCCGACTCTGGGTCAAGGAGGTCTGCTCCTTTAATTGACGGCTTGTGTAGGTGTTCCAGGAAAACATCTTTTGGTACCTTTTTGCGTTCAGACCCCATTCTGGCAAGTGTATCTGCCGCCTCATTTTGAGTTCTTGGGATGTGGCGGACCTCGTAGCCTAGAAAACACTTGGCGAATTCGTCAACGGTAGCTCGATATGCCGCCATTGTTTCGCTCTTTGTGTCCCAAGTACCACGTATCTGTTGCGCCACCAAATCTGAATCTCCGTAGCAGAGGACACGTTGGACGCCAAGTTCCTTGGCAATGTGTAAACCATGAAGGAGAGCTTCGTACTCAGCAACATTATTAGTTGCCTTGAAGTGTATTTGTAACACATAACTAAGCTTGTCTCCTTGAGGGTTTCTTAAAACAATGCCAGCCCCCGAGCCCTGGAGCATTTTTGATCCATCAAAGTGCATGATCCAGTATGCATCTTCAGGGAGAGGTACTTCGTCCATGGCCTCCGTCCAATCAGCTACGAAATCTGCTAAGGCTTGAGACTTAATGGCCGTTCTGGGCTTATACGAGATGTCGAAGGCGGCAAGTTCAATGCCCCATTTGGCAACGCGGCCTGTTGCATCTGTATTATTGATGATATCCCCCAGAGGTGCCTTGCTCACCACGGTTATTGAATGTTCCTGGAAGTAGTGCCTTAACTTCCTGGCGGCGTAAAAAACACCGTAGACCAATTTCTGGTAATGCGGATAACGCTGTTTTGAGGCGGAAAATACTTCACTGATGAAGTAAACCGGACGTTGTTCCGGCAAGTCTGAAATTTCCGTCTTGCGTTCCACAACCAGTACCACACTAACAACTAAGTTAGTTGCGGCAATATAGAGCAGCATTGGTTCCTGCGAACGAGGAGCTGCCAAAATTGGAGCAGACGTTAACGCGTCCTTGAGTTGCTGCAAGGCGGCGTCTGCTTCGTCTGTCCACTCGAAGTTGTCGGATTTCTTCAGAAGCCGGTAGAGAGGCAGCGCCTTCTCACCAAGACGGCTAATGAAACGACTGACGGCAGCCGCCGATCCGGCAAGTCGCTGCACGTCCTTCAGGTCCTTGGGCCTGGATATGTTGAGGATCGCTTTGATTTTTTCTGGATTCACCTCTATCCCTCGTTCGGAAACGATAAAGCCAAGCAATTTGCCGGCAGGAACCCCGAAGACGCATTTTTTCGGGTTGAGTTTCATCCTGTATACCCGGAGGCTATCAAAGGTTTCTCTCAAATCATCAAGCAAATCTGCCTTCTTTCTTGACATGACGGCAATGTCGTCAACATAGACGTGAACATTGCGGCCAATTTGCTCGTGAAGGCATCTTTGCATACACCGCTGATACGTTGCGCCGGCATTTTTTAGACCGAAGGGCATCGTGATGTAGCAGAAGGTCCCATAGGGTGTAGTGAACGCTGTTTTGATTTGGTCGGATTCTCGCATTTTGATTTGGTGGTACCCGGAGTACGCATCCAAAAAGCACAGCAGCTCGGAGCCGGCTGTGGAGTCTATGACCTGATCTATACGAGGCAAAGCAAAGTGGTCCTTAGGACAGCACTTGTTCAAACCGGTATAATCAATGCACATTCTCATTTCCTTATTAGGTTTTGGAACCATTACAGGATTTGCCAACCAATCAGTGTGTACTACCTCCCTAATGAACTTGGCTTCTTGCAACTTGATGATCTCCTTGCCTATTGCTGTCCGCTTCTTCTCACCGTAGCGTCTTATTCCTTGCTTCACTGGTTTGGCTCCTTCGTAGACGTTAAGAGAATGCTCGGCAAGTTCCCTCGGGACACCTGGCATGTCGGCTGACGACCATGCAAAGATGTCCTGATTCTCACGGAGGAACCTGACGAGCGCGCTTTCCTATTTGTCGTCCAAGCCAGCCCCTATGGTGACTTGCTTGGAGCTGTCACCTGGGACCAGATCCGCCTTCTTTGTGTCTTCGGACGCCTTGAAAGTGTTCTTTTGCTCAGCGGTCTTTACATGCTCCGGCAACTGTGATGTATCGAGCTCTTTCTTCAACATGGCTAACTCCTCTGCGTGGAGGACTGCCTCAGCGAAGGCGGCATTGCCACGCTCACACTCCTTTGCTTTCTTGAAGTTGCCACTGATGGTAATTGTACCATTGGGTCCCGGCATCTTCAGCTTGCTGTATATGTAACACGGGCGAGCCATGAATTTGGCGAAAGCTGGCCGTCCAAAAATGGCGTGGTAGGCACTTTTGAAGGGGACTACTTCGAACCTGAGATACTCCGAGCGGTAGTTTGTCTCAGGCCCAAAAGTAACCTCCAATCTGATGCTTCCCATTGACTTGCCTTGCTTTCCCGGAACAATGCCATGAAACTTGACTTTGCTATAGTCAAGCTGGCTTTCCGACAAGTTCATGCGCTTCAGAGTGTCCGCGTAGATGATGTTGAGGCTACTGCCGCCATCCATCAACACCTTGGTGAGCCTGAAGTTATCGACAATAGGGTCGACGACAAGGGCGTATTTGCCGGGGTGAGGAACGTGATCTGGATGATCATCTCTATCCCAGGTTATTGGCTCCTCTGACCAGTCTAGATACTGGGGAACGTCTGGTACTGTGGCGTTTAGCTCGCGCATCTCCGCCTTTTCTTCTTTTGCCGAAGGAGTGCCCAGGAAGCACACCAATTGGCCATGTACCTTGGGATATTTCCTTTCTTTACGCATCAGCTTGGGTTCCTCATCCTCTGACATGGACATAGCCCCATCATCGTCTTCCTTCTTTGTCTTCTCAGCCTTTTTGCTCTTTTTTGATTTCCAGCCAACCTCGGGGTCTTTCTTGAAGTCCTCCATGAACCGGCATTCCCCTAATGTGTGGTTGACTTTGCCTAAGGACGCGTGGATTGGGCAAGGCAAGGCTTTCGCCTGATCATACGTCAGGCGCTGCTTGCTGGAGCCGCCATCTTTACCCTTTCCTTTCCACTTGCGGTTGCTGCCTTTGCCTTCGAAGGCGGCGGCGACCTCGTTTGATGGTCCGGCTTTGTCATCCTGGGGAGCCTTGCGTTTGTGACTTGCTCGCCTGTTTGGCGCCATATCATGTGCGCCATCTCCATCGCGTGCATCGTCATCCGCCTGTGCGTACATGGCTGCTACTTCGAGCATGACTCCGAGATCCTTGACTTGCATGCGTACGAGCTTATGTCTGAGACTTGAGCCCTTCAGGAGGCCCGTGGTGAAGGCATGGATTGCTTGATTGTCGTCTACGTTCTCGCAGCTTGCCTTTGTTTGAATCCACCTTGCCAAGAAGCTTGTAGCTGTTTCATCTGGCTTTTGCACGCAACGAACCAAATCTGTGTATGTATTGGGTCGCTTGTACGTGCCTTGGAAGTGCTGCGTGAACACCTTTTCCATGTCATGCCAGCTATGAATGCTTTTCTCCGGCAAGTTTTCGATCCAGCTTCGGGCTGTCCCCTCCAACATGAGGGGAAGGAAGCGTGCAGCGACGAGGCCATTGCCTCCAGCAATTTCAACTGCCAGCGCGTAGTCCGACAACCATGAGTTTGGCTTGTCCGCTCCATTGTACCTTTGATGAGTTTTTGACACTGACGTCATGTCTCTGGGTACTTGAACGTTGCGGATGGCTGGGCCAAAGCACTCAGGTCCTAGATAGGCATCTTGCTTTCCAGCCTTGATGTCATTGAGACGATGTCTCGCGTCTTGCGGACTGAGCTGTTTGCCAGATCTATCAGCATGTGGCTCGTCCTGCGCTGCCCGGCTGTGCCTAGGCTCATTGTTGTGTCCCCGGCTTCCGCCTTCGTGCCTGGGCACTGGTGGTGGGGACTGTGTGCGGTCCCTGCTTCTTCTTGGCGGCGGGGCATCGTCGCGGTTGCCGCCACCCTTGGCGGCTGCTTGCTGCCCCTGCTTCCGCCTTCATCCCGCCTAGGCGGAGGAGGTGAGGCCTTGCGCCTGTTGCCGGTCCTGGATGCCTCATCACGCTGCCTTTTTGGAGGTGGTGATTTGCGTGGGTCTTTCTCCTTGTCCTTCCCTTTTCCGTGGCTACTGGAACCGGACGGATCTTCGGGTTGCCACCGGCCGCAGCTTTGCAAGCGTTGGATTTTGATTCCAACTTTCCTCCCCTTGCGTCCGCCATGTCGGCGCGAGAATCAGCACGGGCCTGCTGCTCTAGAGCTTTGCGAGCAAGGATCGATGCGTAGTAGATCTTCTCGTCCTTGTCATAGTCATCATTGTTGAGGATGTCCAAGGCGGCCGCAGTGTTGAGGACAGGTGTTGCGAGGATGACGTCCCCGTTCTTGTCCTTACGCTGCGGCGCTGTAGCCCACTCGAAACCAAGCTTTTGGGCAGGGGATTTGAAGGTGTCATGATCCCTGCCTTTCCTACCTCTCTTCTCCGCCACTTGTCCTGCCGGCTTGGGCAATGGGGTGGTGGTGAAAAGATTACGCTTGGGGTCGCACTTGGCAGTTATCTTGGCGTTTTCCTCCTTGGCTTCGTCGAGGAGGCTCTGGACCTCTGCTTGCTTGCTTTTGAGGTACTCAGTTTGCTCCACCAAGGTGTTCCGAAGTTTCTCCAAATCAGCCGGATTGGTTTTGTCGTTTACCGGCGTGTGAAGAACTTCCGCCAGAGCCGCCATGCTTCCTATCTTGCTGGGCTCGCCCTTCTCCAGATTTTCTTCTTTGGAGCCCCAGGAGGCTCTGGAAACTGTGGATCGGTTGCCGGGGTCCCCAGGTTGGCGGCGTCAGTTGCCGCCTTCTCTGAAGCTGCGCCGGTGACATCCGCCACAAAGATCTGCTGCATGTTGACGGAAGAGCCCGTAGCCGCCTCAGATGGCGGAGGATCAGGTGTAATAAAACACTTCTTGACCCGTTGCTCAAACATGCTGGCAGAATCTTCTTCGGAATCAGAGTCTACGTTGACGTGAACGGTAGATCTGGATCCGGCATCCGACATCACATCATCCTGGAGTGCAGGAAGAATAGATTCGGGATCTTGACTGTTGGGCTGGGAGTCTGATCCCAGTCCCGTCATGCCGACAAAGTGTAGATCTGAATCTGCGGACTCCTCAGAGGAGGCAAACTCAGATCCGTCTTGATTGTAGGGCGGGTGGGATGGCGAATAAATTCGCGGCAACCATACGCCTCAGAAGTGTAGCCGATGAACACATCGACGCCGCCAAACGGCACAACTCCGCATCCGACAATGTAGTCGTCTGCGGGGATGTAGGACTCGTCGCAGCTGATGTAGTGATGTCGCCGTAGCGAACAGCGCGGCCGACGGCGATTGTTTCGCCGATGCCGCCAAGAGTTCCCGCCTGGAACGTGACGCCTGACGCCTTAGGCCCCACGGTGGGCGCCAACTGTCGTCGTATCGGCATCTTGGATAGGAGACGGGGTCCTGCTAGCCGAGGGTGAACGTAGGGCAAGAAGGTGGACGTCGTCAAGGTCGGGATTGTACACGGCGGTTTACCCAGCTTCAGGCACCACGGCGGTGGCGGTGCCCTACGTGCTGCTATAACTCACTATAAGGCAATATCGCCGTGAACAGGTTACAATGAGTTGGTTGTGTATCTAAGAGTTGCCCTAAAGGCGTCCCGAGGTCCAGCTTATATAGGCGGCTGGACCTAGGGTTACAAGGTGAATACGTATCCAGCAAGTATACGGAGTCCTAAACCTAGCCGGCAAGTATGCCGCCTTCCGTCTTGGTCTTGGTGGCTTCATGGGCTTCAGTCTTGGGCCTCCTCCTTGCCGGCATCCGCCTTCCTTGGTCGTCAGCTATCTGGGCCGCCCGGTAGGCAAAGCCTTCACCACCACTGCGGGCCACCCTGGACTAGCCGGATTGATCCATGCTGGTGATACCCCTAGTGAGGTATATCCAACACTGTTTCGTTCTCGAGACGAACGAAATGACACAATAGATGGACATGATGTTTTGGACTACGGATGCAGATGAACCCGTTGTGCAAAATGCATTTCTAACACATTTCAAAATATTAAAAAAATTCAAACAAAAATTATGGGTGTTCATATGAAAAATGTCTATCCGTACAAAAAAATCGCTCGAAATGACATTTTGTGTGACCGGTATTAATAAAAAAAAATGTTACGTGCAGAGGCATTTTGAACACGGGGATTTGTCTTTTTTACACCGGCACACAAAATGTATTTTCATCCCAAAAGTTTTGTGTGAATTTTTTTGACATTTTTAAAATTCGTTTTTTGCCTAATGGGTGTAGATGCACCTATGAGCCGAATGGATTTCCCACAATAGATAAGGTTTGATGGATAAATAGGGACTTGACTACCCAGAAGAAGGGACACATTTGAAAACCTTGGCCCCTTATGTGTTACAGCTCATGCGGTACTACTAGCTAGCGGGAAAATGTTTCTTTGGGGTGTACAGTATATGCACTGATGAGCGGTGTTGGTTTTATTGTATTAGGAGTAGTAATGTTTTTGTTAGAGAAGTTAACATTGCCTGGCGACATGGACGTAGAGCATTTCTTTTGGTGCGCATGCGGAGCACGAGACGCCTGCGCCGCGTGCCTCGGGATTGGGACAGCAAAGGGGTCGTTGTGGTGGTGGCAGCGTTCCTCCGGCGCGGCGCGGCCGGCCACGAGGGGGCTGGCTGGTGGTTGGTGCGTGTTTGGCGGCCGGGCGACGTGGACCCCTCCTCCCGGCGGCGACCTGGGACGGCGCCGCGACGGAAGGCGACCGTGATCGAGGGCGCTCCGATTGTACAAGCAGCGTCGTCGTGCTCTAGCTCGAACTCATGTGCACTAATTTAGAATTCGTCCCAGACGTCGTGGCGCTAGTGGTTCGTCGATCCCGGCGGCCGGCGTTGCCAGATGGCCGGCCGGCGAGCCGAGCTAGACAATTCTGTGCTCCGGTCGTCATCACTGCCGTGGATCGACAGAAACAGGCGACGCCGGCCGGCGAGCGAGCTAGACAATTCTGTGCTCCGTCCGTCATCTGCCGTGGATCGACAGAAACAGGCGCCCAGCCCATACACTCAGTATCACTCAATA